>JAMRXY010000048.1:1200000-1800000 GCA_024447195.1 Panagrolaimus sp. LJ2414 | reverse complement strand
TTAGTCATCACATTCAAGATGTGTGAGAAAAAAGAAAATTGTCTTTCTTTAATGTTTTAATATTTTCAAAGAGTGATTATGAAATACTGACGGAAGAGTTTTCCATCTTTTTCGATAAATCGTTGCAGGCGGAGCAAATGTTCGATCATTTTTCCACTTCACCTTTCTATTTTCTTTTCTTTTTGCAACATTTTGTAAAAATTTGCAATAAAAGGTGTTGTTCGACAATTTAGAGAATAATTGTTTTGAATATTTTAATTTTGGATCAAAATTATTTTATACAAAAAACTCATAAATAATTTCTGTTTAGAAATGATATAATAATATTCGATTTCTTATGATTCCGATAATAAAGACATTATTAAAATAAAAAATTATTCTTATATAAACACAACTAAAAATTCTGTTTTAAAATGCTGCAACAAGTTTGTTTCTTTAACCCATTGAAAATTTGAACAACAGAAATGTTTGAGATGCTTAAACTCACAACAAATTCGCATAAATAAAATCAAAATTTAAGTTTTTGTTGCGTATAGAGTTTGTAGTTATCGAATTTAAAGACCGGAACTACATTCTAGTGTAGTCCATTATTTTGATTTTAAGACCACAAACAAGAAGAAAAAAATACAATCAATTTTTTCTGTCGTTTGTTTTTGACAAACATGTCTCGATTTATCTATTTTCTTATATTTTTTGTTCCATTTTTAGCTGTTGTTTTTTACAATTTAAGTGAAAATTATGTGCCTTCGGAGAAGTCAAAATTTCTTGGTCCAATCCAAAATGGACCACCAACAAATTCCAGCAGTTTTGGACGATTCACAAAACCTCTCGAAAACATTGATTTTTCATGGGTTCCTTCTTCCACAGTTTTTAATTTTACTTCCTTAAAATTCTGGGATTTTAAGTCAATTACAACTGAAAAATATTTTGTCGCAGTTGCGATTGCAAATTTTAATTATATTTCGGCGGCATTTGTATATGTGATTGATCGAAGTGATAAAAGTCGAACATCAATTTATCAATATTCTTCAAAATCAATTCTTGCCCAGGGAATTAAAGAACAAAGTTTTTCGTCAATCAAAAATGGATGCACGAAATTTCATCAATCTTCAGATGAATGGATTTGGATTTGTTATAACAAAGAAAAAGAAATTTATGAAATAAATGGAACAGTTTCAACAGAAAAGAATCAAAAAATAACCTTCGATTTTGAGATCGAATTTTCGGCAAAAAGAAATCCATCACTGGCACTTATTTATCCGGTTGAAGAGAATCGACCAGTTTACACCCATAAATTTGCAGGTTTACCTGGCTCAGGAAGGTTAAGAATTGGGAATGCAGAAGAAGAGAATCTCATTAATGGTTTGGGAAGCATGGATTGGACATTAGGATATCCGGAGAGAGTTTGCCCCTGGAAATGGTAAAATACATATACAAATTTCTTTAAAATTTAAAATAATTTAAGGAGTTCACTTTCTGTCACTGCAACAAAGTTATCCAACAAAAATAAATCTGTGACAATTGGGATAAATCTTTCTGATCTTGTTTATAATGATTTGGATGGAGTTTCTATGGAAAGTGCAATTTGGTAAGCACAAATGTTTTTGTGTTATTTTATTAAATTTCTATTATGTTAAGGATTGATAATCATATTTATACAGTTGAAAAATTAACATGGAAATTACCAAAAACCAAAAATTTATTAAAAAAAGAATGGAAAATTTATTCAACTACGGCCAATTTTGATTCGCCAAAGATAAATCTTACTTTTCAACCTTGGGGTGCTTTGGAGGAACATATTAATGCTGTTATTGTTCAAGCAGATTTCACACAAGCATTTGGCACCTATCATGGCACCATCGAATTGTTTAATGTCACTTATGCCATTGAAAATGGATTCGGGGTTGCAGAAAATCATTTTTCAAAATGGTAATATTTTGTGGCCCTAATATGTTTTCCTTCCTTTTTGAAATGAGAATTATTTTCATATTTTGATTTAAAAAGTTAATAAATAAAATGTCCATTGATAAATATATATAAGAGAAAACTTTTTTTATCTAAAACAAACATAGTTATATCCAAGATATTTAAACCTTCAAAAAAGTTTCAATAATTTCAGAAATGCCCTTTTAATTTTTTTTACCAACATCGTTAAACCTCGAGCAATACAATCTTTTCCATCACATTTTTTTCAGCCCATCTTATTTCGCAAGAAAAAAAACATACATTTCTTTCAAATGCAATGTTTTTACAGACAGCAAAAGCGAGACATAAACATTTTCAGGGAAACCCAATGCATTCGTTTAAAGTTGACCAAGAAATCGAAAAATCGGAAATCGCTTTTTTCTCGAAGCGATTAAACTCGGGGCATAAAGTATATAGACCAAAACTTTGCTGCGTCAACGAGTCTAATATGTGAGCTATCGGAATCCATCATCGCCTTTTCTCCAGCCCCTCTGGTTCTCCCAGGAACTTTGATCTACAAAAAGGTCGAAAAATGTACTTTTCAAAACTTGACGGTGGCGAAACTCCCGACACGAAGATGTTGAAGAGGTCATACTGTAGTGTCAAATGCGCTTCCCCCCCCCCCCCCCCAAGTATTAATTTCCGCCCAACACAAGTTATTCAAGTCCCCTTGCCTTTGTTTAAATATTGAATTTCACTTTTTTGGCCACCCTGTAATTTAAATTTTAACAAAGGTTAAAAATAAAAGCGTTAACTTTAGAACTAAATTCAAAATAATTCATGTGTAATTAGAAGTCATGTTGGGTATTTTTTTGAACCCTTTTTTCTTTACATTTAATATTGCAGAAGTTGTTTCAAATTCCTTCCTTATTCTGTTTACGACATACCTCAAAAAAGTTTTTAACAACGTGTGCATTTTATTCTTTTTGTACCAATATGTAAACTTTAAAATATAATATTTTTCATTTTTAACGCTTGGAGTCCTTTGGGATTTATGTTTAAATATTCAATCCATTTAAATGTGCTTAAGATATCTTTAATTTTTTTCAGAAATCAAGTAAAAAATGAGTAAAATCTAAAATTTTCAAAAAAATAATACAGTTTTTCGTTTCAACAGGCCGGTGAGCATTCATTTATGAAAAAAATGCTAAAACAAACAGACGCATAAAATTGCGTTATTTTTGATGAAAGCTTTGAAACAAATACATTTCGCAATCGTACTTTCGGCTTTTTGACGTTTTCAAGCAAGAATGACAATTTTGTCTTTTTTTTCAATGATTTCATCGATGACAAGAACGCTGCAAAATAAATATCGATGTCTTTTTTTCTTATCGAGTTTGTCCCATCCTGTTTTTACATTTAAACAATTTTGAAAATATGTCAAAAATTTAAAGAATGGTTTGATTCGTCATAATTTTTATACCGAAAAGTTTAATGGGAGAATTTGCTCAAAAAGGGAAATAAGCAGAATGTTGGGCACTTTCCTCAGATACTTTTTTTTCTTTTGTTAGGTAGAAAAAAATAATTTTATAATACAAGATGTTGTTTTATTTTAAGCATTGCATTATTTCGTGTTTTTACAGAATTCGTTTGAACAATGTGGTTCTTCCGGAACCTGTGTTTTAAATTTAAATATGTAAAACAAGCAAGCGATGAAAAAAAGTGACTGGATGCTTCGACACTTTTTTTTGTTATTATTTTTTAATTTCAATATTTTTTGTTCCAGTTCAATAAAAAGCACAAAGCAAAAAGTTTACAACGTTTTATGAATCTCACAATAATTTTAACAGTTTATAGAAAACATTTTTCTTTTTTTAAAAAGTGGTTAGGATATTTTTAAGTTGAGATTCATTTTTATTGATATCAAATATTGTGATCAAATGGAAAGATTTCGGCGGTTTTTTTCGTTTGAAATAGATAAATCATAAATTTTTTTGATTCAAATTTAAAAAATTGAATATTCAAAAACAGAAAAAAAATAAATGCCAAAGTTATTTACAAAAATGTTCGAAGAGCTTTTTTGTAATTTTTTAAAAAGAATTTCTTCTTTTCTATCTTCCATCACAGACAGCCAAATAAAAAAAGAAAGTGAAATACAAAAAATATGTGATAAAAAAAATACACATTTTTGGGCCATTCTGTGCCAACCAAAACGTCAAAAAATTTTTAAGAGACATGAAAGTGTCAATCGCGAAAATCGCTATTTCAAAATGTATAAAAAAGAGAATTGTTTTTCTTGATATTTTTTATTTTTTTTAAGTGTGATTATGAAACACCGACAAAAGATCTTTCTTTTTTTCAAAAAGTCTTTGCAGGCGGAGCATATTCTTTTCATTTGGACACTTCATCTTTCTTTTTTCTTTTCTTTTTGCAGAATACTTTTTTTATAAGATTTCAATAAAACGCCTAAATCGGCAGTTTAGCGAACTAAAATTTTACATGTTTTGAATTTTTTTATGTTTTTTTTTGCATTTTAATTATTTATGATACGAAATAAAGAATAAAATATTTCTGTTTGAATTGATTACTACATTCATTTTCACATCAATGTAATAATAACATCTTCATTATTAAAATAAAAAGTAATCGAATAAAAAACATTCATAAAACTATTACTTGAAATGCGGCACAAATAAAACTTTTGCTTTCTATATTGACAGTTTTACGGTCAGAAATGTTTAAGATGCTTTGTTTAAGGAAAAATTTCCGCAAAAAAAATTAGAGGTTGTAGTTTTAACTATGTTCTAGTGGAGTTTAGTGTTTTGATTTTAAGACTACAAAAAAGAAGAAAAAAGAATACAATTACTTTTTTTGTGTTTATATTTGGCAAACATGTCTTTTTTTATGTTTTATATGCCATTTGTGTTGTCAGTTTATACAATTTAAGTGACAACTATGTACATTTGAAAAAATCAAAATTACTGGGGAAAATCTAAAATGAACAACAAAAAAATTCCATACACAAAATGTCTCGAAGTTATTGTTATTTTTAAAAATCAATAACTGAGCTTCTAACCAATAATACCATTAACAAAGTTGACAGAATATTTTACGTTTCATCTTGTGAATTCCCTTTGACAAAAAAGTTACCATTAAACACTTGTATACAAAATTTTTACTCCAAAGCATAACATTTGAAGATGAGATCTCAGAGTTCTTTTTGGTCAATTATGCAGTTTAAAAAGGATTTTTCATATATCAACAAAAAAAACTTTTTAAACAAAATTAAGTGAAACTAAATATTCTGAAACAGAAAAAAATAATTGCCGTGTTTGAGCCACAAAAAATTCTTTGGTAGAGTTTTAACAAATAATTTTTTAATCTTTCTCTTCCATCGGAGACAGAAGACGAAAAAGAAAGTGGAATAAAAATGTGCTTAATAAAAATTTTTGTGCGTCATTTTATCCCCCCAAAAACGTCAATAACAACAAAAAATCGACCAAAAAAAGCGCCCATGTTTAAAATTAAATATGGGCTACTGCGATTATAACAAGGACAACAACAAAATAAAATTCGTTTTCAAAAAAGTGCGTATGGATAAAAACGCAATTCGATGAACTTTTTTTAATGTTTTAGTTTCATGGCCCATAGATACTCTTTTATTTGCTGTTATTTAAAGGGGGAGGCGCATCGCCTGTAGTTTTTTTTATGCGACTATAAACTTTTTTTACAAAAATCAGGGACTCATTGGAGCTGCTTTTTTTATTCTTTTTTTGCAGCTGCAGTGAAGAAAAAAACAAGCTCCAATGAAGGTGTATTCGCGTCGAGACATTGCAATCGACTTTACATCAAAAAAACTACAGGCGATGCGCCTCCCCCTTTAAGTAAATAAAATTAAGCCACATATGGTTTTCTTCTTGATAAACCACTACTAAAATTGGTCAAATTTTTTTTTCTTTTCAGTTCAAGGGTTTTCTTATATTTAAAAAAAATGCTTCATTCATTCCCGGTTTTTATTTGGCATTTTCTCGTTTTCTTTGTTTTTTTTCTGTGTCGTATAAAAAATTTAAAAAATATCCTTACACACTGGTCCAAATGAGACTGTACTCATAACGCCAACATGCGACTATTTTTGCAAAAGTTGGTGTGCTCAATTTATCAAAAATTACAAAAATTGTTTAAAATAATTATATTTACTTATTTTTCATGTTAAAATTGATGGATAAGCATAACAGAGACTAAAAGAATAGTTTATGAGCAAAAATCTGCAAGTTGGATATATAAACATTACACGCATCATTATATTCACTATATTCCTTCTTATACTATTAGTTTTATGATTTTTAGTTCTTTTTACTTACAAATAATTATCACATATGACTTTTAGGACATCAATAATAAGATTATTAAGTAATAAAAATCAGCAAATGAAAATTAGAAAAATCACAAAGCAGATTTACCTTGAATTTTACTTGAAGAAGTACGAGAGTATCACCGAAAAGGGAAAGTTTGAGATTAACGGCGCAACCTCAAGCTCTGAAACTTTTTATACACTTGCTTAAGATCATTACAATTAGAATTATCGCGGCGGATTTTTTTAACAAAGCAATATTATAAAATTTAGAACGATTAAATGATCATGATTGTTATTGTTTATGCGAATGCGTCACCGAGAAGGGAAAGTTTGAGCTTTCTGAGGAAACGTAGAAGCGTGAAACTTTCCATACATAGGTAAAAATACCTGACAAAAAAGATTATCGCGGCGGATTTTTAAAATAATGCTTCAAAAAAGAGGAATCTGGAGAAAAAAGCATAAAACTCTATTCTCTTTTCTCATCAACTTCCATTTGCTTTTGGCGTTATGAGTAGAGTCTCATTTGGACCAGTGTGTCCTTATGGAGACATCATTTTTAATCCTTTTTCATGTAATTTGTATTTGCAATATTTCCTGCTTTTATTACATTTTTAAGGGCAATTCACCAACAACAGATTGTGGAAAATGTAATATTTTCAGTTCGTCAAACAATGAAACGTACAGCAAAGAAAATTCATCCAATATTTTTTCAATGCCAAAATATAATCACTTTAAAGTATGGGACACTGTTCAATTTTAAAGCTTTAAAATTGAACATTTTCCTATATCATTCATTTTAAATTTTTAATGTCTCGAATAATAAACTATGAAAACTATCGCCAATTTTATCATGTTTGTGTTCATTAATCTTGACATTCTATAGAAGATTCTTCATAAAATATTTTCGCAGAAATATGTTTAAAAAATTGAACATTCAAAAACATATGAAAACACAAATATCGAAATTAATTTCAGCAGACAGCTCTTTTTTGCAGTTTTTAAAATACGAATTTATTTTTCTTACTTTTCGATCACCACAGACAGAAAAAGAAGAAAGAAAATGCAATACAAAATGTGTAATAAAAAATATACATATTTTTGGGGCATTCTTTGTTGACTGAACATTAACAAAATTTGACCAAAACGATGTCAGATATTTTTCACTTGAAAAACATTTTTGCCGCCAAAATTATTGAGTGTTTTTAATATTTTTTGAATGCTCAAAAAACGTAAAACACATCTGTTTCTAATTTTAAATTTTAGATTCTTTTGTTTCAACTGTTCATGTTCATGTTAGTCCGAGTGGATTACTGACATCTTATAGTAAGGGTGTGATGTACTGTATTTCCCCGGTTCTATCTTGGAGTCATAACTAGTATTTATTCAGATCCAACATGCATATACGATATAATACAACAATACATAAATGAGAGCGCAGTGGTCACCCGACCACTGCTCTGCCTTTGCTCGCACACTGACTGAGTTGGACTGCTTTCTGCCAGTCTTTATCCTCGCGCATGACCTTGTCTGCTGCGCGGGTTACATCCGCCACGAACGAATCATGATTGACGTCCTCGTCAATAAGAGATTGCATATCCATAGATGCATCATAAATTAGGTTCTGCGGCTTTTCCTGACCAGACCATTTGTGTATCGTTCATAATAAGTAGGGTGTCTATTCTTTCAAATCAGGTTGTGACCATAATAAACAAGTACTTCGTTATCTTGCATAATGTTGTTGTGCGGCACTTTGATGTAGACAGAAAATGGCTAGTTGTGTCTTTCGACTTGTCTTCAACTAACTGATTGAGTATCAATCCAATATGACCAAGGGGCATATTCATTTGCTTCATCCTTGCTTTGGATCAAGGTTGGGTTGGGCTCGGTTGTCACTCACCAGGCAGCCTCTCCACCTTACTTGTTTTTGTCGTCCTCGGCAAAATATTCTTTGTAGTTGGACCAAAATAAAATAATTGCGATGTTGAGCATGAACTAGTTAAGGAGCCAGCGAGTAGATGTTGTTGGCAGTTTGCATTGAAGAGAATGGAATAAATTATCGTTGACCTCGGTGTAGCGAAAAATAATGCATGTCTTTCTCTTTTCCTTTCCTTTTTTGGATGGAATAATATTTTGCGGCCAAACAAAATGCAAAAAAAAGAAAAGAAAAATGTGGATCAATACAATAAAATAATGTAAAGATGGTAAAAAAATACTAATTAAATAACTGCAAGATTCACTGAGGACCTCCATATAGTAAGGGTGTAATGGACTGTATTTCCCCGGTTCTATCTTGGAGTCATAACTAGTATTTATTCAGATCCAACATGCATATACGATATAATACAACAATACATAAATGAGAGCGCAGTGGTCACCCGACCACTGCTCTGCCTTTGCTCGCACACTGACTGAGTTGGACTGCTTTCTGCCAGTCTTTATCCTCGCGCATGACCTTGTCTGCTGCGCGGGTTACAATCTGAATAAATGAAGAATGCTTTTTTAGAATACAATTCACTTTCAGTGAATTACATTATTAATATTTATAAAAAACTGATTGAGCCGCTGTTTATTTTAAAAAAATTATTTCATACAAACTTTAATAGAAATGCTTTCTCATTGACAGGTTACAGAAAATTTGAAGAAGTTTGAAAAAAATTTGCTCCAAACACATATTTTAAGTGAGGTTGTGAAAGACTTGGTACGACAAAAAGTTTATTTTTATTATGAGTTTGATTTTGACGGTTTTTTTTATTATGAGTTCAGATGATTCATACTAAAAAATGATTTCGAAATTTATTTCTATTCAATTATTTTTTTTGCACAGAACCAAACCGAATCTTATTTTTAAAAAGCACTTTTTGATTTTGATTTGTCTGTGGCCAAAAAAATATTCTCAAATTTTTTGGTTAATATAAAATTCTCATTTTTGAATATTTTATTTTTTTCTTTCATTTTCTAAAACAAGTATCAATGATATTTTTAAATTTTTCCTGAATACAGTCGAACCTCGTTATTACGCGCCTCGTTGTTACGTTTTCACATTTTGCCAATCGCTTCTGGGCTTATATAATATTTAAATTTTTTCACAATCCATTAGAGTATGGCCTAGATAGGTCACAGTTTTAATTTTGGGCAAAAACATGCACTACCGAAAAAGTTCTGGACACGAGCCTCGTTATTACGTGTCTCCCTTCGACAACGTAATAACGAGGTTCGACTGTACTTTCAATTACAAATAATCACGTGCTAACGATGTATTAGTTATTGTAAATGCCATTTTTAATATTATGCTTAAAGTTCAAAATAAACTGTACACTTATTCAAATGCATCAACAGATCTATTGTTTCTTTTTCTTTTCTTTTTTGATTAAAGCAAATTATTATGAAATACTGACAGAGCAGACATTTCCATCACTGAAAATTTGTCTTTTAGTGTCCAAACTTCCAATTTTTTTCCTGTGATCTTTTTAAATATAATAAATCTCGCGGAGCAAACATTCATTTTATTTGGTCACTTCATTTTTCTTTTTTATTTTTTTATGTGTTTGTAAGCAATTACAATAAACTGTCTCGATCGGCAATTTAGAAAATTGAATATTTTATTTTTAATTTGGATTTAAACAAATGTTGATCCGAAAAGCATAAAAAGATTTTAAGATTTTTGAATTTTAATTACATTTAATTTCACATGAATGCTACAATTTCATCTTCCTTATTAAAATAAAAAATAATCAAATTAAAAAACATTCTTAAAAATATTATTTGAATTTAGGCACAAATAAAGCTTATATTTTCCCAAATTTTAACTTTTCGGTACGAAATGCTTGAGATGCTTTGTTTAACAGAAAATTTCCGCAAAAATTAATAAAAATAAATTAAATAAAGTTTGCAGTTATTGAATTTGATTTCAATAACATTAACAAGAAAAAAAAGAATACAATAAATTTTTTGTTGTTTTTTTTGACAATTTAAGTAAAAATTATGTGCCTTCGGAGAAGCCACATGATCATTGGTTCATTTTCAAATGGACCACCAACAAATTCTAGCATTGTTGGGTGATTCATAGAATCTACGTTTCATCTTGTGAATTCCCATTTGTCAAAAGCTTTACCTTTAAAGAACAATCCTTATGTAAAATATTCATACTCAAAAAGCATTCGTTAATTTAACTATTGAGAAAGATCATTTACCTAAAAGTATAGTAGTATAGTAAGTTGCTCTACGGTTTCAATGACCGCCTAAAAATATTAACATAAATTTTTAGGCATAATAAGCAGTTTACCCTTACATTTATGTTTGCTTTAAATTATTCATGGCTCGAAATAAAACTATAACCTCAAATTTAACTGACATTGAATGAGTCATTTCAATGTTGGACATTAATTATTTGCAGTCCAAAAATTTGTCTGTTCTTTTTTTTGTTTATTTGTTCTTCTTTACTTCTCAAAATTATTGATTATTTTGAAAATCAATAACTCAGCTTCGAATCAATATTATTATTATTGTTATCAAAGTCGTCAGAATCAGATACTTTATAATGATGGCTTTAGATGGCCGGGAGTGGATTGGGACGGAGAACACACTGTTTCCGACATATCTCAAAAAAGTTTTAACAACGTTTGCGCATTTTTGTCTTTTTTTGACAATTTGTAAACATTAAAATAAAATATTTTTCTTCTTAATGTTGAATAAATTTTGGATTTTGGTTTTAAAATAATCAATCAATTTAAATTTGCTATAGATATAAAACGCCTATAAACAAAATTATTTCATACAATAGAAAAAAACGGCAAAAAATTAAAATTTTCCTCGCCGTTTTTTTCGAAACTAAAAAAATCTCAAAATCTCCTCAACAGAATTTTGAGGGTGAGGAGAAATGGAAAAAAAAAGTGATTTTTTAAAATTTTAAAACTTTGTTTTTTCTGTTTTTTAAAGTGAGGAAATTTTCCCATGTTTTTAACTTTTTCATCTTTTTTGTACTTTCATAAAAGTGAGGAAATTTTCCTTAGGAAAATTTCCTCACTTTTTTTTACCCTTCTTTTTTCATTTCAAAAATTTTGGATTCGAACCCGGGACCTCCGGGCTCCAAACTCTTCGTACTAACCACTCCGCCATTCAGACTTTTACAAACAAACGATAAAAATTCCTTATCTGCTTTCGCAATTCTCTCGCAACGAAAACTTGCTTTCTTTTTGTTGTTTTTGTATTACTTTTTTTTATTAAAGTAATTATTATGGTTTTTTTTATGTTTTTTATAATATTTAAGTACTTATTAAACAAAAAATATTAAAATAATTAATCATTTTATATAAAAATAGAAAATATCGCATTTAATGTGATTTTTACAGTAATCTTTGTAATTTTTTCTATCAAAATACTTGTTTATTGATTAATACTTGAATATTATCATAATAAAAAGTGGTTCGAGCTTTTTTTACACTATTATACAAAGTTAATGATTGAAAAAAGCTCTTATTTTTTCAGAAGACAATTTAAAGCATTGGTAAAAGAAGAAATTCACAAAATCATTTAAGAAAAATAAAGTTTAAAAAAATGCATGAATGATTCTGGTGAAAAATAAAGAATTGAAATGATTAAAATTAAAGTTCTTGTTTAGAAAAATTCGATATTGTTATCGCAGAAAAAGACAGAAAACCAAATAAGTTTTTAAATGTTTTCATTTTACAATTATATTTTGATAGTAAAAAAAAGAAGGATAAGAAATCTTTAAAAAAAGATTTGCATAAGTACATGAATGATTAATTATTGTGCAAGACAAATAAAAAAAGATTAAGACTTGAAATGAATTATATTAAAGTTATTGTGTAAAAAAATCGAGATTGTTAATAAAAATGGATTTTGAGCAAAAAAGCTTTTAAAAAGCCTAAGCATTTAAAATTTGTATAAAGTTAATCGAGTGCTTTAGCTACTGTCATCTTCATCATCATCATCATCTGGCTTTCCTTGTTCTTCTAAAACAGCTTCTTCTTCTTTCTCTTCTTCACCAGTTGATCCGTCTTCCTTTTTTATAGAATTTTTCTTTGCTAATTTAACTTTATTAAAAGGCTTGCATGCCCCAACTAAATCTCTTAAACATGGACAATGTAATGTTTTCGTAATATTTAATATCCTCTAACATTGCTTGTGCCACTAAAGTTTATTTAATTTACTATTTATTTGTATTTTGGCTTACTTTTTGATGAAGTGAGATTCAGAAGACCATTGTTATAGCCTGAGGATAATTTACATATTTCTGAGAGAGAAGAAAGAGCAATAGTTGAACCGAGTGAACAATTTTTCTCCATTTCCAATTTACGCAAATATTGAATTTTCGCTCCTGAATCTTCTTCTGGAGTATCAGGTAAATACAGTGATGCAGAAACGGTTGTTTGGGGCATGGTATTACTAACAGAATCTAAAGGTAATGATATTATATGTAACCCTTTTTTAAAATTGTAGTACCAATTAGAACACAATCTTCCATTAAAATCTTAAATGTTGCAGTTGGGGCAATATTTGGAAGATTCGGAGCTGCTTCTCCATAAGTGCTTATAAGGCAAAGAACAGCATGTCTTTGATGATTTTCTAATTCATCCAAAACTGTTGGCTAAAAGCAATAGTTAATACTGTTTATAAGATTAGATAACAATATCGAATTTTTCTAAACAAGAACTTTAATTTTAATCATTTCAATTCTTTATTTTTCACCAGAATCATTCATGCATTTTTTTAAACTTTATTTTTCTTAAATGATTTTGTGAATTTCTTCTTTTACCAATGCTTTAAATTGTCTTCTGAAAAAATAAGAGCTTTTTTCAATCATTAACTTTGTATAATAGTGTAAAAAAAGCTCGAACCACTTTTTATTATGATAATATTCAAGTATTAATCAATAAACAAGTATTTTGATAGAAAAAATTACAAAGATTACTGTAAAAATCACATTAAATGCGATATTTTCTATTTTTATATAAAATGATTAATTATTTTATATTCTTATTATTAATATGAAGTCAATGTTTGTGCATAATTGTAAAAAATTCCAAAAATAGTATGATTTTTAAAATTAAATGTTTTGTTTTTAATTTATATAAAACGCCTATAAACAAAATTTTTTTGACCACAACAAAAAAACGGACAAAAATGAAAAAATTCCTCGCAGATTTTTTGGTAAAAATTTCAACGTTTTTTCTCAAAATCTCCTCAACAGAATTTTGAGGGTGAGGAGAAATGGAAAAAAAAAGTGATTTTTTAAAATTTTAAAACTTTGTTTTTTCTGTTTTTTAAAGTGAGGAAATTTTCCCATGTTTTTAACTTTTTCATCTTTTTTGTACTTTCATAAAAGTGAGGAAATTTTCCTTAGGAAAATTTCCTCACTTTTTTTTACCCTTCTTTTTTCATTTCAAAAATTTTGGATTCGAACCCGGGACCTCCGGGCTCCAAACTCTTCGTACTAACCACTCCGCCATTCAGACTTTTACAAACAAACGATAAAAATTCCTTATCTGCTTTCGCAATTCTCTCGCAACGAAAACTTGCTTTCTTTTTGTTGTTTTTGTATTACTTTTTTTTATTAAAGTAATTATTATGGTTTTTTTATGTTTTTTATAATATTTAAGTACTTATTAAACAAAAAATATTAAAATAATTAATCATTTTATATAAAAATAGAAAATATCGCATTTAATGTGATTTTTACAGTAATCTTTGTAATTTTTTCTATCAAAATACTTGTTTATTGATTAATACTTGAATATTATCATAATAAAAAGTGGTTCGAGCTTTTTTTACACTATTATACAAAGTTAATGATTGAAAAAAGCTCTTATTTTTTCAGAAGACAATTTAAAGCATTGGTAAAAGAAGAAATTCACAAAATCATTTAAGAAAAATAAAGTTTAAAAAAATGCATGAATGATTCTGGTGAAAAATAAAGAATTGAAATGATTAAAATTAAAGTTCTTGTTTAGAAAAATTCGATATTGTTATCTAATCTTATAAACAGTATTAACTATTGCTTTTAGCCAACAGTTTTGGATGAATTAGAAAATCATCAAAGACATGCTGTTCTTTGCCTTATAAGCACTTATGGAGAAGCAGCTCCGAATCTTCCAAATATTGCCCCAACTGCAACATTTAAGATTTTAATGGAAGATTGTGTTCTAATTGGTACTACAATTTTAAAAAAGGGTTACATATAATATCATTACCTTTAGATTCTGTTAGTAATACCATGCCCCAAACAACCGTTTCTGCATCACTGTATTTACCTGATACTCCAGAAGAAGATTCAGGAGCGAAAATTCAATATTTGCGTAAATTGGAAATGGAGAAAAATTGTTCACTCGGTTCAACTATTGCTCTTTCTTCTCTCTCAGAAATATGTAAATTATCCTCAGGCTATAACAATGGTCTTCTGAATCTCACTTCATCAAAAAGTAAGCCAAAATACAAATAAATAGTAAATTAAATAAACTTTAGTGGCACAAGCAATGTTAGAGGATATTAAATATTACGAAAACATTACATTGTCCATGTTTAAGAGATTTAGTTGGGGCATGCAAGCCTTTTAATAAAGTTAAATTAGCAAAGAAAAATTCTATAAAAAAGGAAGACGGATCAACTGGTGAAGAAGAGAAAGAAGAAGAAGCTGTTTTAGAAGAACAAGGAAAGCCAGATGATGATGATGATGATGATGACAGTAGCTAAAGCACTCGATTAACTTTATACAAATTTTAAATGCTTAGGCTTTTTAAAAGCTTTTTTGCTCAAAATCCATTTTTATTAACAATCTCGATTTTTTTACACAATAACTTTAATATAATTCATTTCAAGTCTTAATCTTTTTTTATTTGTCTTGCACAATAATTAATCATTCATGTACTTATGCAAATCTTTTTTTAAAGATTTCTTATCCTTCTTTTTTTTACTATCAAAATATAATTGTAAAATGAAAACATTTAAAAACTTATTTGGTTTTCTGTCTTTTTCTGCGATAACAATATCGAATTTTTCTAAACAAGAACTTTAATTTTAATCATTTCAATTCTTTATTTTTCACCAGAATCATTCATGCATTTTTTTAAACTTTATTTTTCTTAAATGATTTTGTGAATTTCTTCTTTTACCAATGCTTTAAATTGTCTTCTGAAAAAATAAGAGCTTTTTTCAATCATTAACTTTGTATAATAGTGTAAAAAAAGCTCGAACCACTTTTTATTATGATAATATTCAAGTATTAATCAATAAACAAGTATTTTGATAGAAAAAATTACAAAGATTACTGTAAAAATCACATTAAATGCGATATTTTCTATTTTTATATAAAATGATTAATTATTTTAATATTTTTTGTTTAATAAGTACTTAAATATTATAAAAAACATAAAAAAACCATAATAATTACTTTAATAAAAAAAAGTAATACAAAAACAACAAAAAGAAAGCAAGTTTTCGTTGCGAGAGAATTGCGAAAGCAGATAAGGAATTTTTATCGTTTGTTTGTAAAAGTCTGAATGGCGGAGTGGTTAGTACGAAGAGTTTGGAGCCCGGAGGTCCCGGGTTCGAATCCAAAATTTTTGAAATGAAAAAAGAAGGGTAAAAAAAAGTGAGGAAATTTTCCTAAGGAAAATTTCCTCACTTTTATGAAAGTACAAAAAAGATGAAAAAGTTAAAAACATGGGAAAATTTCCTCACTTTAAAAAACAGAAAAAACAAAGTTTTAAAATTTTAAAAAATCACTTTTTTTTTCCATTTCTCCTCACCCTCAAAATTCTGTTGAGGAGATTTTGAGAAAAAACGTTGAAATTTTTACCAAAAAATCTGCGAGGAATTTTTTCATTTTTGTCCGTTTTTTTGTTGTGGTCAAAAAAATTTTGTTTATAGGCGTTTTATATCTTTAAATTTTTTCAGAAATTAAGTAAAAAATGAATAAAAGCTAAAATTTTCAAAAAAATAATACAGTTTTTTGTTTCAACTGATCGAAGAACATGAAAAAAGCTAAAACAAACAGGCACAAAAAAATTGCGTTATTTTTGATGAAAGCTTTGAAACAAAATACATTTCGCAATCGTACTTTCTGATTTTTGACGTTTTCAAGCAAGAATGACAATTTTGTCTTTTTTTTCAATGATTTCATCGATGACAAAAACGCGGAAAAATAAATATTGATGTCTTTTTTTCTTATCAAGTTTGTTCCATTCTGTTTTTACATTCCAACAATTATTAAAAAATGTCAACCATTTAAAGAACAAAAAGTGAATGACTAGAACTCCCATTAAAACCAACCAATCAGACATGAGAAATGCGGTCGGGGCGACCGATGAATTATTGGCCCGCGCCGCGGCCGGCAGTAAATTTCGACCGCATTTCTCATGCATCCATTTTGAGTATTTCATGAGTTTTGTTGTGCACAAAAATCAAAACATAATTAAAATTTCATCGCGTATTACGAAATGCACAAAAAAATAAGTTTATATTATTTTCAAAAATTCGGGAAGGGCATTTACATTTTGAAAAGGACACGCCATTGATTTTTTGCCGCAAAAGATCACGAAGATTTGTCAGTTTTGGGAGTCACGAGTCTCAATTGCATTCTTTTTTTTAAACTTTTTGTCTTTTTAGAATAAAAACGATCGATATTTTTTCTAGTCTTTTATAAGTTTTTAAATAAATGATTGCAAAAAATGAAGATTATAAATTTTATTTCTTCGCGTTTTGATTGTTTGAAGTACTTTATTTTGTGTAACTTTATTTCACGTGATGATCATTAACAATGAAAAATTTATGCCGATGGAATTTTAAAAATTATGTTATTATCCAGTATATTATACGTTTTAAACACCTCAATGAGGGTGTTGCGACACCCCCCCCCCCCCCCCCCAAGTTGCTGCACTGGTATTATCCAAATAAATGTTGATGTAAGATTTTTCACTATTATTTGATTTCAAAGAAAAACAAACGTATCTTTCGGACCAAAAAAAAGTGTCAAAAGCCCGTTCTAATTTTAAGCTTTAAATAAAAAATGTATAAGAATATTCTTCTGACATAAAAAACACACATAGAAAAACAAAAAACAAAAAAGCAAACATTCGACTATCTCATCAACATTTTTTCTGCTTTTTTATTTCTATTCTTTTGTTACATTTTTAAAAGATAGCTATAAAAAAGGCCTCGATCGACAATTTAGAAAATTAAATTTTGACAGTTTTTTGAATTTTGAAGTCAAACAATTTTACTACTAAAAATGGTAAAAAAAAATTTTTCTTAAATTTCTTTTACATTTGATTTCAAGACAATTTAATTTTTTTTCAACATTACTGAAATAAAAATTAATGATAGATCATCAAAAACATAAATATAATTTTAAATGCTTTTAACACTTCAACAAATAAAACTTGTATTTTTCAAACTGCCAACTCTACTGTCCTAAATTTTTAAGAAATAGTTTCGTTAATATACAGCTTCCGTAACAGAACAAAAGCAAAAAAGTCTTAATTTAAGTTTATGAATCTTCTATATTTCATTGCCGTCGTTGTTGAAAAAAAATCGATAGTTCAAACATTAAAAATATGGTTTTATTTAAACTGCATTTTTGTGTGTAATCAAAAAACATCAATTTTAGCACAAAAAATTAAAAATTGCAAAAAATGAATATCAAAATCGAATTCCCCATCATCGAAAACCCTTATGCACATGTAAATATCAAAAAATATAATATTTAAATTTTTTGGCATTTTGTAGGCCAACAAAATACGATTTTGGCACATATCGACAAAAAAGCTTCAAAAAGTGTTGTGGATGCTTTTAAAAATGTATTTAAGTAATTATAAGTCATTCAATTACAAACATATTCAATGGTTTTTGACGAAATTTCAGATTTTTTGTATGGCAAAATAGTCGGACACTTTTAATAAATTTTAAAAAGTTTTTGTTCCCCCTGGTTTTTTACCTATTCCGGGCCCCCTAGGGCAAATAAACACGGGGAAAACAAAAATTCTTTCATTTTGTGATGGAAAAAAGCGTTTTTTAAATATTTTACTTTTGTATTCAAAAAGTTATAATAATTAGCTCATTTTATTCTTTCATTTGAAAAACCTTCAAATACAGTGAAACTTATTTCTATTTAATCTAAAGAATTTCAAAATCATTTGTGATAAAATTAAAATAAAATTATTATGTTAAATAAATGATAACTTCAAGAAAATAATACGTAAGATGTTAAACATAGGAATAAAAGAAATTGTATATTAAATGTGTCTTTGTTGTTAAAGAAACCGTTGAGAAAAAGTTCAATTATGCATAAATTTGGCATTTTTAAAACTTTTATGGACTGTTTTTTAAAAACATTAATTTATAACACAACAGATTCAAGACTGCTTTGATATGGAAAAGGACAGAAGGAAATCGAAATGCCACAAATGTTTAATAAATAAAATATTTTTTTTAGCAAACTGAAACGTCAAAAACAACAAAAAAATTGACCAAAGCAATGTCTGACTATTTTACGTTTGTAAGAATTTTATATTTTCCTTTTATATTTTACTTGAAGTTTGGTATCTCAAAATATATTTTTACAATTAATTAATGAGCTTGATACAATCCATAAATTCTGATTGCAAAGACATGTACATCAATTTTTACAGACGTCACTTGCATCAGGACAAAAAATAAAATATTCAAAAAAAGGAATCATCTCAAAAAATGAAAAGAAAATCTTATTTTAACAAATTCAACATTGAACAAATAAAATGCAAAAACAAGATGGCATTAGAAAGACAAGAAAATGCATCAATATTTCGTCATTTTTGCCGATGAGACCATTAAAAACAAAAAGTGTCAATTATGCATCTTCAAAACACAAAAAATGCGATTGCAAAGTCTATCTCGTTTCAAAAATTTTTATCGAAAACAACACAGAAATTTTTTTATTGAAATAAAAACTGTGTTTTTTTTAAGAAGCAAAAATTAAGCTTTGAAAATTTAGTTTTTTTTGTATTTTTTGGATTATGAAAACACTCAGGGATATCTTTTGATCATTCTCATGGATTGAGTATATAATTTATGGCTTGCAGAAGGGATCAAAAAACAATTGTTATTAAAAATGTAAAATATTTTATTATAATGCTAACGACATTACCACAAAATGCAAATAAAGTTGTAATCAGATTGTTATTTTAAAAATGGATAACTATATAAACTTGTTTGTTACATTTTATTTCTTGAAAAAAATATTATTTTTTCATAGAAATTGTTAAAGACGTTATTGTTGGCCTCAGGGCACATTTTAAAGTTTCTTTACGTAAAACATTACAAATTGATTAAAACTCAATTTGAACCGAATCAGTTAATCATCCATTTTAACACAAAATTAGACTTTAAAATAATAAATGGAACAAATGTTTCTCATCAACCTTGAATAGAGCGGTTGGGAAAAAATTTATTGCTATCTGAATCCTTACAAATTATACTCTATTCGACCTTTTTTATATAGATTTTATTCAAGCATTTGATGCCAACTTTTAACCATCGAATTGTTTAATGATGAAAAGATTAAAAAGCATATTCCGCAATCTTTGTTTTTTATTTATTTATTTATAATCATTCCCATCACATACATAGTTATAAAATACAACAATATACGGTGAGAAGTACAACACAAAAGGCAATATAGCTCTTACACTGTGAGGCATGTATACGTGAAACAATAATGTTTTCAATTAATATTATAAACAACAATACAAAGACATTACATTTATTATGATACATTAAATTCGAATATAAGAGTCAGGAATAATTTCATTATATGATAATTTATTCAAGTTTGATTTAAAAATTTCTAGACTGGGAGAAGACTTAACAACAATGGGCAAATTATTCCATGTTTTTATAGCTCGAAAGCTAAAAAACTGATTTACAATGTCATTGTTGGGGGTAAAGAGAGGGTTGAAAGACAATTGATCGTAATTTCGCAAGCGAGAATCCGGAAGTTGAACAAAATTTGAGAGCTCTAAAGCAACTTTCCCATGAAAAATTTTGTAAACAAAAAAAACATCTACTTTTGACCTTCGAAGTTCTAATGTCTCAATTTTTAAAAATTTGCATCTTTCAAGATAGTTTAAATCTTCCAGATTGCACCTTTTAAAAATTTTTGAAGTGAATGAACGTTGAACGGATTCGATTAAATTTATTAGACTACTTTTAAGGGGGCAAAATATTACAGAGTTATATTCTAGACAAGGTCTGACATAAACCTGAAAAGCAAAAATAAGTGCACTTGGATCTTTACTTTTCAAGATAAGGAAGATAAGGTTAGATATTTTTGCTGCTTTTTTTACTATTTCTTGAATATGAATATCAAATGTAAGCTCATTGTTATAAGTTATACCAAGATCTTTGAACTGGGTTACGGTAGGTAAAGTTATGTTTTCAAGGTCATATGAATGGCAAGGATTGGTTTTACCAACATGCAAAATCACAGATTTAACAGTTGAAACAATTAACTGCCACACATTACACCAAGTGTTAAGGTTCGAAAGAGAATTTTTAAATCTGAAATTGTTATTGTTTACCGAAAAAAGATCGAATGTTGAAATTTTCGAAGTTTTCCAGGCACGGTACCCCAATTACGTTCTTATTTTTAAACTTTATGTCTGTTTTGAATAAAAACAAAGAAGAAAAATTTTAAAATAAATTCTAACAAAATACAAAAGATCCTGTATTAATTATTAGTATTGATTAATTTTTTCGGCTTATTGTTAAAACACGATTCCTGTTTTTGTTTTCTAAAAACAAAAGTCCAATTAATACCAAGTTTTCATGGCTTTATTTTTTATTTTTTAATTTATATAGCTACATATTTAAATATTTCTTAATATTTAAAAAAATTTGCCGGCTGAATTACAAAATTGCTTGACAAATAAAAAGTTTTCCGCCGAAATTGAGTTTCCTTCAACACCATTTATTCTTAATTATTATAAAAGAATAGACATGTTAAGATTTATGATATATTTAGATTTGGCTTTTCAGAGGATATTTTAAAATTTGAGGAAAAAACGAAATGTTCAAAACTAATTTTAATCGCAGGAAAAGAAATTCGTGCAAGATCTGTCTTTTTCGATATGATTCTAGTAAAATTTATCTTTAAAAAAGATGAGAAATAAAAAATTACACTGTTCTCTTCCTTTCACATAAAAAGTAAGCCTTTTTCACATGTTTTTAATTCAAATGAAAGCATTTTTTTCTTTTTCTGTAATTTAGAAAACTGTTAAAGTTGATTATAACTTTAAAGGAAGAAAGGGGTAAAGCTGATTTTCAAATAATAAAAGAAAATCATATCTCGACAATGTCGAGTCGACACTTTCTTTAAAAACGCAAAAAACATTTTAATAAAATCATTCTCCAAGCAACACCTCATAAAAAAGTAATTTGCATAAAAATTGTTGAAGACAGCAAAAGAAAGAAAGTTGTAATGTTTTTTGTTGAAAAAAAGAGCAGATCCAAAGTATTTAAAATTGCACAAAAAAGTGTACGAGAAGTATGAACATCGGTTTTTGCTGGCGATAAATGAAAAATCGATCGACGATTTCTAAAGAATATGTCATGTTTTTTTACACTAATTAATAACGGACCAAAAAATTATAGAAGATATTCACAGTTAAAAATATAAATAAATCAAAATTAGCTTTTTTTGACCAAAATTCTTTAAAAATAATAACACAAATGTTTAATTGGTTTTTGATTAAATTTAAATCTTTATTCTGTGACTATAGTGGGAATAACTTTTTAAGGTTTAAAGCAACTTCTATATCAGATTTTAAATAATTTTTGCTTTTTTTTTCATTGTTTTTTGAAATTTTTTACATTTACTTTAAATACTTCTTTCTTTTTATGCTTCAAAGAAATCATGCCCGATTTAAACTTACTGCAGTTCCGAATTTCGCAAAAATAATTCCAAACTCTTTTCTGGCATTATTTTTGCATCCTTTTTTCTGAATTTGCGTCTCTCCCCAATTTACTATATTTTACGTTTTTTCAATTGTTAAAAAATTCTGTAATTGGTTCTGAAAAGTGCATTTTTGAAAGAAAAAAGATAAACAATTTTTTCCAAACATGTATAATTTTTTTCTCATAATAAATAAATGAGTTTCGATTATTTACTGTAACTTTGCATCTTTGTTTTGTTTTTGAATTTCCTTTTTTGTAATTTACGCAAAATTTGTTCACTGTAACCGGCGATTATCAGGGACGTCAGGCGGGTGGACACCATAGACACGTGTTTCCCTCCCACCTGAACTCATAAAATTCTTTAATCTTTTTCCGCCTTCGGCACAGGATCAAAGGAGTATCCCTTGAAATGGTTTTTGTCCTTTCCAAAAAAAGTAAAAGCGACGTCCTTAATGATTATTTTCTGAGTTTGTTGAAAATATTTTTTTAATTTATTAAATTTATTTTTTACGTGGATTAAAACTTCGAAACTATGCTTGAATTAAAAATCAAAAAACCTTTTTAATTTTTAAAAATCACATTTTAGATTTCACGTTCCTGTCTTCATCAATTTTTCGATAATGACTTTTCGATTCTGTAAACGAGAAATTTTTTTATTAATTGAGCGGTTATCAACCCTAACTGCTCAATTAAATGAAAGAGGGGCTGCATTTTATGCTGAAGAGATTGCCCAACTTCAAAATCAATTTCAATTAATGGATCAAACCTTAATTGATATCCATTTTGCTGTTGAAAGATTGAATCTTCATGCAAAGTCTGATGACCCCCAAATCCAAGCCAACTGTTTTGTCTTCAAGAATGGCAGCAGAACAAAGCCAGGATATGATGTTCATCTTAAGCATGTTTCTGAAGCTGCCCGTGAAGCTCGCAGCAGAGCTGCAGCACTTCAAAATGCTGTTCCAGCAGCTCCAAGACAACGCTCTCTTTCTCCTTTGGATTTTGAAGATGTTGAACCTATTCAACAACCTGTTCAACCTGAGCCTCGCCAAATTGCATTAATTCGACGTCATCGGCCCCGTTCAAGAGAACATTCACCTCTTCCTGCTCAACTTCAAAACATTCAAAATGACCATCCTCAAAATCCTCCTCCACCAGCTGCTGTAAGTTTTTTACAAAATTCCTTCTTTTTTAATTGAGGAAAACATTTTCTCTTACGACAGACTTGAACAAAAGAAAAAGGAAAGCATAGAAAAGTTCAAGTGCTTTTGAAATTCTTTTTTCTATTATTTTTTTGCAAAACCGAGGGCTCAGATCTCTTAACCTATTTTTTATTTTATTTTTCCTTCCCTTTGTTTGATCAAGGAAAAAATAAAATGGCATTTTTTGATTTTTGGCTTTTAATATCTAAAGAGCTAAAATGATTTAAGTTTACACATTTTTTAAAGTTTCGACGAAAAAAAACAATAGAAAAAATGTTTTTTTTGAAAGAATGAACAAAGGAAAAAAAACCTTTGACATTTTATCAATTTTTTGTACACTTTTTTTCTAGGTCTGTCGTGTAGTTTTTTAATTAAATTTTTGGTTTTCCTTTTTTGTTCGTATTTTTAAGTCTAAAATTCATAAACATTTTCCTTCTTTTTTTCAGATACCCATTTCCTGGACAACATTATTTTATATTTTTTTTATTCATATTGTAATTGCTTTGTTGATTAGAACTATTAATTGGGAAACTTTATTTCAATATATTTTTAATTCAATTGTTCAATTTATTGAAATTGTTGTATTTCTTTCAAAGTGTTTATTATTTTATTCAATTTGGATTTTTTTTTCGATTATTAAAATTATGTGTAATATTTCAATTTATATTTTTGTCCTTTTCAAAAATTTTATTACTTCAATTAATTATGGTTAAAATTTCTTAAATCTCTTCATGATTAGGTATATAACGTTGAAAAGATGATGATTTTTGTGAATGTCAACATTAATGCAATAAAATTCGTATTTTTGGTTTCATGCATTTTTGGAGCCAGAGATCATGTTTTCAACAACAATTGTAAGTTTTTTTAAATTCTTATTTCGATCAATATTTGTTACGGCACCACTCTTGTGGGGATATAACCAAAAGTCCAAAGGATTTGCCGAAGATCACAGGATATCGGAAAAAAAAACAAAAACATTATTAATTTTAATGTTTACTTTTTCAGATTTTTTTTACTGATCCAATTGAACATATTTTTCTTCAATCTATTCTTTGATGATAATGTTGAAGATGTTATTTTTCATTTCAATTTCATGGATTTTTATTTTATTTTCTTATTCCATGATGAATGAAAAAAGCAAGATAAGTTGAGCTTGTTTTGTTTTGTATTTTTATGTCTAAAAAATTTAATTTAGTTTGATTTTATTTTTTTATCTGTTGTATCAGCTAGTCATTTTTATTTTTATAATTGTTGTTAGTTAAATTTAAAAAAAAGAAAAAAGATAAAATGGGCAAAAGAAGAAACGAGCCCAAAAAATATTTTACTGTAAGATATATTTAGAATATTTTTGTTATTGTATATGTGATTGTTGTATATTGATTATTTTTAAAACTTAGCACTTTTAAATTGTTAGAAATAATTTTAAAAAATGAAAAAAAAGAAAAAATAATTTAAGGCAAAAAAGAAATAAGCCTATTTATAAATGTTAAAAATTTGCAATTTTTTAAACCTTTTTTTGTTCAATATTGTTGAAATTTTTCTTGTTCAGATTTTAAGATTTTCTTTAGTTGTCTTATTTTAATTTCTTTTCTGTTTATTTTCTTAAACCATTTTTTGCTTAATTGATTCAAAGCTTTTTTAGTTTTGAATCTTTTTTGGTTCAAGATGACGTCAGCAAAATAGGGCATCAAGGAAGTCACAATGATCCTTTGATATTTTACCGCTTTCGGCATAAGATAAAAGGCATTTGCCTTGAAATGGTTTGTCCCGCTCAAAAAATTCTGCAGGGTTCGTTGTTTGTTTATACCTTTTTGTCGTTTTTTTATTGTTTTTCCTTCTCTGTTATTTGATTGTTTTAAATTCTAATCAAAAATAGTCTTTTATGTCAAGCCCTAATTATGTTGTATTTCTAATTGTCGAAAACTGTTGTTCAGCTAGAAGAGATAATGAAAGGCAAAAAAAGAAACAAGCCTATTTATAAATGTCAAAATTCTAATTTTATTGTTAGTATCCCAGAATGTTTTTTTTGTAAATTTGAAGTTTTGTAAACTTGTTTTTAATTTTATGACATCTTTACTTCCTTTAACTTGTTTGTTTTTTTTATTTGTATTTTGAGCTATCTTCTGGTTTGCTTGTTTCTGGTCATTTTAATTTATGATTAATAACAGCAGTCGAAAACGAGCCCGAAATTTGCGGTTTCATTTTCGACCTTTGATTCAAAGTTTTCTTTTTTTGATAATTTTAAGAAAATCGTGGTTTTTTTATTAAATTTGTTATATATTTTTTCAATTGTTCTTATGTCATTTTT
This sequence comes from Panagrolaimus sp. LJ2414, assembly GCA_024447195.1. NCBI lineage: Eukaryota > Metazoa > Nematoda > Chromadorea > Rhabditida > Panagrolaimidae > Panagrolaimus > Panagrolaimus sp. LJ2414. The sequence continues at coordinate 1,774,289 of JAMRXY010000048.1, read as the reverse complement.
ACTTGTAATAAGTGGGAATAATTTTGTTTTAATTTTGTGAATTTTTTGCTTATTCGAAATTATTTCGATTTAGTTGGTTTGCCTAAGATTTTTGCATTCGGAATTTATTATCTTTAAAATTTATTTTTTTTGTATATGCTAACTGTAGCATGATTATTCAAATTTGTTTTTTTTTATAACTTTTTGTTGATTTTGAAAATTTTTTTTAGTTGTTTTTTCAAAATTTCTTTCTTCTTTTATCTCCTAGTCTTCTTTTGATGGGTCAAAACTGTCAATTTTGGCATTTGCTTTAATTTATTCATTCTCAATTGTTGAAGGAGTGTTTTGTTTTTTTTATTTGCATTTTCAACGGTTTTTTTTAAAACAAGTATTTCATATGTTAAGTCTTTTTTAATTTTTTAATTTAAAATTGTTAAAAATTTCATAACTTTTTGTTGATTTTTTAAAAACTTTGTTTAGTTTTTTTTAATTTCTCTCTTATCGAAAAGAAAAAAAAGAAATTAAAATCCCAGTCTTTTTTTGATGATTCAAATTTGTCAACTTTGACATTTATTTTAATTTTTTATACCCATTTGTTGAAAAAGTTTACTATTGTTAAAATATTTTATTGTTTTCGTCACTATTGTTTACATTTTTATCGACTGTTTTTACAATTTTTTTTTGTATGTTAAGCTCATTTTATTTTTTATTTAAAATTATTAAAAATAATTGTTCAAAAAATATCACAAAGGCAAAAAAGAAAAAAAATAAGCCTATAAATGTTAAAGTTCTTAATTTTATAATATTTATTGTAATTACTGTATAGTTTTTCTTGAATGTAAATTTTTGTTTACTTATTAATCATTTTAAGCCTTTTTTACTTCTTTAATTTTGTTTTGTTCCTTCCTACTTTGAGCTATCTTCATATTTACTTTTCTGTTCATTTCATTTTTGATTAACGATTTAGAGCTTCCTTGTTTTACGAGAAATATTGCGTCTTTTCTGTTGAGTTTGTTTTATTGTATATTTTTTGCAATTGTTCTGATGTTTAACAACGTTTTTTGAACTTGCAATAGTGAAAAATAGTTAGTTCATTTTTTTGTTGCACGCGGCTTTGATGTTTGCTTTGAATTTTGTTCTTTTTTTATTGATTTTAAAGTTTTTGTTGCACTCATTTTGCCAAAAGGTTTATTTGAATTTGACTTATTTTTTATCGTTGCAATTTATCTTCGATCAAACTTTAAATTTGTTTGTACATAGATGTATATAGGTATACTGTAGCTTTTATTGTTCATTTTTTTCTTTGTTTAAATGTTTATTTTTGAACTAAAATTTTTTAGATGCTTTTATTTTTCTGCAACAAAACTTTTATATGGGGAAAGAAGGATAAAGAATATCCCTTTTTTCCTTTAAAAACATATTAAAGTTTTGTTTTTAAAAGGTTTGTTTTTGTGTTAGAGTGTTCATAAAAACATAATTTCCATTGTGGCAATTTTCAAAAGAATTTTCGGAACACTCTAATATATATTTTATATCGGGGTTTATGTGGGGCAGGGTGTGGGGTTTGGGGGATGGTGTTTGTGTTGGGGAAAGGGGTTGTTTTGTCCTGGGGGGTTTGAGAAATGAATAATAGTTATATTTTTTAGGAATAGTCATGATCCGTCTCAACATTCATAATGTTGCTTTTGGGAAAAGGGCAGTGTTTTTTTATTTAATTTTAGAAAAAGCAGTGATAGTTTTTGGTTTTTAGATTTGTTTTGCTGTAACATATTACAACAAGTTCGGCTAGTCAATGATCACTGCTTTTCATAAGCAATATAGTAATGGTCATTATTTGGTCCAAAATGTGTTTGTGATGGAAGCCGTAAATTTATATGTTTTTTCGGAAAAGGGCAGTTTAAATCTCTTTAAAGACAATGATAGTTATCACTTTTCAGGCTTATTTTGTTGCTGCACATTACAACCATAAATGTGTGGAAGTGTGATTCCCAAATGAAGCTGAGCGGGATATGGGAATACACATGAATGGAAAAAGAGGTTAAAATTTTTAAAATTGAATTTAATTGAATAAAAAAGTACGTCGTTTTATAAAAACGTAACTTTTTTTCTTTGACTTAGACGCCGTGGTGCCCTGAAAAAATTATAAATAAAAATTTTATTACGTTACGTTTTACAAAAAACTTTTATTTTTATTGTTTGCCCTTGTTTACCGAAAATTTCTTTTAAATTATGCACCACTAAGAACATTTGCAATGGGTAAAATGCAAATCTTTTTTGCAGTTTTTTAATTTTTAATTATAATTTTCGGACAGTAAAAATATAACTCGCAATTTTGAAAATATAAGTTTTGTTTGTGGCAGCATTTAAAAAAGTATTTTTACGGAACGTTTTTAGATAATTACTTTTTATCTTAATAATGTCCGGAAGCACATTTCTGCTTAAATCGAATGCAATTAAACAAGAAAAATACTTTTTTTTGTAAAAAAAATTATTTTGCTTCCAAATTAGATTAAAAAATTCAAAAAAATGTAAAATTTTAATTTTCCAGATTGCTAATAAGGCCTTTTTTATTGCAATCTTTAAAAAATGTAACACAAAAAGCAAGATTCAAAAAAACAATGATGAAATGAATGCTTTCTGCTGTTGTTTATTGAAAAAAAAGAACATAAGTAGAGATAAAAAACTAGTATTAAAGACATTTTCTTTTCCTTTCACGTCTTATGTTTTTGGATCTGAAATTTTGAAAGAGCGAGCGGCACTTCTCTAAAAAAATATTCAATGTTTTCTTCAGCAAAAAGGATCAAACGGTTGCTTTTAAAAAATTTAAATTTTTTTCGAATATTTTGTTCTGAAACCACTAGTACAATGTTTATATTTTATAAATATAATTTAAATTCATTAATAAATTAAAACCATTTCTCGATGACGAAAAAAATATGAATACAATTTTAAAAAATTTAAAAAAATAATATCTTCATCCTTTGAAATAATTAAAATAAGTTTAACGAATCACGTTTAAAACTACTTTTTTTCTTTTATAAACACTGACTTTTATAAAAAGCTTAATTTTTTGATTTTTTTCTTATCGTTGCAATTTTTAATCAATTGGTACAAGAAAATACTTTGACATTTATGATCATAAAAAAATACAAACTATATTATTTCTATTATAAAATTCATACAAATGAAAAAACTCGTAAGAGGAAAATAGACAGGAATTTGCTTTAAATGTAAAACAACGGCTTTAAAATCCGATGTTTTTCTTCTGCAGAAATGACTGACAAGTTGCTTTTGTATTTTTTAAATATTTCATTTGACGAAACATTTAAAAAATGTTAAAACATCTATATAAACTGTATGAATCTGAACATTGTTAAATAAAAATAATTATTTTGTTAGAATAATGGTAATCGTTCATTCACCGAAATGGCTAAAGAATTGGGGGTAATAAAAATAATTACAAAATATTAAATTTGGTCATTTTGACTACCTTTTCTTTTTTTATATGAGTAATGTGAAAACGTTAATTATTACTACACCTTTAACGTGGAAATCAAATTTATTGCCTTGCCTTCACTGAAAATTGTGAAATTCCGCGGAAAGAGAACCAAGGCCATAGGGAGAAATGTAAATTCGGGATGGGCATTTTCACTTCGGAGGAGGAACACCTTTGATCTTTTGCCGCCTTTATACGGCGGCGGCAAAATATCTAAGGATGCCTCCTCCCTCTCTACGGCCTTGCACAACTTTATTAAAATATCTTACATGCCCCTTTCAAGTTTTCTATACTTGCGTTTTCGATACTCTTTTACAAAACAATTATTTATAAATAGTGTTTCATTATATTCCCACAGTAAGCTAAAGTAAAACAGTTCATTTTGAGCTAAAAAATGTTCAATCAATTTCAAAAACTCTGTTGTTGGATTTTATCAACAAGAAAATTGGGTTCGCTTTTTCATTTTTTGTCTTCCCTAACAAAAAAAAGGAAAACATATGTGTAACAAGAAATATCTTCTTCTTTTTTCAAAATTTCTTTAAAAAATCTGCAAAATACCTTATTGATTTTTTTTGATGTGTTCACAAAAAATGTTTTTTTCTTCACATTTTTGAATTTTTTATTACATTCTCAGATATGGTTTTGCAATTACAAAAATTGCTAAACAAGTTGATACAAAGCCAAAATACATAATTTTGTTCATTTTCGTGTTGTTCAAACAAAGGGAACGAAACAATCGAACAATTTTTAATATTTTTTAACTTTTACAAATGACAAGTTTTGCTGGTTCTTAAATTCATTTCAATGCATTTTTTTAAATTTTGCAGTTAAAAAAGTTTTACAGTAATTTTCTTTTAAAAACTTATTTCCCCCAAGAACTTAACAACATTCTTTACCCTCATTTTTCCATTAATTGAACAAAAAATACTCGGACCATTTTTATCGTTGAAAATCAAATAAAAAAACATAAGAGAATAAATGTCTACATACAGATAACACATTTTTATTGCATTTTTTGTTTCATTCTTCAATTAATCAATAAAAAATATTTTGGTTAAAATTTTTGATCTCTGAAAGATTTTTCAAAATTTTTTCATAAAAAATGGCATCTGTTTCAGAAAATGCCCAGCGACAATCAAAGGTTTGTTGATTCATAAAATTTGAATAAAGTATTGATTTTAAGTTTAGACTGAGAATTTTGATTTAGCGGAAATGAAAAAGACACTTCCAATGACAGAAAATCGAAATTCTTTTACCATGGATATTGATGAATTGGATACGGTAGGAATTTTAAGGAAGATAAATCAAGAAGACAAAAAAGTCGCTGAAGCTGTTGAGGCAGAGCTGGAACACATTGCCGCAGGGGTTGATATTGTAACTGAGGCGTTTCGGGATGGAGGAAGATTGATTTATATTGGGGCAGGAACAAGTGGTCGATTGGGAATTTTAGATGCATCAGAATGCCCTCCAACATATGGAGTTCAAAAGGGAATGGTTATTGGTAAGTGGAAAGTTGAATAGGCATAAGCATAAAATTTGCATATTTATAAAACCAAAATTAATTCATACATCAAAAATATGCCATTAAAACAATTTTCAGGTTTAATTGCTGGAGGAAGAAAAGCCATTGAAGAGCCTGTTGAAGGTGCCGAAGATACGCCATCTTTTGCCATCGATGATTTAAAGGAAATTAATTTTTCATCCAAAGATGTTTTAACTGGAATTGCAGCTTGTGGAAAAACGCCATACGTAATTGGCGGACTTGAATACGCCAAAAGTATTGGTGCAAAAACAATTGCAATCGCATGTTCAAAAGATTCTTCGATTGGAAAAATTGCTGATATCAAAATTGAAGTCATCGGTGAGACAGGATTTTATATATCCCATGATTAATTCAAAGGCCATGTTTCAGTTGGTCCTGAAGTTGTAACAGGTTCAACTCGGATGAAAGCTGGCACAGCACAAAAATTGGTATTAAATATGCTTACAACAGGATCAATGATAAAACTTGGAAAAGTTTATGGAAATTTAATGATCGATGTTCAGGCATGGAATAAAAAATTGGTTGAAAGATGTAAACGAATTTGGATGGAATGCACTGATGGAAGTTATGATGAAGCATGCAAATTTTTGGAGGAAACAAAATTCAATGTTAAAGAAGCAATTTTAATGAAGCTTGCTGAAATTAGTCATGAGGAAGCAAAAAAACGTTTAAAAGCTGCACATGGACATTTTAAAACTGCTTTAAATATGCAATAATTCTGTTGCAATTTTTAAGATTTGGTTTTAAAATTTATTAATGATTAGTTCAATTAAAAATGATCGATAAAACAAAATATATAAAATTATGCAAATTTGTGTTTTCTACATTTTTTACATGATCAAGTTTTTCTAATCCACGTTTACGTTCATGAAACTGGGACAATTCGATTCAGAAGAGCGTTTTGCGTCCTTAAAATTCATAACTGCCGGAGGCGCTAAATATCGATCGGCAATGAAAAAACAAAAGCATCCCCAAATTGCCGTTGAACATAAAACAACAAAATGCCATTGAAGCTGAATGTATTTACTCCAAAAGAATGCAGCGCATGTTACCATTGCCTTAAAAATGTTTAATTTTAATATTAAACGTTATTGATTTCTATGCTTTTTTCAGAAATATTACAAAAAATTACTGTTTGAAAACTTACATGAAAGAATTTGTATGTTGAAAAAGCTTGGGCACTTTTATTCGGATATTCTGAAATTAGGAATGAATAAATTGAAGTATTCCAGCATGAATCGCCAAAACCCAAAAAGAATCCACAAATTAAAACCAATGCAACACTAAAAATGTTTATTATTTATAAATTTGCATATTAAAAACAAAAAAACCTTGGATCTTTAAAAGTTCCATGATTGTCAGTTTTATCCAAAGGAGATTGATTTGGTAAATTTAAAAATACAAATGTATAAACAATCAAATGAATTATCATTCCAGTAAAAACTATCACAAATCTTGGAATTGATTTCATTCTTGTTGAAATTATTCTAATTATCCCACCACCTAAAATTCAATTTTTGTTTTAATTCAATGTTGTAACTTTTTGTGCCATTTTTTTCAATCCAAAACAACAGCAAAAAACTTACTAACAAAAAGGCCAAGACCTTCACAAATTGCAGTTAAAGCAACAATAGCTTTTGGATTATCCCCAATTTTTTTCGTATTTGAGATGCAAGTTGAATAAACTCCACTCCAAAAACTTAATTCAACTCCAACATATGCAAATACAAAAGCCATAACCAGCATTCTCTTCGTAAACATTAATTTAAACATTGATTCTGTAAAAATGATTATTATAAGTAAAATACTATTTTTGTTCATTATCAAATACAATAATTAAACTTAATAATTAACTAACTAATCATTTTCAGAGGTTTCTTTTTGGGTTGTGCAATTCCACTTGCAGGTTCCGGCATCCTCAGCAAAGCCAAAACACCAATTCCAACTAAAATCGCACCCAAAAATACACTGTACAATATTTTTACAGTTGAATCTGAGATATCATCTTTTTCATCCCTTTTGGCATTTCGAAAAACAACATACATAAAAATGCCACCAATTACAAGACTAAAATTATTTTGAATTAAGCCAAATACTATATTTTATATTAAAAACTTTGATTGTGAAACAGCCCAAAATAGACCACTTTGTTTTCCGGAAGTTTCTTTCGTTGAATTTAAAGCCATATATGCACCTTCTGCAGTCCAAATTACTGAAATAATGGAATAGCATTGATATCAAAAAAAGATAAATTTGCATACGAGCTGAACCAAAACCAATAATTAAAGAAGAAATGATTAAAAATGGATAATTTAGAAAAAAGAATCCAGCAATAAAAATGGCATAAGTTGAGGCCCCAAGAATCATGGACCATTTTGAGCCAAGCCAATTAATTATCACAGGAGCAAACAATAAATTTCCAAACATATTTCCACCATAAATTAATGAAAGACTAAAACATGATAAAAATATGGATATCAATAATTTATGCAAATTAGTTACGAGCATTGTCTCCTGAGACGATAATATGCATTTTGAACCTATCTTGTTTTTAACGAAGAATTTTATTGCTAAAGCTATTTATTCCTAAGGTTTGAAAATTTGCATAATTATTATAAAGAAGTTACAATAATTTACCCTAAATATCCGGTATGTTTCGTCATTTTTCCACGATCAGCATAACTGTCCATTACCATTTCTTCGATGAAACCTTGTGAATTAAATGAAGAAAATATTAGCAAAAATGCCATCGAAACTTGAATAACATTTAAAGTATATCCATCCATCTTATCCTTTTTTGAGTTTCTTCTTTTTTCGTTCCTCCAAAAAAATCAAAAAACCTCGCGATATTTTATTGTTCTATAAAAAATTTAACACAATGAAGAAAAAATTTGTGATAACAACATTTTTACAACCATGTAAAACACGGCTACTTTTCTCCCAATTAAATTTTAAGGAAATGTAGTCTTTTGTTCCCAGGCACGACTGATAGAATGAACTTTAAAGCTTGTTAAAAATAGAAAAGGATTAAATCAAGAAAACAATGATTTTTGCAGGAATTGAAGGGTTTGAGTTTTTTTTGTTGATTTCTTTAAACATAATGAAGTCGTAATTTTATAGAGGTGCTACACATTCAAAACTTATTTTGGTAAAAATTACTGCTGAAGGAAAAATTGAAAAATTATTTGAAGAAGAAGGTCAAAGTTTAAATTGTGTAATTCTTGGAGCTGAATTTACCTGTGATTATATTTCCAAATGGATTAAAAGTGCCACTCAAAAGCTTGAATTAATCTTACCCATTGAAGGAGTGGTACATAATTGATTTTTAAGTGTTGTTTTAAACCTCCATTATTTAAGGGATTGGGATTGGCTGGAGCTGGAAACACAGAAATTACACAAAAAATTACTGAACTTTTTCATTCAAAATATGCAAATGTTGTAACAAATTGTTATGTAACCACTGATGCCATTGCTGCAATTGCAACTGCTTTTAAAAACGGTATTCAAATTTTATATTTTTCATTTTCATGTTATAATAGCAACTCAAATTATTGTTACCCTTTTTTAAAAAACTATGCAATTCTTAGGTGGTGTTGTTTTAATTTCTGGAACAGGTTCAGCATGTCGATATTTGAGTAATTCAGGTGCAATCTTTGGAACTGGAGGAAATGGTCATTTAATTGAAGAAAGAGGAGGCGGATTTTGGATTGCTCAAAAGTAATTAATAAAACATATTTAATTTTTAATTAATGCTAAAACCCTGAAATTTTAGAGCAGTTCAAACAATTTTCAATCACGAAGAATGCTTGGAATTATCAGATTACCCGATAGAATTTTTAAAAACTTTAATAATGGATTATTTTAAGTTGAAAGAATTTCGAGATATTTTAAATGTTTTTTATGGCCCAAATTTTTCAAAGGCAAAAATTGCATCATTTTGTAGAGTCATCGCAGAAAGTAATGTTACAGAATTCTTTTTTTCATTATTTGAATATGCTAATTTTTAGATGCTGATAAGGATCCGCTTTGTGAACTTTTATTCGAAAAAGCTGGTGAAGCTTTAGCCCAAAATTTAGTTGCAATTTCCAGAAATTTTGATGACAAAATGTTTGAAAATGTTTCAATTTTATTAGTTGGTTCAGTTTTTCAAAGTTGGAAGCTTTTAAAAATTGGTTAGTTTTTCAAATATGAGTTAAATAATTAAAATAACAGCATTTTAGGTTTCGTTAAAACCCTTCACAAAAAAGCATCGAAAATTGAGAGAATTTCATTTTACATTTTGAAAGAAAGTGCTGCCATGGGTGCTGCAATTTTGGCAACAAAAACATTAAACATTCATTTAAATTTTGATTTTAAAACCACAGAATTAATTGATACAATCGTTTTAACACAAACATAAATAATTTTTGAATTTTAAAAAGCAAAGAGAAAATAATAAAGTTATTTTTAATAAAACCAAAAACAGAGATAATTGCCGTCAAAAAATATTATTTTTTTAATATGTTGTTGTAATTATAAAACATTTGTTTGAATAAAAATAATCTACGAACCTTTTTTCACCAAAATTATGCATTTTTTAAATTATTAAATCAGACATAATAAAAATGAAACAGAAAAAACAAAATATTAAAAACTTGAGACACCAAAAATGATGAAATTGGTCTTTGCACAAATTTTCACAAATGTTATTTCATCATTTTTTACAATGTTCGACAAAAAAGTGTTTTTCAAACATTATAAAGAAAGACAGAACTAAGAAAGTTGTTAAAATTCATATAAAAGAGAAAACTGGTCTTCTATCGTTAAAACTTATTTAGCTTCGTGAAGGATCCTTTTTTTTCTAAAAAAATATGTTTTCTGCAATGTTTTTGAATATTTAAATAATTCGAAGAAAATGCTCTAAATTTCAAAAAGTTTTTTAAAAGTTTATTGTTTAAAATATTTAATGTGGCATGTTTTAAAAAGATGATTTTTAAAACAATTGCATTATTAAATTTGAAACTAATTGAAACAGTTGACAGAAAAACAGATATTTTTAAAAAGTAAAGTCCACAATGAAAACAAACATGTAAATATTCTTTTAAATCAAAAATTAATGCATTTTATGATTTTTAAAGCAGCAACAAAAAATTTATCGGTATTTTCACATTTTTTTTATTCACTGTAATCGAGATTATAGCTCGATTTTTGAGAAATTCAGTCAATTTAAAAGGAATTTGGCATAGAAAAAAAGTGTCTTCATAAAAAGGCGTTACAGGATTTTTTAAGAAAAAAAATGGCGAGAATTTGGACATTTATTTTTTTACATAAATCGAAATTTAATATTTTATTGTTGCAATGAAATATTCTTTGATTAAGTTGTAGATCAGATCTCCAAGGATGCTTAAAATTTTCCATTTGTTTTGACTCGATTACAAAATACAAATACGAGATCTTTTGCAACTTCAACTATTCTGGAAATAAAATAAAGGGAAAGTATCACCCTGCGCCCCCGCTTTTTGAACTAAACCTATCCTTTGAGATAGTCCGAGGGCAGTTAAGAAAACCCCATAAATATTAAGAAATTCAACTACCTCATTTTGCAAAAATATCGAATATCCTATTTTTAAAAAGTATCTGGTATCTTTTTGTAGTTTTTTTGACCTAAAATTTTTTGGAATAACAAAAAAACTCAAAAATGCAGGGATAGTTTGTGCATCATTTTTTCAGCGTAAAAAATGCAATTCAACACAAGATGCTTAAAGATAACAAATTTAACATTTTTTAAACTGAAGTATGATTGCATCATGCTTATTGAATTAAACAAAATGATTCTCTTATTTTTTATAAAAAAATCTTTTTTTATTCACTGCAAAAAAAATGAAGAAAAGTGTGAAGATTTCCTCTTTGAATATTTTGTTAATCTTTTTTTAAAAAAACATGAAAATTTTATTAATCCCATGAGAGAAAAATGTCAAGAAATCAGATCAATTCGACAACATTTATAATTTAAAGAATGTAAATCATGTGTTCTTCATATTCCTAAAAATTTTAAATTTAAAAAAATATAAACAAAATTAAAATAAAATGACGGACAATGATGGGGAAAGAATGGTGTGTTTTTTGACGGACGACGATAACAAACGACGCATTCTCCATCATTGCTTTCTTTCGTGTTAAAACTACTTTTGGCTAAATCAGGCAACATCTTTTTACACTATCTGCTACAGTGCCTTTAATAAGATGTTATTGTTTATATTGAGGACAGAATTACTTTGATTTGTGTTAAATTTTAATACTGACACAATGTTGACTAATAAGTATTTAATTTTTTTGATTCAATAAACGGTAACTTTCAGAATCAATCAAATATTCAAAACTTTACAAATGAAAAAACCCTAAACAAAAAGTGTTCTCAATTCAGTGTTGCAATGGCTCAGGTTCGTGAGTCAGAGACACCGAAAATCAAAAAGCAGAGCATTGCCTTTATTGCACAAAAACGAAAGAAAATCAATTTTGAAAGGATGCATCTTGCTTTTATTATATAATTAATTTAAGGAAAATTTGAATGCACTTATGGATCCAATTACAAAGATGAAAAAAAATTAATTCTCTTAAAAGTTTCACCGAAAAGGATCGTCCAGATATGACGTCATGGGGGAGAGAGGGGGTAATGACCGTGCCGCCTTTGATGTGCGGCAAAAAGCGTCTTTGATGTATAGGGGGTTATGATGATTTTCGTATGACGTCATAACTGGATGATCACAAACCTTAAACTGGCAAAAAATAACAATGTTTTGCATACCGAATACCTTTTTTGGAAGACTTTTATATTTCTGTGCCAAGCTTTGCTCAAGTTTCTTAAAAATCGAGCTATGTGCCGTGCCAGCAAAAGTGGACAGTGTTTCCAGTTTTCAAAAAAAAATGACGCTAACGCCGACGCCGACACGCCGACTGACTTATCATTTTGTGTTTGGCAACAGTATGCTAAATTTTGTTTTTTTGCGAAATGTGTTTTTTGGAAATTGCATATTACATTTCAGATGTTGGTGAGACAATTTTTTTATTAAGGGGTATTTCATTTAAACAACAAAATGTTAAATCTCAACTTTTTCATCAGAATTCAATCAATTCATTAATTTTTGCTTACAAAATTTATTTAAATTTTTTATCATGGATTATAGATTGCAAAACTAGCTGTTTTCTGTCTTGTGCTTCAACTTGTTTTATATTTAATAATGGATCTTCTTTTTTATCTGTATTTGGTTATTAGATCCACAACAACTTGCCACATTTAATATTTTAAGTAATGAATTTTAAAGAGTTTTTTAAATTTTTTTCCCTCGAATTAATAAAACATTCAAAAACATTGTAGAAAGCATATTTTTTAGAAAAAGGAGAATTTATCAGCTAAAATATTTACACACGATCTTTTTTCACGTTGTCTCTCACAAACTTTTTTTTTTGAAAAAATACTTTTTTCAAAAATTGTCGAAAATGATGAAATAACACATTCGCGAGAAAAAAGCAACATCTGCACAGCAAAAAACAATAATTTTTAAATGTTATCGTTTATATTTTTTTTTCTGTTTAAAAAAAACATATTTTGTCATATTTTAGAAAAACCACGCCCTCTGCAGGGCCCTAAAACGTTCCAAATGGGCCAAGATACCAAATGCTTTTTAAAAAAATATCTGGTATCTTTTTGTATGATAGTTTTTGTGACGTAAAATTTTATGGAATGATAAAAAAAATTTCATTTCTTAATCTCTAGTATTAAAAACTTGAGACAACAAAAATGATGACATTGATCTTTGCTCAAATTTTCACGAACAATGTTCGACAAAAACAAGTGTTTTTCGAACATTATAAAGATAGACAGAACTAAGAAAACTGTCAAAAGTCGAACAAGAAATACTTTTCCATGTTCTTTTTTTGGTGAGTAAAAATATTCACAACCAAGAAAGCTTGAAAAAAACTTCTAAATTTGTTTTAAAACTTAAAATAAAATGAATGGGCTTGCTCACCAGGGGTTGAAAATGAGGCCGGCTTACTTTTTTCAGGCCCAGGGCCGGCCGGGCCGAGCTTTTTGAGGCCTGAGGCCGGCCTTAAAATTTTTATACATTGTTATAAAATTTCGAGGAAATTTTCATATCTAGTTATTAGACATAATGTGTTATAATTCATCATTGCTAAAACATTTTTCATACCAAAAGGAAACTAATTAATCAAAATTTTGTGTTTTCAATAATTAGAAATAAAAAAATATCCCCAACGAAAAAATATTTAAAGGTGAATTTTTGAAACGAAAAAATCAAGGCCGGCCGACTAAATTTCCACCTGGGGCCGGGCCGGCCGTAATTTTAGGCCTCATTTTCAAGCCCTGATCAAATTTTCAAAAAATTTTATTTGTGTGAGCAAGCCCTTTGGAAACAAATATTGGAGCAATTGTTTATTTGCGATATTTCTCAAAATTAAAAACACAAATTTGTTTTGGATCCTTTCTTAGTCTTTCGAAATGCGAAAAAGTAAAAGTATTTTTTATTCCTCCTGAAAATTGTTTTATCACGGGATTATAACATAACAACCGGATGCATGCGTTTATTAAACTTGTTAAAAATTGTTTTTTATAAAAACTACCAGGTTAAAAAAGGTTATCCCACATATTTTATTATTGGCAAGCATAAATTGTTGTGAAGCAATGAAAGCAAAAATCAACTTTTAGCATTCGATTTCATTATTACTGCTCTCCTTCAACCATGCACAAATGGATGGTGTAATTGCAGCAAAATTTGCTAAAAAAACGAACGATCGTCTTTTAAAACTTAAATTTGTCACATTTAATTTACCTCTATAAATCCAGGTACCATTTAAAGTAGTTCTTCCTGCACTTGTTGCAGTGCCAATTTGAAAAAGCTGAGGAGGTCCACAATGAAGAGGATCTTCTCGATAAACAACAGCTGGTGAACCACTGTCACCCTTAACAAAAAAAAGTTGTTGTCGTTAAAAGATTTTTAAATAAAAACTTACCGTAGCCAGACCATTGTTTAACGAGTAGACACTTACGAAATCAGGGTTAAAATATTCTCCAAAGGTGAAATTCCCTTCTCGCAATTCTTGTGAATAACCTGAAAATAGTGTTTTCAAATATAATATAAAAGCTTTAAATAGTCACTGTATGTTTATGTCACATTATGCACAGTAATACAAGACATATTTGTGATTATACTTATTTTTTGGTTTTTTTAAAGTTAATAAATCAATCAATACCTCCACTTTCTGTAATACCAAATCCTGCCACTGTAACAATTTCACCCTTTGTAAAAGCAAGACTCGAATTTAACTTTATTGGTTGTGCACGAGAATTGAAAGTGATAGGTTGAGCTAGCTGAAAATGTTAAAATGGATTAACTAAACTTTAATATACATATAGATATAAACTCCAACTCAAGTGGTGTAATTGAAAACGCAAATTTTTAAAAAATAAAATTGTATTTACCCGGATTAATGCCGTGTCAGGTGCTTTTCTAAAAACAGCTTCGGCAAAATGTTGAACTCCGGCGGGAATATTATTTCGATCATCAACTCCAACCCAAAAAGATAAGCCGTCTGGACTTGAATAACAATGTAAAGCAGATAATATATATCGTTCATGAATTATGGAAGCTGTACAATGTCCCCCATAAGCAATGTATGGATATTTTTCAATTTTTGTCGGGGATCCATTTATCATTCGGATTCGTCGAACATTGCAACTAACAATTGAAAAAAGATGAAAAAGAATGAATAAAAGTTTCAAATTCATACCTTTTTTGAAATATTTGATTTTTTTCAATTCAAATCATTTTATATATATATGCAAGTTTGAAATCCGATTATGATAATTTTAGGGGCTTTTGAAGATTGCTGTAATACTGACTATTGCGGTGATTTAAATATTTAAGCCAAAAATATGGGGGTTAAATGTTTTTGTAGTCACATGTAAAACTGTAAACACAATGAATGCTGCTTAATTTAGGATTACAAAAATTAAAAATATTGCGTTGTTTTTATAAACTACATTTGAGCCTACGCGGTTTTAAACGCGAAACAGCAATTCTTTTTTTCCCTTTTTTTAAAACGCGTTCTGGCTGAAAATCTGAAAGGCTTGGCACAGCAAAAAATGAATCTTTTTGAAACTTTACCCACGTTTTCGACTATGCTTAACAAGCCCAGATCCAAAGTCTTTTTGTCCAAAAGTGCCGTTTTGGCACTTTTTTGTGCCGTAGAAGTTCAAAACGGCATTTTCAGATCTCGGGTGCCGTTGGAGATATTGTCTTAATTTTCTTTGGAATAGGGGTAATCGAGGTCGCTGAATCCGAATTTCGCATTTTCAAGACTCGATTTTCGCGTTGGGACCCAAAAAAATCAAAAATCCGGCATTGTGCCGTTCTCCTACTTCGGCATTTTGCCGTCGGGCTTAGCAAAAATTACCATCGAATTCTCCACGTTTTTTTGCCCTGGGGGACGGAAAATATCAAAAAAATATTTATCGCTCTATCATTTTTCCTGTGGAGATTAACGCCCATCGTGGTTTTAAGAGTATGAAAAAAATGAAAAAATGTTCTAAAATAAGTTTAAATGTGCAAAAATATATAGTTTTTACTAAAAATGTAATAAAACATCATTACAAATGTATTAGAAGCTTCAGAGTGCCAAAAATATGCAAATTGCCAAAATCGGCAAAAATTTGTGCCAAAAAATTTTTTTTCTTATTTTGCTCTAATTTTGTGCCTATAGGAATTTTCGATGATGGGGAATTCGATTCTGATATTTTTTCATACGTTTTACATGACAGAAAAGCCAAAAACGGCATTACCATGTAAATAATTACAGTACTTTTAAAAATATAAAAATGCCGTTTTTGGCTTTTCTGTCATGTAAAACGTATGAAAAAATATCAGAATCGAATTCCCCATCATCGAAAATCCCTATAGGCACAAAATTAGAGCAAAATAAGAAAAAAAATTTTTTGGCACAAATTTTTGCCGATTTTGGCAATTTGCATATTTTTGGCACTCTGAAGCTTCTAATACATTTGTAATGATGTTTTATTACATTTTTAGTAAAAACTATATATTTTTGCACATTTAAACTTATTTTAGAACATTTTTTCATTTTTTTCATACTCTTAA
The DNA here is from genome assembly GCA_024447195.1 of Panagrolaimus sp. LJ2414. Taxonomy (NCBI): domain Eukaryota; kingdom Metazoa; phylum Nematoda; class Chromadorea; order Rhabditida; family Panagrolaimidae; genus Panagrolaimus; species Panagrolaimus sp. LJ2414. Next base: position 1,758,118 of record JAMRXY010000048.1, on the reverse strand, counting down.
AACCACGATGGGCGTTAATCTCCACAGGAAAAATGATAGAGCGATAAATATTTTTTTGATATTTTCCGTCCCCCAGGGCAAAAAAACGTGGAGAATTCGATGGTAATTTTTGCTAAGCCCGACGGCAAAATGCCGAAGTAGGAGAACGGCACAATGCCGGATTTTTGATTTTTTTGGGTCCCAACGCGAAAATCGAGTCTTGAAAATGCGAAATTCGGATTCAGCGACCTCGATTACCCCTATTCCAAAGAAAATTAAGACAATATCTCCAACGGCACCCGAGATCTGAAAATGCCGTTTTGAACTTCTACGGCACAAAAAAGTGCCAAAACGGCACTTTTGGACAAAAAGACTTTGGATCTGGGCTTGTTAAGCATAGTCGAAAACGTGGGTAAAGTTTCAAAAAGATTCATTTTTTGACTGTGCCAAGGTTTACTTGGATCACTCTTTTTTTCAGCCAGAGTGCGTTTTAATTATCAGTATTTATTTTATTGATATTTTTCTAAATTTTCCTTTGTTCCTTATTAGCATACATATTAAAACACATCGAATCGTTTTCAAAGAAAGTTTTGTAAGACGCTTGGCAAAGTGTTTCACCTCGAGAATTCAACATTTTTTGTCGAGAGAATTTTAAAAAAACGAATGCCAAAATGTCTCAGAAAAATTCCACTTCGTTTCGATGTGAAAACTGAATTTTAGATTGTTAATTTTTTGTAACTAAAATCAGCATGCAGAAGAAGGTCGTTTGCAGAAAATAATTTCTTGAGGGAAAATCATATGCTGAAAAATTTTGAAACGGCTAACCATTTTGGGGAATCATGATCATGGTTCTTGAACATTAATTCTATTCTATATTTTCAATAAAATTGATGCTCTCCTTACAGTGATAATTTATTAACAATTTTCGCTAAAATGGATCTTTCCGTAAAACACTAATTTTTTAAACAAGCGTAACATTGTAATTTTTGCCAGTTTAAAATTTTGATGAAAACTTTGTGAAAAGTAATTTTTTTCATTATTGTAATTATATCCATTTAAGTTTTCTTTTATTTACTTATCTTTAAACATATTTCAAATTATGATAAGATTAAATTTTAAATATCCAAAAATTATCAGACAATAAAAAATTTAAAGAAACAATTTTAAAAACAGTTTGCTATCATTATCTTTACAAAGTGAAAAAATTAAAATGAATCACCAAAAATGTGAAGAAATTTTTGCGAAGAAAAACAAAACTGCAAGAAAATGTGAAAAACGATGGCTTTATTTTTTTCGCTGTCTGTAATCTTTCTGGCGTTCAAAAAAAGCTTTTTTATGACAGATGTTTCTTTTTTAATACTAAAAGATGTTTTTTTTTATAAAAAAATGAATCAATTGAAATGATGTGCAAAAAATTCTTTGAACTTTGTTCAATTTCACTTAAATTTATTGATTTACCCAAATTTACTTTTAAATAACATATGTCGTTTAATTTCACCTTCAAAAAGGTTGAAAAATGCTCGTTTAATTCATAATGTTTTCTGTTTTTTGTTTTCCACAATTTTTCAAAAAATTTGATTGTGAAATTTTATAAAACCAAAAATTTATTGCAAATATTCTTTCATTTAATTAATTCTTCGATGTTGTGTTAAAATATTCATTAGAGCGATCAAAAAAATTAAAGATATTAAATTTCAACGTTGTTTTTAAAAGTGTAAAAAAAATGAATAAGTTTTTTGTTTTTGAATGCTTTAATAATTCGATAGATATTTCGTTAGTTTAAAAAATTTTAAAAAATTTAATGCATGAACAAATGTGCCATGCCAGGAAATGTGGGTTTTAACATTGAAGATCATGTGTTAATCAATTTTAAATTTAATCGAGTTAAAACAGTTAACAGAAAAAGCTGTAACACATATAGCAAAAATTTATCAGTTCTTCGTCACCAAAATTTAATTACTCATTATCATAAAATTTCGAATCCCATTTTTTGATGAAAAAATGGAATTTTTTAACAGGATTTACGGTTTACAAAATGTTGAAAGAATGTTTTTTAATGAATTTTAATTAGCGTTTTTTTAATAATTCTCCGGATTTCTGTGCTTTAAACTTTATTAAAAAATTTCTAAAATTTATCAATACTTTCATTATAAGAAAGCCGAATACTGTATTTTTATAAAAATATTCAAAGTTATATTAAAACTGAAAGCGACAATTTTAGAATTTTTTTCTTTTTTATCTGTGATCATCTAAAACAAAAACAGAGACTTTGTTTGATTGCAAAAATGTAAAAATTCTTCCGCAGAAATGTTTTTTTATTATTTTTTGCTAGGCTGAAAAAGCGACAGAAAAGAAATATCAATGCAGATGTAAGAAAGTTTCATTTGAACAGTTTTTTGAATATTTAATTTTTACTGAACATGTTTGCAAATGCCATATACAGAACATATCAAAAAAATTTTAAAAAATAATGAAAAAATCCCAAGATCGATTAGCCAGAAAATTTTGGGGCATTGTATTTTTAAAAATCAGTTAAAAAAGCTGTACTGTTTGTCAAAATGATGAAGAAAAACTGTTGTTACAAAAAGTTTTATCTTTTATAATAAATTCATTTCCATCCGAAAAATATGAAACAAAAAAATCAAGTAGCTTATCATTTTGTGTTTGGCAACAGTATACTAAATTCTGTTTTTTTGCACATTTCGGTACTGTTCTCGAAAATAGAGAGAATTTCATTTTACATTTTGAAAGAAATGGCTGCATTAGGTGCTGCAATTTCGGCAACAAAAACATATAACATTTATTTAAATTTTGATATAAGTACCACAGAATTAATTGATACAATTGTTTTAACATAAGTATAATAATATTTGAATTTTAAAAAGCAAAGAGAAAATAATAAAGTTATTTTTAATAAAACCAAAAACAGAGATAATTGCCGTCAAAAAATATTATTTTTTTAATATGTTGTTGTAATTATAAAACATTTGTTTGAATAAAAATAATCTACGAACCTTTTTTCACCAAAATTATGCATTTTTTAAATTATTTAATCAGACATAATAAAAATGAAACAGAAAAAACAAAATATTAAAAACTTGAGACACCAAAAATGATGAAATTGGTCTTTGCACAAATTTTCACAAATGTTATTTCATCATTTTTTACAATGTTCGACAAAAAAGTGTTTTTCAAACATTATAAAGAAAGACAGAACTAAGAAAGTTGTTAAAATTCATATAAAAGAGAAAACTCGATTTTTGAGAAGTTCAATCAATTCGAAATGATTTTGGCACAGAAAAAAAAGTGCCTTCCAAAAAAGATGAAAAGTGGCTTTTCTAGGTAAACATGGTCCAGCAACACGATTTATGTTGTCGTTTTGGTCTTAAATGACTTAGTAATCGATATGCGAATTTTCGCGGACAAACATGAAAAATTGCCATTATTTTATGTAATGTTTATGTTAAAACTCCGAAATTGGTTGGTTCTGTGTTTCAAAGTTGGAAGCTTAAAAACATTGGTTAAAATTTTCAATGTTTTAAAATGATTAACACATCTCTAAGTCCATTTTTTATACCTCTCTCTCTCGATATCCCGCCTTTTCGCTCTCTCACCTTCTTGATCTTCCACTCTCTCGATCCCATGATCTCTCATATATATACCGCAAAAAATTATGGCTCAAACAAAATCGAATAAAAAAATCAACAGACAAACTTGAGGAAACTCGAAAAATGAAAGGTTTTTTTGCTGTCGAACACAATCTTCTTTTTTTCTTTTTTTACAAAAGCAATGAAAGTTGCAAAAATTTCGCACATAAAAGCAACAGAATAAAATTTTTAAAGTTTGTCACATTGATGTTGAAAAAAGGAAAAAAAAAGAAAGAAAAAATTCGACGATGAAAAGTGCAGATATTTTTTTAACATTGCAAAACTTCCGGCTTCTATCCAGCTGCGCAAACCACTGAGCTATTGGGGAGGCCATAAAGTGGGAAAAAAGGAGGAAACAAAACAATTTCTTGCACAAAAAAACGGCAACACAATTTTTAAATTTCGCTCATTTTGACTGAGAAGTGTGAAATTTGATAAAGTTATTGTTGGTAATGATAAAAATGATGATGATATTATTAATGAGTTGTCAACTGGTGAAATACATTTCATGTTAGACTAAATAAAAGTGAACACATTTAAAAACCCTAATTTTTAATTTGCTTGTACAAAAAACTGCTTGATTAGTAGACGAAAAAAGAGCTAAGCTAAACTCTTTTTTTTTCGTTGTTCTTTTAATTTCACATTTGTGAGCTAAAAAAAATTACAAAAGCTTTACGATAATAAAATTTAATGTCTAAAAAGCAGTGTTCTGCTTTTGCCTTTTTTGCCAAAATTTGTATGAAACAATTCATTTAATCCACTCCGATTAACATGAACCAGAACAGGTGAAACAATAGAATCAAAAATTCTAAAAAAAATAAATTTGTTTTTCAAACAAGTTTTTTGAGCTTTCAAAATATTGAAAACACTTAATAATTTTTGTGTCAAAAATGTTTTTCAAGTGAAAAATATTTGACATTGATTCTGTCAATTTTTTTGATGTTCAATCACCAAATAATGCCGCAAAAATATATAATACAACACAATCAATTGCAACACAAAAAGCCACCTTCCCACACGATTAGTTCTGTCGAGGCGACTTAAAGTTTCTTTCTATAAAATGGGCGAAGTTATTCGTCTTTCATTTAAAATCTTTAAGTCGATAACGTTGAGGCAGATTTTTCTCTTGCCTGAAATTTGCATATGCATTTTTTCTTTCATTCATTGCACACCTCCAGATTGCACGGCGTGGTCGTTTTGCCTTGACACGAAAAAGCACCCAATAAGCGTCTAATAACTTCTTTTTTTTCTAGATTGATATAAAGTCTCGAATTGCAATATCACACATTTTTTAGCTTCCTGTCTCAAAATTTTTGCGCCTGTGCCATTTTGAATCGAAAAAGCTTCAAAATGTCACAAAATGCGTTTTATAAACCTCCTAAAATACAGTAAAAACAAAAGATATGTAAAAAAATGTTAACAAAAACTGCTTTTTCGTGTAAAAAATTCATCTGATTTATAAATTACAATTCAGTGTGTGTGTTTTTCATGATTAAACGTGTGCTCAAAAGTTTTAATTTTAACATTATTTTTTCGAAAAAATCAATTTGTAATACTTTTCAACAAAAAAAAAATTAATAACGAAAGAATATAAAACCAAATATTCAGAAAACTCAACTTTTAAAAAAAATGAAAGGACTTTTGCATTCGCAAAAGATAGTTGTAAAAAAACTGCAAAAACAGGCTGGCACGGAAAAAACAAGAAAAAGACATTAAAATTTGTCAATGATGTTTGTGATGAAACGAATGAACGAATAAAAACTGTGTTTTTCAACTGAAGAAATCAAAGGGAAATGTGAAATTTATTTTTTTTCAACAGCAACAACGATCGATGCTGGGTTTTGCCTTTTTGTGTAAGCCTGTTTTCGAATTTTTTTCATTTTTTGTCTTTTGATTGTTAAAAAAAACTTGATGAGAAGAATTCACTTTTTTTAATTTTTTGTTTTTAATCTGTCGTTATTAATAATAATTAGCAGTAATATATCCATTTGTTACAAAAGAAATGAAGATTTACCAAATCGTTGGTCCAGCTTCAATAAAACCTGATAGTGTTATGCATTTGAAAACCAAATTTAATTAATTAATTATTTATTTGCATGCCCGAACGCATACAGATTTAAATTAAAAATACAGAATACAGAAAAAATAAACAGCACGATTAAATTAAACAAACAATAAATATATTAAAATCAACTTTTTCAACCACTTTTCAACTAAAATAATAAAATTAAAAGAAAAGAAAGAAGAAGTACAATAAAAATTTTAGTGAATGGAAATTTGAATGAATTCATCAAGATTGTTGATATGGTATTGGCTATGCTCCCAAATATTTTGAGGTCATTGATTTAAGCAATCTAGCAATCACAAAAGAAGAATGAAGTGGTCGAAAAAATCCAAAAAAAGAAAGATATTTTCGGGGAGGTAATTAATTACAGTACGAAAAATAAAGTGATTCATCTTTCAGTGTTTGCTTTGAGTTATTAGTTAAATTTTGAGTTCAATGTTTTACAGCTACCAAGAGTTTTTAGCAATGATATCTAAATTGAGTAGACCCAAAAAATTAAAGAGATAGTATATTTTTAGTCTATCAATGATACCGTATCAAAACTTTTTATTATAAAAAAATATTCTTAAGTTTGCTGTACAAAATTTTTAAACAACTGTAACTTACTTCAAGATGTTCTTCAGCTTCAGAAACTTCTGCATTCATTTTTCCATCCTATAAAAAAATAGTTTCTAATGAAATGTGCAATATCAATTGTGATGAAGATATTTTTGCTTTTTTCAGTTATCAATTTTTTGTCACTGACACAAACTGTCAGAATTATTGTTTATTTAAATAGTTCAGATTTTTTTCTAACTAATTTTGACTATATGTAATTAATAATATTTCATTTAAACAACAAAATGTTAAATCTCAACTTTTTCGTTACAATTCAATCAATTCATTAATTTTTGCTTACAAAATTTATTTAGATTTTTTATCGTGGATTATAGACTGCAAAAACAGCTGTTTTCTGTCTTGTGTTTAAATTGTTTTAAATTTAATAATGAATAAAATTAAAATTAATCATTTGTTTTATGCTCCATTGCAGCATACCACATTTAATATTTTAAATTATATATTTTCAAAGGCTTTTTTAAAATAAAAAATGTTTCCTTCGAATTAATAAAACATTCAAAAATGTTATAGAAAACATATTTTTTTAGAAAAAAAAGCATTTATCAGCGAAGTTAAAACATTTTGCGACAGAAGATCTTTTTTTTCGTTTTCTTTCACAAACTTTCTTTTTTCAAAAAATACTTTTTTCAAACCTTATCCAAAATGATGAAATAACACATTCGCGAATAAAAGCAACATCTGCACAGCAAAAACAAAAATATAAATGTCATCGCTTATGTTTCAAAAAGGATGAATTCATTGATTTTCATTTATAGAATCGTAATTGCATCATTTTTTTAATTTGCGATGTTCGCATTTTTCACTAAAGAAAGGTTTTATTTGATTGTGTGAAAAGAAAACATTTTTTCAATTTCGTCCGACTATTTTTGTTTTAAAAAGGTCTTTTTAATTTTTAAAACCTTTTACATTTTTTCTAAAAATTAGCAATATGGAAGGCAAAAAATCTTCGCCAAGGATTCTGTAAAAATTTGATGAAGCAAATTGATTTTCAATAGTATAAAAACTAAATAATTTTCAAACAATTCATAATGAAAAGAACTGTAGAAAATTGTCTATATGCAAATCAAAATTATCACCTTGCAACTGAAAATGCGAAGAGAAGCAAATCCTCAATTTTTTCGAAATAAAAAAATTGTTCACGAATTTTTGGTATCATTGTTCTCCAATTTGAATTCAGAAATAAAAAAAACAGAAGACAAACAAATATAACGGAGAAATAGATAACTCATTTTTGTCGTTGATCAATAGATTAATAGGTTGAAAAGCTAAAAATAGTGAAGATCAAAGTTTTGTGAGAAATAAGTCTGACAAAGATAAGAAAGTAATCTTTGTGCACTGTCCTTAAAATTTAATGGTGACAAAAAAGTACTCCAGTGATTTTAAGAATCAACAGGTTCACGTTTTTTACCTGATAAAAAGAAAAATTTGCAACAAAAAAACTCATTTCAGATTGACTAACACGATTAAGAATCATGAAGGTTTTGTTCTTGAATATTTTGTTTTTGTTTTGTGTTGTTCAAGGTCGTGATTTACTAACCGATCGAAATTTTATGATGCCTTTGGCAGCAGCGGCTTACAGCAATGATCCAACTCCGTGTCTTTCAAATATTCAAAAATATTGGGATAAACTTGAAAACGACAGTATCAACCCTACAGTAAGCCTCCTCAAGTTCTAAACTGTTAATGACAGTATTCAATTTTTTAGCTTTATCGTCAATATTCAGTTCGATGTGATTCCTTGAATGACACATGCACCGGATATATTGCTATTGATACTTTTGGCAGAAATATTTATGTTGTTTTTAAAGGAACCACAAATTTCAAAAATTTTTATCAACAAAATTTGAACTTTAATGAAATGGTGCCATTTGTTGCTGGTGGAAAAGTTAATAAACAATTTTTTGATGCATTTAATGCCCTTTGGATCAATGGTGGAATGAAAGATGACGTTTTGATTTTAAAGAATAAATATTTGGGCTTTACATTTGATGTTGTTGGTCATTCTGTTGGTAAAAAGTTTTTAAAAGTTAATTTAAAAAAATATAATAAATGGCATCTTTTAAGGAGGAGCAATGGCTGTGTTAGCTGTGACAACAATTGTTTCGACAGATATTGTTCCATCTGATTGGGCTTCGCTTACCACATTTGGTCAACCCCGAACTGGAGACAAAGATTTTGCACATGCCGTACAGAATACTCTGGTATTTTTTTAAATTAACATAATTATTACAAGCATTGTTTTACCGACTGGTGTTAGACAAGAATACGCATTGATGCAATTAAGATCATTAAATTTGAATATTTTAGTCATTTGCATTTTTGAACCGTGTTATTCATAATCATGATATTGTTCCACATTTTCCATTTTCAAATCAATCAGTTTATTATCATCATATTGCGGAAATATGGTATCCAAATGACATGCAAGAGGGGGCTGATTTCAAGGCTTGCCGATTTGATGGTGAAGATCCAAAATGCAGCAATTCACTTGATACAAAAACATTAATCTTTGATGATCATTATTCTTATTATGGTCGAAATTTTATTGATTATGGAATTAATGGATGCTCTGATTTGGCTTCATTGAAAAATGTAAAATAAAGTGCATCAGTGACTAAAATCGGTGGAAATCTTATTTCAAAAATTTTGGGTTAAATTGATTCTTAAATTTTTTATGTAATAAATATCGGGTTTTCGTTTTTTTCAATATTTTTCCGTCCTATTTTCAAATGGTTTTGCTTTTTTTTAAAGGAAATTTATTTATAATGAAAAAAATAGATTTTAATGGAATAAAATATTCAAAAAAAGCCGATTTTTACTTAAAAATCCAACAGGATGAAATTCTTTCAATTTTGCATCAAACATAAACTAAAATACGTTGATTTAAAATTTATAAAATATGGTCACTATTCACGGCAGCCCTGAAATGAAAGTGAAAAAAAATCAAAACTAGGTCAAGTGGTTTTTCTTTTTCACTTTTTCTATTGTTTCAGCAAATTTTTTTTGCAAAGGTCAATACTTTTTTCTATTGTTTTTTGCTGTAAATAAGCATATAAATTTAAATATCTCAGCTTCTAGATTATTAAATGCTAAAAATCTAGGTAAATCTTTTTTATTTGGCCCAACAAATGTGTAGGAAAAACAAGAATCGAAAAAGATAGTCTAGAAGCTGAGATCTGAAACTTTCGTTTTTGCAAAAAATAACAATAGAAAAAAAGATTTTAAAAGCACTTGACCTTTTGGCACGCGTTTGTTCACTTTCATTTTTCTTTTGTTCGGGGCTGCCGTGTATTTCGATAGCCGATAACAGTTGTTCGGATGAAGAAAAATCTGCAAACAAACTTTACAAAACAAGAAAAATGAATTATTTTTTGATTTCAAAAACTGCTTTCTTCTTTTTTCTTTTTTTTTCAAAAGCAACGAATGTTTTTTATTTTTGAATAGAAAAAATACTTTATAGATTGGAAAACAGCGAAGACATCGGTCACATTTATTTTCTCAAACAGCTTTTTTCCAAAGAATAAAACCATTTTTTCCAAACTTTGATCGTTTTTAACTCCCCCCCCCCCCCTCCCCAATAAAGTAACATTGTTTGATACAAGTATATAGAAAAAAAGAAAGACACGAATAAATTTATTAATAAAAAAGGACAATGTAACAAAGAAAATTAAAGATCAAGAACAATTGAATAAAATCCATCAACAAAACCAAACATCAAAGTTAAAATATCATTTTTGGTTTTCCATTTTCCAAATTTCTTTAAATTTCCATTTTCATAAATGCCAACTCGGCAGGCCAAAAATTTTGCAATGAATTCAAGATATTCATCGGATACAGTAGTATTGGTAAAAGCTTGACCAATTTCTGATGGAGTTTTTGTTCCTAAAAATTAAATTGCATAAAAATAAATTATGCAAAAAACAGACCAGTTTTTGTTAATTCATCACAAAATGCAGTGTTGATAGTTTCTTGAATTGAGTAACATTTTCTAATTTGACCAGTAAAAAACATTGAAATACAAGCAAATAAATTTTGAGATTTGATTTCATGGGTTTGGAGATTGTTAGAAGTTGAAAGAATTTCATTAAAAGCAATGTCGCCCCATAATTTATAAGCTTCATTATCGTAATCAATTTTGAGTTTTTGACATATTTGCTTGAGGATGGAATCTGAAGGACGATAAAATGGAACTCTTTCACCGCTGATTGGTTCAATTTTTGGCCTAAAACAGATATGTTTAAAATTAAAAGTATTGTGAAGCAATATCGTAAGCATACTTTTTAGGAGCTGGTTCATCAGTGGCAAGTCTTACCAGTCGCCGCATTGCGGTCACCGCATTGCAGTGACCGCATCGCGCTAAGAATTTTTGACTGGCGGGCTCCTTTTTTTGTTTGAATTTCACGTTTCACTCGCGTTTTTTCCTTTTTTTCAAACAAAAAAAGGAGCCCGCCAGTCAAAAAATCTTAGCACGATGCGGTCACTGCAATGCGGTGACCGCAATGCGGCGACTGGTAAGACTTGCCACAGGGAACATACAAAGATCATCAATTTCAGGTTCTATTTTTACATTTGATCTAGCAGGAGCTTCAATAACGCCGCTTTCAGCTACTGATGAAGACCGTTGAGATTGAGCTCTGAAATAAAATAAATCATTAAATGCCAAGTTATTTATATATGTTATATATTGTTCATATGTAAACGGTACTTACAAAATTGATTCCTCAACAATAGATTCATCTTCCATATTAGTTGTATCCAGAGATGTTGAATTTGATTCATTGAAAGTTGGATTGATTGATTTTGAATCATTTCTACAAATTACAGTATACTTTAGATGTATTTGCTTAAATAAAATAACTTACTTATTAATCATACTTCTTTTTTTACGCAATCTCTTTGCTTCTAAAGTATTTCCCTGCTTTAAAAAATCTTGAACTTTCATAACGAATGAATAATCTTTTGGTTTACATTTGTGATCCTTTGGAGCAAAAAGAATTCCATATTTAAATTTTAGCAGTGGTGCACGGCATCTTAAACAACAGGACCAATTTTCTTTGTTCTTCCCATATTCTAGAACTTGTGATTTATCATTTTCTTCTTTGATGATAAGACGATAATCTTTTTTCAGGGCATAAGATAATCCATAATCAAAATCACCAAGTTTTACAGGTCGATGAGTCTTCAGTAATTGAAGAATTGCTTCTTTCGCTTCATCAAGATCAGTAATATTTTCAGCGGAATATTCTTTGATTGATTGGATAATTTCATCACAACGTTCTTCGCATTTACGTTCATCATTTGGATCTGCCATATTTGAAAAGTATAAATTACCTAAAAAAAACCAAAGAACTTTTAAAAATCTGACAAATAAGAATGGAGCATCGCGAAACTGAAACTCATAAAATAAATAATGAAAAGTTTTTATTCGCAAAAAACCCCAAGTCAAATTCTTCCAGCAAAATTTTTTTATTATTTTTTAAGAAATTAATTAAAAAATTTTTGCGCGGCAAAAAAGCATAACTTGAGCTTTTTTAAATTTTGTTTTTTTAAGATGCATTTCGCCAATACATGCCAAAAAATCGCGGCTGTAGTTTGGAATCCAAACAAAACCAAACTTTGGATTGGACGTCCATGTTTATAAGCTTTTCACTTTCTAGACATTAAATATTTTTATCGTAAAGCTTTTGCAAATTTATTCAGTTTAAAAATATGAAATAAAAAAAGACGAAAAAAGAGCTTAATTTTTAATTCGAAAATGTAATTTTGGAATTAGCACTGAAAATTATTTTGATGAATTTTTACTAAAATTAAATAATCCATTTGTGACAGGGAAGTTATTCATGACACCTTCATCAATATAAGACACGGATTATTAAAAGTTTTTTCGGGCAGCAAAAAAAACTCATTTTTTGGGCTGCCCTAAAAACCCTCATTTTTGTATGGAAAAATTAAGTAATTTTTTCACAAATGACGTTTTTTTGGCAAAATGGCATTTTTGTTTTTGAAGCCGTTTTTTGAAATGGTTGAAAAAACTTTTAATAATCCGTGTTTTATATATGAAGGTGTCATGAATAATGAATGGGGATAAAAAATTAGATGAAAAAAACTAAAACTCAGATTTCGGAGTTGATTTTTCAACGACTCCCAGAACAATAAATTAGCATAAAAGTTTCTGATCGGCACGCAGTTTACTTTTCGATATTTAAATTTGTAACTACAGTAACTTTAAAAAAAGAAAATGCAATCATTTTTACAGAATATGTAATTACTATTTGTTTTACGGTAATCATTTGAAGAAAATCTGTTATTTTACGCAAATTTTAGGGCTAAACAGATCAAAAACAGTCTTTTCGTTTTTTAAAATTACCGCCACCGACGCCGCCGCCGCCAGCGGCATCCTTTGATCTGCGGCAAATCTCTTTAAACCTTTCAGATTACTGCCCCTGCCGGCGGTGGCGGCATGATGGGGATTTCGATTATATTAATTTGTGGATGTCAAAAAGAGATTTTTCAAAAAAAGTTTAATTTAATTATTATTTTATTATTTTTAATTCTGCCAAAAATGAATCAATTTTTTTTAAAAGACAAAATTTGGCAAAATCAGAAATAAAGGTATTCTAACGAATAAAAATACAGAAAATATTCAAAAACATCAACCCAAAAAATGAAAAACTTTTTGGTTTTTACACACGATAGACATTGATCGAAAAAAGACTCCGGCAATTTTTTCGTTTTTGATGTGTCTGAACGGAATGGTTCAATTCACAAAAAATGTGTTTTTCCATTTTTAAGACAAACAGTTTTTAGTGCAAAAGCGACAACTTTTGCATTGCAATATCACTTGAATATTTCATTTAAGGAATATTTTAAAGACTTTTGTTTAACTATAATTTTTCAATACAATAATGTTCGTTTTTGATTTCTCTTTCAAAAATTCCCAACGATTTAATGGAATCGGTACATTAATTATTTCAAAAGAAACAAAGAGTCGCTTGTGTCGGAGACCTGGAAATGATTTTTTCACAATACCATTCGGTTTTGAATATTCTAGTTTTAAAATAGACGAGCAAAATATTGGAAGTAAGAGTGATTTTTAAGTTAACAACAATGTTGGATAAATATTGAAAAAAAAAACAAATTATTTTTTAATTTATACCTTTACATGAATTAAGATTATGATCAGCATAACGTAAATAAAGTTTGAAATTGGAATTTTTCCTCTCTAAACATAAATTATAAGCTTCTTATAAGCTTTTTTTAATTAAAAGATACATGAAATATTGCTTACAAGTTTTTTCAAAAGTTTGGTTAGACTTGATGGAAATGTTTGATAATTTTAATATGATAAAACAATATCAAAAAACAATATCAAGAATAAATTGATTCGTTTTATAAAGGTATTTTGAAGAGGTAACAAAATATTCAAAAATAAACAAAGTTAGCAAAAAGCACAATTTCTTAAAAACGAAAGCTGAAAAAAATGGAAATGACTGATTCATTGTCGGGAAAAAAGTGAAAGCGCCATATTGCAAATTTGTAAACAATTTTTTCCTTCTTTCACAAAACGAAGAACACAAAATGATATTTGTTCAAAAAAGCAACATTTGTTTTTTAATTTTTAATTTAAAACCGTCTGACAATTTTTTGAGCTTTCATTTTGATAAACGAAATGCAAAACCCCTGCAAAATTCTAATCGAAAAAAAGGTGTTGCAGCAATAAAAAAATATTGCGAAAAAGCAAATGTACAAAATGTGACAATTTTGAAATAAAGTCTGTCTTTGCCAGGCTTGTTTTTTTCATTGTCTCTTGCATGCTAGGTATTTATGGTAAATTAAAACATTTAAACTCGTGCAAATGAAACATGTTTTTTAAAACGTTTGCAAACATTTTGCAGTAAAAATAAACCATGAAATAACAACGTTACATATCACGTTCAAAATAAGAAATAAAATAAAAAACTATAATTATTTTTAGTGAAAATAGCTGATTGTAAAATATAAAATTATTAAAAAAAAATTAATTTTAACTATTGAAAACTAGTTTAAAACAGACATCTACTTTTCATCGTTTTACAAGTGGGCACACACTTTGTCGAAAAAAAATATTCTCGCATCAGATCTTTAAAATGGCGTAAATACGGACTGTTTTTTTGTGTTTTAAAAGAAAAAAGGCTGCGCTTTCTTCAACATTTTAACCCAGTATATTTTTCATTTTCTTTTTAAAACATGATTGATTTTCAAGGGTTTTTTTGAATGTTTAAAGTCTTATAAAATAACATTATTGTCTTCTTTTACATAAATCATTCTTGTTACCTGTTATAAATAACATTGTTTTACCACCGTCTCAAACAATTTATTCTCCAATAAATAACAAAAATTGAAAATCTTGAAACAATAAAATTAATTGTTGAAAGAATATGATCCTCTTTCAACCATACCTGAAAAGGGGGTGAGAAAATCTACCCCCACCGACCCACCGTCATGAAAAAAAATTTTGAGAAAAATGTCCAAAGGGGGGAGTACGTGAAAATACGGTAAAATCAAAAGTACTATTTTTCGGGAAATTTTCTTCGTTTAGTACCTATTGTTAAAATTATCAGAAAATTATGTTTTAATTATTCATAATTTGAAATTCCGAAAGAATTCTGCTCAAAGTTGTGGTTAGCTGTTAGGAGATTAAACAAAGCTTTTGCTTCAAGCTGAAACATAAAGAATTTATTTGTGATTTCTGACTTGATACACAAATTGTAAATTGAGTTTTTCACGGAATTTATAAATGCTATTACACCGCTCCACAAAATTATAGCCGCACTTAAAATTCGTTGATTCTGAAATTTGCAGAAGCTAAAACATTTCAATACTTTCATATTCGGATTCAGCGTGTTCGAAAGCCTATATATCCGGGAAATAAGCCCTGAATTTTATGAAAATTTATCCGTTGATAAATTTTCATAAAAATGTCAAAAATCGCTTCCACAAAATTATAGCCGCACCCAGAAAAAATTTGCATATGACATGTTTTGTTAAAACCAGTAATTGGAAGCTGTTAAAAATGCTTAATCAAGGATATTTGTGAAGAAAACAACAAAAAATATTCAATGGCACGGATTTGCCATCAAAGTGAAATTACGGTATTTAGTGTATTTTGGCATTTTTCCAGTGCTGATAAAACGACATATAGTACATTTCAGAAGATGCTGTAAAGGCCATTTTATATCCATGCTTATCAAGTCCTGAAAATTTCATGGCTCAATCTCTCACAGTTTTCTCAAACCCCAATTTCAAAATTCAAAATTTTCGTCATTTTTCAACTTTTTTGTCAAAAAATTAGTTTTTTGACGTTTTACTGTCAAATATTGAAGCGTTTTATCCAATTTCTTCCCAACAATAGTTCACCATGTTTTACAATTACTATCCAAGCTAATTTTTCTTGTCCTTCGAGTTGAACCTTTACTTTGAATTGACCAAAAACATGAATGTTGGAATTGTATCTTTGAAGACAAAGTTTTGCTGGTACTAATTCTGGCTCATCAAGTTTGATCTAAACTTGTCCATTGATTACGGTACATGCAGCACCACTATCATTTTTTAGAGATACAATAATCCCATTAATCGTGCCTTGAAGCATAACTGGTGGAATATAAAGATTTGATGTTGTTCTAATGAGATCATCTTCCTCATTACATTGTTGTTAGAGATAACAAATAATGATCAAAAGCATGATAACTACAAGAAAAAGAAATACTAGATGAAAATTCTTTAGCATTTTGTTGAGCAAATGAAATGTTTTGAGTATGAAGCTTTTTGTTACTAAGATATTGTTCAACTTTTTCCACCGTTGAGATGTCATGACTTGGCAAAAATTGTGTCATATGATCAAAATATTCATGAATTGACTGACAAATATCTTGTTTTTCATTTAAGAGTTTCACTCTTATAGCAACAATATTTGGTTTAATTGATAACTTCGATCTGAGCAAATCAAGTAAAGCATCGCATGATTTTTCATGAGGACGATCCTAATCCACAACTTTTCAGCTTAAACATTGGAGCAATGCTGAAGCTTTTGATTTTTGTGATGTAAGATTTCGAGCAGCAATATAGATAATCTAGTGTTGGGCGGTTAATTAACCGAATCATAATTTACCGGTAAATTGCACAACCGTAAGAACGTCCCAAAACTTAATGAATCCGAAACAACCGGAATCTGAATGGCGAATTACCCTCAACATTCCCAACAAGCTGAGGCTTCATATTTTGCCCATAAACTCTATTATTTATGGGTTCCTTTGAAAAGCCGAATTCGAAGGGAACTGAAGATTTAGTATAATATCAACAAGGTGTGTGTGTCTGTTATTTACTTTTTTACATGTAAATTTAGAATCTTACAATGCCATTGTATGCCTGCAGCCGTTCAACTGTTTTATCATACGATGATGGTTCCCTTAGACCGCTGAAACTTTTGAAAGACCATCGGGCAGATCAAATATATCAAAACAATTTAAATTATGGCGATATACTTAACTGTTTCTTAACGATTTTTATCTGCAAAGATGACAATATCAGCATCAATATAATATTTAAAGCTTTCAGACCTTTTCGAACTTGGCAGAAAGAAATAAAAACAAAACTAATTCAAAATAATATTTTGACATAGTTAAAAGGCACTGAAACAATTTATATATTAAACATTAATAGTAACTACTTTGATTTTAGTTAATAATAATCTAGGTTTTTTTGGAAACATAGTGCCAAATATGCTTTTTTAAATTATTCAAAGGATCCATTTAAGCATTGACGAAGTAAATTTAAATAGCTGATAAGCATTTTTAAAGATCACATGTCAAATATTAACGCACAAATGTGCCAAATAGTAGAGATAAAGAAGAAATCAACTAAAAATAGAGAAAAATGCAAAAAAACAACTGAAAGGCATGAAAAAGACGTGTGTAAAAAGGGATCGTCAAAAAATTATCCGGCAGGCGCGAAGCGCCTGCCGGAAAAAATTTTTGGTCATGTAGAATATGACCGTCATGTAAATGACCACCGTCATCAGAAATCATGAAAACAGATAGCATTTTCGAAAAATTCTCACCCCCTATTTCAGGTATGCTTTCAACTATCGGCACTATTTTGATTAATAAATTAACACACTAAAACAAGTTTATTCACGTCTTTAAACAATCAAAAATTGTTTTTTTATTTTTTTTATTTATTAAGTTTAAAGCGATTGCTCCCTTTAAGTTTAGGTAAAAACAAGAAATATAAGTACAAGAAAAGAATACAATAATCACTTGAAAATATTTAGAAAGTGCATTTAATTGTTTATTTTGTAATTTCTAAATATTTATTTCAATGTCAATTTTGTTTTTACGGGATATTATGCCTGCTCCCAAGTTGCAAAGACTTGAAGATCAGCTATCACAGTATTAGACGAATAACTCGCCCTTTTAAGGAAGAGAAGCATCTCTCATAAGCATTTTGAGGGAAATAAGGCTTTTGGCAAAAGTACAACACTAACGGCACTCACAAGTCAGAAGACATTTTTTTGTTTTTGTTTATTATTCATTGCAGATTTTTTACTTTTTTCGCGATTTTTATGTAGAATCGATAGTGTTGAAGGAAAATCGATTTCGGCGGAAAACTTCTTATTTTTTTGTCAAGCAATTTAATCCTAATAGCGGAAAAAAGTCTTTGATATTTAAGAAATATTTTAATTATTTGATATTTTTTTCGTTCTAACATTTTTGCAGTCATTTTTGATTTTTTTGTTTCCTCTATTGTGAAATCTGAATATCTTAGAAATGTAGCTGGTTTTATTTAAATTTACTACAGCTTTATCAATAATTTTAAATAATATTATTAACAAAGAAAACAAAGTTTTCTGTTACGCAATAAAAATAAAAAATATGAATACAAACAGAACTTCCAAATTACTTTTGCACCTAATTTATATTAATCATATGCAAATTTGACAATGATATTTTTACAACAAAAAGATATTTGCAAATATCACTTCAATTTTTTTCTATTGTTCCAAAAAATGTAAATTGTTATCAAAAACGATTTGACATTGATTTAAAATCATAGTTTCTTTGCACTGAAATATTGAAAGAAGCAGAAAATCGAAGATCAAACATTTTCCTTCTTTCATTTTCACAAAACCGAAACACTTTCACTATTTTTTTTGCAAATGATGTTACATTTTTTTCTTCAATAACGAAAAACATTCGTTCACCAAGTTTCTTTTTCGACGGAGATGTTTTTCTCTTTTTTTAAACATCTCTGTCGTTGCTGTCTACGGGCGGTTAATTCCTTTGAACTTTTCGAAATATTGCTGTCGCCGATGACGGTGAAGAAATTTTGCTTTTTTGTTGCACAAATTTATCATTATTTTCGTTTATTAAAAAAAGCTGTGAATGCATTAATTGAAAAAATGCGAAAGAGACTAATATTTTGGTGATTGAATCATTGCAAAAAAATATTTCGTTTTCACATTGAGAAAAAAACTATCGATGAAAAAGTCATGTACATTTGCTTTTGCACGGGCATGCCAAATAATTGAAATTTTTTGTAAAATTTCAAGAAAGATCTGATTAGACATTACAAAATACATTAAAGTTGTTTAAAAGTACCCACGATTGTATTTCATAATTTTTTTCAAGAATTTTTTTCTATGCGTTTTAGTCGGCTTTAAATAAAGTTCAAAGAGATATGGTTCACTTAAAACTGCCGATTTTTGTTTATTTCTAAATGTTTCGACGGTTTTCTCAGTTCCATTAAAAATAAAAAAGATGTTTCGCTGTTTTGAAATGTTAAAATAGTTTTTTTGACATAAATGATTCATTGTTGTTGTTAGTCGTTGCCACGAGAAATGTTTTTTTGCAAAATCGAAATTTAGTATATTTATTGCGATTTTTTTAAATGTGTACCATAAATCATTTTTCTTTTTCTATTTTTCACTTTGATTTGAGTGTTTTCAACAAAGATTAACGTAAAAATTGAAAAAAAAAGATTATTATTAAATAATAACTGAAAAAGTGTTACCCTCTTTGTGATTTTGAATATTTGATTTGTAACAAATATGTGTACTAAAATGAAATATTTCAAATTTTCAAAAGAATTATATTTTTGTGTCAACGAAAAACATATTTTATATTTCTCACATTAATTAAAAAGAAAAAACATAAAATTTCTCGTTTTTTGATTCCAGAAATTATTTTATTTAGAGAAAAACAAAGGCTTGAAAACTCTATTTTTATTTATTTTTTTACAATGTGCAGTCTTAAAATTATAAATATTTCATTTGTTACAAAAATTAGTGTTTGCATAAATTATATCGCAGCAAAATCACATTTTTGTTTTGAAGAAATCCTAATTATTTGTTATCAAGCATTTATTGATTGCTTAACGTTATTAAACATAACAAAAAAATTAGTTTATATAAATTGCAAAAAGTTTAATTTTCAAATTCTTTGCAGCACATTTCTACTGTAGTTGGAAGGGTAACTCCAACGCGAAGTATCGGAAATGAATGATAACTACAATCATTTTGTTTTGTGTATGGAATTCCTTCGGCCATTAAAGTATTATTTCCATCAATGATAAAAGCAATGACATCTTGAACTGCAATTGGAGAACCGTCAACAACAAAGAGAGTTGTGAAAAATGGTTTAACATCCCCTGAGGGCAATGTGACATTCAATGTGAATTGTTTTGTGGGATCTGCACTAAAACAAGATTTGATGATTGAAATCATTGCTTTATGCAAATTTACAAACCTTTGATAAAATTTATTTGTAAGTTCAAAACTAAATAAATCTTTTCCTGCCCAATCCCCGCTCATGAAAACATGTCTTCCATCAAGGGTGTAATTAACGGATGAAGTGGCATAAATACTAAAATCTGGATTATGAATAATTGTTCGGCTTCTGAATCTTTTGCATTTTGGAAAACCAACAGATACTTGTCGACCTGGGGCAAATTGAGTGCAACATTGTGTTCGATTTCGCACAAATCCAATATCATTATAAACATCATAAACACATGCCTTATCCGGACTAAAGATTGTGCCATCCCAATGTGTTAATGTGCCATTGTCGTAAAAGAGTCCATCAATGAATAATGTTTCATTTGTGCCAAAATCAATATCAAAGCGAATGAAGGGATCATCGTTATGCAAGTTTATGGTGATCGGTGAAGTGAGGTTCAAAGTGCAATCAGAGAACCAATAACAGAATTTTGAAATTGATGATTGATAAGTTGTATCATAGCCTTGAAGGTCGTAGAGTTTGATGTAGGACATTTTGGAGTCATTGTATAAGCTGTATTTGGCAGAATATGTAAAATTTGAATCGGAGATAATTTCAGCAAATTTTCCTGTTAATCCTTGCTTGATTGAAAGATTGTCAGTGACAGTTTGAGAATACTCAGTTGTAATTTCAGTACAGTAATATGGTGATCCATTTGCATATTGAAATGGCAAAACAAACAGTAAAAAAACGATGAACATGGACTTCATTTCTCTTGTAATATAAGCTTTAAAGGTGTGCTTCAAATTGTGAAAAATTACATTTTAACATGCTACTTTTATACGAATTTTAACAAAGAATTTTGATGACAATTATGCCATTTTTATTAACGGATCTACTATGCCCATCTTCGACCCCAATAACAACCGTAATAGCCATTTCAATTGTCAATTGAGAGACATCCTTTTTTGCAGACGTCAATTTTCTTTTTATAGCTTGTTATCTCTCAATTTGCAGGGAATCAAAAAATTAAAAGCAGCATTTTTATGTTGAAAAAAAAACAATAAAAGAAATTGTTCATCATTGAAAAAATTAAAAGAATTTTTGTTTTTATATGTTTTTCTGATATTTTGATGCTGATAAAACTATGACAGTATCGTTTATGCAAAAAAAACGTTTAAGTAACCTGAGCAATTGTTCTTGAAAAAAAATATTTTTTACAATTCTGAATCCTTAAACAAGATTGTGAAGGTGAAATATGGGTGTACATAAAAAATGCACAAATAATTTAGAATGTAATTATTTTTTTGAATTATTTTTATTACTTTTTCGTTGCAATCTGAAAAAAGATAAACACAAAAAAGCAAGGCTGAGATTTTTCATTCAATTACAAAAATACCCTAAACTTACATTTTTATTCTTTACCCATTCGTTGGGTCAAATAAAAAAGATTTTTGATTTATAGCATTTAATAATCTAGAAGCTGATATATTTATTTTTTCCATGGATAACAACCTGGTTAAACGGCAGCCACTTCTTTAATGTTCATAAGAAATTTACCGGTATATCACTTTTGGGAATCAGCACTTGTTAGGGCCTGCACATCCTAAGTATTTATCGCCGGTTTGAACATTTGAATTTTTTACCACGATCTATGTTAATTTGATCTGGAATAACTGAATTCAAATGTAAAAGGTATGATTTTGCAACAGTTTCATAATCTTTGGCATTATATTCTTTTTATTTCATAGAAGTTTTCATGGGTAACAGGATCATTAAATTCTATGTTAAACAGTCCATCCGCTAATATTCAAAACTTTAGTTTTTTCTTTGAAAATAAAACTTTTTGCATAATTTCTGTAAGGCTTCACAAAATACAGTAAACAAATACAATCAACAATTGGATGAAAGGTTACAATTGGAAGTGGAAGGTAACCATAAAAACCAAAATTACGAATTTGTAAAACAAAAAGAATTTCAGCTGTAATAAATGGAAGAAAAAATAGCATTCCGCTATTAAAAAATTGTATTAATAAACATCTAAAATATGGAAAATTTAGTTATAAATATGGTAAAAAAAATGTAGTACCTATACAGCATTTTTTGAACTGCAAAAGTTTCTTTTGAAATATGTTTCCTCACTTTTTTCATTTGATAAAGAAATACAAAATTGAAGACCAAAAATGTGAAAATTCCAGAAGCTAACCAGAATGAACAGATTATTGCTAATATTGGTCCTAAAAAAGGGGCATCATAAAATTCGCATATGCAAATGATTTCAACTCGTTATTAGTTTTGACTGGAAAAGCAGCAGTAAAATTACAGCCCCTGTAACTTTCCAAGTCTAAATTAAAAACAATGAACGAACCTAATACATTACTTTTTGAATTTAAAATTAATCCCATTGATTCCGGCATTATTTTATAAACTTCTTTCAAAGCTGGAATATTATTTTCAAAGATTCTTTGAGTTTCAATGGGATCTTCAAGCATCAGAAGAACGGGAACTAAACAAAAAAAAATTGCATATTTTTCTGGAACGATAAAAAGTTACCTGAAATTGTAATCCATGCAAATACAGTACACAAAATCACCCCCCATTTAATCCATTTTTTAAGAATTACAAAAATTGAATTTCCATTTAAAACTGCCAAAACCCTGGCTCCAGATGCCCAAATGAAAATTGAAATAAAAGAAACTCCAAAAAATAAAAGTGTAATTGCGAGAGCCGGAAACAATTCTTTCTTAATTGGCAAATGTGAGTTTGTAGACATTAAAGGAATTGGAAGAAACACAATAAAATTCGTTGAACAATTAATTATTTGAACACACATATTACATGAAAGTTGACAAAGCAGAACATATTTAAAGGAACCCATTGCTTTTGTGGATTTTTTAATTACAACTAAAACTGTAATAATGAATAAAATTGTCGAAAAACATAAATTAAAATCCGTTAGAATTCTTAAAAAATACAATAAATTTGGGTAGTACAGTTCATTAAATGACATATTTTTTAGAGTTAATAAATATTGATTGTCAAAAGTTTCCATTTTTGTGAATGAAAAAATTTTCACATTTGCGCTTTTTTAAAAAATACGTGAGCAAAATAAAACAGACGCAAGTTCTTAAAATTAATAGGTACACAAGAACAGGTGAAATAAAAAATATATAATTAGGATTTAGTAATTTTAACGTTTATAAAAGTTGAAATTCTAGTAATATTGTATGAATAATTTTTAAAATTTTAAAGTTATTATTACTTTGACAAATTTGTCATAAATCTCTTTTTTCTTATTTTACAGTTTTAGGTAATTGAAGTTCCTCGAACATTAAATTATTTCAATAATGAATAGGTGTTGGCATTATGCATAAAATTTTAATTATTGTAACTTGTATATTTTATCAGTTGAAATAAAAATAACAATTATTTAAACTGATTAAATCGACGGATATCATTCATTACCTATTATGTAAACCGCAAAAAAAAATTATGAAATAATTTTATTATTATGCACGGGCTATTTTTGCGTCCGGTTAACGCCGCCTTGGCCCAAAATGGTCCAAAATAGCTTAAAAATGATTAAAAACCATATCCCAGATGTTTTTAAGGTGTTTTATGAAGGTGCGCTAAAATTTTGAAAATCATGAAAAATGCCTGATTTTAGCGGTTTTTTGGGTAAAAATGATAAAAAAAATCAAGATAGTAAAAAACGCCTGCAGCATTTTTTAGAGCTTACTATATGCCAACTTTTAGTAACCCAAGATCCAATCTAGTGGCATGCTTTAAGACGTTTCAGCGTCCCGAAAATTTCAAAAAATGGCTTAAAAACCCAATTTTTTAAATTCTTTGTGGTGCCCTGACTATATTACCGCCTCAAATAAAAATCTGTTGCGCCAAATTGAAGCCCTACATCTATTTTACAAGTTCCAATGACGACTACACCCATTGCTTATCAAAAAAATGACTTTCAGCGAGCCGAAAATGGTGCACTTTTTTGATGTTGTAGTTGTAGTATAACTTGAAGGTGCTCTATTTCAAGAACAAGGTACAATAATGGAAAATCCTCCTGCCAAAACTTAGATAATATATTTATGATAAAAAAAAGTAGTAGTTGAGTTTTTATCTCTTGAAATAAAAATTTGTATAAACATTTTCTAAGACACATTTTAGTGGAGAAAATGAAGTTGTAAGTTTTAAATTGTTGGCAAATGAGAACCAGGTCTCCACTTGAAATTTCCTCCTGCCAAAACTTAGAAAATATAGTTGAGAGTTGGATAAAAGCAACAGAAAACGTTTTCGGGGCATATTAAAAATTTGCATAAACTATTACGGTTGACTGTCACTTTTGACACTCAAATCATTCTAGAATATGATTAAAACGTCGGATACACTTCTTTTCGCCCAGAAATTATTTAAAAACCTTATTTTTATTATTTCCAACCAATTTAGGTCAATATTTATACAAATATCGAAAAATAAATTTTTGTGAGCAAAATCCACAGGGGGGACCACGTGAAAAATTCAAAAAATCGAAAATTTTTATTTTTCTATTTTTTGCTTTAAATTGTTTGAAACATGTCTGATATTGCTTATTTTTCAATATTTATGCCTAAAATCCTTAAAAAAATGAAAAAAACTCATTTTATACGAAAATATTTTTTTGGAATTCTGAATCCCGCTCCAGAATCCGTAAAATTTGATGAAAACATCAGGCACCCTCCCAATATTAATCAGTGAGTATTTGGCTATCATTTGGTACCAAAATCACCTCTGTATCATCACTCTATGCAAAATTCGCCTTAACCGGACAAAATAGGGGTAAAAAAGAACCCGTGTATGATATTAAAAATAAAAGCAGTTTTAACTTTTTAGCAACACAACTTAAATATTTTAAAGTATAAAATAGAAATTATTAAAGGGGGAGGCGCATCGCCTGTAGCTCTTTTGTTGCAAAGTCGATTGCACTTCTCGACGCGAAAACACCTTTCATTGGAGCTTGTTTTTTTCTTCACTGCAGCTGCAAAAAAAGAATAAAAAAAGGAGCTCCAACGAGTCCCTGATTTTTGTAAAAAATGTTTATAGGCGATGCGTCTCCTCCTTTAAAGAATAAAACAACAAAAATTAAGAGCTATTTTGTTTATAATTGCAAAAACGCTCAATCAAATGGTCAATAACCGTTACAGAATCTAAAAAAAATTGTCATAAACTGCTGTGATTTTTAATTTAAATGTATACCTCTAATTTTTAATTTTCAAAAGCCCTGGGCCCTAGGGTCCATCCTTAAACAGGTGACAAACCAAAATAGTGCAAGATATTGCTCTTTTTGGCAATATCACTTTTTATTTTAAAATGTTTAATAAATTAACTTTCATGTTTGACAGTCCCGTTTTTTAGGACATTTTAAAACAATCTATTTTCGATCACAAAACACACGCGTTTTTGATGATTCATTTTTTTCTTTTCAACGTTTACGTACTGCTGCTGCTGTTGTAGTTCATCTTTTTCTTTGTCTTTCTTAATTTTAAAATTGCCCCATTACCACTTTTTTGTTTACTTTTACTCAAAAAAACAAACGTGTTCCCATTTATTTTACTTGTTTCTAGTATCAAAAAGTGTCACAAATTTTTTTTTACTTTCCCATTCGTCACAAAAACAAAAATGATTGTCAGACAAATTTCTACTTTGATTTCCTGCTTCTGCTACAGCAACTAACTGCTGCTTTTGTAGTTCTTCTTCTTTTTCACTCTTAATTTTAAAATTGTACCATCATTTTTTTGTTTATTTTTACTGAAAAAAACAAAAAGTACCCATCTTTCTTTAGTTTGTCAAAGTTTTTTCTCAAATAAAAAAGTTGTCACAAAAATTTTTTTCAATTTTTTAGTCCTCTATGAAAATAAAAATGTCTGTTGGGAAAATTTCTACTTTAACGAAAAAAGGTGAACCAAAAATAGCTACATGGGCGGTATTTCCGGATGGGGACTTAATTGACTATTTTGAATACAAATCCAATGAAGGTTTTTGGGATTGGCGGAAAGATTTGTTAGAAGTTCCAGAACTTTCCCAAGTTTGGCTGACGTCATCACATGTTGTTAGAAATGAAAGTATTGTTAATTCATCGGTTTCTTTTCTGGTTTCGTTAACACGCAATGACACAGGTTAGTTAGCTGTTAACCGTTATGCAAATTTTCGAGCAACTTTAATATGAAAATTTAGATATGTGTGATTTGCCGCAACGAATATTCGAAGCTTTAGAAAATCAAGGTCCAACTCGAAATCCAACTTTTAATCGAAAACATTCAGCTTTGATAAATTCTATAATCGCAAAACAAGTTGCAACAATGCCAAGATCAAATGAAAAATGGATAACAAACAATATGTACATTTTTCGGGTAAGTTTATGTATCGCTCAAAATTTGTTAGACCTTTTGTAATTTTGCCCTAGTGGCAAAAGA
Organism: Panagrolaimus sp. LJ2414; assembly: GCA_024447195.1. Classification (NCBI taxonomy): domain Eukaryota; kingdom Metazoa; phylum Nematoda; class Chromadorea; order Rhabditida; family Panagrolaimidae; genus Panagrolaimus; species Panagrolaimus sp. LJ2414. The sequence goes on along the minus strand of JAMRXY010000048.1, from coordinate 1,731,603 downwards.
TCAAAGGCGGCCTCCCCTTAAAGGGTCTGCGCCCACTCTGATACAAAAAAATATTGTTTAAAAATAGCAGAAAATATTGATTTTAGATTCCTATATACAATTTTGAATACGATGTTAAAAACAATACCGAAGAGGAACTTCTTCGAAATCAAATTATAAAATATTTCGAAGCACTTAAAAAGGTTAATTTTTAATTTTGTTAATTAGTGTTTTAAATAAAAATTGTATTTTTAGCGAACAAGTAATCAAAACCACAAAACCCTTTTCAAAATGTATTCTTTTGAATGGATAAATTGGATCCTATTTGCTTTGACTATCAATTCAATTTTCGAAAAAATTTATTACAATAAGCTGTACAGAATTTTGCATAAATTGCCAAAAGAAACGGCCAAGAATTTGATTAATAATTCTCCAGGTTGCTTAAAGGTTAATATTTTAGATATTTTACAAAATTTGAAATTTGATTGTTTAGATGTTAACAAAAATGTGGAATCAGTTTTGGTTTAATGTACTCCATTTTGGACAAATTGTTCTAGAATTTATCGATGCAGATTGTGGCATTGATTTCTTTCAAGAATACCCAGAAATCATTCGTTCATACGGTAAAAAAAGGGGGACATTAGGGAAATAACTGTCAAGGGACACTATCTGGCAGTTATTCACCACCCTACAATATTTCCTTTAAATGTCCTTTTATTATGTAAATGCATGAAATTGATGTTCGACAAATGTGCGTCAAACAGGGACTTTTGAAAAATAGTCAACCAGGGGGTCATGGTTTTTTCAAACTTCATTTTCGAATATTTTCATAATAAAAGACCATTCACCGAAAATATTTTGAGTTTATATATAACTGCCTTGGTGCTATCTCATGGAATATATCTCGTTCAAAAAGCTGCGTCACATGTTGGGAGGGTTCCCTTTGTAACATTTTTTTCAAAAAAGAATGAAGTATTAAAGAAGAACCTTTAGATATTCTTGGACATAATTACGTGAAAACTGACTATGATCCAGAATTTTGTGGCACGAGCCCGAGTTTAAATGAAATCACAAATTTTTTGCATTATCATAAACTACAATTTCCTCAAGTAAGTTTATTAAAATTTACTGTATTTAAAAGTAAATACCATGAAATTTGAAAAAACTACGATATTTACTTTTTCCAGATTCCTCGAAATTATGCTCTTGAAAAATTTATTACTACCGTTTCTGCCATGATGTTTTTCAATGAAGACCGAACAATCCAAGAAATCCAATCAACTTACGGTACCAAAGTGTGCAAACTGTGTAAAAAATCAACTCGAAAAATTAAATGTAAAGAATATGACAAAACACGACGTCAAAAAAATAAGAAAAAAGAGCAAGAATTGCCAGAATTGATTAAACGAAATGATTTTTTACTTAAAGAAATAAGAACCTTAAATGATGAAATAAACAAAGCAAAAAGTGAACTCCAAATTATTCAGTCCGCATGTTCTAATTTTAATAAATAGGAAATAAATAATTATTCAAATATATTTTGTTTCATGTGTAAAAAGTAATATATCTAATAAATTAATGATCAGTGTTTTTGGTTTTTTAAGTAGATCATCTTTTATTTGCAGATTTTTTAGATTTTGTAAGAAAGTTCGCGAAGCTGAAAGTTATTGAAAATCAGGAATTTCTAACTTTTTCGACATTAGAAAAAGTTAAAGTTCCTGATTTTCAATTACCTTCGCGATCTTCCTTACAAAATTAAAAAAAGCTGCAAATGAAAGATCTCTTTTAATAACACAAATATTAAATTAACTGTAATATGATATTACTAATATCAGTGGTGATAATTCATAGTTAAAACCTTGCAATTTTTTGTAAACAAAATATTTTTATCTTTTTCTGTCAAAAAAAACTGGTTATGAGTCATAACACAATTTCTTACACGATGAAAAACAGAGAAAAAAGAGCAAAGGTAAAATGAGGCTGCTGCGGTAACATTTGTTTGCAATCTCGAGAGAGGTTTGGTGGTAAAACAAAGAGAATATATATAATATATATAAATTTTTGTTTAAATTGTTTGCTTCCATCGCACTATAAATTTAAAAAACTACAAAAAGCAGTTGCTTTTCAGCAGTTTTTTTTTAAAAGCAGAACTTTCTTTTTAGTTTTCGATTTAAAGGAGACTTCTTTTGTTGTTTTTTTTCACTGACAAACTCTTCTGCAGTTTTCCAACAGAATTCAACCTGTGTGGAAGAATTCGGAAGAGTATTTGCCTATTTTTTTTCGCTGCAGAAATACTGTTGGAAGACTGTTGGAATCTTTTTTAACGTATGAATTTGAGCTCAATTCGGGATCCCCGTGCGTGCCCAACCCAGGTGCTATCAATTGGAAGGCAATGGGTACACTCATATGTGCTCTCCGTTCGAGTGGAAGGTTCCCGAAAGGGGGTGGTTCACCCCCGGGTTGCGCCGGCAAGGATCTTAGATCCGGACAACTAAATGCTAAGTGCAGATGCTGGAAAACCACCATCGTCCCCCCCCCCCCCCGGACCTCTGATCTGATTATGGGGTCCTTTAATCTTTTTTGACCTTTTTAAAAAAATTAGAAAAATAGCGAATATCCCTGATTTTGAATAACTCGCAAACTTTCTTGGGAAATCAAAAAATGCAGCAAACGAAAGATCCTCTTTAAGTATACAAGAATATTTTGATTTATCTTTTTTTCAGAATATTAAACCCGTCTTCTTTGTTTAATTACTAAACGAAAAAATGGTAATTTTCTTCTTCTATTTTGATGTAATAAAATTGTAATAATTATTTAGAATTCTACTTATTCAGCAGAATATGTATGGAAAATTGAACATTTTTCAAGCTGTAATCCAGGAACAGAATTTGGAGCTCGAATTGATAGCGAATTTTTTGAGTGTCCAAATAAAAATAATATTAAATTTCGCCTTGGTTTTTGTCCAAATATGAAAACAACGGGAAATGAATGCATATCAATATATTTATGGATTGGATGTGAAAAATCTGTAAATGCAACTATTTTTTTTGACATTCTTTCTTCTTCCGATGAAGCTGTAGTTTTTGATAAAAGTATATTTTAATATGCAAATTTTTAAGATTCAGAAAAATTTGCATATTAATAACATAGTTTTAGGTCTTCAAAATAAATATGTTCCTGCAAATTGTGGCTGGGGCTGGGGTTTTCATTCATTTGCTTCAAGAAAATTTATTTTTAATCCAAAGAATAATGCCTTGGATAACGACACCTTGACAATACGGTGTCGAATTGAATTTCGTTTTGGGGATGTCATGGTCGTCCTTGATTCACAAAAGAATCTAGATGATGAAGATGACAAAAGGGTAATTTTCAAAAAAAAAATTTACTTCACTTTTGAGAAAAATAAACAAAGATAGGCACACAACTATTTCTAAACATTCTTTAACTTGAAATTTGCATATCTAATTAAAGGGGGCTAGAAAACTCGGATTTGGATTCTGAATCCACTGTTATGGAGATCCAAAATTTTTATCCGATTCGCTAAACATTTGATACCAAAGGATATCCCTAGACTAAGACTTCAAAATCCAAACACGAAAATAAAACTTTTAATTTGAAAAAAGATTTCAAAAATTGTTATGTTTGCTTTTGCTAATTTTTTTTATAGATTGAACTATATTCAAATTAACTTTTAGGTTTATGATGCAGAATATTTATGGAAAATTGAAAATTTTAAAGATAATTTTAAACTTGGTGCTGGTTTTGATAGTGATTTTTTTAACTGTGAAGAGAAACCGGAAATTTGTTTTCGAATGGGTCTTTGTCCAAATGGTAATATTCCAGAAAACGAGGGATATTTGTCCTTGTATTTATGGATTGGATCCCATGAGAGAGCTGTAAACACAAAAATTATATTTGAGATGATAAAAAATGATAATACTACTATCTCGAAAGGTATAAATTTTAATATTTTTAAAAGATTTGATAATAAAAATTTGAATAAATTCTATATTTGACATTTTACATGATTTAATTTTGTTTTTATGGGCAATCTTGATTTTATGGGTTTTTCGAGCAGTAAATTTAATATCCCTTCAGGGGACTGTTATCAAAATTAGCATAAATAATTTATTTTGAGAAATTGCATGTCTTAATTAATTTCATAGTTTCTCTCGAGCGCTGATTTCAATATCGTTTCAGGGGATTAGGGTGAAAATTTGCATAAATATGTTTTATGCACTTTCGTTAAGTGCCTTAGTCATGCTATGGACGATTTATCCTCTGTTTAATATATGACCGTCGTTTTTTCTCTTTTAAACACTTTTAGAACGTCAACAAATAGTATCTGCACATGAAATTCGTGGTTGGGGATTTCCTCGATTTTATAAATTCAATGAAGTTTTTAAACCTGAAAACAATATTCTTAAAAATGGTTGCTTAACAATTTTTGTCAAAGTTGAATTTACTTTTGTTGAAAATGTTTCACCTCCGCCATCCTCATTTGAATTTATTGAAGCTGAAGAAGAAATGGAAGCCGAAAATGCTATAAACAACTTTTTCGGGATTCAAGTTTAAAATCTTTATCAAATTTTATGTCAAAAGTTTAAAATTCAAACTTTTAGGATTCAAAATATTTCACAGAATTTATTTGGAAAATTGAAAACTTTTCTTCTATAAATTCAGATATTGGAAATCGAGTTGATAGTTCAATTTTTTCTTGCACTGATAATCCTGATATTCGATTCCGTCTTGGTCTTAATCCAAATGGTTGCAATAATGGCAATAAAGGATATTTATCAGTTTATTTATGGGTTGGGACTTCCGAAGATCTTTGTACAACAATTTCAACGGAACTTTTAAACAAAAATAATAACGATTTCAAGTACATTAAAGGTAAGGGAATGAGTTTGGCCAAGTGTTCAATATGCCAAAATTTTAATATTTTTTTGAAAAAAATATATGTGTTATGGGATAAAGTTACCTAAAAATTTTTAGAGCGTCGAGATATGATCCCCAACAATTCCAATCAAGGATGGGGCTTTGAAAAATTTATTCATCGCAGTGTTGTCTTAGATCACGAAAAAGGTTATCTCGACAATAATGTTCTGCCGATCAAATGTAAAATTTTTGCTAATTTATGCAAATTTTGACAAATTTACAAAATTATCATTTATTTGTAAGGTACTATTTTAATTTTAAAAGATGATATTCACTTACTTTTTATATCATATCTTTGTAATTAATAAAATTAACACATCTGCAGATTTAAATAAATTTTTTTATTACATTTCAACCACATCCACAGATTAAATATAGAAATTTTTATTTTTTATTTATTTAAAACCTTTTATCTGTCGCGCAGGACGAAAGGGGATATATATAGAAATTATTAAGTTTAATTTTCATGAAAATCCAATAATAGCTCCAACAACACTTTGATCAAGTTTTGGCAAATCAGAATCGAATAACATTTTTCTGCAAATTTTTATCAGTGATTGCTTTTGTTTTTCAAGTTTAAAATTCTCTGCTTCTAAAAATGGAACTTCAGTTTTGAGGTCATTCAAAGTTGTTTTCTGTTTTTTTGCATATTTCTTTTGAGCTTTATTTCTTGCAGCTTTAATTTCAGTGAGACAGTTGTACAAAGGTTTTCGGCCTCGTTTTTTCTTTTCTTTGATTGACGGAATAGAATCAGAAGATGAGCAGCCTTCAGAATCTTCACTACTACTTCTAAAATACGTTTGAGAGTCTTCAGAGTTTGAAGAAATTGAAGAAGTGGAAGGCAGTGAAGGGATTGTTGAACTTTCGGAATTTTGGAAATGAAAGTAAACTTCATTTTCGAAATATGACTGTGGTGGTGAAAGGTTTTGATTGTGAGATGGTTGTTCTTTTTGCTGCATTTCATTGAAAAAGTGACCAGAAAAACAATTGTTTTGGAGTGAAATGAAATTTGTTCGATTGCTGAGGTTTGGGGTTTCATGATTCTGATATTCATAATTTTCTAAAATGTGATTTTCAAAATGTTAAAACACTCCAAAATTGTTGACTTATTTACCGTAATAATTTTGGAACGTTTGATTATGATAATTGTAGCAAATTGGGGCATTATCGTAACCTTGAACAAAATGATTTTCAGATTCCTCGATAAAATTGTTGTTAACAAAATCATTATCCCTGATATAGTAAGGATTGTAAAAATCATTTGAATATTGATCAAAATTGTTCATTGTTACAGTATTATGAATATCAGAATCATGAAACCCCAAACCTCAGCAATCGAACAAATTTCATTTCACTCCAAAACAATTGTTTTTCTGGTCCAATTGTCAATGAAATGCAGCAAAAAGAACAACCATCTCAGAATCAAAACCTTTCACCACCACAGTCATATTTCGAAAATGAAGTTTACTTTCATTTCCAAAATTCCGAAAGTTCAACAATCCCTTCACTGCCTTCCACTTCTTCAATTTCTTCAAACTCTGAAGACTCTCAAACGTATTTTAGAAGTAGTAGTGAAGATTCTGAAGGCTGCTCATCTTCTGATTCTATTCCGTCAATCAAAGAAAAGAAAAAACGAGGCCGAAAACCTTTGTACAACTGTCTCACTGAAATTAAAGCTGCAAGAAATAAAGCTCAAAAGAAATATGCAAAAAAACAGAAAACAACTTTGAATGACCTCAAAACTGAAGTTCCATTTTTAGAAGCAGAGAATTTTAAACTTGAAAAACAAAAGCAATCACTGATAAAAATTTGCAGAAAAATGTTATTCGATTCTGATTTGCCAAAACTTGATCAAAGTGTTGTTGGAGCTATTATTGGATTTTCATGAAAATTAAACTTAATAATTTCTATATATATCCCCTTTCGTCCTGCGCGACAGATAAAAGGTTTTAAATAAATAAAAAATAAAAATTTCTATATTTAATCTGTGGATGTGGTTGAAATGTAATAAAAAAATTTATTTAAATCTGCAGATGTGTTAATTTTATTAATTACAAAGATATGATATAAAAAGTAAGTGAATATCATCTTTTAAAATTAAAATAGTACCTTACAAATAAATGATAATTTTGTAAATTTGTCAAAATTTGCATAAATTAGCAAAAATTTTACATTTGATCGGCAGAACATTATTGTCGAGATAACCTTTTTCGTGATCTAAGACAACACTGCGATGAATAAATTTTTCAAAGCCCCATCCTTGATTGGAATTGTTGGGGATCATATCTCGACGCTCTAAAAATTTTTAGGTAACTTTATCCCATAACACATATATTTTTTTCAAAAAAATATTAAAATTTTGGCATATTGAACACTTGGCCAAACTCATTCCCTTACCTTTAATGTACTTGAAATCGTTATTATTTTTGTTTAAAAGTTCCGTTGAAATTGTTGTACAAAGATCTTCGGAAGTCCCAACCCATAAATAAACTGATAAATATCCTTTATTGCCATTATTGCAACCATTTGGATTAAGACCAAGACGGAATCGAATATCAGGATTATCAGTGCAAGAAAAAATTGAACTATCAACTCGATTTCCAATATCTGAATTTATAGAAGAAAAGTTTTCAATTTTCCAAATAAATTCTGTGAAATATTTTGAATCCTAAAAGTTTGAATTTTAAACTTTTGACATAAAATTTGATAAAGATTTTAAACTTGAATCCCGAAAAAGTTGTTTATAGCATTTTCGGCTTCCATTTCTTCTTCAGCTTCAATAAATTCAAATGAGGATGGCGGAGGTGAAACATTTTCAACAAAAGTAAATTCAACTTTGACAAAAATTGTTAAGCAACCATTTTTAAGAATATTGTTTTCAGGTTTAAAAACTTCATTGAATTTATAAAATCGAGGAAATCCCCAACCACGAATTTCATGTGCAGATACTATTTGTTGACGTTCTAAAAGTGTTTAAAAGAGAAAAAACGACGGTCATATATTAAACAGAGGATAAATCGTCCATAGCATGACTAAGGCACTTAACGAAAGTGCATAAAACATATTTATGCAAATTTTCACCCTAATCCCCTGAAACGATATTGAAATCAGCGCTCGAGAGAAACTATGAAATTAATTAAGACATGCAATTTCTCAAAATAAATTATTTATGCTAATTTTGATAACAGTCCCCTGAAGGGATATTAAATTTACTGCTCGAAAAACCCATAAAATCAAGATTGCCCATAAAAACAAAATTAAATCATGTAAAATGTCAAATATAGAATTTATTCAAATTTTTATTATCAAATCTTTTAAAAATATTAAAATTTATACCTTTCGAGATAGTAGTATTATCATTTTTTATCATCTCAAATATAATTTTTGTGTTTACAGCTCTCTCATGGGATCCAATCCATAAATACAAGGACAAATATCCCTCGTTTTCTGGAATATTACCATTTGGACAAAGACCCATTCGAAAACAAATTTCCGGTTTCTCTTCACAGTTAAAAAAATCACTATCAAAACCAGCACCAAGTTTAAAATTATCTTTAAAATTTTCAATTTTCCATAAATATTCTGCATCATAAACCTAAAAGTTAATTTGAATATAGTTCAATCTATAAAAAAAATTAGCAAAAGCAAACATAACAATTTTTGAAATCTTTTTTCAAATTAAAAGTTTTATTTTCGTGTTTGGATTTTGAAGTCTTAGTCTAGGGATATCCTTTGGTATCAAATGTTTAGCGAATCGGATAAAAATTTTGGATCTCCATAACAGTGGATTCAGAATCCAAATCCGAGTTTTCTAGCCCCCTTTAATTAGATATGCAAATTTCAAGTTAAAGAATGTTTAGAAATAGTTGTGTGCCTATCTTTGTTTATTTTTCTCAAAAGTGAAGTAAATTTTTTTTTTGAAAATTACCCTTTTGTCATCTTCATCATCTAGATTCTTTTGTGAATCAAGGACGACCATGACATCCCCAAAACGAAATTCAATTCGACACCGTATTGTCAAGGTGTCGTTATCCAAGGCATTATTCTTTGGATTAAAAATAAATTTTCTTGAAGCAAATGAATGAAAACCCCAGCCCCAGCCACAATTTGCAGGAACATATTTATTTTGAAGACCTAAAACTATGTTATTAATATGCAAATTTTTCTGAATCTTAAAAATTTGCATATTAAAATATACTTTTATCAAAAACTACAGCTTCATCGGAAGAAGAAAGAATGTCAAAAAAAATAGTTGCATTTACAGATTTTTCACATCCAATCCATAAATATATTGATATGCATTCATTTCCCGTTGTTTTCATATTTGGACAAAAACCAAGGCGAAATTTAATATTATTTTTATTTGGACACTCAAAAAATTCGCTATCAATTCGAGCTCCAAATTCTGTTCCTGGATTACAGCTTGAAAAATGTTCAATTTTCCATACATATTCTGCTGAATAAGTAGAATTCTAAATAATTATTACAATTTTATTACATCAAAATAGAAGAAGAAAATTACCATTTTTTCGTTTAGTAATTAAACAAAGAAGACGGGTTTAATATTCTGAAAAAAAGATAAATCAAAATATTCTTGTATACTTAAAGAGGATCTTTCGTTTGCTGCATTTTTTGATTTCCCAAGAAAGTTTGCGAGTTATTCAAAATCAGGGATATTCGCTATTTTTCTAATTTTTTTAAAAAGGTCAAAAAAGATTAAAGGACCCCAATAATCAGATCAGAGGTCCGGGGGGGGGGGGGGTGGGGACGATGGTGGTTTTCCAAGCATCTGCACTTAGCATTTAGTTGTCCGGATCTAAGATCCTTGCCGGCGCAACCCGGGGGTGAACCACCCCCTTTCGGGAACCTTCCACTCGAACGGAGAGCACATATGAGTGTACCCATTGCCTTCCAATTGATAGCACCTGGGTTGGGCACGCACGGGGATCCCGAATTGAGCTCAAATTCATACGTTAAAAAAGATTCCAACAGTCTTCCAACAGTATTTCTGCAGCGAAAAAAAATAGGCAAATACTCTTTCCGAATTCTTCCACACAGGTTGAATTCTGTTGGAAAACTGCAGAAGAGTTTGTCAGTGAAAAAAAAACAACAAAAGAAGTCTCCTTTAAAATCGAAAACTAAAAAGAAAGTTCTGCTTTTAAAAAAAAACTGCTGAAAAGCAACTGCTTTTTGTAGTTTTTTAAATTTATAGTGCGATGGAAGCAAACAATTTAAACAAAAATTTATATATATTATATATATTCTCTTTGTTTTAAACCTCTCTCGAGATTGCAAACAAATGTTACCGCAGCAGCCTCATTTTACCTTTGCTCTTTTTTCTCTGTTTTTCATCGTGTAAGAAATTGTGTTATGACTCATAACCAGTTTTTTTTGACAGAAAAAGATAAAAATATTTTGTTTACAAAAAATTGCAAGGTTTTAACTATGAATTATCACCACTGATATTAGTAATATCATATTACAGTTAATTTAATATTTGTGTTATTAAAAGAGATCTTTCATTTGCAGCTTTTTTTAATTTTGTAAGGAAGATCGCGAAGGTAATTGAAAATCAGGAACTTTAACTTTTTCTAATGTCGAAAAAGTTAGAAATTCCTGATTTTCAATAACTTTCAGCTTCGCGAACTTTCTTACAAAATCTAAAAAATCTGCAAATAAAAGATGATCTACTTAAAAAACCAAAAACACTGATCATTAATTTATTAGATATATTACTTTTTACACATGAAACAAAATATATTTGAATAATTATTTATTTCCTATTTATTAAAATTAGAACATGCGGACTGAATAATTTGGAGTTCACTTTTTGCTTTGTTTATTTCATCATTTAAGGTTCTTATTTCTTTAAGTAAAAAATCATTTCGTTTAATCAATTCTGGCAATTCTTGCTCTTTTTTCTTATTTTTTTGACGTCGTGTTTTGTCATATTCTTTACATTTAATTTTTCGAGTTGATTTTTTACACAGTTTGCACACTTTGGTACCGTAAGTTGATTGGATTTCTTGGATTGTTCGGTCTTCATTGAAAAACATCATGGCAGAAACGGTAGTAATAAATTTTTCAAGAGCATAATTTCGAGGAATCTGGAAAAAGTAAATATCGTAGTTTTTTCAAATTTCATGGTATTTACTTTTAAATACAGTAAATTTTAATAAACTTACTTGAGGAAATTGTAGTTTATGATAATGCAAAAAATTTGTGATTTCATTTAAACTCGGGCTCGTGCCACAAAATTCTGGATCATAGTCAGTTTTCACGTAATTATGTCCAAGAATATCTAAAGGTTCTTCTTTAATACTTCATTCTTTTTTGAAAAAAATGTTACAAAGGGAACCCTCCCAACATGTGACGCAGCTTTTTGAACGAGATATATTCCATGAGATAGCACCAAGGCAGTTATATATAAACTCAAAATATTTTCGGTGAATGGTCTTTTATTATGAAAATATTCGAAAATGAAGTTTGAAAAAACCATGACCCCCTGGTTGACTATTTTTCAAAAGTCCCTGTTTGACGCACATTTGTCGAACATCAATTTCATGCATTTACATAATAAAAGGACATTTAAAGGAAATATTGTAGGGTGGTGAATAACTGCCAGATAGTGTCCCTTGACAGTTATTTCCCTAATGTCCCCCTTTTTTTACCGTATGAACGAATGATTTCTGGGTATTCTTGAAAGAAATCAATGCCACAATCTGCATCGATAAATTCTAGAACAATTTGTCCAAAATGGAGTACATTAAACCAAAACTGATTCCACATTTTTGTTAACATCTAAACAATCAAATTTCAAATTTTGTAAAATATCTAAAATATTAACCTTTAAGCAACCTGGAGAATTATTAATCAAATTCTTGGCCGTTTCTTTTGGCAATTTATGCAAAATTCTGTACAGCTTATTGTAATAAATTTTTTCGAAAATTGAATTGATAGTCAAAGCAAATAGGATCCAATTTATCCATTCAAAAGAATACATTTTGAAAAGGGTTTTGTGGTTTTGATTACTTGTTCGCTAAAAATACAATTTTTATTTAAAACACTAATTAACAAAATTAAAAATTAACCTTTTTAAGTGCTTCGAAATATTTTATAATTTGATTTCGAAGAAGTTCCTCTTCGGTATTGTTTTTAACATCGTATTCAAAATTGTATATAGGAATCTAAAATCAATATTTTCTGCTATTTTTAAACAATATTTTTTTGTATCAGAGTGGGCGCAGACCCTTTAAGGGGAGGCCGCCTTTGATCTTTTGCCACTAGGGCAAAATTACAAAAGGTCTAACAAATTTTGAGCGATACATAAACTTACCCGAAAAATGTACATATTGTTTGTTATCCATTTTTCATTTGATCTTGGCATTGTTGCAACTTGTTTTGCGATTATAGAATTTATCAAAGCTGAATGTTTTCGATTAAAAGTTGGATTTCGAGTTGGACCTTGATTTTCTAAAGCTTCGAATATTCGTTGCGGCAAATCACACATATCTAAATTTTCATATTAAAGTTGCTCGAAAATTTGCATAACGGTTAACAGCTAACTAACCTGTGTCATTGCGTGTTAACGAAACCAGAAAAGAAACCGATGAATTAACAATACTTTCATTTCTAATAACAGTGAGTAAACATTTGGATTAAAAAATAATCAGATTCAATAAAAACGATAATTGTTTTTCTGTTTTACATGGAAGAGAATATCATTAAAAATAAATTATTTTTATGTTTCACGTTGCTTTTTTTGGCGTTAGTTTTTTTTTGTGTTTTACATTACTTCTGAATAGAATTTATGCAAATTTTTATTGTCAAACCTTTTAAAAATATTAATTTTTTTACATTTCTCTCGCCGGATACCAGTCATTTAAATTACAGTTCAAAACCTATAAGTGAAAATTTAATTAATAATCAAAAATGTCAAAATGAATGAATGCTCGGTTTTTACCAAAAGTGAAAGCATTAAAATATTAAACTTACAAAATTTTGAGCCCATTATATACGTTTTCGAAATGCTGAAATATGAAATAAAAGACATACACAAATGTTATTTAAGTAAGCAAAAAATGCAAATTTTTGAAACCCACATACCCTTTTCGTAAGATGTTCCCTTTGATCTTTGCCGCATTTTATATGGACCGTAAGATCTTTCTCACTTCCACCCACCCATAAAAGTGCTTACATAAGATTTGGACAATCCCTTTTTACTTTTTCCTTTCTGATGCTGAAACAAATAAATCTTTGCAAATTCTGTTTTTAAAGCTTAAATGCTTTTAATAACAAAGAAAAAAGTAAATGACACGTGTCAGATTTAAAATGTTAAAAATGAATCATTTAAAAAATTCCCAGCTTCGTCTTGAATGCAAAATAAAAAAACTGATTACAAGTACACTCAAAATTTATTGCAAATCCACATCTGAAACGATCTGTGAAAGATAAAAAACAAATATTTTCTTCGAATGTTTCAATCAGCAGCACAAATTATGCCGTTAGATTTCTTAAAATTTTTAATTTTTTTCTGTAAAAAAATAATTTCGTTTATCCAAAGAAGACGAAACAATTATTGTTACAATGCAAACTTCAGAAAATCAAAAAAAATCGACTGTTGCTTTTTTCTTGCTTTAATTCTCAAAAATGGACCGAATCAAAGAAGAATACGGTAGAAAAATGGAAGAAATTGAGATTGGATTTGATGGATTTCAACCAAATGAAACTTTGAAGGAAAACTTTTTGTTGAAGCTGGAAAATTGCTTAAAATTGGTATTGTTTTTGTTTAACTTTGTTATTTTGTTTAAGTTTTCTTTCTTTGTTTGTCACTCATTTTTCGAGTTAAGTTCAATAAAATTTTTACATTCATTTTTTAGTATATTTTGCTGTCAAATATTCCTCTCTGTTTTTAAATTGCCTAAAATAAATTATATTACTATGAGTGTTTAATTAGGTGGTTTTTCAAAAGTACCACTTTGTTTCCTGCTTGATGAATTTGTTCATCACACATTTTTCTTTGAAATTTATTTTTGACTTTTTTTGATCTTTAAAAAATACTGTAATTTAATTCTGTTAAAAGGTGATCCTTGTTCCAAACAGTTTCTTCCATTCTGTTTAACCTTTTTTAATCTTTTTTTGAGTCAAAGGCTGTGAAAAAAGATTGAAGTGAGATCCAACTCCATCTTTTCTATGTTTTCTTTTTCAAACTTTGAAGGACCAACAAAAAAAGGTAATTGAGAATCATAAAAAGTTTGTTGAAAATTGTTGTTTGCTGAAATATCTCCATTCAAAAATCTAGAACCATCATTCCAGCAAGAATTATTACTTCCATTTACATTCATTTTGAAGATTCTGGTAAAGAGCTTCAGAAGGCAAAATAATTTTTGATGATAGAATACTCAAAAAAAGTGGTTTCTCATTATGTTTTTACATCGGTTTTAAATACTCCCCAAAAATCATGGTAAAAAAATTGCACCATCATTTTTGAATAAAAAAATAAACAAGTCAAACGTGTGTAACACAATATTTATTTCTTTTGCTGGAAAGGAGGAAAAAAATTGCACCATCATTTTTTTCAAAGAAAAAAAACTACATCCATTTGGAATGAGCAAACAACATTTTTTGTTGGTCCTTCAAAGTTTGAAAAAGAAAACATAGAAAAGATGGAGTTGGATCTCACTTCAATCTTTTTTCACAGCCTTTGACTCAAAAAAAGATTAAAAAAGGTTAAACAGAATGGAAGAAACTGTTTGGAACAAGGATCACCTTTTAACAGAATTAAATTACAGTATTTTTTAAAGATCAAAAAAAGTCAAAAATAAATTTCAAAGAAAAATGTGTGATGAACAAATTCATCAAGCAGGAAACAAAGTGGTACTTTTGAAAAACCACCTAATTAAACACTCATAGTAATATAATTTATTTTAGGCAATTTAAAAACAGAGAGGAATATTTGACAGCAAAATATACTAAAAAATGAATGTAAAAATTTTATTGAACTTAACTCGAAAAATGAGTGACAAACAAAGAAAGAAAACTTAAACAAAATAACAAATTTAAACAAAAACAATACCAATTTTAAGCAATTTTCCAGCTTCAACAAAAAGTTTTCCTTCAAAGTTTCATTTGGTTGAAATCCATCAAATCCAATCTCAATTTCTTCCATTTTTCTACCGTATTCTTCTTTGATTCGGTCCATTTTTGAGAATTAAAGCAAGAAAAAAGCAACAGTCGATTTTTTTTGATTTTCTGAAGTTTGCATTGTAACAATAATTGTTTCGTCTTCTTTGGATAAACGAAATTATTTTTTTACAGAAAAAAATTAAAAATTTTAAGAAATCTAACGGCATAATTTGTGCTGCTGATTGAAACATTCGAAGAAAATATTTGTTTTTTATCTTTCACAGATCGTTTCAGATGTGGATTTGCAATAAATTTTGAGTGTACTTGTAATCAGTTTTTTTATTTTGCATTCAAGACGAAGCTGGGAATTTTTTAAATGATTCATTTTTAACATTTTAAATCTGACACGTGTCATTTACTTTTTTCTTTGTTATTAAAAGCATTTAAGCTTTAAAAACAGAATTTGCAAAGATTTATTTGTTTCAGCATCAGAAAGGAAAAAGTAAAAAGGGATTGTCCAAATCTTATGTAAGCACTTTTATGGGTGGGTGGAAGTGAGAAAGATCTTACGGTCCATATAAAATGCGGCAAAGATCAAAGGGAACATCTTACGAAAAGGGTATGTGGGTTTCAAAAATTTGCATTTTTTGCTTACTTAAATAACATTTGTGTATGTCTTTTATTTCATATTTCAGCATTTCGAAAACGTATATAATGGGCTCAAAATTTTGTAAGTTTAATATTTTAATGCTTTCACTTTTGGTAAAAACCGAGCATTCATTCATTTTGACATTTTTGATTATTAATTAAATTTTCACTTATAGGTTTTGAACTGTAATTTAAATGACTGGTATCCGGCGAGAGAAATGTAAAAAAATTAATATTTTTAAAAGGTTTGACAATAAAAATTTGCATAAATTCTATTCAGAAGTAATGTAAAACACAAAAAAAAACTAACGCCAAAAAAAGCAACGTGAAACATAAAAATAATTTATTTTTAATGATATTCTCTTCCATGTAAAACAGAAAAACAATTATCGTTTTTATTGAATCTGATTATTTTTTAATCCAAATGTTTACTCACTGTTACAAATATTTTTTATCTTTAAAAATAATCAATCTTAAATATTCAAAATCAAAATCATCGTTTTTACGTTTTTACAACTATGCACACATTTTCAAAAATCAAAAAAAAATTCGCAACTGAACTAAAATAAAAAAGTGTAAACACAGTCTGTTTTTCATTTGGTTTCAAAAGAAAAAAGGCTGAATTTTCTTTGACATTTTAACACGATATCTTTTTCAGTTTTTTTTAAAACATTATTAATTTTCAAGAATTTTTTGAATGTTTAAAATTATATTATTAAATAACATAATTGTCCTCTTTTACATACATAAATCATTCTTGTTACTTGTTATAAAAAACGTTTTTTCCATTAAGGTGACAATTTTGCACTATTAAATAATATAAATTGAGAAAACCCTGAACCAATAAAATTAATTGTTGAAATAATATGATCCTCTTTCAACTGTTTGCAACTTGACCATGATGTTTACAAATTACATTTAATTGTTTATTTTTATGTTCAGAATTAGTTTCAATTTTGTTTTTACTGGATATTATGCCTGCTCCCAAGATGCAAAGACTTGAAGACCAGCTACCCGAGTATTAGATGAAAAACAAAACTTGTCATTTATCACGTAAAAATGTTTCGAAATTACGTTTTATTGTGTATCACTTTTTTTGTTTATTAAAACGGTTAAATATATATCATTTACAAATTTGAGCAGTTTAGTCTCGGCCCATTGCCATGCTTACTCTAAACATGGACAACGCTGACTTAAAAAAAATATTCAAGAAGCAAATAAAAATATAGATTTTTATTGTTTCTTTTACGACTGAAATTGTTTAAACTTTAGAAAAAAGTAACACAATTAAAACTAAAAAATTTTTGCTATTTCAATTATTGAATAAATTTCGATTTATAAATTTTGAACTATTATTTAAAGAAGTGATTTAAGGCAAGAAAAAAATAAAATGAAATTCTCAGAAACAATGCAAGACACAAAGAAACATTTATCAAAAAAGCAATGTTAAACATAGAAATAATCAATTTTTAATGATGTTTTAATCCATAAAAAATTTGGAAAAATACATATATTACCATTTTCAACGTATCTGATATTCTTAAATTTTTAATTACAATTCACAAAAATTTTAAATTCTAAATATTCAAAAAAAATTAAATCATTTAAAAAACGACATGTATTTTGCAACATTTTACAAGTCTGCCAACATTTTTCGCAACTGAACTAAAATAAAAGTGTAAATGTCAACAATCTTGCTTATAGTTTTTCTCTTTTTTAAAACATCTCCATCGAAGCCGTCTGCTAGCGGCAAATCCCTTTGAACTTGGCAAAGTATCGCTGTCGTCAATGACGGTAAAGAAATATTACTTTTTTGCTGCACAATCATTGCTTTTCGATAAAAAAAAGCTGGGAATTTTTAACAATTTTAAATGTCGTTAGTTGACGTAATAAAATATATTGTTACTGAGATAAAAAGTCTAATTATTTAGTTGTTCTGCAATGGTGGAAAAGTCGCGCAATTTGGGTTGCATGTTTACTCCATAAATTTAAATAAAATGGTACCTAATTATATTTCAATGTTTGCGTATTTTATTTTGGTTCAAAAAAACTTTAAAAATCTTTTTTAAAATTGATCATGATTCCGACGTACGAATGAATGGAATTACTAAACTTCATTTTACAAAAGGTTTGTTAAAATCCTATTTTCTGCATGAAATATATATGTACATTTTATGTTAAAACAAAATATTCAAAAATGCAAATGTCAAACAAAAAACCCGATTTACTGCTAAATTTTTTTGATGAGAAAACACTGACTAAAAAATTGTGAATGCACCATTTCAGCAAAACGATTTAATTTTTTTTCTGCGGCAACTAATGCTTAAAAATTTGTTTTTGTTTTTTTCTGACAAAAATTTGAGAGAAAGAAACGCATTTGCATTTTGTTGTCTCTCTTTTGCAAAAAACTAACAAATTGTAAAATGAATCACCAAAAATGTGAAGAAATTTATGCGAAGAAAAGAAAACTGCAACAAAGTGTAAAAATTGATATGTCTTTCTTTTTTCCCTTTCTTTTTTTCTGTTTTGCTGCCAAAGTCAAAGCAAATGGGGTTCAAAGAAATTTTTTTTTTAAAATTTCATAAAATGTCAGAAAGTATCATTTTAATTTTTAATTTTTAAACAAATTTTCTATGCTAAATCATAGATAATGTAAATCATTGTTTTAATAGTTGATTTTTTGTATTCAGAAAAAGCCTGTTCAGTTTTTCACATTTTATTGGCTGCAGAGAAAAAATAAAAACAACAAATTAGCTTGTGAAAAAAATAAATTAAAAAATAAATTATTAGCTTCTAAAAAGTTTTTTTAATTAATGCTACGAAATAAAAAAATTTGTTTGTTCGTTGTATTTGTATTGTATAAAACAAAAAAAGTCGAGCAAAAAATATATTTTTTAAATGATTTGAATTTTTTGTTGTTCATTTTTGGGGAAAATTGTTTGTTTGCTATATTTTACATTTAGAAGTAGGGGGTGTGGTAGTCAGTTACAAACTCAAATATAAATGACATTCATCCATTAATTATATTTGTTAAAGTCAATTATTTTTTGTCATGATTTAAAAACAATTATTTGAAAGAATTAAGGACATATAAATGAAATATAAAACACGCCAATTTTTCTTTGTTTTGAAACAAAAACCTTTTTTTTTATTTTTTTAAAAATATCATGATAAAAGAGAATGTCCCAAGTTTTTTCAGGCCCAATAGTTGAACTTTAAAAATTTTATTGCTGTTTTTTTGTACAACAAAATTTTTTGCTTCTTCCTTTTTTTACGTTGATTATTATAATTTAATTATAATAATTTTGTTTCTTTTTTACTGTTAATTAATTACATCTGTATATATACTGTGTATTATCCATATATGTTATGTTTTTGACTATAAAGGGAGAATGAGAGGACATTCATATAAAGAATCTGTGAAAAAACAAATTGAATTTCTTTTTTTCAAATAAAAAATTAAGTTTGATTGATTTAAACATCTATAAATTTAAAACTAAAACACCTTTTTTAAAAAAAATCATACCCTTTTTTTTTG
The DNA here is from genome assembly GCA_024447195.1 of Panagrolaimus sp. LJ2414. Lineage (NCBI taxonomy): Eukaryota > Metazoa > Nematoda > Chromadorea > Rhabditida > Panagrolaimidae > Panagrolaimus > Panagrolaimus sp. LJ2414. Next base: position 1,712,375 of record JAMRXY010000048.1, on the reverse strand, counting down.
GCTATTTTTACAATTATGACAAACAATGAATTGACATTGATAATGGGAATATTGTGTACGAATTACAGTCTTTTTTTTCCATTGAAATTTCTTAAGTGATGCTCAAATGTGTTTATGACTAACAATTATTTTTAAAGAAAGTGAGGCATCTCTCAAATGCTTTTTATGAAATTAAATATTCAAAAATATATTTGAACCAAAAATATACAAATTTTTTAAAGTTTTTCCAAAAATCGAACATCTGAAAAAAGAGAACTAAAAAAAGCATTTTTGTTTCATTTAAAACACCAAAAAACCATCGCAACACACATTTTTTTGTTGTTGTTTATTTATTATTGCAGTTTTTTAATCTTTCATGATTTTTATTTAGAATGAATGGGTTGAAAGAAAACCAATTTCGGCGGAAAAATTTTTGCTTTTTTTCGTCAAACAATTTAATCGTAATAGCAGTCAAAAGTTTTTCATATTTAAGAAATGTTTTTATAGTTACAAAAATTAAATTTTCATGTCAAACTAGCCATACCTTTGGAATATTTAAAACATAAATCATGAAATCATCATCAATTTACAGTATGATGGCGAGGTCTTTAGGTAACAAATTTTATATTTTTAGGATGGTCATGACCTAAACTATCCAAAAATCAAATAAAATCTTTTTGACCTGGCCATCTTGATGATTTAGTTATCTACTGGTTTGATGCCTGTGGGTAATTAAATCATCATCAATTTACAGTATGATGGCAAGGTCTTTGGATAACAAATTTTATATTTTTAGGATGGTCATGACCTAAACTATCCAAAAATCAAATAAAATCTTTTTGACCTGGCCATCTTGATGATTTAGTTATCTACTGGTTTGATGCCTGTGGGTAATTAAATCATCATCAATTTACAGAATGATGGCAAGGTCTTTGGATAACAAATTTTATATTTTTAGGATGGTCATGACCTAAACTATCCAAAAATCAAATAAAATCTTTTTGACCTGGCCATCTTGATGATTTAGTTATCTACTGGTTTGATGCCTGTGGGTAATTAAATCATCATCAATTTACAGTATGATGGCAAGGTCTTTGGATAACAAATTTTATATTTTTAGGATGGTCATGACCTAAACTATCCAAAAATCAAATAAAATCTTTTTGACCTGGCCATCTTGATGATTTAGTTATCTACTGGTTTGATGCCTGTGGGTAATTAAATCATCATCAATTTACAGTATGATGGCAAGGTCTTTGGATAACAAATTTTATATTTTTAGAATGGTCATGACCTAAACTATCCAAAAATCAAATAAAATCTTTTTGACCTGGCCATCTTGATGATTTAGTTATCTACTGGTTTGATGCCTGTGGGTAATTAAATCATCATCAATTTACAGTATGATGGCAAGGTCTTTGGATAACAAATTTTATATTTTTAGAGTGGTCATGACCTAAACTATCCAAAAATCAAATAAAATCTTTTTGACCTGGCCATCTTGATGATTTAGTTATCTACTGGTTTGATGCCTGTGGGTAATTAAATCATCATCAATTTACAGTATGATGGCAAGGTCTTTGGATAACAAATTTTATATTTTTAGAGTGGTCATGACCTAAACTATCCAAAAATCAAATAAAATCTTTTTGACCTGGCCATCTTGATGATTTAGTTATCTACTGGTTTGATGCCTGTGGGTAATTAAATCATCATCAATTTACAGTATGATGGCAAGGTCTTTAGGTAACAAATTTTGTATTTTTAGAGTGGTCATGACCTAAACTATCCAAAAATCAAATAAAATCTTTTTGACCTGGCCATCTTGATGATTTAGTTATCTACTGGTTTGATGCCTGTGGGTAATTAAATCATCATCAATTTACAGTATGATGGCAAGGTCTTTAGGTAACAAATTTTATATTTTTAGAGTGGTCATGACCTAAACTATCCAAAAATCAAATAAAATCTTTTTGACCTGGCCATCTTGATGATTTAGTTATCTACTGGTTTGATGCCTGTGGGTAATTAAATCATCATCAATTTACAGTATGATGGCAAGGTCTTTGGATAACAAATTTTATATTTTTAGGATGGTCATGACCTAAACTATCCAAAAATCAAATAAAATCTTTTTGACCTGGCCATCTTGATGATTTAGTTATCTACTGGTTTGATGCCTGTGGGTAATTAAATCATCATCAATTTACAGAATGATGGCAAGGTCTTTGGATAACAAATTTTATATTTTTAGGATGGTCATGACCTAAACTATCCAAAAATCAAATAAAATCTTTTTGACCTGGCCATCTTGATGATTTAGTTATCTACTGGTTTGATGCCTGTGGGTAATTAAATCATCATCAATTTACAGTATGATGGCAAGGTCTTTGGATAACAAATTTTATATTTTTAGGATGGTCATGACCTAAACTATCCAAAAATCAAATAAAATCTTTTTGACCTGGCCATCTTGATGATTTAGTTATCTACTGGTTTGATGCCTGTGGGTAATTAAATCATCATCAATTTACAGTATGATGGCAAGGTCTTTGGATAACAAATTTTATATTTTTAGGATGGTCATGACCTAAACTATCCAAAAATCAAATAAAATCTTTTTGACCTGGCCATCTTGATGATTTAGTTATCTACTGGTTTGATGCCTGTGGGTAATTAAATCATCATCAATTTACAGTATGATGGCAAGGTCTTTGGATAACAAATTTTATATTTTTAGAATGGTCATGACCTAAACTATCCAAAAATCAAATAAAATCTTTTTGACCTGGCCATCTTGATGATTTAGTTATCTACTGGTTTGATGCCTGTGGGTAATTAAATCATCATCAATTTACAGTATGATGGCAAGGTCTTTAGGTAACAAATTTTGTATTTTTAGAGTGGTCATGACCTAAACTATCCAAAAATCAAATAAAATCTTTTTGACCTGGCCATCTTGATGATTTAGTTATCTACTGGTTTGATGCCTGTGGGTAATTAAATCATCATCAATTTACAGTATGATGGCAAGGTCTTTAGGTAACAAATTTTATATTTTTAGAGTGGTCATGACCTAAACTATCCAAAAATCAAATAAAATCTTTTTGACCTGGCCATCTTGATGATTTAGTTATCTACTGGTTTGATGCCTGTGGGTAATTAAATCATCATCAATTTACAGTATGATGGCAAGGTCTTTGGATAACAAATTTTATATTTTTAGAATGGTCATGACCTAAACTATCCAAAAATCAAATAAAATCTTTTTGACCTGGCCATCTTGATGATTTAGTTATCTACTGGTTTGATGCCTGTGGGTAATTAAATCATCATCAATTTACAGTATGATGGCAAGGTCTTTGGATAACAAATTTTAAATTTTTAGAATGGTCATGACCTAAACTATCCAAAAATCAAATAAAATCTTTTTGACCTGGCCATCTTGATGATTTAGTTATCTACTGGTTTGATGCCTGTGGGTAATTAAATCATCATCAATTTACAGTATGATGGCAAGGTCTTTGGATAACAAATTTTATATTTTTAGAATGGTCATGACCTAAACTATCCAAAAATCAAATAAAATCTTTTTGACCTGGCCATCTTGATGATTTAGTTATCTACTGGTTTGATGCCTGTGGGTAATTAAATCATCATCAATTTACAGAATGATGGCAAGGTCTTTGGATAACAAATTTTATATTTTTAGGATGGTCATGACCTAAACTATCCAAAAATCAAATAAAATCTTTTTGACCTGGCCATCTTGATGATTTAGTTATCTACTGGTTTGATGCCTGTGGGTAATTAAATCATCATCAATTTACAGTATGATGGCAAGGTCTTTGGATAACAAATTTTATATTTTTAGAATGGTCATGACCTAAACTATCCAAAAATCAAATAAAATCTTTTTGACCTGGCCATCTTGATGATTTAGTTATCTACTGGTTTGATGCCTGTGGGTAATTAAATCATCATCAATTTACAGTATGATGGCAAGGTCTTTGGATAACAAATTTTATATTTTTAGGATGGTCATGACCTAAACTATCCAAAAATCAAATAAAATCTTTTTGACCTGGCCATCTTGATGATTTAGTTATCTACTGGTTTGATGCCTGTGGGTAATTAAATCATCATCAATTTACAGTATGATGGCAAGGTCTTTGGATAACAAATTTTATATTTTTAGAATGGTCATGACCTAAACTATCCAAAAATCAAATAAAATCTTTTTGACCTGGCCATCTTGATGATTTAGTTATCTACTGGTTTGATGCCTGTGGGTAATTAAATCATCATCAATTTACAGTATGATGGCAAGGTCTTTGGATAACAAATTTTATATTTTTAGAATGGTCATGACCTAAACTATCCAAAAATCAAATAAAATCTTTTTGACCTGGCCATCTTGATGATTTAGTTATCTACTGGTTTGATGCCTGTGGGTAATTAAATCATCATCAATTTACAGTATGATGGCAAGGTCTTTGGATAACAAATTTTATATTTTTAGAATGGTCATGACCTAAACTATCCAAAAATCAAATAAAATCTTTTTGACCTGGCCATCTTGATGATTTAGTTATCTACTGGTTTGATGCCTGTGGGTAATTAAATCATCATCAATTTACAGTATGATGGCAAGGTCTTTAGGTAACAAATTTTATATTTTTAGAGTGGTCATGACCTAAACTATCCAAAAATCAAATAAAATCTTTTTGACCTGGCCATCTTGATGATTTAGTTATCTACTGGTTTGATGCCTGTGGGTAATTAAATCATCATCAATTTACAGAATGATGGCAAGGTCTTTGGATAACAAATTTTGTATTTTTAGAGTGGTCATGACCTAAACTATCCAAAAATCAAATAAAATCTTTTTGACCTGGCCATCTTGATGATTTAGTTATCTACTGGTTTGATGCCTGTGGGTAATTAAATCATCATCAATTTACAGTATGATGGCAAGGTCTTTGGATAACAAATTTTATATTTTTAGAATGGTCATGACCTAAACTATCCAAAAATCAAATAAAATCTTTTTGACCTGGCCATCTTGATGATTTAGTTATCTACTGGTTTGATGCCTGTGGGTAATTAAATCATCATCAATTTACAGTATGATGGCAAGGTCTTTGGATAACAAATTTTATATTTTTAGAGTGGTCATGACCTAAACTATCCAAAAATCAAATAAAATCTTTTTGACCTGGCCATCTTGATGATTTAGTTATCTACTGGTTTGATGCCTGTGGGTAATTAAATCATCATCAATTTACAGTATGATGGCAAGGTCTTTGGATAACAAATTTTATATTTTTAGAATGGTCATGACCTAAACTATCCAAAAATCAAATAAAATCTTTTTGACCTGGCCATCTTGATGATTTAGTTATCTACTGGTTTGATGCCTGTGGGTAATTAAATCATCATCAATTTACAGTATGATGGCAAGGTCTTTGGATAACAAATTTTATATTTTTAGAGTGGTCATGACCTAAACTATCCAAAAATCAAATAAAATCTTTTTGACCTGGCCATCTTGATGATTTAGTTATCTACTGGTTTGATGCCTGTGGGTAATTAAATCATCATCAATTTACAGTATGATGGCAAGGTCTTTGGATAACAAATTTTATATTTTTAGAATGGTCATGACCTAAACTATCCAAAAATCAAATAAAATCTTTTTGACCTGGCCATCTTGATGATTTAGTTATCTACTGGTTTGATGCCTGTGGGTAATTAAATCATCATCAATTTACAGTATGATGGCAAGGTCTTTGGATAACAAATTTTATATTTTTAGAATGGTCATGACCTAAACTATCCAAAAATCAAATAAAATCTTTTTGACCTGGCCATCTTGATGATTTAGTTATCTACTGGTTTGATGCCTGTGGGTAATTAAATCATCATCAATTTACAGTATGATGGCAAGGTCTTTGGATAACAAATTTTATATTTTTAGAGTGGTCATGACCTAAACTATCCAAAAATCAAATAAAATCTTTTTGACCTGGCCATCTTGATGATTTAGTTATCTACTGGTTTGATGCCTGTGGGTAATTAAATCATCATCAATTTACAGTATGATGGCAAGGTCTTTGGATAACAAATTTTATATTTTTAGAATGGTCATGACCTAAACTATCCAAAAATCAAATAAAATCTTTTTGACCTGGCCATCTTGATGATTTAGTTATCTACTGGTTTGATGCCTGTGGGTAATTAAATCATCATCAATTTACAGTATGATGGCAAGGTCTTTAGGTAACAAATTTTATATTTTTAGAGTGGTCATGACCTAAACTATCCAAAAATCAAATAAAATCTTTTTGACCTGGCCATCTTGATGATTTAGTTATCTACTGGTTTGATGCCTGTGGGTAATTAAATCATCATCAATTTACAGTATGATGGCAAGGTCTTTGGATAACAAATTTTATATTTTTAGAATGGTCATGACCTAAACTATCCAAAAATCAAATAAAATCTTTTTGACCTGGCCATCTTGATGATTTAGTTATCTACTGGTTTGATGCCTGTGGGTAATTAAATCATCATCAATTTACAGTATGATGGCAAGGTCTTTAGGTAACAAATTTTGTATTTTTAGAGTGGTCATGACCTAAACTATCCAAAAATCAAATAAAATCTTTTTGACCTGGCCATCTTGATGATTTAGTTATCTACTGGTTTGATGCCTGTAGGTAATTAAATCATCATCAATTTACAGTATGATGGCAAGGTCTTTAGGTAACAAATTTTATATTTTTAGAGTGGTCATGACCTAAACTATCCAAAAATCAAATAAAATCTTTTTGACCTGGCCATCTTGATGATTTAGTTATCTACTGGTTTGATGCCTGTGGGTAATTAAATCATCATCAATTTACAGTATGATGGCAAGGTCTTTGGATAACAAATTTTATATTTTTAGAGTGGTCATGACCTAAACTATCCAAAAATCAAATAAAATCTTTTTGACCTGGCCATCTTGATGATTTAGTTATCTACTGGTTTGATGCCTGTGGGTAATTAAATCATCATCAATTTACAGTATGATGGCAAGGTCTTTGGATAACAAATTTTATATTTTTAGAGTGGTCATGACCTAAACTATCCAAAAATCAAATAAAATCTTTTTGACCTGGCCATCTTGATGATTTAGTTATCTACTAGTTTGATGCCCTAAGGTAATTAAATCATCATCAATTTACAGTATGTTGGCAAGGTCTTTGGATAACAAATTTTGTATTTTTAGAGTGGTCATGACCTAAACTATCCAAAAATCAAATAAAATCTTTTTGACCTGGCCATCTTGATGATTTAGTTATCTACTGGTTTGATGCCTGTGGGTAATTAAATCATCATCAATTTACAGTATGATGGCAAGGTCTTTGGATAACAAATTTTATATTTTTAGAGTGGTCATGACCTAAACTATCCAAAAATCAAATAAAATCTTTTTGACCTGGCCATCTTGATGATTTAGTTATCTACTAGTTTGATGCCCTAAGGTAATTAATTCATCATCAATTTACAGTATGTTGGCAAGGTCTTTGGATAACAAATTTTATATTTTTAGAATGGTCATGACCTAAACTATCCAAAAATCAAATAAAATCTTTTTGACTTGGCCATCTTGATGATTTAGTTATCTACTGGTTTGATGCCTGTGGGTAATTAAATCATCATCAATTTACAGTATGATGGCAAGGTAAAGCAGTCGTCCAAATCAATAAGTTTTTTAGCATTTCTCTTTTTTTAAAAATCTCCGCCGATGTCGTTGCCATCTGCTGGCGGTAAATCCCTTTTTTCAAAATATCGCTGCAACTGTTGTTGATGACCGTGAATAAATATTGCTTTTTTGTTGCAGAAACTGATCATCACTTTTTGTTAAAGAATTAAGAGATGGAAGAAAATACTTCCATGACTGTATCGTCCCAAAAAGTATTGCGTTTTCCAACTATTCGTTTTTGAATATTTTAATTTTAATTAAATGGGTAAAAAATTTGGAGTAAATTTGATAGTTAACAAGTTTTTCGACAAAAAACCCCAAAAGGCAGAAACTGTTTCAGAATCATGGGAACAAAAAAGTTTTTTGAACTTTGTATTTGATACTGTAATTCTAACAATTCAAATGCGCCTCAACGAAATGGCTTGATCAACCTTGAAGGACTTTTGATAAAAATGTTAAAAATAGTATTAAAAACAATACACGAAGGGTAGAAACTGTTTCAGAATCATGGGAACAAAAATGTTCTTTGAACTTTGTATTTTATTATGGGATTTCTTTTCCATTTTTCCACAAGATGTAAATTGTTCTCAAAAACGATTATGACACTGGTAAAAGTGTTACAAAAAGTCTAATAAAATTTCACTTAAACAACTTTTACCTTCCAAAATTACGGAATTTAATAATATTTTCTTACTTTTTGAAATCAAATATATTTTACACTGAAATATTCAAAAAAGCAGAAAATCTAAGATCAAACTATTTTCTTCCTTCATTTTTACAAAACCGAAACACTTTCACAAATTTTTTTGCAAATGAGTTTAATTTTTTTTTCTTCTAGAAAACCTTGTAACATTTGGGGAAAAAATGTGAACAACTTTTTAAAAGTGTTACTCTTTTATAATCTTCTCCGCCGACGTCTCTGCTGGCGGAAAATCTCTTTGAACTTTTTGAAATATCGCTGCCGCTGTCGCTATCGCTGAAGACGTTGAAAAAATATTGGTTTTCTGTTGCACAAATTGATCATCCCTTTTGTTTATTTAAAAAAGCTGCGAACAATTTTTTTATGCAAAAATGGAGAGAGAAATCAATGATTCACAATTGTCAGTTACTTCCGTGTCTGATTCTTTTTAAACCTAATTGTTTCCAACTCTTTATTTTTTAATATTTTAGTTTATATTACTTCCAATATAGACGTGCAAAATATTGGAATTAAGATTGATTACATATTATTGGTAAAAAAACAAGTTCTTTTTAAACCCTGCTTTACACAAATTAAGATTATGTTCTCCTTAACTTAAATAAAACATTAATCAATTTTTAAATATTTCAATTTTTTCTGTCAAAACAACATTCTTGAATCAAAAAAAATTTTGTGTTTTTTTTAGAAAAATGTAACGAAAGTGAAACCCGAAAAACGGATTCGTTTGCAAATTGCAAAAAAATCTTATTAGACATACCGTGTCAAAATTGTAATGGAAGTCTGTAATTTAATAAAACTTATTGTATTAAAAAGTAATGTTTGTTTTTCCACCCTCCTGCATTTTGAAATGAATTTATCAAATAATGATAAACTTAAATATTGATATTTCCAAAAATATTAATGTGAGGGTAAAATATTCAAAAAAAATTTAAAAAACATTTCGCAACACAATTTTTGCAAAATAATAAAATCAAAATGGATCACCAAAACTGTAAAGAAATTTAGTGAAGAAAAACGAGGGGCAATAAAATGTCACAAAATAGATGTCATTCTTTTGCATGCCAAAATTGAAACAAAAAACTGTCAAAAAAACTTTCATAGATACGATTTTTATTTTCGTACTGCAGGTAGGGGACGGATACTTTCTTTTTTGAAAGATGAATGAATCAAAATACATTCTATTTTTTCAGTTCCACTTTTAAGCTTAAAAAAATCTTTTGCTGTTAAGTTTACCAGCAAACATGGATTTCCTTATAAATTTCATCAATCATTTTATGTGAACTTGAAGATTCTTAAAATGCACATAAAATTAATAATGTTCTCAGCACCTGTATCTACTGCTTTTTAAGAATTTGCTTGGATTATAAAATTTAAAAAAAAAACAAAAATTTAAATAAATATTCTTTTTTTGGTGTACATTAAAATATTCAAATAATCGAAGGCTAAAATTAAAACAGAAAAAAGCTTCAACCAATTTTTAAAAGTGTAAAAAGAACGGCTGGTTTTTATAAAAATTGCAACACTTTCGAATTTTTTGCAAATGTTGTTACAGTTTTTTCTTCAAGAAAGTAAAGGAATCGTTTAAATCAATATGTTTTTTTAGCATTTCACTTTCTTTAAACATCTCCGCCGATGTCGTTGCCATCTGCTGGCGCCAAACCCCTTTTTTTTTTAATATCGCTGCAACTGTTGTTGATGACCGTGAATAAATATTGCTTTTTTGTTGCACAAATTTTTCGAAGAAGCAAAAAATCGAAGATTAAAAATTTAGCTTCGCTTTTTCGTTGCAGAAATTGATCATCACTTTTCGTTTTGCAAAAACGCTGTGAATGCTTTAATTTTTTATGAAAGAAATATGAAAGAAACTTCCGTGATTGAATCATCCCAAAAAATATTTCATTTCCACCTTTTCGTTTTTGAATATTTTAATTTGAATAAAATGAGGAAATAGTATGAATAAAAGCAAAATTTTTAAATCGAAAAGACAATATTGTAATTCATTATCAATTTTTTACTAAAAAAAGATGTGTTTTCTTTTTTCTGTATCAACAGTCTGAATTTTAGAAAAATGTAACAAAAGTTTAACAATAAATAATGCTTTGTTTGCAAAGATTTTTAGTCACTAGACATTCCATGTCACAATTTCAATGATTTTTTTGCATTATTTAATGATAAAATTTATAAATTTTTTTCAGATGATATTTAAGTATAAAAATTAACATAATGGACTTTTTATTTGGCTTAATTCTTTTATGTTTAATAACTTTAATAAATACTCAGATTGTTGATTTAAATCTGTGGAATACTGTAACATCTTCAACAAATTTTGATCCAGAAATAATTTGGGAAGCTGAAACTTTTCCAAATCCAATTTTGGATAAAAAATGCTTGATCGAAAATCAAACGTATTTATGTGATCCGGAAAATATTTTATCAAAATCTGCTCAGAAAAATATAATTAATGAATTAAAATTACTTAAAAATATCACTTCAAAAGAGCCTTTATTTTCTGCGGTTCATAATTGTCAAAATCAAGGCTTAATTGGAGGTGTCGCAATTGCAAATAAATTTGTTGGTGGATCTTCAAAGGTAAGATAAAATTTTTTACAGTTATTTAGTGTTTGAACATGACGATAATTTTAGACTTTAAAGTATCATGCCAATCAATTATTAAAAGCATGGAAAATGGATGAAAAATGCCAAAAATCAATTTTGATTTTGATTGCAATAAAAGATCGTAGTTTTTGGATTGCAAAAGATTCAAATGTTAAAATTCATTCAAATTATTTTACTGATCTATTCAACAATGAAGTACGATATAAATTTAAGCTCATTTTGATTTTATAATTATACAGAATCCCATTTTCAGAAAGAAACTTTTCGTTCTAAGAATTACGAAGCTGCTGTAATTAAAATTATTCGAGAAATTTCTACAGCGCCTGAAAATTATGATAAAAAAAATAAAAACAGCTTTTCGTGGGTTTCCTTTTTAAAGTACGCCATTACAATTACGGGGATTGCAATTATTATATGTCTTTGTTGTTATTGCATGTTACGTTCCAAACCATCGAAAGATGGTTACCGAAGTGGCAATACTTGTGTCAGTGATACACATAATAATTTTCACCATCATGATGATTGTGGTGGCTTTGATGGAGGTGATACTGGTGGAGGTGGCGGTGGTGATGATGGAGGCGGGGGCGGGGGCGATTGGTAAATAATAGCTGCGGAAAATTACGAAACTGTTCATTTTTGTAATCCATTTAACCGTATGACAAAGATATTTGTTGAAACCTAAAATCATAATTTTTGTCATTCATTTTCGACATGATTTTTTTAAATTGTAAATCATTAAAAATAGAATTTTTTTATAAATTTGATGACTCAAAGTTTTTTTTTCAACAGTTCCATTTTCCTTTTTAAGAATTTGCTTTCTTCGATTTTGAATCATACAAAGTTTCAATTTTTTATTTTATTCTTCTTTTTAATTTCATTTCTTGTTTCACTTCGAAAAATAAATTTGACTTAAACCTTTCGATAATCATGAATCCCTTTTTGATTGTTTTTATTTTTGTATGTATATTAAATTTTATAAATGCTGAAAATGCTTTAAATTTGATAAAGCCAGAAATTGTTTGGGAAGCTGAAACGTATCCAAATCCATTTATGGATGAGGGATATATCGAATGTAATGCTGAAAATATGACTCATTTATGTGATCCGGATAAGATTTTCTCTAAAGAAGTCCACAAAAATTTAATGGAAGAATTAACATTCCCTCAGGGCACAACAATAATCGACCGAACACAAAATTGTGACGGTTTAATTGGGGGTGTTGCAATTGCAAATCGATTTGTTGGTGGAAATTCAAGAGTGTGTAAAAGATATTTTCCAACTTATTTCCAGATCATTAAAAACTTGTCAATTTTAGACTTTAAAGAAGCACGCGAATGAACTTTTAAAAATTTGGAACATGGATGAATTTTGTCAAAAATCATTCCTTATTTTAATTGCAATTAAAGATCGAAGTCTTTGGATTGCAAAAGATTCAAATGTTCCAATTCATTCTGATTATTTTACATTACTTTTTGAAAGTCAAGTATGTTTTTGTTGCTTTTGCCTGTAGCAATAAGTAATTAAATTTAAGAAACAACATTTTCGGGCCGGAAATTATGAAAAAGCTTTAATTAATATTATTCGGGCAATTTTGAATCGTGATATCATGCCTGATGAAAGAAAAACTTTACCAAATGAAACTGAAAATAAATATTTGGGAATTTTAAGAATTTTACTTTACATCATTTTTCCGTCTGCACTTGTCGTGTGTATTTTTTGTTGTGTAAAAAAATATTGTTGTTCAAGTTCAAGCAGTGGTTATGGAGGGTATTCTGGTCGAGGAGGAGGAGATTACATTGGAAGTAATTACATTAGTACTAGCTACTATAGTGGTGAATACAATAGTGGTGGTGGTGGTCATTCTAGCAGTAGTGGTGGAGATGGTGGCGGAGGAGGTGGAGGGGATTGGTAAATAATTATCAAAAACTGCTACTTTGAATGTGTTTCTTATTTACAATTGTAAATTTAATACTTGCAATGTATTCGAAAAGCCTTGCTTTTGACATGTTTTTTGTATTAATTTTTATCGTTTTTGTATAATAACAATGAAACTGATTAAATGAAAATTCTTGAATCATTTTTTCTAAATAATAAAAATTGAAAATAAAAAATTTCATTGAAATTTTACAATTGTTCCTGTTTTTTAACAAAACTTTCTTTCTTAGACTTTGAGTCATACGAAAAATTTCGTTTTCATTCTTTTAGTTTCAGTTTTGTCTGATTCGATTTCACTAATAAAATAAGAAAAAAAAATTAAATTACATTTGAGCTGCTTTTTAAAATGCGTCTGATTTTAATAATTTTAACATTGTTTATTACTGTAAATGCTCAAGATGAAATAATTTGGAAAGCTGAAACTTTTCCAAATCCATTCTCTGATGACTTTCAAAAATGTAATATTGAAAGAAAAATGAATTTCTGTGATCCTGAAAATATTTTGTCTAAGACAGCTCAAAGAAATATAATGAATGAATTATCAAAACTTCAACAAAGCACTTTTTCTGAGGATGCGAGTGTTTTTTGTGATCGACAAGGTTTAATTGGAGGTCTTGCAATTGCAAATATATTTTCTGGTGGATATTCTTGGGTTTGTTCTTAACATTGATAAATTTATTTTACAGTACTTTTTTAAAGTTTAGACTCTGCGAGGTCATGCAAAGCAACTTTTAAGAGAATGGAAAATGGATGAAAGATGCCAAAAATCATTTATAATTTTAATTGCAATAAAAGATGAAAGTTATTGGATTGCAAAAGATTCAAATGTTCAAATTCATTCGGATCATTTTATTGAATTATTTAATAATCAAGTATGAAATTTGAATAAAGACTTTATAATTACAGTATACCGTTTTAGAAAGAAAGATTTCGAGATGGCAATTTCGAAACCGCCATAATCAATGTCATTCGTGGAATTTCATCAAATGTTGAAAATAGCCGAAGTTATTCATTGATGAACATTTTTTGGATCATTTTAGTTATTGTTTTCCCAACTTCAATATTAGTCATTTTGGCGTGCATGAAATTTTGCTCATGTGGAGATGGGGGTGGTTACAGCAGTGCCAGAAATAATGGTGCAGGGGATGATTACTGTAGTGGTGGAGGCAACACTGAAGGCGGTGGAGGCGGTGATTGGTGAAAGATGTTTTTTATCTGCTTTTTTACATTAATTTCTACAACTTCCCAAAAAGAGTTTTAAAATTGCAAAATTCTTGCTTTAGTTAATATTGTTACATTTTTTTCTACCACTAGATTGTTAAGTATCATAAAACAATAAAAATTTCTGTGTCAAAAACAGTCAAGTTTTTATTTCATTCGACGGAAACATTTTATTGAATACCTTTTTTAAGTATTTTTTTCACATGTAACAAGATAAATCTTTTTTAAATTTACCACAAATATATCGAATTTTAATTTATTGGAAAGCAAACAAAAATTGAAAGATGTCCTTTTGAGATAAAATAAAACAATTTTATTTGATTTTGTTTATGAAAAAGAAAAAAACAATGCTCGTTTCATTCCAGTTTTTGAGAGAAGGTCGAAAAACAGGTAATAATGACTAGGACAAAGACAACCATTATCAATCAAAAAAACTTTGTTCCACCTCTGATCAATAAAAGTAAACAAAACTTTTTTTTAAAACCTTTTTCATTTACCAACTTTTTCCATTTTGATAAAAAAATGAAACTTTTAATTGCTGCTGTAATTTTTGTTTCGGTTGTCGGGATTAGTGGAAAAGCTTGGGATAGCTCAAATTTTCCAAATCCAACAAAGCGTGGTGAATGTATTGTTGAGAAAAGCGCGTATTTATGTGATCCGGATATGCAAATTAGTCCAAGTGGCCGGGATAAAGTTATTAAAGCTTTGAATGATTTGGAACGAAATTCTCGGAATCAAAGTGCTGGAACTTTTTGCGACAAACAAGGTATTACAGCTGCTGTTGCCGCAGGCAAAGAATTTAAAGGCAGTCAAAAAGTTTGTCCTTTTTTTGATTTTGTATATAAATGATAAAATTTGCATAGGAACTTGATCAAGTTGCAAGTGATTTGTATAAAAAATGGAGACTTGATAATGAATGTGATAAAAGCTTTGTTCTTGTTCGATCCGGCACTTCTTCTGATGCCAAATATGCCGTTGAAGCTGGAAAAGGTGTTCCAATGACAAAACAAGAAATTCAAAAACTTTTCAAAAAGGTATGCTAATTTTTAATAAAGCTAATAAAAGAGCAAAAAAATATGCCATTTTGATGTGCCAATAAGGATATCACATTTGAAACATAAATAAAATCAATGCGATGTTTTCAGAAATCTCCAAGTTTACTTGAATCAATTTTGAAGGTCGTTGAAGCCGTCGAGAAAAAAGCACAAGAACCAAAAGGTGCCAAAAAAGGTTTACTTTCTAAAATTTTTGGTTAAACTTGAAAGAATTTTGTTTGTTTTTTATATAATTTAATTTTCTACTTTTTAACAGTAATAAATTTGATAAAAATAATTAATAAAATATTTGTATTTTGCTTTTTTTACATGAAAAACGAAAAATGCAAAAAATACAAAAAACGTGTCACAAATTCAAAGTTCATCGAATAAGAAGGTCTTGATAAAAGACACAAATTCCATTTCTTAAAGATCTGTTTTTCCTGTATATAAATATTTATTAAAAGGGGTAAATAAAATGATATTACGTTTTTCGCAAAATAGCTTTAAGCTTCTGTAACAAATTATTTTTTGTGTTCTTAAAAATGTCGAATTACTTTGTTTAAAATGTCAACAATTAAAGTTTCGAAAACAGCCTTTTCATTGACATTTTCCATGAAATGCTTTAACATATTTTGTGTATATAACTAATTTTTATGTTTAAAGGAGAAGAGTCATCTCTCATAAACTTTTTATGAAATTTTAATTTTTTGAGATTAAATATTCAAAGAAAATTATTAACCAAAAAGAATTAAGGTTTCTTAAAGTTTTTTTCGAAAATCAAACATCTAAAAAGAGAACCCAAAGACAAAACGAATGGCAAAAAGCATCTTCGTTTCGAATGAAACACAAAAATCATCGCAACACAAATTTTTTTTGTTGTTGTTTATTTTCATTGCAGCTTTTTTCATTTTCTTTTTTTTAATGTAGAATGGATGGTGTTGAAGGAAAATCGATTTCGGCGGAGACATTTTTATTTGCTTAGCAATTTTGTAATTCAGCCGGCAAAAGTTTTTTTACTATTTAAGAAATATTTGAATGGTTTTAAAAATTAAATTTGCATGTTAAATTTGTCATATTTGTTCTATTTAATCATAACGAAGGAACAAAAAAAAGTGATTTGCAACTGCGTTTTTAATTTATAGATTCTTTTTTGATTTTATCGTAAAATGAAAATTATAAAATTTTGTGTCTTATTTTTAGCAAAAATATACTTGTTAAATTTTAATTTATAAAATCTCTATGTTTTGCTTTTTGATTAAAAAGTCCAGTATGCAAAAAATACAAGAAAATTGACAGAAATTCAAAGTTTAACGAATTAGATTGTTTTGATACAAGACACATATTTCATTTTTGGAAAACACCTGCATGTTTTTTTGTATTTAAATATTTATTTAAAAAGGCATTAGAATCTGTATCTTGTCATTAATTGTAGTTTGTAAAGTATAAAGGAAAAAATCACAGCGGTAAATTATTTTAATTTTAGTTACAAATTTGCACTAAAAGTATTCATTAGATAGTTTTATATTAATCACAAATTTCAAATTTAATTGATAAACAAAACAATTAGCAAAAATTGGTTTTAGTCGTGAATTATGAAATCATTATAAAACTGCAATAGCGAGAATATTTATCAATGTTATGCAAATTAAAAAAAACACTAAAAAAAATGTTTTTTGTTGTTTTTTGTTGAATTTGAGTGCAGATCATTACATTTTTTAATGTTAAAAATAATTTTAATATTTGAAATACCATCTTTTAAGAGACAATCTACGAGGAAATTTAAATCGAGCGGAACCGAGAATTTTTAAATGAAATTTTTTGTGGTCCATTCGATAAAACTAGGTGAAAAAAGGTTATTTTAAAAGTTTTGGCTCAATCTATCTCGTACTTTTGATTTCCGAGTAAAGTAAAGTTACGATATAGCCAAAAATGGAAAAATTCGGGAAAAATCCAAAAGTGAATCAATCAAAAAGTTATTTCCCATAATTATACATATAAGTAAGGATTATTTATTGCACTATACAAAAAAATTTTATCTGACCTCTAACGTCGAAATTTCGTGTATTGTAATTTTCGACACAGAAGAAAAATTTGCATATTTAGCCGCCGGGACAAAAGTCATACCTCACTGAATAGCCCTATATCTGGGCTTTCCAAAAATATAAAATTTGTTGAAATCGATGGGGTCGATATCGATAGCCAGTAAAAAAGGTGCGCTCGATCAATATCTCCAACATCAACCTCGGGGTAAAACTCATGTATGATGAAAGATATCGACATGTGGTGACTTACACTATAAAATATCATGTTAAAAGAGTATTCTGGGTGAGTTTCATAACATTTGGATATCATTTAGAAATATGCCATCAATATGAAATTTCCAAATTTAGCAACATTGGACTTCGAAGGGAAAATCAAGGTAATTTGGGTTTTTTGTTAAAAATAAAAGAGTTAATGCTTTTAAAACATAAAGTAGATGTAATATAAGTAATTATAACCACTGAGCATTGATATATCGGTCATTTTTGATTTTTCCGGAAGTGACGAAATTTACTTGATTTTCGACCATTTTTCCAGGTACGAAAACCTTGCGAAATATCATTCCTATCAACTTTTTTTGTCGTTTCAGATAAAATATAACATGTTTACAGTTAGTAGGTACAATTTCAACCGCTGAGGATATCCACTTTTTATTTCCCATCATTTTTAAAATCATGGTATTTTACGTATATAAATTATCTCATAAATCAACGTTTTACGCATTCAAAACAGTTCAAAGTGCCTCAAAATTTTTCACGGCAGCCCTGAAATGAAAGTGAAAAAAAATCAAAACTAGGTCAAGTGGTTTTTCTTTTTCACTTTTTCTATTGTTTCAGCAAATTTTTTTTGCAAAGGTCAAAGCTTTTTTCTATTGTTTTTTGCTGTAAAAATGCATAAAAATTTAAATATCTCAGCTTCTAGGTTACTAAATGCTAAAAATCTAGGTAAATCTTTTTTATTTGGCCCAACAAATGGGTAGGAAAAACAAGAATTAAAAAAGATAGTCTAGAAGCTGAGATCTGAAACGCTCGTTTTTGCAAAAAAAACAATAGAAAAAAAGATTTTAAAAGCTCTTGACCTTTTGGCACGCGTTTGTTCACTTTCATTTTTCTATTGTTCGGGGCTGCCGTGTTTTTTTTATGATTTATATTACCAGTAAAAACCATTTAGGAACATATTTGATGGATATGCAAATTTTTAAAAAATTTCGATTTTTTCGACTTTTCGAGATATTGATTTTTAATCGATTGGTTTTCTTTTTCTGATTAATGTTACGAAACACTAATACTGAGTTCGAATAGATTGTTTTTGTTCCTTTTTTGGAAGGAAAATGTTGATTTATGAGATAATTTATATACGTAAAATACCATGATTTTAAAAATGATGGGAAATAAAAAGTGGATATCCTCAGCGGTTGAAATTGTACCTACTAACTGTAAACATGTTATATTTTATCTGAAACGACAAAAAAAGTTGATAGGAATGATATTTCGCAAGGTTTTCGTACCTGGAAAAATGGTCGAAAATCAAGTAAATTTCGTCACTTCCGGAAAAATCAAAAATGACCGATATATCAATGCTCAGTGGTTATAATTACTTATATTACATCTACTTTATGTTTTAAAAGCATTAACTCTTTTATTTTTAACAAAAAACCCAAATTACCTTGATTTTCCCTTCGAAGTCCAATGTTGCTAAATTTGGAAATTTCATATTGATGGCATATTTCTAAATGATATCCAAATGTTATGAAACTCACCCAGAATACTCTTTTAACATGATATTTTATAGTGTAAGTCACCACATGTCGATATCTTTCATCATACATGAGTTTTACCCCGAGGTTGATGTTGGAGATATTGATCGAGCGCACCTTTTTTACTGGCTATCGATATCGACCCCATCGATTTCAACAAATTTTATATTTTTGGAAAGCCCAGATATAGGGCTATTCAGTGAGGTATGACTTTTGTCCCGGCGGCTAAATATGCAAATTTTTCTTCTGTGTCGAAAATTACAATACACGAAATTTCGACATTAGAGGTCAGATAAAATTTTTTTGTATAGTGCAATAAATAATCCTTACTTATATGTATAATTATGGGAAATAACTTTTTGATTGATTCACTTTTGGATTTTTCCCGAATTTTTCCATTTTTGGCTATATCGTAACTTTACTTTACTCGGAAATCAAAAGTACGAGATAGATTGAGCCAAAACTTTTAAAATAACCTTTTTTCACCTAGTTTTATCGAATGGACCACAAAAAATTTCATTTAAAAATTCTCGGTTCCGCTTTAACCCTGAATTTTCAAATTCTCTCGTACAACGTCTCTTAATTACTTCGTCATATGAAATTATGAACTCCTACGAAAATTTACCTCCTAATTAATCAAAAAATTTGAAACATTTAATAAATGATTTAAAAATTCAAATATCGATTTTAAAAATTTTGTAAATGCGAAATCAAAAAGATAGTCTAAAAAATATTTTTATTTATACTATCAAAAATCAATTTCAAGACAGCAATATGACATTTAGAAAACCACATTCGAATATTTCGTCAAGAAAAAATTTAAAATTTTCTGCGGCGCACATTTTTTCTTGTTTTCATTCCTTTGTTTTTCTATCACAAATTTTGGTCTCTAGTTTGTAGATCCAAAGTTGAAAAGCGTCGATGAAAAAAGATTTCAACGTCTAGAAATTGAAAAACTAAAACACTTTTCTTTCAAAAATCATATTCTTTTTTTTTTAATTTTTGCAATCATACTAACCGGTATAAGCAGTGACATGACATTGAAAATTTAATTTGCCAATTTAATTATTAATTTAATAGAAAAAAGACGCTTTCACCAAAATTAATATATCGCTGTTGCAATAAATTTCAACAAAGACAAAAATAAACAATTGTACACTTCTCCCCCATTTTCTTTGTGTAATATTTTTTGATTAAACACCTTTTTTCTGCTGCTCCAACGTGTCTTGCTTAACAATAGCGAAATCGGGTCCGAATAACTATCTTTATTAAATTTTTTTTGTAAATATGCATTAATGTTATTATGTTAACTCAATGCCGTGATTGAAAAAAAATTTTTGATTAAAAATGATGTGTAATAAAATTTAATTTCTTCATGTTTTCTCAAAAGATGCTTCAAAGCATTTTGTGTTTATGACTTACATTTATTTTTAAGGAAAGAGAGTCATCTCTCTTAGACTTTTTATGAAATTAAATATTCAAAAAATTTTAATCAAATAAACTAAAATTTTTTTCATATTTCTCCTGAAATCAAACATATATAAAAAAGAGAACCCAAAGACAAAAAAAATGGCAAAAAGCATTTTTGTTTTATCTGAAACACAAAAAAAGCAACGTATTTTTTGTTGTTGTTTATTTTCATTGCAGCTTTTTTTCTCTTTCACGATTGTTTAGGTAAAATGGATGGTGTTGAAAGAAAATCAATATCGGCGGAGACATTTTTATTTGCTAAGCAATTTTGTAATTCAACCGGCAAAAGTTTTTTTAATATTTAAGAAATATTTGAATGGTTAAAAAAAATTAAATTTGCATGTTAAATTTGTCATACCTTTGTTCTATTTTAAATATTAATCATAATGACATGCATCTATTGTCTTTAATTATTTTTTGAACATTGATAAATTAAAGGTTGATAAAATGTATTTTATTTTCTGGTAGATACTTAAGTTAAACAATAAAATGTTAAAAAATTCAAAAATCTTTGGTAACAAATAAAATAAATCATGTCCAAAAGTTTTTTTTTATTATAAACGAGAAACCAATTTCGTCACGCGACGAAAAGTCACCGATTGTTTTTTTTGCTGAGAAAATTTTTTTAAAGCGATGACTTTTATGATTAAAAAAAAGTTGTTATTTCATCAGCGCCAAAAAGCACCCCTTTTTTATGTATTTTGAAATGATCTAATTGGTTCTTTGCTGACACCTGTCGCGTTTATGTTGGAAAAAAAGTTGTTTATTAATTTAAAGAAAATTTTGATCTCAAATAATTTTTTTCTTAAGAAATGTTTTATTTTGTCTGGCTTTTTTAATATTTAAGTAATAGTTGTGTATTTTTACGGTATGTTGAAAATGTTTTGGTAAATTTTTGTTAAATTTTTAAACAAAAAGAATGACATTTGTATGTTGAATACGTTATTTAATTACATTTCAAAAACACTTTTGCTACAATTTTATCACTATGGAATTTGTTCTTCTTTTTGCCGATGAGAATGCGATATACTTGAAGGAGATATTTTCCACTCGATAAAAATTTTTCGTTTTTTTCTAACATTTTTTTCAAGCTTGTTAATAATTCTTGTTATTCTTAATTATT
The DNA here is from genome assembly GCA_024447195.1 of Panagrolaimus sp. LJ2414. Classification (NCBI taxonomy): domain Eukaryota; kingdom Metazoa; phylum Nematoda; class Chromadorea; order Rhabditida; family Panagrolaimidae; genus Panagrolaimus; species Panagrolaimus sp. LJ2414. The sequence continues at coordinate 1,690,745 of JAMRXY010000048.1, read as the reverse complement.
TTAAAGAAGAATAATGTTTTTTAAATCATCAAAATTGATCTAGCCGATGCTGAGATCTGCAAAAATCTGATAAAAAAGAAATTTTTTTGTACAAGGAAGACATTCAGCAAATTATTTCGACACGAAAATACGTTTTTCATGTATATCGTTTTTCCATCGGCAAAAAGACACAGTGTTATGTTGAGAAAAAATGAGAAATCATACAATATTTAAATAAACAAAAAAAAAATGTTCAAAGTTTTTGAGTATTTTCAATGTGTAAAAAAACTGTTTCGGTTTGTTATTAATTGTAGTTTGTAAAAAAATCGAACTTCAAAAACTAGAGGATCTTCGAAAAAACTGGAAATTCCAAACTCTAAAAAAGTCATTAAAAGAAATTTTTTTACTTTTAGAACTGCTTCCAAATACACAAAACTACCACGTCATTTACAATATACCACCCCAAATCTTTTTAAGCGAGGTATTATGGCATTAAAAGTTTAAGTTTTGAAAAATTGTTTGAATTGTATTTTTTTTACCAATGTAAAATTTTATTGTTGAAATTGAATTTTAAAATTTTATCTTTTCTTTTTGTTTGTACATATACGTAAATTTTTTTATTGTTTTCTTTTTTTATTGTATTGATTTTGTTTGTTTTGTTTATCATGTGTTAGAGCATGAAATAAATTATTATAATTGTAATTTGTAAAGTATAATGGAAAAAATTACAGCAGTTGAAAAAAATCAAAAATCAGAGAGAAGTTTTTGATACCACGAGTTGTGAATCGAAAACTTCTCCATTACAAAACTGCGATAGCTAAAAGCAACAATTTTCATTGATTTTGTGAAATCAAGAAAAATAATGAAAACGAAAATTATTTTTTGTATTTTTGTAGAATTTGAGTGCGGATTATTACATTTATAATGTATTAATGTTAAGTAATAAGAAGTAAACAAATACTCACTTTTATTTACTTTATCATAACAAATTATTAATTGCTATCAAAAGTTATCTCCTGATTTATCAAAAATTTAATACATTTAAAAATTTATTCAAAAATTCAAATATCGTTTTTGTAAATATGAAATCATTTATCTATACTGCTAAAAATCGATCCCTACGCCAAAACTTTGACATTTTATAAACCATTCAAATTTTTTGTCATCGGAAAACGAGACATTCAAAATATCTTTTTTTTCTGCGTCGCACATTTTTTTGTTTCCCTTCGTTTCTTTTTTCTATCACAAATGTTTTTGGTTAGTTTAAAGATTCAAAGCTCAAAAAAATGATTTCAACATTTTCAAACTGAAATCCAAAACAACATCTTTTTTTCAGAAATCATACTCTTTTCTGTTTATATTTAAAAATGTACTAACCGTTAGAAACAGTAGCAAGACAATAAAAATTGAATTAAGCCATTAATGTATTAATTTGATTTAAAATTACAAAGGCACCAAAGTCAATTAATCTCTATTACAATAAATTTCAACGATGCCGATAAAAACTTTAATCCCCCCAATTTCTTTGTTCATTATTTTTTAATATTCTGTTAATTACAATCTTTTTTCTGTTATTTCAAGGTATCTTGCAAAGGTTTTTAAAACAATGGCAATAATATGTCCAAATAACTTTTTTCATTAGATTTATTTTGTAAATTTGCATTAATTTATTATGATTATTTGATGCCGTACTAAAAATAATTATTTTAATAAAAAATGAAATTTTCGACATCAATGGGTTCTTCTTTGATAATGTCCATGAGACGTTTCAAAATATTATGTATTTACAACTAAAATTCTGTTTTTTTTTTAATTAAAAAACAAAGAGAAGCATGTCTCACAAATTAAATATTCCAAGAAAATATTTAACAAAAAATTTACAGGTTTTTTAAAAGTTTTCAAAAAGCGAAAGAAAACCCAAAGACAAAATAAATGCAAAAAGCATTTTTGTTTCATTTGAATCATAAAAAATCATTGCGATTAGCAACACACACTTTTTTTGTTGTTGTTTGTTTTCATCGCAGCTTTTTTTGCTGCAATGAAAATAAACATATTTTTAATGTAAAAATAGATGTGTTGAAGGAAAATCAATTTTGACGGAGAAAATTCTGTTTTTTTCGTCATAGCGGTCTGAAGTTTTTTAATATTTGAGAAATATTTAAATAGTTATAAAGTTTAAATTAGCATGTTAAATTAGTCATAACTTTGAAATATTTAATACATAAATCATAACAAATGAACATCTTTTAACCATTGTGAAGCCGTTTTTAATTGTTGAAGAGATTCTTCTTTAATTTTATTGGAAAAATACATGTGATAAAAATATTTTAAGTGCTCGAGCACTTAAAATATTTCTATCACATGCTCCAATAATTTTGTTGTTAATTCATTGAGAGATATTAATCCGATTTTTGTTTGAAAATGTAAAAAAGATTATTGCTTTAGCAATAAATTGATTTACAGAGGTCGAATTTTATATTACATTCCCTTTACTGTCAAAAAATGAAAACTGGTGCTTGATACAGACATAACAAAAGTTTCAAGTTATTTAGAAAAATTTTTAAATGAAATGGTAAATTGCCTTGGGTAAAGTCACTTTTTGTTTGTTTTTTGAATATTTCGTAAGTCATTTCCTGATATTCCCTTGCGAATCCAAACAAATTTTTTTAAATTTTTTTTTAGTTTTTAAATTTTATTAATTAATTAAAATGAGCTGTTAGCTTTATATATCCTTTAATTAATAATGCTCAGCTTCTTAAAGATTTCCAAAAAAAAGTTGAGCATCATTTTAATGATTTTTTAAATTAAAATTAAAGGATGGCAATATTTGTCATTCCCGAAAAATGTTTTGCCAGAATACAAAAAAACCGTAAAAATTAAATATTTAAACATGAATATTTCACCAAATCTATCATTTTTCAAAATCAAACATCTGTGGTTGAGAAGAAACAAAGAAAAAACGAATGCAAAAATCATTCTTTTTTTTCTTTGTTAAAAATCGCAGCAGCATCGTTTTTGTTGCTCATTGCTGTTGAAGAATTTCCAAAAAAAGTCTTTTCTTTTCACATTTTCTACATCAAAATATGAAAAAAGAACAAATTTTCACAAAGAACAATTGCTTTTTTTGTCCAGCTGTTGAAAAATTATTGGCATTGTCAAAAAAGGATATTTAAATATTTGGGCAATTTTAAATAAATTTTTAAATCAACTTGGCAAATGTTTATCCGATTTTACAAAATTAAAATATTATTAAATTGTTTAATGTTCAGAACGTCGTGATTGATTCAGACATTAAGAATTTTATAAAATTTTTAATTTAATTGAATGAATTTGGAGAGAAATATTTTAAATAAAACATGATTATTCTATTTCAAAAATGAATGAAAAGAATTGTATTCATTATTTAAAAACGTTGTTAGTGTCATTTTTGGCTTTTAATTATTATTGCCTTAAACAAATGTACTGAAACAAAAATTTATTCTGTGATTTATGTGCTATTTGGTTCTACAAATTAATGATAAAATAAAACACAAAAAACAATATTAATAATAGAACAAAAGCATTTTTCAATTGATGTGTTTAATTATACCTCAAACAGAAAACTTTTTTTTATTTTCTTGTGGACATTCTCCTAAATAAAATAATAAAATGTTTAAAAAATTCTAAAACCTTGGTACCAAAATAAAATAAAACCAAGCTTTTTTATTACTAAAAAGAAAGCAATTTCGACACCGCAAAAGAAAAGTCACAAATCATTCTTTTTGCTTTTTTTTTGCCGAGAAATTTAGTTTAAAGCAATGATTTTTTAAATAAAGAAAAAGTTGTTATTTCATTGCCATCAAGAAACAGCCCATTTTTTCTGTATTTTGAAAAGATCTATTTTGTTCTTTTCCGACATCTGTCGCGTTTATGTGGGAAAAAAAGCTGTTTATTATTCAAAAAAATCTTGGTATTAAAATGCTTTTTTCCTAAAAAATGTATTATTTTGTCTGACTTTTTTTAATATTTGAGTAATATTTATGTATGTAGGTTTAAGGTATGTTGAAAATTTTTTGGTGTAGTTTGGTAAATTTTTGTTAAATTTTACAACAAATAAAGAAAAATCTTGTTGCATCCGTTATTTAATTAAATTTTTGAAACATTTTTGCTGCAATTTTATGTTTAAATTTTTTTGAATGTCTAAAACTTTCAAATAAATGTGAAAATAAGTCATCGCAAAAAGTTTCCAAAAGATTGTTTTATTTTTAGAACAGTGTTGTTGCGGCTCCGACTCCGGAGTCGATGTCTCCAAAACATCAAAGGTGAGAATGCCGCCGGAGTCAATCAATCGACTCCGGAGTCGACAAAAAGTAAAAAGCAATACACTGTTTTAGAAGACATTTTTCATTTAGGGATTGTTCAGAAATCACGTGACCAACAAAACGTGATTTTCAGACCCCCTCGCTCCCTCCGTGACCAAAGATCAAAGCTTTTTGCCGACAACATCAAAGCCGGGTGACCATTTGGCTTACCCCCTCCCTCCCCCTTCATGGTCACATGATTTCTGGACAATCCCTTATTTGTGACACTTTTAAACTTTAAGAATATCAATATGATATCAATATTTTTCTTGGTTTGATTCGTTATCGCTATTACACATCACATTCAAAAATTCGTATTGATATGCACGGCGTGGTCAAAGTGCAATATAAACTCCCGCACGGAAAATGCATTTGCAATTTTTTATATTTTTAAAGAATAACAAAAAAATTACAAATTTTACCAAATATTACTGCATATATTAATTTTTTAAGTGTTAATATTATTTTCTTGCCTTAGAGCAAGTTATTAGCTACTTATTGATATATAACTTGTGACAAATAAAGTTATATTCACTGAGATCAAGGAAAAACAAAATGTACTGCTGCAGTATTTTATTACAAATCGTGAAATAAGTCCTTAAAACAGTATTCTAATCTCATTATTTTTCCTCTTATCATAATCTTAAAAGAATTTAGAAGGATCGTATCAAAAATTTTTTCGAGAAAATGTCTCTAGTTTTCTCGTATTTGCAGAAAGTAAGTTTTTTACAAAAATCCACAGGGTAAATGAACAATTTTCAATTACCGTAACCATACTATCATATGCATAAAGGTTTTTTGTAGACAGTAAAAAAGCATTTAAAACTATTTTTTTCACCCAAAAACTATCAGAATAGTGTTTTTAGGTGTTTATTTACCTACTCCAATGATTTTTAGAAAAAAAAATTTTTCGATTTCACATGGTCCCCCCTGTGGATTTTTGTAAAAAACTTACTTTCTGCAAATACGAGAAAACTAGAGACATTTTCTCGAAAAAATTTTTGATACGATCCTTCTAAATTCTTTTAAGATTATGATAAGAGGAAAAATAATGAGATTAGAATACTGTTTTAAGGACTTATTTCACGATTTGTAATAAAATACTGCAGCAGTACATTTTGTTTTTCCTTGATCTCAGTGAATATAACTTTATTTGTCACAAGTTATATATCAATAAGTAGCTAATAACTTGCTCTAAGGCAAGAAAATAATATTAACACTTAAAAAATTAATATATGCAGTAATATTTGGTAAAATTTGTAATTTTTTTGATGTGTAAAATAAAACAAGTTAAATAGCACTTATAAGCGCATTTTCGTGTTAAGAAAAAATGACCACGCCGTGCGATATGTAGGAATAATTAATATACTTACAGTAATTGGAACACATAGTTTGAATAAATAATTACTTTATTTTGTTGAAAAGAAAAAATCTTTCATAAAAGTTATTGTTCTACCAAATTTTCTAAGAAAATTTTTTGGTAGTTTTTTTTTATTTATTTTATTTATTTCACTGTAAGTTTTTTAAAATCAAAACAAACTACGCTTCACAAGTGTGATTACGGTAGTAATAAATACAGTATTTTAATGATTGCAACGATCTTGTTTATGTCAAAAACTTCACTTTAATTATTTTTTCAATTGATGAATAATAAAATATTGAACAGAATATTTTATGCTGAAATCACACATTTATTTTTGCACAAACTACAATTTTTCGCCAAATTTTTTTTTATTCCGTCAAAAAAGAACAAGAACAAAGTTTATGCTTTTTTTAAATAAAAGCTTTGTTCGACATTTTCAAAGAAGTGTAATTAATAAACATCTTTTTTTTGAAACTTTGAGCAATTAAAAAACTTGAAATAAATATTTTCTGCTCAATTTTCAAAAGGAAGAGAAATGGGTCAAAAATTGAGAGCTTACGAAGAAATGAATGAACGACCAAGTTTAAAAAAGGAGAAAAAATCTCTTTTTAATCCTTTTTTTTCTTTATTTCTTTTATCTTACAGATCATCCAAAGATCAATCTGGAAGGTTCTTTTGTTGATTAAGAATACACGTTTATTCGATGAAATGAGGATTTGTAGCTTTTGTTAAAGATTTTGGTTGTTGATAGACTGTAACTATATGATATAGTTTAGCAAAAACGCTTAAAAGATCAACCCCGCTTTTTATCGAATGTCTTTCGGTCACAGTTCAGCTTCACATGCATCATTGTTCAAGCCCTTGTTTCAGGAAAGAGAAAAAACAATGATGACATATATTTTGTGATTTTTCTGTTTTTAGAGACTTTTGGAAGAATTACAGAAAGATTAATCTTTTGAATATTTGTGATGTTTGCTTTTTTCTCGCCGCTTGTTTGCCAAAAACTTTAAACTTTTCTGCAAAAAACGTTTCTCAAGTTGTTGAACACAAATTACTTATAAAAATTAAACACAAGTGTTCTTCTTCTTTTTTATGCTTTTGAAAAAATCACGTCTTTGACACATCTTTTTTCAAACACGTCTTTATCTGATTAATGGAATGCACCTCATAATATTTAAGGATATAAATCAGTTTATTTCCTTTCACCCATCAATTCATCCACCTACCTATGATAGCTTGCCTTTGGGTTTAAGCTAATGCTTTTTGCACACCTGTTTTTTTGTTTAAACAAGAAAAAAAAACAAAAACACTTTAAAAAATTTTAAAAAAGATATTTTAAAAATTTTGTGTAAAATTTTAAAATCCCTCAAGAGTGACGAAGATGATTCGGAGTAAAGCATACACAGATCACTGCCGATAATTTTTGTAAGCAAGCACAAACAGACAAGCAAGCAAATAGGTAGATAAACAGAAAAAACCTGTGTAAACAAATTCATGCTTTTTCCTTTTCATTTTTCATTTCAAACTTTGTCTTTGAAAAATTAGTTTTCTCTCCATTTTTTCAAGGAAATACAGTTTTTGCTTCCTTTTTTTATAAAATTTTAAAAGTATTCAAAAAATTAAAAGTTTACATTTACTTACTTAAAATTTGTATTTTACTTTTTCATAAAAAATTCAATGAAAAGTTTTATTTGAGTTTCTTTTAACATTTTTTTGTTGAACAAAGAAAGAAAAAGTTTTGCACTTTTGTTAGATTTATTTTTGCTTTATGAATCCCATGAATTTATTGTTTAAAATAGATCAATTCAAGGACACGCTGCTGCTGCAGCAAGGTCAAAAAAGACCAACATTCAAAATAAATTCTTCGTTTTTGAAATTCAAATTAGTTTTATTAAAGATAGTAAACTTGAAAATTGTGATAGTAATGATCCATTTTTTAAAATGATTACAGTATCCTATTATACATTTTCTAAAAAGATACTGTAGTTTACTGATTTTTTGAATGCATTATTTGTTGTTGGATTTTGGATGAATATTTGGACATTTGCTCTAAAGGGCATATTTTCAAAGGTCAACAAAGGACCAATGCTTTACAAAAAAATGTATTTTTGTTGAATTTCATACAAATACTTTTGTAAAAAAAATTTATAAGTAAATGTTTTTCTTCTTCTTTCAAATTTTATTTCACACTGTTATTTGTTCTAAGAAAGGGATCAGGCGTTTTATTTGTTCGTCTAATAAGAAAAAAAGTAATAGAAAAACTCAAGGATGAAAAACACTTTCCATTAAATTTTTGTTTTTTAAACACGTTCTACAAATAAAAAATTTTGTTTTTGCATTTTTTGATGAAATCCAAAAAAACCGTTAGAAAAACAAAATGATCTTTAAAAATCATGTTCATGAATATTCTTCTTTAATTATGATATTTGAATTTTTGTACAAAAGTACACGTAATCAAAAATAGAATGTTTGTTGAAAGAAGCTATTTTTGTTTGTTTCAAAACATCCATGCTTTTTTTGAATTTGATGATTTTGGATGCTTTTTCTATTATTCATCCTCCCCACAAATATCATCCCCTGAGCACGGCGTGGTCATTTTTTCTTAACACGAAAATGCGCTTATAAGTGCTATTTAACTTGTTTTATTTTACACATCAAAAAAATTACAAATTTTACCAAATATTACTGCATATATTAATTTTTTAAGTGTTAATATTATTTTCTTGCCTTAGAGCAAGTTATTAGCTACTTATTGATATATAACTTGTGACAAATAAAGTTATATTCACTGAGATCAAGGAAAAACAAAATGTACTGCTGCAGTATTTTATTACAAATCGTGAAATAAGTCCTTAAAACAGTATTCTAATCTCATTATTTTTCCTCTTATCATAATCTTAAAAGAATTTAGAAGGATCGTATCAAAAATTTTTTCGAGAAAATGTCTCTAGTTTTCTCGTATTTGCAGAAAGTAAGTTTTTTACAAAAATCCACAGGGGGGACCATGTGAAATCGAAAAATTTTTTTTTCTAAAAATCATTGGAGTAGGTAAATAAACACCTAAAAACACTATTCTGATAGTTTTTGGGTGAAAAAAATAGTTTTAAATGCTTTTTTACTGTCTACAAAAAACCTTTATGCATATGATAGTATGGTTACGGTAATTGAAAATTGTTCATTTATCACCCAAAAACTATCAGAATAGTGTTTTTAGGTGTTTATTTACCTACTCCAATGATTTTTAGAAAAAAAAATTTTTCGATTTCACATGGTCCCCCCTGTGGATTTTTGTAAAAAACTTACTTTCTGCAAATACGAGAAAACTAGAGACATTTTCTCGAAAAAATTTTTGATACGATCCTTCTAAATTCTTTTAAGATTATGATAAGAGGAAAAATAATGAGATTAGAATACTGTTTTAAGGACTTATTTCACGATTTGTAATAAAATACTGCAGCAGTACATTTTGTTTTTCCTTGATCTCAGTGAATATAACTTTATTTGTCACAAGTTATATATCAATAAGTAGCTAATAACTTGCTCTAAGGCAAGAAAATAATATTAACACTTAAAAAATTAATATATGCAGTAATATTTGGTAAAATTTGTAATTTTTTTGTTATTCTTTAAAAATATAAAAAATTGCAAATGCATTTTCCGTGCGGGAGTTTATATTGCACTTTGACCACGCCGTGCCTGAGGCAATGAATATTCATTTCAATTTTGAATGACTGAATCAAAGGACCATTTTCAGTGCGTCAGTTGCTGTTATTTTTTCTTCTTCTTTTTTCTTTCGACTTCGATAAAATTCTAGATTGATCCATCGTATTCGAAAAAAAGAAAGAAAATAAATGTTTTTGACCTTTGAAATCACAAACACACAAATAAATCAATTGTAAAACGCAATAAATAAAAATATCTAAAGACGATAATTATCTCAGATTAATCTCCAACTAAACCATCACCCCCATCACCATCAACAACATTGAACAATGATCATGGCTACTTTTAGATTTACATATGTGTTTGTTATTTTTCCTTCTTTCAAACAAAAACATTAATCTCTTTCCCTCTTTCTTTTTCAGTGTTATTATTTTTAACAAAAATATGACTCACGTTTTTTGTGGTTGCTGATTTTCTCTTTTTTTCTCTCCACAAAAATCATCGTCATCATCAACAGAATAACAATAGTCCGGAAAAAAACTAGTTGATTCTTTTTTTTCATTGATGTCTCTCTATTTCATCAAAAAAGAAGGAAGGGCGGGGTTTTATGTTTAACTTTCCCGAAAAAAACTCTTTTGAAGGAGAGGAAGGGGGATATAAAAAGGCCTTTCGGAAATGACCGAGTTTTGACGCTTCAATGCGCAAACACGCAATTTAATATTACTTTTTTGTGATGGTCGGCCTCTCTCTCTTTTTTCATCATCAAAAAAATCAAACACGTAATCCAATTTGATGTGTTTGATTTTTTTTTGTATATTTGTAGATAGAATTTGCTAGATTTTACTCAATTTTTTTCTGTTATGTTTATTTATTTGCGCGAGTGCTGATGATAATATGATTTTATTTTATCATCACCTTCAACATCATCATCATCATCATCATCGATGGAGAGATGAGTAAAAGAGGGACTTTCTTCTTTTTCCTTTTTTTCTGTTCTCGAACTTTCTTTGTTGTTAAAACAGTGAGCGAGCGAGAGAGTCTTTCGAATCGCGGGCATTTTTTATTTCACTTTTTTTCGTGATCATCATTTTTAATATCTCTCCTCATTTCTGCCGTTTTATTTTGTTCGTGTTTAATTGCCTTCGTTATTTATCTCCTATATCTTTATCACATATAATCATCATATTTCTTTTTTAGATTTATATTAATTAACGATGAAATACTTTACTCTTTGTGCTTTGACGCTTCTTGCCGTTGCAACATGTAATCCCGCGAAACGTTTTGCTGGTTTTGGTGGTGTTCTTTCATCAGTTGGAGGAAATCTTGGTTGTGTTGTCACTGGAAATAAATTATATATCAATGGCTTATTTGAAAAGAATCTTACCTCTGGTGAACAAGAAGAATTTGCTGATTATGAAGAACAACTCCAAAAATTCAAGCAAGAAATTCGTGAAGTTATTAAACAAAGAAGACAAGAACTTTTGGAACAGCGCCGTCAAAATGGTTCTCGACAAACTGGAATGCTTTCAATGGAAGGTGAAAATGGTGGTAATGATGATTCTGCTGCTTCATCATCAGCTGTCTCTTCTACATCATCATCTAACTCATCCCTTCCAAAACCACCACAAAAGCCTTCATTCTGTTCTGGTGATGTTACAACCCAATATATCTTTGATGGATGTAAGGTTCAAGTAAGTTTATATCCATCTTCCATCACTTGACCTCATATTAATCTTTGTTATTATTTTTAGAATGGAAAAGTATATGTTGGAAGCGAATATGCCCGTGATTTAACTTCATCTGAACAACAACAACTTGAAGAATTTGATAAGAAGATGACTGCATATCAAGCTCAACTTTCTTCATCTCTTCAACAACAGGTTAAAGAATTATTCGGTGATCAACTTGCTCAACTTTTTGGTGGATCTTCTTCCGGTCGTATGAATGCTTCAACCTCTGCTCCAGTCTCTGATGAAGAAGTTACAACTGCTTCTCCAATTGAATCTGCTCCAGAAGCTCCAAATTTCTGTACTATTGTTTATTAAAAACAAGCAAAACCTTCCACTCATCTGTATCTCATCACCATCGTTTTTTTCATGTTTGTATTTTTAACACTTTTCATTTTTGCAATCATGTAATTTTTTATATATTTGTGTGCATAACAATAAATTGATTACGAGTTCTTAATTTTTATTATTGTATTAATGGACAAGGAAGAAAGGGATAAAATGGGGTTTAACATTAGGGATGAATTTCTTATTATTTTTGAAGCATACATGGATTGCCTAAAGGCCTTGAAGAAATTGTTGATAAAGTTCTTGAAGATGAAACTCGTGATTACAAAGCATCTTTTATGTTTTGCGATGGTTTGGATATTGTAAAAGCAAAAACGAAGGAAAAGATTAATGCTGTAATTCTTGCAAATCGACATTTGTATTTAATTCTTGGTTTAAATCATTAATATGAAAAAGTGAATGAGTAATTTGTGGATTGCAGTAAATTCTGGGGTTGCGGACATTGTATTTGAGAGTTACAGTATCCTTTAGAACACACCGATTGTACGCTTTTGGGATTTTTGAAGAAGTTTATTTTAATACATTCTGCATTAAAAATCATTCAAAATGTGGGTTCAAAAGAGACTCTTTAATTACACATGTTTTTTTTGTTGGTCGGAACAAATGTTTTAGAATTGAAACATTTTTTTGCAATAAAAAAACTGCTAAAAAAAGAATAACGAACATGCTTCAAAGGAAAGAAAAAATTGACAGATGCTTCAAATTTTAATTACAATGAGACATCGTCATTCATCCTCTGCTCCTCATCTGGTTCCCACATGTTCATCATCTTCTTCTTCTTCCTTTTAGTCAATAAAATGGACCCTTGATATATTCATTTTAATAGTTGTTATAATGAAAAATTTAAGTAGTACCAACTACTACAGTGTTGGGGTGGCTTTCTCCAAAAAAGAAAGTTATTTTTTTTCAAAGGGGTTAATTTATTTTTCATAACTTTTTTTTCTTCAATTTTTTAATAAGTACCATCCAAATTCTGAAAGTTTGGAGTCCAATGCTTGAATAAAGAAAGAAAAAAAAGGTATTAATTATGTATATTGCTTAAAATTTTATTAAAGCTTCAATTAAAGAAGTCAGAAGTGGCAGCAGATCCAAAATCAAAGCCATCCCATTATTTAATATAAATTAATAATTTTTGACATAACTTTTTTATTTTTTTTCAAGGCCTTTTAAAGCTTCTTTTACTTTTATTCTACCGTAACACTTTGGATACCAGCATATGAAAATTGTGATATTTATTTGTTTACTGTAATTAATTTCGCAATTGGACAAGATTTTATGTAAGTCCTAGTTATTAATATTTCAGATAAACCAAAAAAGATGTTCTCACCCATCCAGTTGCTTACAGTATCCACAAAACATTTTCTAAAATACTGCAAAAACTTTAAGCTTTAACTTTTATACAGTTTGCAAAGCCTAAAATTTTCTATTTGCAGAACCTTTGAAATTTTAGTTCATTGAGATCTTTCTAAAAACTTTGCAAAACTAAGTAGCAATTTCGGGTAAATTTAGGACAAAGAAAACACCTGTATTTTCTTTTATTTTAATTCCTTGTTATTCCAAAATAAACATGACCATAACAAATCCCATTAAACTCCCCCTTCTATTAAAAATTACTACTTTTATACATAAAAAAACTTACTTGTTTTTCTTATAAAAAATAATATTCAAATTTTTAGTGGTATCAAAAACAAGCGTGTTGTTTTAGAAAAATAAATATTCATTCAATATGAATTCTGTGGTGACGACTACCGTAATCAATGGATATGAAAAAGTTGATGATAAATTTGTTATCGGAATGGATGCCCTCGTTGGATTTCATACAGTTAATGTAATTCTTGGCACTTTGTGCACTATAGTTGCTGCTACAAATTTATTCATATTTCTTAGTACTGCTAAATTTAGAATAATGTACAAGGTTTGGAGGCAAAGCTTAGATATTTTTCAAATGTTAATCTTTAGATTTTAACAGTCCTTGCAGTTGCAGATCTAATAAACACAGTATCAAAGATAATGATGGGAATAAATCGACGGAATCTTTACAGTAATATTTTAGAAACTCATTTAATACCAATAAGAAACTCATGGGATTGTGCGATAGAACCCTGGTTGTGGATGCAAGGAATTGGTAAGTATAAAAACAGTTTATTAATAATTTAAAAAGTGGTAAAGATACCTTCCAACATACAAAAATACATATAATAAAGAGATCAAACAGTTTCACCGATGGTACAAATTAGCGTCCTCTCTTTTGAAAAGCTCCACGTCCAGCTTTGGTTGGAGGACCATCACCATTTTCTCCATGGGGTCTTTTATTTCCATGATTGCCACCACCGCCACGTCCGCCACCACGAGGTGCGCCACCACCACGAGTCATTTGCTTCTTGTATTGTTTATTCTGTCGTTGATTTTGCCGCATATTCTTTGAATCTTCACGTAGCTTCGTCATTGCTTCAGGAGAAACTCGAAATACTTTGATAGAAGTTCCACGAATAAAGATTTCTGGAACTCGATGAAAAACATCACCATCCTAAAAAGATTTAAATTTGTTATAGTAATAAGGAATTGTATAAACAAACTTTAGAAGTACAAATTGCATCTCGAATATGAATATTCATGAATGTATCCACGGAAACCAAATGACCATTATAAGTTTCTCCAGATTTTAATTCAATGAGCATAGCACTATTTTGAGCACATTTGATTAAAGATAATGGAAGCTGAAAATAGACACTAGTTATTTTAAAATTAGAGCATAAAATTAAAACTTACAAGCATTTTTACAAAAGTTTGGTTATTTCAACAGAAACAAATTTTTTAAGTTTTTTTAAAAAAAAGCAGCTCTCAAAAAATTGCAGCTAAAATGGTTTGGCGCGCACACACAAAATGCCAAAAAAACATCCGCATGTTATTTATGAATTTCTTTTTCTTAAAATAAAAGACCCCACCAACTAAAAAAAATTTGACTATTATTTAATTTCTCTCTCACAAAGGATGCATTGAATTTAAATGAGTTTTGTATGCCGAGGGCATTGCTTTAAAACTTACTGGACGAGCTAACATTTGACCATGATTTGGTGAAAATAATTTTTGAGATGCTGTAAAATGTTGAACTTCTGGGGTACTGCGTTGATTGTCTTTCATTTGTCGAGGAAATTCAAAGGCATCCTATGCAAATAAAAGTAAATACCGAGATTTTTTAAAATAATTTAAACTTGCTTGATTTTTTGACAAAGAATTAACTGATTTAAATGCTCCAGATTTCTTTGATAAATCTTCAATTTCATTTGAAGCATCAAAAGAATTTTCATAAGCGGCAATATGAAGTGATAAGGTGCTATTATTTTTTGTATTTGAACAAACATTTTTGTTATTCATCTATCGTATTTTAGCAGCTGCTTTTTCTTCTTCGGCTTCACCATTTAATAAATATCCTTTTAAAGTTTTTAAATTTAAATGTTTTGTATCCAAAGATTTTTCTTTTGCTTGGAATTTATCTGATACATTATAATCTAATATTACTATCTCGTTACTGCAGTTCTACAAAAGTAATTTTTTCTCGAAACATAATATATTAGTGCATGCAGTATCAAGAACCTTACACTTTTGCATTACCTAATCTGAACTGTATTTGTAGTCTTTTTTTTATAAAATTGCAGTTATTTTTTACCAAGATTTTTAAAATTGTTAATGTTGCTATTAGAATGAACAGTAAACACATCAGCTGGGCCTTTGTGACTTTGATTTAAATTGAGATTTGAGAATTGAGTGTTAATGTTACCATCAAAATGATTGGTCATACACAAATGCTTCTTTAAAAATTGATCATCTTCTTTAGTTGCCATCTGAAAAATGACATTAATATGCACAATGTTCATTATATGACGATAACTTTTAACAGTTATTGATTTTAAGGATTACGAAAAAAACCAAAAAAATGATGGAAGAAAAGCAGGAAAAAAATTCTGTCTTTTTTTACACTTTGAGATTTTGTCGTGCATAAAAAAAATATAAGAATGACGCAATGTTTTCAAACCAATTTTTAAAAAAACTGAAGAAATTTTAGTAACAACACAAACTGCCAGAAACAAACATACATCCGATTGCAAGGGTTTTTTCAAATTATCATACATCTTTCTTTAAAAAATCATTGTTTTAAATGTCATTATAAACGTCACATGTTTTGTTATAACAGCTGTTACAGTAATATAATATAACATTGTATTATAGGAGATTTATGGCCACCAATTATTCAACTTTGTATGGGAATGGAGCGAGCTTGTTCGATACTGTATCCCGTATTTTTCCGAGAACGAGTTGAAAGAAAGTAAGATTTATTTTTTCACACAGAGTTACAATTATTTTTCAAAAATAAAACATTAATAATATTGTTGAATCTTTAAAATAATAATAGCATTTCAAGAAAAAACGTGACACATTTGTCACACATTTATTTTAACAGCAATATATAATTTTAGTTCAAAGTTTATTATATTGATTACGGTATTATTTGTGTTGATTTCTTTAATCGTTGGATTTACATTAGCTTTTTCCTCTCGAGATGCCGGAAATGTACTGTATTATTGTGGGCGGAAAGCAGCCTTTTCAAAAGTATACGGTACATTCATTTATTCAACGAATGTTTTCTGTTACATGTTTGGATTTGGTTTTAATTTAATGGCATATATTAAAGCTTTAACATTGAAAAAAACACCGCAAGCGTTTGTGTTTTTTTTTTGAATAATTTATTATTGATTGATTTTTTAGGTCACGGCTAAATCATATCCGAAAAATACGGTATTACCTTTGCATTTCTTTACTTTCTACCGTACTTGTATCTGTACCAAATTTAATTTCAATCTTTTCTGTTTGGGTTAAAGAAGTGGATAATGCTATCTCGAAACCAGCTGTTTGGATGGCAAGTTTTTGCTTCAGTTGGGTTTTGGATTAATAAAAAAGGTCATTTTAGGCTTGTTTTAATTCGGCACTTTCGCCATTTGTGTATTTTGCATTTAATCGTGATTACCGTAATCGATGCTTTCAACTTGTTGAAATTCGATCACACAGTCCCAAAGTTATTACCGCGTATACCGCAACAACCCGGGCAAGGAATCAATTTACTGTAACACCATCAAATATGGATCGATAAATTAAATTAATTATCATTTCAAATACTTTTTTACTTTTCTTTATTACTTTAAACCCAGTTATCTAGTTTTCCAAAAGCTACCGTAATCTTTGTTTATCTGTATTGTTTTTATCAGGAAATTTTAATCCAATTTTTCATTGTTACCTAATTTATATTCAAATTTTTTACTTTATTAATTTAATTTTTATTACTAATTTTTAACCATAAATATTTGTAAGAGAATTAGCATCATTATTTCTGGAGGGTGATTGTCGACCACTTTCATCTGCACTATTGATTGAAGTTAAAGTTTTAATTGTTGTTTGTAAAAAAGTTGCACAAGTTTGAAGCCATTGTCGAGCTGCTGTAGTTTGAAGTTTACCACTTCGAACAAGGGTTGAAGATTTTGGAGGATTTTTTATTTTTGATTGACTGTCACTGCAAGAAAAAAAAATCAATAAAAATGCAAATATTTGAACAATCAAAAAGCTTACGATAATGGCTGTAAAGCATTAGAAACAGACTGCTGCTGACTTCTTTGTAATCGATACATAAAACCTTCTAATCCTCGAATTGGATTTCGAAGAGATGTTAAATTTCGATCAATAGCAGAAAGAGTTCTTTGATCTGCAATACTATAAAAACAACGAAATATTATTTTACTGATATGTAGCTATTAATACCCTCCATCTAAATGATAAAGTTGTCCACTTTGTGAATTTACAGATGTTTGCATTTGTCGGGCAACATCAATTAATTGCCCATATTGTCCTGCTGTGGATGGAAATACTCCATTTACTGCTACAATAAAACCCAAAATTAAAGCTAATACAAACATTTTTAGTAAAAAAATTCTTTTTAAAATGACGAGATTGATTTTACGAGGAAAAACAATAGTTTCAAACAATTCGTTTTTTTCTCTCTTTAATTTTTTTTTGCGGAAAGGAAAAAAAAATGAATCATTAAAAAAACAAACGGGAAACAAAAAGAGACCAGTTTTTTGTGTGAGTTTAATTTGTGTGAAAAAGAGAGGGATCAAAGGGTTGAAAGGTTGAATGAAAAGTAAACAGAGATTTAGTTAAGTGACTAACTTAAATTCGATAAAAATATTAAAGCAAAAAATTTTTTGAAAGACATTTTACCTTCAGACAAAATAAAATGTCTCATATTTTCTGGTAAAGGAATGCTTCCAGTGTTAAAGCTGTACATCCTTCTCATTTTCAACAACCATGCCATCAATGCCACCTCATCATATTAGACCTTTTGCCCTCAAGCAAAGTTGCCTCTATCGTTCTATTTATATTTGCTATAATATCATACAACTGTAAAATAATTAAATGATAAACAAATCTATCTTTCTCATTTATACAGCTTCATCATGCATTTTTTAAAGTCTTGTTTTTGTAAAAAATACAGTTTGAAACAGTTAAAAAATTAAAACAAGTAACTTGAAAGCATTCAGTTTATTATATGGATTCAAATTTATTACGGTATCAAGTATCTGTATTGGTTTTCCAAGTTCAGGTATTACAAATCCCTAATCCATATGTATTATTACTTTAGCTTAAGACAAAGTTGTAAAGTATAATCAGAAGCAATGTTGCAAAACCTGAAGTTAATAACTATTGGTAACATACCAATTTTTGTGCATCAACGAGGTACAGACGAATATTTATTATGTAGGTTGATGGAGTACAGGAAATAAAGAGGTCAATATGTACCTGGATATGGTATTTGATTACAAAAATGATTGATTTATGGCTACTCGTTCTATTTTTTTGACAAAATTTTGCTAAATATTGGTTGTTGCCGATGCATGCCAGGTATTGATCCAAAAAAATATCAGAAAAATTTATAAAAACAATTTAGTTGTTATTTTAGTTATCTCATTTTTTCTATTCATCAAATTTTTTTTACAATATTCATTAGATTATTTTTTTTCGTCTACTCCATCAAAATATCTTTAATTAAAAATGAGGAATTTTGATAAAATTGGTATAATTTTGTTGTTGCTGATTACGTTGTCCATTGCTTTTACAAATGCTTCGGATGGAAATCAAACAATTGCATCTCAAGGAAATACAAATAATAATGGAATGACAGCAACATTGAATGGAACAATCTCTGATAATGATGATATTGATGACGATGATGATGATGGCACTGTTTATGTTTGTGGTGGCCAAAATCCTGGTAAAAAATATTTCATACGAGAGCCGTAATTAAATTAGCATATTTTTAGATAATAAATGTACCTGTAAAAATGAAACGTTAAATTGTAATCGAGGATTTGATAATTATTGGAATGGTGAAACATTTTCGCATTTAAAAATCAAAATTCGAGATGAAAATTTTACTGCAAAAATTGTTGATTTTCGGTATAACAAGCTCACAAAGATTGCAAAGGTAAAATATATCCTAGTTTTGCATAAATAAAGAATGTTAATCTTTAGAATGAAATTTTGCCTGGACATGAATCTTCCGTTGAAGCCTTACTTTTGTATTACAATGATGTTAAAGAAATTGAAGATGGAGCTTTTGATAAATTTACATCCCTAAAAAAACTCGGCTTTGAAGTAAATTATCTAAAATCCATGAATGCAACCATTTTGACAAAGCAACTTGGATCAACATTAGAAGAATTGGATTTCATGTCGAACAATTTGCAAAATCTTTCAACCTATGTTTTTCAAAATTTGAAAAAACTTACTTCTCTTAATTTAAGCAACAATTTCAATATTAATTTAGTCTACAAAATTAATGGCATTAATGTTACGATATTCCCTGAAGCTTTATCAAATCTAAAAACATTAAATTTAGAACACTGTCATATTAGATATTTTGACGAAAATGTTTTTATCAATCTGAGGTAAAATCTTAAAGCTATAATTCTTCCATAACATAATACTAAAATTTTTAGAAGTTTGGAAAATTTGAATATTGCCAACAATCGATTTACAACGTTTCCAAGATTTATAAAAAGCTTATCAAATTTGCGGTATTTAAATATGAAATATTCTTCAATCAAAACAATTTCTGATTGTGATTTTTGTGGACTTTCAAATCTCAAAGCTGTTAATCTTGCAAAGACCTATTCTTTAATCAACATCAATGAAAATGCTTTTGGAGCTTTGAATAATAATGGATCCCAAATACCCCAGATTGAAGAATTTTCGATTCAAGGATGTCGAGTTTCGGTTTTGCCGGAGAAACTTTTAAATTGGAAAAATGTCTCAAAAATTAATTTGCAATATAATCAATTTACGTGTAACTGTTCAATGGCTTGGCTCATCAATGATTATAGTTTAACTTCTCCGACAATTGTTAACAACCTTAAAGATGACGAAAATGAACCAAACAAAAATAAGCTTCAATGTTACTCGCCTAGTCCATTACGAAATACACATTTTCATTCCTTAGCTGGTGACTTTTGTATGAATAAAACAAAAAGTAAGAATAATGAAATATATTATGTTTGTGATGGAAAGAATGTTGAAAAAGAAGAAAATACAGGTAATTTTGATGCTTCAAAAATGTATATTTACAGTTTAATTATTTTTTAGAAGTTTATCAGGGTTGTTCCTGCGAGGATAAATCTTTGAGTTGTGGATCACCTTTTTTGTTTGGCGAAGAAAAATTAAACCATACAAATATCAAAGTTTTAAAAAGAAATTTCAGAATCGAAGTTGCTCGTTTTTGGCAAAATAATATAACTTCATTGAAAAAGGTAAAGTTTTATATTTGCAGAACAAAAAAAGTATAATCCGTTAATTTTTTTCAGGGCAAACTTTTACCAGGAAATGAAAATACAACAAAAGAATTAAGATTTGAAGAAAATAAAATTTCCTATATTGAAAATGGTACTTTTGATAAATTTACTTCGTTATCTTTTCTGAATTTTAATGACAACCCTTTGACAAACATTGATTCCGTGGTATTTCCTGCTTCAATGACGTCATTGTGGTTAGACTTTACAAATTTGAGTCATATTCCGATCAATGAGTTCAAGAATTTGACGTTGCTGAGTATTGGTAGAAACCCAAGAATCTTTTCTTCAAATGTTAAACCGGTATTCCCAAAAACTTTGTCAAATTTACAAATATTGGGACTTTATTCCTGCAACATTTCAACTTTGAACGATGATATTTTTGCCAATTTACCGTAAGTTTTTTTCGTAATAATGTTTTTTGTTAAGAATAACTAAATGTTTCAGGTTGTTGGAAACATTATACATTGAACAAAATCCTTTTTCAACGATTCCAAAAGCCATATATGGACTTTCAAATTTGCAACATATTATTCTGGATTTCCTCAATATTACTGTATTGAAGAATGACACTTTTGAAAGTCTTCCGATGCTCAAATCCATTTCAGCTCGGTTTTCAAATATTCAACAAATTGAAGATTGTGCCTTTTGCAAATTTCCGAATCTTACTAGAATTGATTTATCTAACAGTTACCGTCTAACTTGGATTCATGAAAATGCCTTCGGATCTTTAACCAATGAGCCATCATCCAAAATGCCAAAGATTAAAGAATTTGGTATTAGAGGATGTAATGTTTCAACGATTCCTGAAAAATTGTTGGGTTGGAAAAATGTTTCAACCATTGATTTAGAGTCAAATGCAATAACGTGCAATTGTTCAATGGCTTGGCTCATCAATGATTTTAATGCTTCGTCTCCAATGTATGTCAATAATTTGAAAAGTATATTCACCAATTTATCAAATAAAGAATATTTGTATTGCAAACATCCATCTGAATTACGATATGAACCTTTGTATAAACTCTCTGGAGATTTTTGTTTGAATGAAACTGTTGAACCTGAAAAAGAAAAAGTTTATCAAGTTTGTGGTGAAAGTGATGAGGAAAATATAGGTAAGTTTTTTTATTTTATTTATCATTCATAATTTATTAGAATTATCAGGCTGCAAATGTGATAATCAAAATCTTCAATGTACTTCTTTAGAAAATACAAATATTGAAATTATTAATAAATCGCTCGAAATTAAAGGAATTCAAATTCTTTTTGGAAATATCAGTAATTTGAACTTGGTAACTAATATTCATTTTTGTATTTTTAAACGTTTCTACTTTTTTTAGAAAAATCTTGTTCCTGAAAAACAGAAATCAATTGAAAGCCTTAATTTCTATCAATGTAATATTAGCAGCATTGAAAATGGTACTTTGAAATGTTTTACTGCCTTGAAAACATTGGATTTGTCTGGAAATTATTTGACGAATATTGATGAAACAATTTTAACCGATCAAATTGGTTCAACTTTGATGGAATTGGATTTAAATAATAATGCTTTGACTTTGTTATCCTCTAATACTTTTATGTATCTGAAAAATTTGAAGATTTTAAAACTCGGTGATAATACTGGGATTACTGTATCATCTGAATTATTTTCAATTTCTTTGTCCTCTCTGGAACGTCTGTATTTATCCGGCTGTAATATTTCAAATTTGAAAGATGATGTTTTTGTCAATTTAAAGTACGTTTTTAAAAAATCATCTAAAAAAATTTTTAAATTATTTTTCAGAAACCTTAGAACACTTTCATTATCTAACAATCCATTCAAAACAATTCCAACTGCAATCAATTCCCTATCAAATTTGAAAAATTTGTTTGTCATCAACACCAAAATTACTGTCTTGTCAAAAAAGAATTTGAAAGTCAACAAGAACCTTCAAAATTTCTACGCCTTTTATTCAAATATTCAAAGAATTGAAGAATGTGCTTTCTGCAATTTTCCAAATCTTAAAGAAGTCGATCTTGATTAAGGGTGGACAAGGGCCCAAATTTCAGGGCCCGGGCCCGGCCCTGGCCCTCAGTTTGTGCTTAGGCCCGGCCCTGGCCCTAGGGCCGAGCCCGGGCCGACTAGTTTTTTCTTAATTTTGACGTGGTCCCCCCTTTGCGTTTTTTTTGAACTGTAAGAAAATCAAGGCCCGGCCCGGGCCCGGCCCTAGGTCCGGGCCGGGCTTTACCAGGGCCTTAAAAAGCCCTGGGCCCTCGTCCACCCTTAATCTTGATAACAATCCTGAATTATATTTTATTCACGAGAATGCATTTGGCTTGGCTCACAGTTTTAGAACATCTGCTTTGGAAACATTTTTAATATCTGGATGCAATCTTACAAATTTGCCAGAAAATCTTCTAAACTTTACATCCCTTAAAAGATTTACTGCTTCAAGGAATCCATTTACATGTGATTGTTCAATTAAATGGTTAATTGATTTGATAAAGTCAAAGTCATCAATACATCCACAGTATCAATGCCATGGCCCTTCTGAATTGAAAGAAATACCATTTCATCAACTTTCTGATTCCTTCTGTAACTCTACTTCTTCAACAACTACAAATTCTCCAACTTCAACAACACTTACAACAAATACCGTAACTGAAGCTTCTAAAATTGATTCATCAAATGTACAATGGAATCTGATTATTTTTATTTCAATCTTTACTTTTATTTTATTGTTCGTCGTCATTGCTGGAATTTTATATTACCGTAAACGAAAAATTATTCATATTCAACAAAATGGAGATGGTGAAGAGGATTTGCTTCAAGAAGATTTTGATGTTTAATTTTTTATGTTTTACAATTTTTTTATTATTATTGTTTTTTCGAATAAACCCATGTATAATTGTTTTGTGATAATTGCAATTTGTGAAAAGCGTATGCATCGTATAATTTAAAAAAAGATTTAAAAAATGTACGTCTTGATGCACTGTGTGCTTTGCATCAAAAAGTACACAAAACAGTATATTTATTTTTGTTACCGTATAAAAAATCGACACGTAGCGACGGTGAAACAAACTTTTTTCGCGCAAGCTTAAAAGTTTGATACTGCAAATTTTGCTGAATCATTGTTTTAAAATTAATAATCTTTCTTTCAGAATTTAAAAAAACAAGATTTGATTGTTTTGAGAATAATCATTACGTTTATATTATGCCTAGAATTTTTTTGTTTTCGGTTGTGTTCGGTTGCACATTAATGTTCACCAGAGCAGTGTGATACCCGAGATTTTTTCTAATTAAAGGCTAGAAAATTACAACTTCTGATATGATACGACAAATACAAATTTTGTAAAAATGGTTTATTCCTTTGAAGAAGTAAACAAAATCGTCAGCAAGGTTGATTTTAAAATATTGTTTTTACAATGCTATTCAAGCAATTGAACAACGTTTAATTTTCAAGTTACAGTAAGATGAGTCAGTGTCTCTCTCGGACAATTATTTTGGAGAAATTATTAAACCATTTTCGATGAGATTTCAAACTAAATTTGTAGAAACAAACTGCATTACTACGGTATCATAAAATTTCAACCGATCAAATGAAGGACAGAACTTTCGGATCATCACAATAACTTTTAAAAGACAACAAATCAAATCGTAAGAACAATTAATCTTTTAGGCATTAATTTGAACTTTTAACTCTATATTTTTAGCTTTCGTTTGTTGAATTTTTTATGGCAATACATAAACCTTTCAATGATCAATTATAAATCAGTCTACATTTCATCTAACTGTTCTTTTATCAAACTTCAAGTTCTGAAGTATCTCATTTTTAATTCCAACTTTTCCAAAAACCCCACGATTTGTATATAAAAACTGTAATAGAAATAAGATGATTTATTAAAAAATCATCATACAAATAACAAAATTTAAAAAAGTTTCACGAAAAACAATGTTACAGTTACAAACAATGTTAATACAAAAATTATAATTTTAATCCCATACATCATTAAAATCAAAAACAGGAGGCATTCTGGGATTGGTTGAAGGATAACAGAATATAGAACAAATGGCTTTGAAGCATATTTTCTAGTTCGTTTATCATCAATACATCGTTCCAAGATTGGTAAAAGATATTACTAAAATTTAGGCAGTGAATATAGTTACAGTATTTGAGAAATAAACATACCATAGTTTTACCAGAACCAGTTTCTGCATGGCAAATAAGATCATAGTTTTGCAAGATGACAGTAATAGCAGCACCTTGAATATTACGTGGACGACGGCAATTTGCACGTTCAAAATTTTCAAGTAAACGTTGATCAAGGTTAATTTCTGCCCAAGTACTGTAAGAAAACAAAGGTTAAAATAATAATCCACAAAAATTAAGTAACATACTTAAGAATTTTAAGTTCCCCAAGAAGACCAATGAATTCAACTGCTTCATCTTCAGTGGCAACAGCATCGTAATCAGCTGCATACTTATCATCTTCCGCAAACATTTCATCAACGCCTCGAGCAATGGGAGCATAACCAGCTTCAGCATGACTTCGAGGAAGTTTATGTCCAGCAAAACTTTTATGGATATCTGAAAAATGCAAAAATGGAAATACGATTGCAAAAACTGAAAAGCATACCTTCACCAAAGACAAATTTGTCATCTTCAAAGGCAGGAAGATCACTTGATTCTTTTACACGTGGAGCATTTTCATCCGTAACCTTTTCTTTAATTTCATCATTAGTATTTGGGTCAGAGTTTTGAGTAAAACCCCCTCGACCAGCTGGAGTCATATTGTTACCACTTCCTAAAATAATTGATGTTAGCATATTAAAAATAGATGGCAAAACAAACCTCCCCAAGGATTGAAAGATTCATTAGGTTGAAAGGCACATGAACTTGATAATGGTTCAAATATTGAAGATCTGCCTCCACTAAATACTCTTGCAGGTTGACCACGATAATAATTTCCTAAAATTAAATATTATTAGTAAAAATGATATCAATTGGGAAAGGCATGCTAGAATAAAAACATGGGATTCGAGGAAAAAACTTACCTGGAGAATTTGTAGTGCCACCACGATTAAAACCTATAAAACAGCATTGTAACATTATTTCGAATATAACAATATCACAAACCGGTAAAACCACATGAAGATGGAGCAGGACCATCTTGTTCAACAGCAGGACGGGCGAAGATAGGTCCTAAAAATGAAACAATATATTATGCAAAACAAACATTCTTTAAAACATACTCCATGGCGTGTATAATTACGAAATCCGCCAGAAGGAGGACCACCACGAGCAACAGAGAATAATTGCATTAACAATGATTAGCAAAGTTAAACATTGTTAATGCAATTATTAGCAAGTTATAAAACTAAAAGTAATAGTAAAAAAATATATAATATATTGACAAAATAAGAATCGCAAAATAATAACACAACACGCGTAGACATACAGAAAAAGTAAATTAAAAGAGATTTTCTAAGTAAGACATTGTAAAAAAGAGAAGCTCGAAAGAAACGCTCTATTGTTATGTATCAAAGTGGGCGTGTAGAATCAATGAATGCGTTGATGAAGAGAGATATCAAACATAGCACGAAACATATGCATATATACGATAGATATGTTTGGGGAAAAGATGTTATAACAAAAAGAAGAGAAAAAAAAGTGAAGACAAATTTTAGAGGTCAGATAAAAAATGAATGAAGAAATCAGAAACAAAAAAACTTTCGCGAATTTTCTTTTTCTGGGAAGCAAAAGCGAGAGAAGAATTCAACTTTCACACGCCTGTTGTTCCTGCAGGAATTCTTGTGTGAAAATTGATTTCTTGTCGGGAGAAAATTTTCTTGCGCATTTTCAAATAAATATTTTTCAACGAACATTAACTAATTATTAATGATAACTGATAATTGAATATAAAGTTAAAATTGATGAAGAAAAATACGGATTTGATGTTGGATTTGCAAAATCTTCGATCAGTGAAGATGATATTGTAGGAATGTGTGAGATTTTATTGTTTAATGATTTGATAGAACTCAATAAATAAAATTCATTAATTGCTGTCTAAATATATGCTTTCGTTTTACAACAGTCTTATCATTATACAATCTGATTTATTTGAAATAATAAACAATAAATTTTTTAAAACAAAACAAAAAATACAACAATAAAAAAGAGAAAACAAGTATTTCGTATTTTTTTTCGAATATACAAAAATAAAAAAAGTACCCAAAAATTGTATGAAAGCTGGCAAAGGGCAGAAACAAAGTTGGATGAATTCACGCAGTAAACAATTATATATAAAAAAGTGATAAAGCCAGATTCAAAAATAAAGAACAGAATGATATGAAAAGAAAGATTACGGTATGTATTTTTATGGAGTTTGCGGAATATTATTTGTTGTTGGCAATTGATTCATCGCAACAGCAGCAGCAGAAGGATTACCATTTTGATTTGAAGAATGTAAAGGATTTACAAAAGTATTTGGAGTATTATTAGTTGATGATTGTTGAGAAGGAGAGGGATTACGGTAACGTTGCCATAAATCAGAAATATTTTCGGCAAGTTCTTGACGAGATCGAAGAATAAAACTTGTGCCTGAAAATGTCAACATTATTAAAATCACGCAACAGAAAAAAAAACAAAATCAAAGCTTACTTTTGTTAATTAAAGAAAAGTAGAATGTTAGAAGAGGTTGAATGATTTTAAAAAAAGATCACCACCACCACCAATTATTTACAATCTTTTACAAACCTAAATGTAGCAATCGATCAGCAGCAAATTCTTCTCGAACATCAGCAGTTGAGAAATCTGGTGGCTGGGCAGACGCAAGGAATTCTTTCAATGATGATCTTTCAACTTGAAGGCCTTCATTACACATTTCTTTTACTGCTTCATATGCATCCATAATAATTGCAATAAAGAGTGAAAGAACAACATAAATAAATAAGGCAACAAAAATGTAGAGATAAATCTTTCCAAAGATCGTAATTGTGGTATTTGAATCATTAATTGTATAGAATGTTGCAAACATATCATCACCATTTAAAAGAGAGAATAAAGCTTCAGATGACTGTGAAAGTGTTCGGAACTAAAACAATATTTAAATTACGATCTACAGTATCCTAGATTGTTGTAACTTAAACATTTTCAAAAGATAGTGAATGAAAGACATCGCTAAGAATTGTCTTACAATTTAGAGTTACAGTATTCTACAGCATCTCAATAGATACGCTAAAAACAAAAAACATACCTTAATAGAATATGGTCCAATAATAACCCATCCAGCGAGTAAGAATCCAAGATATAAAATAATTGTACAAACCATAAATCGAAGAATATTTGGAAGAGCTTTTTTGAGGGTTAACATTAAAACATTGTATTGATTGAAGAATCCCAAATATCGGAAAAGTCCCAAATAAACCATTAACACTCCAAGACCAAGCAAAATTCCCGTTAACGTAAATAAACTTGAATCAAAGTCCTAAAAGCATCAATTATTGCAATACTACAGTAATCCAAAACACATACCCTGAATTCAATAGAAATTTTTGCAACTGTTCCAAGAATAATAAATGCATCATTGATCACAATCATGACATACCAAAGATTCAAAAATTCCCATCGATCTGACCATTGAAGTTCAATTCCAAGAATTCTTAAAAAGTATCGTTGTGTTTCAGTTTGAAGTAAATATGCTTTTATTAAAGCTCGAGAACATAACAATAAAGATGCCAAACAGCAAATTAAAACTGCAATATCAATTACAGAAATCAAAATTGAATCCGCCGTGTATGGACCAACTAAATATACATATGTATACAGTAATCAACAGTAATATAAACAGAATAACATACCTTGAAGAACTTTTCCATTGCAAAGATTAACATAACTGATGAGAGTATTCAACTTCACAAAAACTTGTCCACTGTGCCTTGAATTATCAAAAGTTATTTCAACTTTTATCAAATAACATTCAGGTTTTTGATCCGTTGAAGCTGCAGAAAAATGAATGGTTCGAAGATTGAAATTTAATGTTGCTTTTGAAATAATTAATGCATCTTCAGCTTTAAAAGTAATATTTCGATTATATAAAAATTTTCGAATATTCATTGGATTTTCTTTGATCTTGTCAATCTCAACATGAGAAAAATTTAACTTGAAACATTCTATAAAAAACGATAATCATTGTTTGTAATAACACTATTTAAGAATTACCTGTAACTTCACTAACATCAAAAACATATGTATCATTTTCAACTGAAACATCCGCGATCCTTTCAATACATAATTCAAGAGGTGGAATATGTGAAAAATGATCATCTTTTTCTAAGAATCCAGGCCTCGGTATTGATGTGTCATAACTGAATGATGCAAATGATTCATTTCCTATGTTGTAATACTAAAAATAAGGGTAAATAATATTTAAATGTTAAAACAATAGAAACAACTCATGGATTACATTATCGCAAAACAAAGAGAAGCAAACTTACAGAAGTAACAATATTACTAAAATGCTGTATAATTTGATCACTTGAAAATACTGCATATCTTCCGGATTGAGGTGGATATTCAACTAAACGAATCAATCAATTAAAAATGTAAAAATAATTATGAATAGTGTTAAACGTTGTAAAAGCTTCAGTTATTGTATCATGAGCTTCTGAAGCTTCTGCATTTAAATAAACAATCCGTTTTCTTTTTTTATCCAACAAATTCAAAAATCGATAATTACCTGAATCTAAAAAATATTCACATTAACACACAAAATTAAACAATAAAAAGCCGAAACAAACCTCTTGAATCATCCCAATTCTTTAAAAATTTATGCCGCATTACCGTAACCGTGTCATCCAAGAAATCAACATGCGAAATTCGAAGTTGTGCAAAAAGAATTAATTGAAGAGAAACAATAACAACTTTAAAAATTTGTAAAGCAAGTTTGAAAGGAAATTGTCGACGAATTTTAAATTTTTGCATTGGATCAAGAAAAAAGAATTGCAAATGTCGGCGAAGCCTTTGAAGATTATCTCGATCTTTGTCATCCAACTGCGTCATTCTTTCATTAAAATTTATCATATTATTTGGTAAATCAAATAGAGAGGATTCCGTTGCCGTTCGAGCATTCTCCAAATTATTATATCCACCACGTCTCATCTAAAAATGATAAAAAATTACGGTATATAATTAAAATGGATATTGCACAGTACAGATAACTAAAAGCTAATTACAATTTTGCAGAAGCAAAAATTAGATGCTCAATTAACTAAACAAAAATCAAAGCCTTTTTCTCTCTCCCTCGATTAAAACTAACTTCTAAATTTTCAATGGTATCTTCAATTTTTTGATAACAGCACCCAAAAAAACAACAATCCATTGATTATTTTTTATCAAAAAAACAGTGAACAAATTTCATTTTAGACCAAAAATTTTAACCAAAAAATAGCACTGAATTTCTTTAAAAAAAAGTCTAATGTTTTTTTTTTCTTTAAGAAAATCAACGTTTAAAATTTTAAAAAGTCTGTCCAAAAGACGTGTTAAAAAACACATGACGATGAGCGCGCTCATGAGCGATGGTTGGAAATGATTAGTTTCATTTTGAATGACTCATATTTCCTTAAAGGGAGCGTACCAGATAGAATAAGTTTTATTTTTTCAACACACGTCCTCCCACCCCGAAAGCTCTCTACTAATCGAGTAAAAAAAAATTTTTTTTCAACATTTTACTCGATTAGTAGAGAGCTTTCGGGGTGGGAGGACGTGTGTTAAGAAAATAAAACTTATTCTATCTGGTACGCTCCCTTTAAACTTTTTTTTTCTTTCAGGCCCCAAAAAGAAAGAAAAGAACTTTATTTTTTGAAAGAAAGTTTACCTCGACTTCTTCTACAAAAGATTTTTTCGTATTTACTTTTACTTCGACCGTTTTCGACATATTTTTTTAAACAAAAAATAAAAATCCTTTTTTCACTGCAAAAAAGAAAGAAAAGGTACGACTTGATTCACGGCTACTCGGGAGGAGCAGGTATGAAATCAATAAAATAATTGTTTCAAAAACGGATCACACAAACTAAATATAAATTCTATTTTTTGGTCCGCTTTTTTTCAATTAGTCATTGAAGTAATAAATGCAAAGCCATTTTTAACCCTTCCATGACGCAAATTACTTCTTTTTTATGAAGTTTAAAACAGTTGTCGTTTTTTGACCTTTTTTTATTCATCGTTTCCGATGTCGAAGATTGATGAGTTTTTACGTACATTTTTACGTACGTAATCATATTTAAATTTTTAGTTTCAAAATCATAAAAGTTTACAAAAAAGAACACTAATGTTGAAAAATTTACTTTGTAAAAAATAATTTACAGTAAACAATCTCACAACAACCTACAGTAATCACCTATTCAGTTGTCTACAATAACCTAGCAAAAATAAAAACAATTAAACTTACATTTATCTTTTTTGTTGCAGAATTTCTTCGACTACCATGTAAAGGCAATAACTGAATTTTTTCAGAATTGTTATTATTTGATTTTTTGCTTTCAATAAATAAAAATTCTTTTGTTTTGGTCCATGCAGCTTCAGAAAAATCGTTGAATAATAACCAATATTTGAAAACAGTTAATGAATTGTTTGTTGTAGCTGCTGATGTGGTAGTAGTACGGTATCCTTTTTCAATACTACCGTAATCTTCTGACATAACAAATTATTAATAATATGATTTAAATCAAATAGGCTTCCACCGAGTTTTAATTGGTTTTTACCAAAAAAGTATCGCTTTCGCGTGAGATTATTTAAAACTCTTTTGTTCATCAACAACAACTTTTTTTATATATCAAACAAATCAAATTCAAAAAAAAGATGATACTTTTGTTTATGTCTGAAAATAAAAACAAAAATTAGCGACAAAAAAATGTCAAACAAAATAAAACTAAAATTTTGTACATACATAAAAAATAATGACCGCGAATTATCTCAACAATACATCACAAAAATCGAATATACTATTGTACCTAACTTGAACTAGAAACATAAAAAGATAGAGAGAGGAAAACCCTAACGAACAGATGCCAAACTTGAGTATGGCACATAAAAAAGAGAGAGAGGTATTTACAACAATAATATGAGCAAAGAAAAAAAAGAGGAGGGACGGAAAACACTATTTTTGTTCGAATTGATCTTATCATAAAAGATGTTTCCTTTCGTCTGCTTTTTAGACTATTTCCGTGACATCAGATCATTCATCAAAGGTGTATGCCACCACCTTTTGTAGAAGCTGAGGAGGCACCACTTGAATAACTGCTGCTGCTATGACCATTTGAATGTTCACGATAAGCATCTTCATCAAAAAAGTATTCCATTGCTGGCCAAATATCATCTCGATTTAAGCGAGAAAGAAATGTTGCTCGCAACTAAAAAATGATAATAAACACTAATCATCATCGTGAACAACGTTTTGATTTTGAAGGAAAAAAGCAAATTTTTAAAAACACCGATAACCAAAAACCTTGTTTTTAAAGATCTGTTTTTTCTTCTTCTTGTTGTTCAAAAACAAACTTACTTGAAGTTCTGCTGGACTAATAACTTTTGGACTAATAAGTTTTGACAAAATTGTTTCAGCTGCATAAAGTTCTGTCACATAATCAAGTTTCTGTTCAATATGACGTCCAAGCTAAAATATCATGAGATACTGTAACTTTGTAGATAATCGACTATAAAAACTTACAGTTTTCAAAGTTTTACTAAAAGATTTTTTGAGTTCTTTTGTATTCCAGCCCATTAAAACACCGCATTCTTCCAAAAATATTTTGACATCTTGTCCATATCGGAAAAGTGAAATTGAAATAACATTTGCGGCAATATGAGGCTTTGGTCGTTCAATTGGATCAATTTTGAGCATTTGATATGTAACATTTTTAACAGCATAATTCAGCCTTTTTGGAAGTGTTGGAATTTCTTCTTCTTTATAATTTTCACTACTCATTCGAGAATAAAATGGGTTAACTCTAAAAATAAGAAAACTTGGTTATAAAGGTTACTGTAATATCAATAGAAAACCTTGTAAACATTTCATAGCCGAGTGTCGCAGCTGCCCAAATATCAGCCATTTCAAAGTCTACTTCACTTTTTGCTCCGGATTTAGCTCGACGAATTTCTGGAGCTCGTAAACAAAGGTTTCCACCCAAATCTACACTATCTTCAAAATATTTAACTTTCCAAGATCCCGTTGATAATGCTGATCCAAAATCACTTAATACTAAATGTGGAACTTCTCCTAAAAAATTGAAATATACATAACCATTAATTACAGTAATCTCAAAATTACCTTCAACATCAAAATCAACCAAGCAATTATCAGATTTCATATCCCGATGTGAGATACAATGTTCATAGAGAAAGACGATAGCCTCCAGCAGCTGACCATACATAACACGAGCAGTCCAGTAATTTCGTTTTTGTGTAATTACATATTCTCTTAGGGTCATACGGTATCTTTTCATTACAATAAATAATGTTCGAGATTGATGATCCAATGCAATATAATCAGTATGTTGAGGGAGTGCCTCAGGATATTTCTGTTCAGCACCAGGTAAGATTGGCATAATATCGGTGAAAGCTGTATGAAGTTTGATAACATTTGGATGATTCTTTGGCAAAAAATTTATACTAAAATACAGTAATTTATTTTAGCAAAAGAAACAACGAAATTTTTACTTTCCCATTTTTCCATTTGCTAATTTTGATGTAAGCGGAATAAGTTCTGATCCCATATCTTCCCATAAATATCTTTCTGGTCTTTCAAAATCATAATTGAACATTATTTTAAGTGCCAACGGAAAGGATTTGGAAGAAGCATCTTGACGGGATAAAGCATTAAATTGTGCACCAGGATTTTGCTTTCGAAGTTCATAAACTGCTGCACAACATCCACAAGCAATATGATTTCCTTAAATTATTCTTTACAGTTATATTACGGATGATAATAAACAAAAATATGTACCAATTTCATATCCATTCAGTTGATTAGGGTATTCAGTATCAAGCAAACTTCTATTGTACCGTACATTTGTGTTGAAGACATCCTTAAAATTAACTTTGTCATTAGAAGGACCAATAATAAAAAATAGCTTACTCGAATTCTTTCAATAACTCCAACATTCTTTCGACGATGAAGTTTATAAAGACCTCGGAAGCGATTTCGATGTCTTTCACGGTCATGAAAATTAGAGAATTGTTGCAAATGGATGGCAGAAAATGGTCGCAAAAATAAACGACTGCTTCGAATTGCTTGTTGAAACTACAACATACAAATTCTTTAATAAAATATTATTAAACAATTTAAACTTACAGTTCTCAAAAATACATTCCTTGAAAGTGGTGCCCTTGAAGCTTGACTGATTATTCTTCTGGTGGCAGGTTTAATCGCTTTGAAGGCAGCTTTCTGAGAAGGAAGAAGTCGAGCATTTTGAATTCTTATAACTGCCTATAAAACAAAAATAAATGAAAGTTTTAAACCAGTTTTCTCCAAATCTGTGAAAGAGAAACAAACCTCATGACCAAGACGATAAACTGCTTTTCCAATTCCTCGAAGCATCTTTCTTCTTCTTTTAATTTTTATATAACTGCTTTTTTTGTAAACAAATGTTTACAAAAATTGAGTTACTTTTTGGAGACACATTGAGAAACAAATATATGTACAAATCTAAAAATTTAATAATGCTTTAAAAGTTTGTTAACAATAAACGAGGATATTTGCACGATTGTGGTAAAATGTGTATATTTTAAAACCTTATATCTAAGTATAACAACATTAAAGTTTTAATGTTAAACAACTCCAGAAAATAAAAAAGGCAAAAGTAATAACAAAGCGTGATTATTGATTGTTCAAAAAAAAGAACACGGGCACGACGAAAATTTTTTTCACTTTTCCGCAACATCAAATAAAGAGAAAAAACTTTTTTTGCTCAACAAAAGGGTCAAAGTTAATCGAACAAAACAACTGTTATTTTCTTTCACGTTTGTTACTATTATTATTATTGATACTTATTTTTAAAGTGATGTCATACGTGTATTAAAGCGGTAAAAATGAATGTAGATTTTAAACTACCGTACCCGATACTGTAAACAATCAACAACACATTATAACTAAAAATTTTTATTTTCTTGAAAAGCTATTTTTCTTTTTTTGTTATATCCATACAATATAATAATTACATATCCAAGAAATGAAATTATAAAAGAAAAAAGAGAAACAATCAAACAAAAAACAACAAAAATAAAAAAATGGAGAGAAAAAAGAGGGAATTTTGTGTTTTTCTTTTTTTGAGACCATACTTTTGTACCAAGCCCTACAATAGTTATAATAATATATACTGCTAAAAAATAAAAATAACAATAAAAACTTAAAGAATCTCTAACATTATTGGATTTGAAAAAGATATAAAAGCATAAAAAGTTGAGAAAAACGGGAGTAAAACAAAATAGTGTTGAAGCACGGGGATTGTTAGAGAGAGAAAGAGATGGAGAGATTAGCACAGGATAACAATGAAGAAGAAAAGAATTAAGAAGCAAAATATACATAATTTAATCAATTGTAATAATTTCAATCGGATCTCTTAACCATGGATCAATCAATGCTTGTATAGGTTGATATCTTTTTGACGGTTCATATTCCAAACATTTTGTTAGAAAGTTGATAATCTTTGGTTCGGCCTGAAAAAAGATTACTGTATTATAAGACTGCAGTTGACGCATATTTTTCTCATTCTAATTGTTGAACACATAAAATTCAGTAAGATTGTTCAGGTGACATGAAACTTGTGTATTTTAGGATTTCTTCTCAACTTTTAAATACGCAAATGTCATGCGCCAATGAGCAATGTCTTTGTCATGTGCCCCAAAAAATAGTGTCAAAAAAATACGAAAATAACTTACTCGTGTTTTTAGAACAGTATCCCAAGTTTTTTCACCAGGTTTAAATCTAGGATTTCCTTTTGGAGATTTATTTGGGATGTATGTTACAGTACCATCTTGAATTTTTGTCGGTTGACAATATCTTGGTTGACCACCATTTCGAAAATAATCAGCACTTGCCTTCCCACGAGCAATTAAAGATGCCGGTGGCATACCTATCACTTCCATAATAACACTTAATTGATCATTTCGATTTTCACCCGGAAATAGAGGATACCCAGCAATAAGCTCATAAACAATACATCCAAAACTCCACATATCAATCGGAGGACCATATGTTGCATTTAAGAGAACTTCAGGAGCACGATAGAATCTGCTTTGTACTGTAAAAGTTGCTATTAAAAACAAAAAATATATAAAATGGCCATACTATAAGTATAACAGGTTTTTCCTTCATAACAAGCACTTCCAAAATCAATCAACTTTATTCGATCCAATTTATCTTGGGACAGAAGGATATTCTCGGGCTTTAAATCACAATGAACAACTTTTTGCTCCCGCAAAAAATTTAAAGCCATCAAAACTTCATTTGCAATTGGTTTAACTTGCTAAAAAATAGATTACAGTAATTCATCCATCATGAAGAAAAAAAACTAACTGAACAAATAAGTCCTTTAAATTTTCTTTTCTTTAATATATCATACAAGCTGAAACCCATTAATTCAAAGACAACGCATTGATGATTTCGGAATTCAAAATAATCTAAAAATGTCATTTAATGAGTCATATAACAGATGATAGGAACTTACTTAAAAGTCTAATAATATTATTACTTCCAGGACCCTCAATAGCATTCAAATGTAAAAGAATATCACCTTCGATTTGAGCAGATTGAGCCACTTTTGGAGTACTATAATATGCAATAGTTAAATATGGATAAAAGAGATATGCAAATTCCTCACCTTCGAACAATTTTAACAGCAACTGATTTCTTTCTTTTATGATCAAAACATTTGTACACCTTAATAGAAAGAGATAATTTGCATAAATTATGTATCAATAACTCACTTGTCCAAAACTTCCTGAACCCAAAGCTTTATATACTTCATACCGGTATCCAAGATGATCTTGTAGCGTAAATCGATAGCTTCCTTTTGCATCATCAAATCCACCATTTTCAGGATTTTCAGGTTGCAGCTTTTGGGTGAGATTACCAGTAAAATATACACGAGTGAAAGCTAAAATTTCATTTCGTTCAAATGGTGTTAAATTATTTCGATAAATCCGTAGAGCTTCTGGGGCCAAAAACCCTGGTGCACATGATGACTTTGGATTCTTTGTTGAAGCTGCAAAAAACATAGGTTTATAATCTTTAGAAATGTAATGTTGTAATAAAGCATACTTAAAGATTGCTCAAAATGTGGTACAGTTGATGAAGATCTTGAGGATGATGAAGTAGAAGTGTCATCAAGGATTGTAATTTCGCTATTATCCACTTCCATCATTGCTATCATTTGGATATACGAAAAATATGATCTTACTTCCCCGTCGTTTTTCTAAAAAACAATGCAAGATTAAAATCTAAGATAAAATTAGAAAATACACAAGCGTAAACGATGGTTTCATAAAAATCGTTTTTGGTGCAATTTCATCAAAAACTGTTTACACGACAAAAAACATATATTACAAAGACAAGCATATTTCAACAAAAAGAACAAAAACAACATCTATAAAAATGTCATAGTAAATATACGTAATATAAATTGGTGGTTGTATAACCAACTTTATTTTTGAACATAGAAGAAGATGGAAAATAACAGGGAAAAACGAAGAAGAAGATGTAAAGGCGTGTGACATACTGCTACAACTACTATTACTACTACGAAAACGACGACGACCATCATCACAAGAATGGAAGAAACAAAAACAACCCAGAGTTCGTCGTCGTCGTTTTAGTTTTTTTCTCCATCGTTTTCCTTGTTCTTTCGTCTTCTTTTTCTGCTGCAATTTTTTTCTGCTCTTTTCAAAAAAAATCGAACAAAAACAAGCATATTTTTTTTCAGAGACGTTTCACCAAAGCTTTTTGCTATTTTTGCAAAGATTTTTGAAAAATTCTGTAAAATTTTTTTTGGAAGAAATTACACCAATTAATATTAATTAATTGATTGATGACATTTTTAAATATCTTAAAAATGGATGTAAAGCTGAAATAGGATTCCATCGTTTTACAGCTTTAAGAAAGGTTTTGTCATTATTCTGTGGTATCCTTTTTACA
Source organism: Panagrolaimus sp. LJ2414 (assembly GCA_024447195.1). NCBI lineage: Eukaryota > Metazoa > Nematoda > Chromadorea > Rhabditida > Panagrolaimidae > Panagrolaimus > Panagrolaimus sp. LJ2414. The sequence continues at coordinate 1,653,271 of JAMRXY010000048.1, read as the reverse complement.
GCTTTAAAAACTTTAAAAAAACTTAAGTTATAAGTTATAACCGACAAATCAGCAGCTTTTGAACCTTTGCTTGTTGCTCGATAAAATATATTCAAAACTTGCTTTCAAGTTATTTAGAGATACATAAAGCGTGATGGAAAACAACAAAAAAGGCTTCAAAATTTTGAAAAAAGCGATTCGTTTAGCTCAAAAAGGGATACCATTTTCCTGAAATATAAAAAACTAAATACTGGCACCGTTTTAATCCTATCATGTTTTTGTTTGTTGCACAAATGGCAACATTATAAAGAAGAACGGTCATGAAAATTAGGTATTAATCAACCTTTTTCAAAGATTAATCTCCTCGACTAATTTGTTTTGTTTTGCTTATGTTTTTCTTTAAGACTGATTTGAATTACAGTTAAGTACAAACGTACTCAAACACAATGCAAAGCTGTTTTTTGAACTGTTCATTCATTTTAAAATTATATCATTAATGAAACCTTAAAGAATATCATGTGGTCTTGAACATCAAAGGTGTTTTTGTTTTTCCAATCATACCTGATTTGGGGGTGGTAATTACAACCCCCCCGACCGATGGACCGTCATCGACGAAATCCCAAAAAATAGGCAAAGGGGGGAGTACGTCGATTTTCGGGGGAAAAAGGAAAAAAGCTTAATTTTTTAAAGTTTTGTCGACATTTTGGAACCGTTTTCGACATTGACAATTATTTTTTTCTTCACACGCAAGGATTCAACTATTTTTTATTTATGTTTTAATAAGCCTGTCAACATCTTGTCGCTTATTTATTCACAAAATACTAACTTGTTTCAGTGGAGTTAGCTTTATTCAATTGAATTGGAGTTGATTTTTTTTAAATTTTTAAGCATTAGAAACTTATCACTGTATGCTTGCAAGCATACAGTAATAAGTTGCTTGTAAGGGGCAAAAATTTGTTTCCACAAAATTTCAACCAAATCGAAAACCCGAACTGTTCGCGGATCTAAATCCCTCGATTTAAATTAAAAATTAAAATTCGCGGTTATTGGGATTTCTGAATTTATAGACTATCACTTTGTTCTAAATATGTTTCGCTTTCGTTTAACTTTAAAGTTTTTCAGCATTGAAAAGTTGTTCTAAAATTGTGAAGAAAATCTTAGTTTGTGAATGCATTAGGAAATCTTTGGATTATTTTTTAGCGGTTTTTATGGAACTTAAAAAATTATTAAAGTTTTATAATTAAAATAATAGGAAAAAACGTTTAAACAGATTAATAGCCTATTGTATAACTAAAGGAATCCATAAAAATAGAATTTTTGTATTATTTGTCAAACCAAAGAATCCTAAATCTTTTACAATAACTACAATTTATTAACAACAAGTAAATACGAGGAGACAGAAGTAACACTCGAATACGAGAATGAGAACGGTAACGCTATTGCAAATAAGAGGAATTACGAGAATAAAGAAAAGGACAAATGGACAATAACGGATATCTTTACTTTGGATTTTTTAACAAGCATTTATAGAGTTTCAGTTTGAATAAAGATAGAAAAAAGTGTTTTATATTAGACATATTCTGTCACACTCTACAGCATCGATGGTGTTAATTTTAGACTCATTGCTCTTTAGTCCAAAGTATGCACTCAATTCAGAATGTTAATAGGAATATACGAGGGGCTACGCTTACTCTAAATATACCATTAGTCTAAATCATTTAAATATGTTTGACACCTCAGATAAAGTACAGATAAATCGCTTCATTTACGAACGTAAGCAAAAGAGTTGAAATGTAAAAGCCGCAATGGATATTCGAATCCAACTTATGTCAAATAGTTTAAAAAGGTCATGTTAATTATAAGTAAAAAAATATTTCTGACCATAGCAAACTTTTAAAAACAAAAGGTTGCCCGACTGTAAATTAAGTGTTACAGTCGGGACGGGTTCCTTGTGAGTAAATCATTATCTTAAACCGTTTTGTTGTTATCCCGCTTTTCTCTGGGCATGATCTAGCTGTTCAGCATCAAAAACAGCATATCGATCAAAAAAGAGTTGTTAGATATTAGTCATTGATGGATTAAAATGTTTAGACGGTTTAAACTTTCAGACTACGAGATAAATTTCAAAACAAATCATTGTCGATTGTTCTTGTTCAACTTACCAATAGATATTTAAAACGTTACCGAAAACATAATAAGTTAGCATCTCTCAACATGAGGTATATCAACAAATTTAGCAAAGCATGTTGTTTTTATTTTATTATTTGGGTTAACATTTAATTACACAGAATGTTGATAAGAAGAAATTTAGAAAAATGTTTAAAAAAAAACAAAAACTAATTTTAAAGAAATTCCGAGCCAAATAATGACGAATTCTATGTATAACAAAAAGTTGATATATTATATTAAATATTTTTCCCATAATATAAACAAGAGGAAAACATCTAATATACATTTCAGTGTATACACAATGAATTCATTTAGCATTTTGAAAATTAGCATAACAGGTATGTATCAGTGGAAGTTTTAGAAGTACAACTGTTGGAAAACAACCCACAGGTAGGTACCTTAAGAAAATATCGGCGGCGCGAAGCGCCGCCGAAAAATTTTTTTAAGGTAGCTACCTGTGGGTAATTTCCGAGAATTGAGCTTCGAAAAAATCTCTGGGCTAGACTTGTGGGACCGACGGCCGGTTTCAAAAATTACAACCCCCCAAATCAGGTATGTTTCCAATCCATTGTTTTAATTGTTACTGTAATAAAATTGAAACATTGGAATCTTTGTTCACCAAAAAATCATAATATTTATTTTTCTTCAAACAAAAACATTACAATAATTTTGTCAGGTTTTAAACAGTTTTGAAAAAAAAAAACGGTCCAATGTTTTTTTTTCGTTTCTCCAATTCTAATCTTAAAATAAATAATAATAAAAAATGAATGTTTATTAAAAACATGTTTAACTTTTACTTTTTGATGCCTTAATTATATTTTAGAACTATTTCTGAAAATAACGTCATTTTTACCTAATTTTTAAAAAAGTTGATGTAAAATAGAGATGGGATTACATGTATCTCTCTTTTTTTCTATTTTATGGCCAAAAAATCAGAAATGTCATAATTGCAATTAAAATGGGTTTTGAACAAGCCCTTAGGGGATATTAATGTATGTGTGCTTCTTCTAATTGGGATTCACTTTTATATCTTCAACGTTTCAAAAATTGAGAGTGTGTTGATCTTTTGATGTTTTTATTATTTGTTGATAACAATCTTAACATTTTTTGAGACTAAATAAGTTCTAAGAAGCTGCATAGTTTCTTTGATCTTTTAAGTTGATTCACTTTTACTCCAACTGAGTTTCTGAAGTCGATATTGTAGAAACCCGTATAAGGAAAGAAATTTGAAATGACGTGTTTTTCGGCTACAAAAATAAATGTATCAATTTTTCATTCATCAAATAATCTCTTTTCGATACATTTTAGGTATCAAATTTTGCAAAAAAATGCAAACAGTAACAAGGTCATTTCTGACCGTTTTTTAATGGTCATTTTTTATGTCGTCTGCAACTTTCTTGATTGATATAAAACAGTCCTTTTCCATTTTTTTTGAATCAAAACAAGATTGTCAAAGAGTTTTGACAGTTAAAGAGAGATTTACAAAAATCTTTCAATTTTCTTTTTTAAAACACAGGTAAAAAATAAGGGTTTTTCTCTCTCTCCCTTTTTTTGATTGGGGCGGTGTCTCGCCGGAAGCAAAAATCATTATATTCAAAACTTTTTCCCTATCTCATTTTTTGCGGTCGATTTTTACTTGTCTTTCTTTATTATTGTTTCTTCTTCTTCTGAAATCGATTTATTCTGTGTTCATCTTCTTCTTCCATTCTACCTTATATTATTATACCCTTACCCAGAAGATGGAGAAATAATTTAACCCCCACTGGGCCTTCTCTTCGAATCTTTGTAAAAGGTTTTCTATCTTTTTTTTCACTTTCTGTGATGCGTGACTCTTCTTCGTTACATGTTTTTTATATACCTTGTTTTTCAACACACGTTTTTTTAAAAAGAACTAAACTAAAAAAATAACTTTAGTGTAAAAACAAAAATAATTTCGAAAAAAAGAGAACATTCATTGATTGTTCTTCTTTTTTCAAAATTTATATTTGAATTCAATGGATTTTTTGTATTACTTTTTATTTGCTGTAATAAATATTTTATTTTTGGTGAATAAAAGTGAGGAAGCCCCTGCTGTGGCATGTCGATCTTGTGGTGGGCATTGTAAAGGAAATGAAATATTACCTGTTAATGTTACAGACACGGAATTACTGTAAGTTGATTAAATATTCGAATAAGTTTTAAAGAGTGATACTGTATTTTTATATATTGACACTAAATTACAGTAATTGATTTTTCATAAATCTTAAAAGTGTTATTTCTTTTTATCTTTGAATTTTATTCATTATCAATTTTATTAATAAGTGATTTGTATTTGCTTAAAGGGAGCGTACCAGATAGAATAAGTTTTATTTTTTCAACACACGTCCTCCCACCCCGAAAGCTCTCTACTAATCGAGTAAAAAAAAATTTTTTTTCAACATTTTACTCGATTAGTAGAGAGCTTTCGGGGTGGGAGGACGTGTGTTAAGAAAATAAAACTTATTCTATCTGGTACGCTCCCTTTAAAAAAATACAGTTAATAATTTTATTGTTTTTGTTTACCACATTTTTTTCCTAAATTACGTAAGTAATGAATTCCGATTTACTCACAAAAATAACAGTTCTTATTTTTGTTTATGCTTTTGAAGAACAATATTCTTCTTCTCTTTTAAAGTAGTTTTTTTTCGACAAATTTAATCATTAAATTTTAACGCTGTATCTTTTGATTTTCACTGACTCCAGAAGTCATAGTTAAAATTTGTCTTTTGTTTTTTAAACCCGAATATGCCGTTTCTAACTTTTATTTGGCAGTTAGATAAATCCATGACCGAATGTTTAACTATTTTTTTCGTTGAACTTTTTTATAATTTTTTCACTTCTTTTTTTTTGTGACAAAACTGTCTTGACAATTGCTATAATAATATTATTCTTTTGTCGTCCTTCATCAAAAAGTGTTTCGTTTTTTAAACCCAATCTCTTTTATTTATACGTGCAAATATATTTAACCGACAGAAAGGCGCCAACCTTCTTCTTCTTCTTCTTTTTTAACAGCAGCAATAATAATAAAATAACGTAGTTTAATCATCTTTAAACTACTTTTTTCTTTCTCCTTTTTTCATTCAAAGGTTGCGGTTTTGCGGAAAAAATCATGTATAATAGAATGAAATATGTTCTTTTTGATTTTTTGTGGCAGCTTCTTAATATTAAAAATAAGCATGGAGAAAAATTATTGCAACTTTTTGGGGAGTGCAAATTACGTAATTGTTGAATAACTTTTTCCAAAAAGAAGATTCAATATTAAATATCAATGATGCAATTTATAAAGTAATTTTAATAGTAACACAAGTGGATATTAAATATCGTTACTGTATTGAAATTTTTTGTTCCTTAGATTTTTTTTCATGGTTTTCTGGTGTTCATCCGTTTTAATCATTCTTTTTTTCTGTAAAAAGCTACAAAAAAGACATTAACAAAATTAAAATTGATCAATTCAAATGTACGTTTTGATTATTTGAAAAAAAAGTAATAAAACCTGTTGTTTGTAAAATCAAAAACATCGTTCTCGTCGCTTTTTTTAAAACTTTATCGCAAAATTTTTAAAGTATATTACATTAAAGTTTTTTAAAGTCTTTGCTGGAATTTTCGGTTTTTATGCTTCAAATATTGCTATTTTATATTTCTTTTGATAGCTTGACTACCGTAAACTTTGTGTAACTTTGATGTTTTCTTTTTTCAACATCTGTCTGTCAAGCTTATCTTCAAAAATTATATTCTTTGATCTTTTCACGTCATATTTTAAATCTTTTTTGTTTTAAAATCGTTACAAAAGAAAACTTTCACGTTTTTCTTTTATAAAAACACAGACATTTATTTAAACGCTTCTTTAACGAAGCAATAAAAAAGAAGAAAGTCTTTTCAATAATAATTTTATTTAATAAAACCCATCTTTTTAAGTTTTTTATGTGCTAATGTTTTCATCTTTTTTCTTTTATCATTTTCGAGGTCGTCGTTTTTAATGACTTTTTCATTTTTATTAATTATTAAAACGGAACCGGAAAAACACAAAAGTTCAATCAAAAATCGGAAAAAGAGAAAAAAAAAGATTGTTCGGTTTTTTTGAAAAAAGAACAAAAAAATAAATGAAAAATGAAAGCAATTTTCAAAAGTCACTTTTTCTTATTTTTGTTTAATTTTTAAGGGATGCCATTGTTGATAATGAAACTGTTAGAATATTAAATATTTCAACAATTGATGAAAATGCCAGCGGCGAAAATGGAAATTCAACAACAACAGAAACGAAAGAAAAACGGTTGAAACGTGAATCGTATATCGAAAAACGAACATGTTCAAGCCGATTTCAACTTGAACTTTTTATGATTCCTGTTTCAATTGCAATGATTCCATTTGCGTTGGTTTCTTTGCTGCTATGTGTGTGCTTTTGTGGTCCAAAAGAAACAAGAGGTAATTTTTTAAAAAAAGTTTTTGCTTGCTGAAATTCTGTCATTAATTTTGGTTATCAAGTTCATAAAAACAAAAACAAAATTTGATTAAAATTTTCATTTTGTTGGATTTCCTTAAAATTAAAACTATTAAAAAAATTATGCAAATTTGTCTAATTCCTTCAATTATAGGACGTGCACCTGAAAAAATTCTTGGCCTTCGATTATCTCAGCGGAAGAAGATGGCTTCTGAAAGTTTTGATACAGTATCAATGAAATCTGTAGATCGATCTTCCCAAAAGAAGTTATCAGCTGCATCGGCGGCGGCAACAGAAAAGGAAGAAGAAGAACTTGAATATAAAGATGGATATGTGCAACGAAGAGATTCAAAAAAGACTCGATTCTCAACCAATGTTTTATTTATTGATCCACCAATGCGTCGAGCTTCATCTGTTTCATGCCTGGAGGGGTTACAATCTCGAAGTGGATCCTTCGCAGTACCCGTGCCCCAAACAACTGCCACTGAAATTAGCGAAGAAATGGAAAGTCGAAAATTATCTCGTCATATCAGCTTTAATGATAGTGTTTCAATTTTGGGTGAAGAAGCTGAAACCATTGCCCCCCTTCCAGAATCCGTAAAAAGAAAATCAATTTTTAAGCGATCTGTGAGTGTTAATTAATTAGGATAAAATATTTACAAAAAAAAATTACTGGTAAAATGTGTATTTCGGGAAATTGAATTTGATGGTTGAATTTGTTCCTTCTTTTTTAAAAATGAGTTGAGCTTTATAAATTACGGTAACAAGCTCTAAAAATATACAGAAAGAATATATAATAGAAAGTTTATTGCCTCAGGGATGATAAAAAATAATGTTTTTGATTTTATTGTTATTTACTTTTATAAAAAAGATACTGTAGGTGCTGTTTTTAAATTTGTTTTTTTGTTTGTTTTGTTGTAAATGTTTGTACATAATGTTTTTAAACCGTTTTGTGTCGACAATGAAAAATGAATGATTTCGTACTAAAAAAGGATACTGTAGCTTTACAGTAATATTTTATTCATTTGAACAAAGTAATCAACAACAAAAAAGATGATCAATAATTTTTAAAAACCACGTTGATTTGAATCATAATCTTTTGTTAGAAGCTAAAATATATTTTTCACATTTCAACATAAATAAAATCATAAAAAAGCCAACCTCTAAAACCCTCCAACCATTTTCTTGCATCTTTAAAATATACGATGGATCTTCATTACGGTAATTGAGTCGAATTGTTCGAATTGCATAAACTAGCGAACTGACAAGTCTTGCCCGCATTGAAACCAAAATATGCTCCAAATCAACAGCTTCCCGCTTTTCATTATATCCTTCAACAACAGATTTTGCAATTAATCTCCAATTATCTTCTTTTGCATCAACAGCAAGATAAAGGATTAATGCCGCGATATCATAGATTAACAAAGATTTATGAACATCTCCAAAATCTAGCAATCCTGTAATCTCATATTTTCCGTTTGAATTTGTTTTTAAAAGAACATTTGTTTCATTCACATCAGAATGAATGAATCCAGCTTTGAATTGATCTCTTTTAGAGACAACATCAATTTTCAGATCATCAAATCCCCTCTGGCAAAGTTCAATTTGTTTTTTATCAGTTAAAATATTTTCTTTAACTTGATGATGCAATTCTTCTTCAAGTTTATCCCAATCTTCACAGCACATAAAAATACACCAATTATCATATGCAGGATGAGAGAAATCAGATGTGGCATTATGGAAATCAGCAACCAAACTTCCCATTAATCGGTATACGGTATCATTATAACCAATCTTTTCAAGCATTAATCCTGGCAAAAATTGATACAATCGAATTGGAGCTGTCACTAAAAAATGTTTTATATTTAATTTTCGGCACAAAATTTGTCTTTATCGAATTAGCTTACCTTCCTCAGTCATATTAACAATCTTCCACAATGTGCCATCGGTGGTTGGCAAAGTTTCGGCACATGGAATTCCATTGCTTCTTAAATGTGCAGTTAATTTTGTTTGTCCATCGAGTAATAACGGATTTGAAGCTTCCAAAGGATTCGAGAATTTAACGATGAAAGTTGTTTCACCTCTTTTGGTCAATTCCACATTTGCTGTTGAATCAAAAGTGACATTTTCAATCCGAAAATTTAAATCATCATAACCCGTTAATTTTTGAACAACACAATCCGCAATGCCATAAATATTTTTAAGAATTTCTTTCAATTTTGATTCTTCAATTAATGGAGTTTGTGTAATTGTTGAAGTTGAATAATGCGTTGGAGACATTATTTTTTGAAGTTGGAATAAAACAATGATCACTGCAGTGAAATAAATAATTGAATGTTTGTGGACTCAACAAATTTAGGTAAAGAAAAGTAAATAGACACTAACTTTCAATCATTCATTCAAGAAAGAGAGAGCTTATCGGGGGGTGTTGTTGTTGATGACCCTCTTTGTCTAGTTTTAAATGCAAAAGTTTGCAACGATGCAATTAAAATCAATAAACAATAGTTTTTTGTGTTGAATAAAAAAACCAATTTTCTTAATTGCACCCCTTTGAATTTGTTTGTAGTTGACTACAAAAATTATAGTTTTTTTGTTGAAAATTCAAAAAGTAGTGTATAATTTCATCAAAAAAGGTAGTACCCAAAAATAGTACAAATTTCAGTGTCTAAAACTTTCTTTCTTAAGTTGTAATAAGTTTTTTAGCAGCTTATCTCGTGTTCAAATAAAATAAGAAATCTTTCACGTGACTTAATCTTTGCTTTAAAATAAAAGTTTTATGTTTTTTTTGTACATTTGGAAAGATTGAACTGAACGAAGCAAAAGAAATAATCTTGCGAAAAGATGACCAAAATAAAAAAAATTGTTATCAGTTATGGTCGGCGGTTGATTGTGGAAAGTCCTCCCGGAACTTTTCTTCTTTTTTAACAACTTCAAATAAAAATTTTTGCTGAAATAAAATATTCACTAATGATGACCATACAAAAATCATTTTCTATGCTTTTCTCTGATAAAACAAAAAGCATTAATTGCATCAGATCATACCAAACAAATTTTGCTTATAAAAGGGACTACAAATTGGAGGAAAGAAGTCATTTTAAAAACGGGGCGAGCAATTACCACTGCCACCACCGCCATCATCAAAGAGAGATGAATCGCCTTTTCATTGTTGCTGTTGTGGCAGTTGCTATATTTGCTGCTGTTGTGTTTGCGGCACCTGCTGCTGATCTTGTTACTTCATTGCCTGGGGCAAATTTCACAATCCCATTTAAGCATTACTCGGGATATCTTAAAGCTTCAGATAAAAAACAATTTCATTATTGGTTCACTGAAGCTTACAGTAATCCCGCAAGTAGTCCAGTTTTGTTATGGCTTGTATGTACATTTTTTTTTCATTACCGTAATCCCAAACTACAACATTGTTTTAGAATGGTGGTCCCGGATGTTCATCCCTTGGAGGTTTAATTGAAGAATTAGGTCCTTTCCATGTCTCTGATAATGGAAATACAGTATACGAAAATCCATATGCCTGGAATCGAGTTGGAAATGTCATCTTCATGGAATCCCCTGCAGGTGTTGGCTTCTCATATGATTCCTCTGGCAATACTGCCACTAATGATGATGAAGTTGCAACAAATAATTACAATGCCTTGGTTGATTTCTTTACAACAAAATTCCCTGAATACAAAAACAATGAATTTTATATTACTGGTGAATCATATGGTGGTATGTTTATTTTTTTGCTACCGTAATCCTACAAATTACAACATTTATTTTTTTAGGTGTCTATGTCCCAACTTTGGCTGTTAAAGTTGCTGCAGATAAAACAAATTTCCCATATTTTAAAGGAGTTGCAATTGGAAATGGAATTTATTCTTTCCCATTAAATTATAATACAATGGTCCCACTTTTCTATTATCATGGATTAGTTCGTCAAACTTTGTATGATAAAGTTGCAACAACTTGCTGCAAAGGAAACACTTATAAATGTGATTACTACACACAATTGGAAGGATTTAGTGATTGCTCAAATCTTATCAATCAACTTCTTGATCAAGGTGAAGATCTTGATCCATATAATCTTTACAGGTATGTTTGCTTTGATAAGGCAATATTGAAAATTGAAATTTTGATTTTGGTTAATCAAAACCGTCAATTTTGGCTTAAAGTGAAATCAAAATTTGCATAAAATTAATTTTAATAATACGGTAATAACATATTTTAGTACCTGTTATCTTGATTCTGGATCAACATCTAAACGAAACTTTATCCGTCGAATGCTTGTAAATAAATCTGGCAAGAATCTTCTCCAAAAATCTGCCCCTCGTGCCGCTGGTCTTCCCCTTTGTGCCCAAGATAACAATACTGAAATTTATCTCAATCGTGCCGATGTCCGAACTGCCCTTCATATTGCATCAAATGTTGGACATTGGACTGATTGTTCAAATGAAGTCGGATATTTCTATCAAAGAACCCATGAAGATGTTAGTCCCGAATTCAAAAATCTCATCTCCAAAAATATCAGAATTTTGACTTATAATGGTGATGTTGATACCGTATGCAATTTTGCATTGAACACACAATTCGTTGATCAACTCGGACAACAACTTAAACCTGAATCCTATGATTCAAAGGAATGGTATTATCGATCTGAAACTCCATCTGTTGCTGGATTTGTTACAAGATATACAGGAAATTTGGACTTTGTTACAGTTCGAGGAAGTGGACATTTTGTTCCTGAAGATAAACCCCGTGAAGCTTTGCAACTCATTTATAATTTTATTCATCAACGTGATTACTCTCTTCCCGTTCCCACTTAATTCCTTCTTTTATCTAGCGAATACATGTACACATATTATCATATTTTATACATATATAAATTTAATAAATTTCTCAAAATTTCTTAAAAAAAATTTCAATAAAGATTGACATTTATCCTTTTTGTTTTTTTTTGTAAATTTTTTGTGTTTGGAATTGTAAGAACTTATGTCAAGTTTGGTTTCAAAATGCTGAAATTTTGTGGAAATAAAGACAAAATTTTGGCAGGTCCTCAGGGACATTGTATTTAAGAGATGTGAAATCGGGCATTGTTGCACATACCCAATCATATGTGATTGCAAGATTATATCGTTTGAGTTATGCCTCAGGAAATCTAACAATCGTCATTTTATATTGGTTTAGAAATGGTACAAGCTTAACACTTCTAACTTTTGGAACATGAATTATGAATAGTGCTATTCATAAAACGTACTGTAGCATTTGAAGATTCATTATTCATTGGAGATTATGAAATGTGGACTCTTAGTCAACTTCCAAATGAAATAGTTTAGCAAAAATTGCTCAAAATTTAACCTACCGTATCTGGATACCAATTCTTTCGATTTAAAAATGCTTCCTCGACTTTGGTTGGATTAAAAAAATCAGAAAACGAAGTAAATATACTTTTGAGGTAAAAATTCAGAGCAGCAGTAAATCCACAACTTCAACCAATGATCAAAAAAACCATTAACAGTGAAAACTAAAACATCAAATGTTTTAAAAAGCTTTGACTGGATTACAGTAAATATTTTTTAATACAAAATTCAAAATGTTACAAAACTAAAATCAAACTTTTGTGATGAAAATTAAATGGATGAAGTTGAGACAAAATAATGTTAAATTTTTAACCATTTTTCGGATTACTGTATTGTTTGTGAAAAGCAGTGATCATTAACTAGCCAAAATTATTGTAATGTGTAACAGCAAAACAGATCTAAAAACTAAAAACTATCACTGCTTTTTAAAAATTAAATAAAAAAACACTGCCCTCTTCCAAAAAAGCAACATTTTCGGGTTTCTACAAAAATGTTGAAACTGATCATGACCATTCCTAAAAATTATTATTATTATTTATTTTTCAAAAGCCCCGGGACAAAACACACCCTTTCCCCAACACAAACACCCCACCCCAAACCCCATACCCCGCCCCACATAAACCCAAACATGAAATAAATATTAGAGTGTTCCAAAAATTCTCTTGAAAATTGCCACAATGCAATCATGTTTTTTGTGAACACTCTAACACAAAAACAAACCTTTTAAAAACAAAACTTTAATATGTTTTTAAAGGAAAAAAGGGATATTTTTAATCCTTTTTTCCCCATATAAAAGTTTTGTTGCAGAAAAATAAAAACATCTAAAAAATTGCAGTTGAAAAACAAACATTTAAACAAAGAAAATATGGAACAATAAAAATACAGTATATCTATATACATTTATATACAAACAAATTTATAATTTAAACGAAAATAAATTTTAAACATAAAAAATAAGTCAAATTCAAAGAAATTCAAATAAACCTTTGACAAAATGAATGCAACAAAAAATTTAAAATCAACAAAAATGTACAAAATAAAGAGCAAACATCAAAGGCGCATACAACAAAAAAATGATACAACTATATTTCACTTTTGCAAGTTTTAAAATAAACGTTTTTAAACATCAGAACAATTGTATGATAAAAAATATACAGTAAAACAAACTCAACATAAAAGACGCAATTTTTCTCATAAAACTCTAAAGCTCTAAATCATCAATCAAAAATGAAATGAATAGAAAAGTAAACATGAAGATAGCTCAAAGTAGGAAGGAACAAAACGAAATTAAAGAAGTAAAAAAGGCTTGAAATGATTAATAAGTAAACAAAAATTCAGATTCATGAAAACCTTATACAGTAATTATAATAAATATAATAAAATAATGAGTTTTAACATTTTTTGGCTTATTTTTTTCTTTTTTTGCCTTTGTGATATTTTTTGAACAATTATTTTTGACAATTTTAACTAAAAAAATAAAACAGGCTAAACATACAAAAAACCATCTATAAAAACAGTCGGTAAAAATGCAAATAATAAAGACGAAAACAATAAACTATATTAACAATAATAAACTCTTTCAACAAATGGGTATAAAAATATTAAAGTAAATGTCAAAGTTGACAGTTTTGAATCATCAAAAAAAGAATGGGATTTTAATTTCTTTTTTCTTTTCGATAAGTGAGAAATTTAAAAAAACAACTAAAGAAAATTTGAAAAAAAATCAACAAAAAGTTATGAAATTTTTAACAATTTTAAATTAAAAAATTAAAAAGACTTAACATATGAAATACTTGTTTAAAATAACCGTTTGAAAATGCAAATAAAAAATAAAAAACACAACGCTCTTTCAACAATTGAGAATGAGTAAATTATAGTAAATGTTAAAGTCGACAGCTTTTGAACCATCAAAAAAAAAGATTAGGAGATAAAAGTAGAAAGAATTTTTAAAAAAACAACCAAAGAAAATTTTAAAACCGAAGTTATAAAATTTTTAATAGTAACTGAACAAAAACAAAAATTTAACCAAAAAACTAAAATAAATAATTTTTAACAAGAAAAAATCAAAAAAGCTTAACGAAATAACAAAATATTTGTCAAAAGATGTGTTCGTTAAAATTCAAATAACACAATCGAAAAAATAATAAAGAAAACACAAGACTCTTTCAATAAATTAGAATGACAAAATTAGAGTAAATATCACAGTTGACAGCTTTGAATTATCAAAAAAGACTAACAAGGGAACCGTCAGAAGTGATAATTGAGTTTTTAAATAAAATATGTTTTTTTGGGATGGTTTTAGGTCCATAATGATCATATAAAAATATTACGTGCTGGTTTTTAGGTTACGGTACTTTTTCGGCACTTTGAAGTTTTGTACCCTCATGTCCAAAGGGGGGAGTACGTGCTCAAAAAAGAGAAAAAAATAAAAAAATTTAAAAAATGTTAAAAATGGATGGAAATGTTAGTAATAAGCATATTAATGATACCTAAAAAATATTTTTACTTAAAAACGTTTGAAATCCACTTTTTTAAGCAATTTAAGCATGCGTCATGTAGTAGTACAACAACTTTTAAGCTTTCAAAAATAAATTTATCGGCCTTCTGGCGAAAAAATATTTTGCATACGCTTATTACCGACCCTCAGGAACAATTTAGAGCAAAATTTGTGAAATTTAAAAAATTTCAAATTTTTTTCATTTTTTGAATCCAAAGGGGGGAGTAAGGCAAATCGCAGAACTTCAAAGTGCTGAAAAAGTACCGTAACCTAAAAACCAGCACGTAATATTTTTATATGATCATTATGGACCTAAAACCATCCCAAAAAAACGTATTTCGTTTAAAAACTCAATTATCACTTCTGACGGTTCCCTTGTAAGAGATAAAAGAAGAAAAAAATTAATAACAACTAAAGAAAATTTCAAAATCAACAAAACTTTTAATAAATTTAAATAAATAAAACTAAAATAAAATAAAACATTTCTAACATTTACAAATAGGCTTATTTCGTTTTTTACCTTTTTGACATTTTTAAAAAAAACTTTTCAAAAAATTTAAACTAAAAATTCAAAAGGTTAAAAAGAGGGGCAAAAAAACAAAGGTACGAATAAATTAAAGAAAATGTCGAAGTTGATAGTTTTGAACCATCAAAAAAAAGACTAGGAGATAAAAGAAGAATGAAATTTTAAAAAAACAACTAAAGAAAATTTCAAAATCAACTAAAAAGTTATAAAAATTTTTAATAAATATAAATAAATAAATAAAACTAAAATACAAGATTTTTAACATTTATAAATAGGCTTATTTCGTTTTTTGCCTTTTTGACATTTTTAAAACGATTCTAAAAAATTTAAAATCAAAAATCAAAAGGTTAAAAAAAATTCGTTTCGTTAAAAGTGCAAATAAGAGCGACAAAAAAATAAAGCAAGGGTACGAATAAATTAAAGTAAATGTCAAATTGACAGTTTTGAAATATCAAAAAAAGAGTAGAAGATAAAAAAAGAAAGAAATTTAGAAAAAACAACTAAAGAAAATTTTAAAAAAATTAAACAACAGTTATAAAATTTTATAACTGTTTTTTAACTGAACAAAAAAACATACAACAAAAATTAAAATAAAACGTTTTTAACATTTATAAATAGGCTTATTTCTTTTCTTTTTTTTGCCTTTTAATTTTTTTTACGTTTTTCAAAAACAACAATATTAAAAAAATATTTCTAACAACTACCAACTAAAAAATACTAAAAGCTTAAGAATTACATAACAATAACAACAAAAATATTCTTAAAAATCTTAAAAATTACATTTTTTCGAGCTTGTTTCTTTTTTTTGCCCGTTTTTTATTTTTTTTTCTTTTTTTTTAATAAACTAATTAACAAATTTAAACTAAAATGACTAACAAATTACAACAAAAAAAACTAAAATCTTATTTCGGATAACGTGTAAGCCCTGTCCGTTTTCATAGAGCATCCATCTCATTCTTCGATGATCGATGTTCGATTATAAATTTCAAATCCAAGTTCAGTAAAAGTTGGTCTCTGTTATAGTCAAAAATTTATTTAAAAACTTATTTTTGCTTTTGTTACTTTATTTAAAAACATTTTTATTGTATTCTTTTTTATGTATTCTTTTTTGATATTATATTTCTTGTTTTTACCCGCACTTAAAGTGAGCAATCGCTTTGAAGTGAATAAATAAATAAATAAAATAAATAAATAAATAAATTAACAAATTTAAACTAAAATGACTAACAAATTACAACAAAAAAAACTAAAATCTTACTAATTGATTCTTTATAAAAATATTCTTAAACATTACAAAAACTTCCAGTCAAACTTATCTCACTCTCTTTCACAATCATGACGGCTCAGGGCATTAAAGAAATCCATAAATAAAAAATCATGTTGAAAATAAAGAAGTGAAGAGGTTAAAGTTGCTGAAATGAATGCCAAAGATCAGCCAATTTCAATCAAATCCCAAGATCTTCTTCATAATCCATAAAATAAAATACATAATTTCTTTGTTCATGTTCACGTTGCAAATATAATTGATGTTCAATTCTTCTTCTTCTTGCTTCAGCAGTCATCTTTCCAATTTTATAAAACATAAAAAACACTGATGCAACCAATAAAAAGGTTGAACAAATAATATAATAATAGTTTGAAGAAATTAAAACAAAAAAATTTTTCATTTGAATAAAAAAATATAATAAAACTTTAATTAAAACATTTTTAATATAAACAAAAATCCAATATGAATAATAAATGGAGTAATTTTTAATAAATATACAACTTTTCAGAAGTTTAATAAAAATAAATTTAAATAAATGAAAGGCATCAGAAGAAATAATTGAAATATTTTGAAATACTTCTTCCCAATTTATCATTTGAATCAAAAAAGCACCCATTCCAAAAATAAAAATAAATATTGAAATAAATATTGTCCATACTGAATAAGATTCCTGAAAAATAGAATTTATTCATAATTAAAATATAAACACAAAATCAAAAACTTTGTCAAAACATTTAAAAAAATGTTTTGTCTATTTAAAAAAAGAAAGGATACTGTAAAACACTTACAACAGGACGTGGTGGTTGAACGTGAACCTGGGGACGACGTTCACGTTCGAAATTAGCTTCAGCAGGTTGTTGAAGATCAAGACCACGGCGATGTCCACGTTGAATAATAGGTTCTTGAAGAGGTGGTGAAAGTCGACGATGAACTTGATGATTGGGATGTTGTTGCATTTGTGGCATCATCGGTGGAGAAAGTCGACGAAGATTTTGAGGTGGAACACGTTGAAGAGGTTCAGCAGGTTCAGCAAGATCATCAAAATCAAAAGGTGAAGGAGATCGATCACGTGGAACTGCTGCAACGATTAAACCATTTCTAAATTCGGCAGCTTTTCTGCAAGCTTCCCGGGAAGCTATTGAAGCAGCAGCAAGTTGTTCACCATATCCTGTCATTCTTCTTGAGCCAAGTCGGAAAGTGAGGCAATTGGCTTTAATTTGGGGATCATCTGAAGATTTTCCAAGTTGACCCAATTTTTCAATGGTGTTGTGGATGTCCTGGCGAGTTTGATCAATTCTTTGATAATCTTGCTGAAGTTGGCCATTGACGACTTCAAATTCTTCTTCAGTTGCAGGAGCACGTCGTCCATTGGCTTCAGCAGCTAGATTTAATAGAAGTTGAATTAAAGAGAACATTAAACGTCGCAATTTATAAAAAGACATTGCGGAAATTAAATTCACGAAAATTTTCAATGAAAATTAAACGGGAAGTATGATTGCTGAAAATTTAATTGATTTCAGAAATGTCTTTCAAGCGAAATTTAAAAGTTCAAATTCACGAAAAAATAAATTTAAAAACATCAAATTAAAGGTTAGGGATTGTCCAGACGTGACGTCACGCATTTTATGGGTGCGTGGGGGTACGCAAAATGTGAGGGTTCATATAAAAAGCGGCAAAGATCAAAGGAAAAAACGTGACGGTAAGGGTGGGTGGGTCAGAGAATTTTGGATTTTTGCGTGACGTCACGTCTGGACAATCCCTTAACAGAATTTTTACGAATTCTGATAATTGGCGATAAAAAAATGAACAAATTATGCACAAAATACAAATATAAAATTCATTGTTTATAAAAACAAAGCAAGTTGTATAAATGTTACAGTAATTCAATGGCACTAGCTCATTTATTTTGAGTAGAAAAGTTAGACATGCCTGTAAAATATTATTCTCGGGTACTTTCTTTTGCAAGAAAATTCTACTGTATTTTTTAAATCAGCTTCCAAAAAGTTTAAAAAAAGCTCAAAAACAATTGCTGAGCTTTTAATATTTGCATAAAAGGTCGATGATGTTTAATTCAAAATAAATGTAAGTGGGGAGAGAAATGGAGATTAAGGAAAAAGACATGAGGGTAAAGACTATGTCAGGAGGAAAAAGTTTTGAATAGTTGAATTCAAAAACTCCTTTAATTACAAATAAAAAGGACCATTACTTCTACAGTTGAAAGAATGCCGTCAGAAAGTAAAAACTCCGTAAATTCTGGAGATAGAAATTTTCGAAGGAAATACAAACTTTTCAAAAATTTCAGATGATTAAAACATTTAAGTGTCAGTCTTCTATAAATAAAACTTTAATCAAAAATCAAGAAATGCCTGATTTATTTTGAAATATAAAAAATGTTTTTTAAAGCGTCTGTTTGAATTTTTTAAAAGGAAGGATTAAAGTAAAAGAAAATAGCATCAAAAAATTTTTAAACTATGAAATAATATTCTTAAATTAAATTAAGAAGAAAAAGACTTCAAAAAAAAGCTTGTTCCAAAAAAATCAAGGAATAAAGATTAAAGTTTAAAAAAAGACAGTTTGAACAATTTTTTTTTATTAATTCCAAACAAGGGACCCTCCAGGTATAATGTCAACGAAAAATTTGCCCTCATAAATCAAAAACACTTTTTACCATACATCAAAGGCGGTATCTCTTACCTTCCCTGATGACATCATATCTGGAAGATCCCCAATTTTGAACAGAAACATAATTTAATTATAATAATTGACAAATTTTTAATTTTACATGACAAACACTTTATTTTAAACGGTGAAACCATTTTTCATATAAAAAACTTTTTACATCTTCGAAAACCACGATCGATTTTTTATTTATCGGCAGCAAAAACCGAAAATTTTTTCAAGCTGTTGCAATTTGTTTTGCGCATTGTGTAATACTTTGGATCTGCTCTTTTTTTCACCAAAAAACATTATGACTTTCTTTCGTTGCTTTTTTTCATTACATTTTTATGCTAATTTTTTTTAATGTGGCACTGCTGTCGTGGAGGCAATCTTTTTTTTACTTTTTGAATTTATTCCTTTAAAGTTTTACCTTTTGTTCATAAATTTATATTTTTTCGTTGACTAAGTTTTGTGAATTCTTTACTTTCAAAAATATTTCTTTTCTTTCGTTAAAACGACATTTTGAAACCGAACTTTTCTTAAATTGGTTTTTTAAACAATTTTTAAACTGCATTTAACACCTTTAATTAAGATTGAAAAACAATTTTTGTACATAAATATTGCGGTTGAAGTTTTTCAGAAATGAATTTGCAAATAAATGTTTAGATTTTTTCGAAAATTTTACAAGTTTTTGCGTCAAAATTCAATATTTAATAATGACATAATGTGAAAGAAAGTAATTAATTTAAATTCATTTACAAAGCTAATTTTACTTGATTCGCAAATAAGGATGGACAACGGCCCAAATTTTAGGCCCAGCCCCAGCTCTAAAAAAATCTGTCCCTGCCCTGGCCCGGTCCCACCTTTGCGTTTTTTTTGAAAACGTTGAAAACCAGGCCCAGGGCCTGGCACGGGCTTTTTCAGGGCATAAAAAAGCCCAGACCCTTGTCCATCCTTATTCGCAAATGATAGCTTAATTGTTTCTTGGAATATTTTTGAAAAAAGAGCCATGTTGAAATTTTTATGTTTATTGAAGCAACAATTATAATATGATTTTGACTAAAAACTACTCAAAAAATTTAAATTTAAAGTTGAGTTATAATTTTCTCAAAAATTTTCATCTTTGCAAAAAAACATTTGAATTTTTAATATTTTATTAAATGTAGCTTTTCAACCTACACAAAAATTCATTTCAATAGTCATTAAAGAAAAGCACTACCAATTACAACTTCATGAAGTTTAAAAAAGCAAAAAGTTAAACAGATTTTTAGGTGCAGAACTATACAATTACTTACTTAAAACTGCTAAACAGTACATTCAACTTAAAAAAACAAGTAAAATGGGACATTTAAAAATAAAAACATTCAAGAATATTTGATAGAAAAATGTCCCTGAATGGTTGGGATTATTTTAAATGGGCAGTAACTTTAATTTTGTTAACATTTCATTGTCTTGTCACATATTTTGTTTTTTTAATGAGAATTCAAAAAAATTCAACTTTTCAATCCCATTTTTTCTTACTGTATTTAATGATGTCCGTGTCAGATATTTTAACAGTAATAAATAATTTTTTTCTTGCAAAATTTACTGCTGTTGAACCATGGAAGCAATGGTTTTTTGAACATCCAATTTGGAATTCTGTTTGTTACATGACCTCAGGGTATTTAATTTATATTCAATCATTTTTGCATATCGCAATCGCGGTCAATCGAATTTATGTTTCATTTTCATTAATTCATGGAAATAAAAGGATTTCGACGCTGGGGAGAAGGATTACATGGATTATACCAATTATTCCAATTTGTATTTTATTTCCAAGATTTTGGGGTCATACTGTTTATGCTTGGACTCCAACAGGAGATTTAACCGGATATTATGTTGAACCGTTTATGAAAATGGTAAGGGTTCTTTTTATGTGACAGGCATAACACAGAAATGATGCATAAAATGATGTAACCATTATTCAAATTTTTAACAATCACTCACGAGACTGTTAAAAATTTGAATACTGTCACAAACAATGTTTAACCTAAAAATACCCTAATTTTTTACAGTACCACGTGATCTGCGGTCAAGCAATTGTTATTTCTGCTTCATTCATTTCTTTCATTTTAACAGTAATAACAATTGGTCGATATCGATATCTTCTAAAAAAGTATCAACATGGACAAATGTCTTCCTCGATGAAGCAAGATATAATTCTATTTTGTCAAGGTTTTGTTACAATGTGCTTTCAACTTTCTTTTGCAGCCTATTACATTATGACAATGATTGGATCAATGACAAATTCCCCCGATCTTGTAACTTTTGCATGGAGGTATTTTAATTATGTCAATGATGCAGCAAGTTTATGCAATCCAATTGCTCTGTTAATTGTATGCAAATTTGTAAGAAAAGATTTCTTTGAATTTTTATCTGGATGTAAACCAAAGAATCTTGTCAGTCCATGGAATACTTCGGCTGCAATTCCAACTCCTTATATTTCAACACCACTGAATTAAAAGAAAATTTAAAAATAATTTAAAGAGAATGTCTACAACGTTTGAATATTGATTTATAACAATTTATACAGGTGACAGGCTTTGTGTTTTACTTTTTTGATGAAAAATGTTTGCAAATTCTGTAAATAAATGGTAAAACTAATTGCACCGATTTTTGTTTTTCATAATAAAATTAAAACAGGTGAAAACTCCCCCATTTTTATCATCATCATTTAAAAATATGATGTGAATTCAAAGAAACCTTTTTTTAAATTTTTTTAAATAATCATTTTTTGCAAGAAATAATTTATTTTAACAAGTGAAAAAGAAAAATATAGTGTAAAATATTTAACGAGTATTTTTATAATTTTAGATATGAACTTAAACGCCTAAAAATAAAGTTGTTTTTGTGTTTAAGCATTTTTACTTTTGTTTAAAACAATCTTTAAATTTTACATTTACTTACTATTTCCTTGTACATTAAACATTACTAATAAAAATGATGACTACAGTGAACTATTGATACTGTTAAAACAGCACTTTTAACACAGTAATTATTAGGTCTCCAGGGTGTCTGGTAAATGTGAAAATAAAATTTTAAAAAGCTGTAGTCACTTTTATTTTTTTCAAAGACGTCAAGAAAAGATAGAAAAGTTCAAAAAATTACAGCTTTTTGAAACTTTTTAACTTTACAAATTTTGTGGTACTTTTTTTATTCTGATGAAGAACTTTTCTTAGCAGTGAAATTGTTTTAGTTTAACATTTTAAAGTTAAAAAGTTTAAAAAACAATGAATTTCTGTATTGAAGCGGGTGAAATTCATTACTCTCTCGATTATAATATTGTTTTGGGTGCTGTAATTGTTATAAATGTTCCAGCTTTAATTTTAATTTATAAAGTTGCCCCATTTATTTATAAAACTCATGTATGTTTATTTATTACTTATCTTAAAAATATTTTATATTTTAGACATTTCATTCAAATTTGAGAGTTCTTTTATTAAATTTAAGCTTAGCCATTTTTCTTCGAACTTTATTTACAACTGGTCGGGCAGGATATCGGATTTTCCGAGCTGCTACCGTATCTAATCCATGTGATTTTGTGAGTACAGTAATTCGATGTTCAATTGAAGCAAAAATTCAATCGGTGCCATTTTCGGCGATTGTTTATTGCTTTCCGGTGATTTGTATTGAACGATTCCTTGCAACTCTTTTACGAAGATCCTACGAAAAACGAAATCATTCAAAAATATTTGTTTGTATTTCAATTTCTTTGGTAAGTAATAATTGAAATATTAAATGTACTTAATTGCTTTAAATTTTAGTGGTGTTATTCAATAATAAGATATATCAAAGCAGATATGAATTTGACAGATCTTCAAGCTCCAGTGGTATACTGTAGTTCAATTTCATCAATTGAAAGTGTCAATTTTGAAACTTTTATTAACAATGAACAATTTTATTGTCCAATTTTTTGTTGCATTTTATCACTTGGGATTATCGTTTATTGTCGAAATCAAAGAAAGTAAGCCATTTTAAAACGAAAAATGCCATGCCATGATAATGTGTTATGTTTTATCAATCTAACTTATGTTAAAATTTAAATTTCAGTTTATTCTACAAATCCCGATCCGCTGATCATTCTTTATCAAATCGATATCAGTTATCCGAGATTATCCGAACCACACAAGCTGTTCTTCTTCTTTGCATTTGTTTTTCATTTCTTTACATAATTTATCGCATTCATTTACTTATTCAAATACAGTATTTTCATGTTACAAATTTAAAGCGTTTTAGTGTTGTAAAAGTAAGTTTCACCTTTTTGCCTTGCGTCATCATTTTTATATCCCTATAATTATCACTCTCAATTTTTCCTCTTTTAGGAAATCAGCAGTCTTTGCGTAATTCCAATAGTAGCAAATATTTTTGGAATCACATTTTTATTTCTCAAAAAACATTCAAAAGGTAGTAGTAATAACAGCAGCAGCAACAACCATCGCCAATCAATAAATTTATCCATTCTTAAAAAGAAAAATAAAGTTTATCAAAAGAATACGGCTACTGTAAGCGATGCAGTATCACCAGCAGCTAAAAAAGAATCAGATGCATATTTTAAAATTTATTCAGTTTCATGGAAATAAATTTTGTGTTTTTGTTGTAATCAATAAATTTTATTCTTTGAAAATCAAAGCTCAAAGCATCTAAAAATACAAAATTGTATAAAAACATATTTTTGCAGTTCAGTTGCACCTAAAAATAGCTGAACTTTGAGCGTTTAACTCAGGAACCCATGATCAACCCTTAAAAACCAATCTAAAAATAATATACCTCGGACACTGCAAAAACGATGTGGATCATGTCAGGAATCTCCTTGTCCTCTTCTCTTTCCCCCCTATACAAGCAAGAAAACAAAACATCGATCAACAAACATGAATGAAAAAACTGACGAAGCTTTGGAAATTTAGAAAAAAAGATTGTCTGCACTTTGATTTTTTGCAGAGTATATAAAAGGTGAATAAAAATTTGCTAAACAGGGATAGCTTTAATATAGATGTTTAAATAAATTTCTGCATCAAAAATGGATTTTTATTTATTTATTATTGCTGGAAGAATAACTACTGCAAGAAGATGGGAAGAAACTCAATTAATTGGTAAGCTAAGATTGTTTACAGACATAAGAGAACTACAGTATTTAAAAAAATACAAATATTATAAACAAACCAAAACTTTTAATAGATTTCTATTCTTTTTCGTTCATCGTGATCACTTTCAATTTTTGTTCTACATCAAACTTCACTATCTTTTTTTACTGTAATGGTTTTTTAGGTAAACCCTTAAAATTTTGTTTTTCTTCCTTCTCTCTTCCGCGTGCCAAAAAAAAATTATTACCTTTCTTTTTTCTCTCCTTACAATTGGTAAAATAACAATTTTCCCCAAGGGGAAACCCATAAAAAACTTAAAAAAAGGTTCGATTGAACCTTTTATTTTTTTTAAATCTTTGTTTTATTTTTTTAAAACTTCAAAACAAAATTTCCACCACCGCCGTCGCCGCCGAAAATCAACATTGAAGGCCTTTTTTATTACTCTGGTTTTTCTACTTTCGAGGTTGAAACTTTAAACCCAAATCTTATTTTTTATTAGTTTTTTTTAAATGCGCAAAAATAATCAACATGAAAAAAAAACTAAGAGTGATCAACTGACGTACAAATATCAGTGATTGTTTTTCATTAACTAACCAACCACAAAATATGTCAGAAGAAATATCAAGGGCGGAGTTCGGGGAGAACTTTTTCTTTGATAAAATGAATTAAAGTATTCTGTAATGACTATAAAATATTCTTAACAGAAACAAAAGTATATAAATAGTTTTGGGAAAAAGGGATCCCCCGCAAAAGTGTTTATTTTTTCTGTTTTTTTAAAGAAGGTGGAATAAAAAATTTATTATTTTGTTATTTCAAAAAATTATTTTTCCCAATGAAAATGAAGCCTGTTCACAGTCAGACTACGGGTAAGCAATAATTGAACTTTAATTAAATTTGGTAAAAGTAATCCAATGTATATGCAAATAAGCGAATGTTCCTCATTAAAGATTGCCATGTTTTTCGTAAATTTATTACTAAATTAACAGTATAACCATAAGATTGGTTTAATTTTTAAATTAAACCCATAGTATTTTATTTATTTCTTAAAACAAACAAATAAATAAATAAATTGCACAGTTAGGTAATACTGCTTTCTTTTGTCGATAATTAGCATTGCCTAACTATAATGTTTCCCAAGATGGAGAAAAAGGGGGTTCAACTGAAGAAGAATAATTTACATTTCATAAAGTGGCAAAGATCAAACATCGCGTAAAAATCTTTTTTCATAGTTTCTATGATGTCAGTCAAAGACTTAAAAAACCCTTAAAAATTTGGTAATGCACCTAAAATTTAAAAGTTCATGCCCTTGCATGCGAAACAAAACAAAGCAAAACCTAAAACAATTATTTTATCTCTCTTTTTTTGGTTTCCCCAAATAAAAACTTTAATCATAAAAACATTAAATAATTGTTTCTTCGTCAAATCTAAAATCAAAATTTTTTATGTCCTTTTATTATCTTTTTTGTTTAGGGAGAGACGTTTGTTGCACGAGTTTATTTTTTTTTATTGTCGTTTCAATGAAGGAAATTGATAAAAATGTCGGAAACCACCTTCTTTCTTCTTTTTTCAATTCAGCAGTCATAATAAAAAATTGCTGAAACGCATAAAAAAATTTATATTTAAAAAAAGCTATTAATCTATTTATTTATTTTTATTACTATTAGGGGTTTTCTTAAAGTCATTAGAAAAAACTTTTAAACCCAAAAAAAGTAATTAAAAAAGAGCAAAAAATAAAATTTTTACATCATTTTTATGTGTGTTTCTTTTTTAGTCGAACAATACAGTAAAATTTTGAATAGAAAATCTTCGCTTCGAAATATTCTTCAGTTAACCGCAGATGGATTAAGCAATGCATTCGCTCGAGATCAAAAAACTCCAGAAGATTTAATATTTGATTTATTCAAAATTCCAAATAAGAATGAAGCATCAATTGGAAAACTTTTATCCGTCCTTAAAACCTACGGCCTCCATGATACTGATCCAAGACTTCGGCCAATGATTGAAAGAATTCGAAAAATTGAAGAAGCTAAAGAAGAACGTGATCATGAAGGTTGGCCTTTTAGGGTTTAAAAACTATAAGAATTCCATCATCTTTTTTAAATCAAATTTCTCGTAGAACTTTGATTCGAACTAATCCAATCACTTTTTTTTAGCCAAAGATCCGCGGCATTGGAAATTATCAAAGAATGATTTCAAATTGTACGTTTTCATTGACCTTCCAAAATAGAACTTTAATCTTTTAAACTTTTGTTGTTGTTGTAGGTGTGTCAATGAATGTTTATCATTAATTTCTCGAACCCTTCAAAACAATCTTGTTGTTCCATCATGGTATCAATTTACAACAATTATGAAAGAGATTTATGCTACTGTATGTTTGAATCTTCTTTACTCTAAACACATTCTTACATTTTATAGTGCATTGATGTCAAAGATGGAAATGTTGCAACTTATATTCCACAATTGGCTCGAGTAAATCCAGATTATTGGGGTGTTTCAATTTGTACCATTGATGGACAAAGAATGGATTTTGGAAGTACAAAAGTTCCATTTTGTATGCAATCAATTTCAAAGGCTTTCAATTATGCATTAGCTGCAAGTGAATTGGGAGCTGATATCGTATGTTTGCATTTGTCTTAGGGTACTACTAATTTTATTCAATTTAAAGGTGCACAGCTTTGTGGGACAGGAACCCAGTGGTCGATTATTCAATGACATTTGTCTCGATTCACAAAGTATGTCTTTTGCTTCTGAAATCTAAATTGTTACCGTAACTGTAACTACTTCAATTTTATCATTTTTAGATAGACCTCATAATCCAATGGTAAACAGTGGTGCAATAATTGTCTCTTCACTTATCCAAAATAAAAAAAATTATGCAGATCGATTTGAATATGTAAGTATTATATATATCTACAGTATCCACATCTACAGTACCCTTACACCTCAACTTGTTTCAGATGTTATCACAATATCGTAAAATTGCTGGAAATGAATATGTTGGATTTAATAATGCTGTATTTCTTTCGGAAAGAGCAACCGCCGATCGAAATTATGCATTAGCATATTACATGAAAGAGAATGGTTGCTTTCCACCGGAGACTTCAAGCTTAACCGATGCTTTGGATTTTTATTTTCAACTTTGCTCTTTGGAAACAACTTGTGAATCTTTGAGTGTTATGGCAGCTACTTTAGCCAATGGTGGAGTTTGTCCTTTGACAGAAGAACGGTGCATTGATTCAAGGCCATGTCGAGATGTTTTAAGTTTGATGTACAGTTGTGGGTAGGTGTTTAATGGAGAGAGATTACGGTATGCAAAGATAAGGATTAAAAATTTCAGAATGTATGATTACTCTGGTCAATTCAGTTTTCATGTTGGTCTTCCTGCAAAATCTGGTGTTTCAGGTATGCTTTTGTTAGATCAAGTTTCGGATTCAGAAGGCAATTCGGAAATCATTTTGTTGTTTTCTTGTTTTTTCTTACCAAATCAAGCATACCGAAATCAAATATTTTGTATCTTTCATTACAATTTTTGCACATGCTTTGATTTTCATATGTTAATTAAACCATCTTTTTTTCTAGGAGCAATGATTGTTGTAATTCCAAATTTGATGGGAATTTGTTTGTATTCCCCTCCATTGGATAAACTTGGGAATAGTTGTCGAGGTGTAGCATTTTGTAAAGAAATGATTTCTCGCTTCTCTTTTCATAATTATGACTCACTTCGAAATACAGAATGCAATAGTAAATTTGATCCCCGAAAACGTCATGGTGATTTAGAGAAGGATCAAGTGGTGGCACTTTTATTCGCCGCAAAAGCTGGAGATTTAAATACCATTCGAAGAATATACCTTCAGGGCATTGATATGGAAATGGCAGATTACGATAAACGAACAGCGTTGCATTTAGCGGCTTCAGAAGGCCATCTTGAAACTGTTAAATTTTTGATTAATATTGCTCGAGTTAAAGTGGACCCTCGGGATCGATGGCATCGTTTGCCAATGGATGATGTCATCACATTTGGGCATCCTGCAATTGCAACTTTACTTGAAAAGGCAATGGTTTTAACAGATTCTGGAATTCAAGAATGCAACGAAGAATCACCAGCTTCATCTTGTGCAAGCCTAAAAACTGGACATCTTCCAAGAAATATTTCTGTTGCAACTTCTGATTCCAGTGATGACGAAGAATCCTCCGATGAATTCAGTCTTTCTTCATCAAATTCAAAGAAAATCCTTTTTACTCTTGGTGAATGCGCCATTTCTCCCGTTTCTGCAACCGTACAAACAAAACCTCAATAATCATATATTAACTAACATATACGTATCTGAATATAATGATATTTTTTGTTTTATTTAAATTTTAATATATGGTATTGTATTAAGCAATAAAATTTATTTCATTTAATCTAAGTTAACAAATGAGATTTAAAAATTTTTTAATGATATTGTACAAAATTCTATTCTACAAAATTAATAACTGAAACTAAATATTTTCCAAAAATATAATTATTTTTTGTTTTTAATTGTCTAAAAAATGTTTTTGATATTAAAAGAATTTTTTTCCGATGGTTGAGTTTTTACTGCGTTTTAATTTGAACAGCAACGTTAGTTGCATTATTTATTTTTAAAAAACCATAATTATCACATATTTTGATTTAAAAATACTAAAAATTCAAAAATAGTTTTTCATTTTAAGAAAAGTTTTTTATTGAGAAAAATGAATCTGCCAAAGATCAAAAATGACGAACAAAAAGATTTTCAAAAAAACGAAATTTTTTAAAAGCTGCTTTCAAAAGATTGATCAAAAAAGTCAGCGAAGCAATGAATGTTTTTTCATTTTGATGCAGACGAACAAATTTTATGTCTGTTTGAAAAGTGAAAGACTGCCATTTGAATCAAAGATTTGTTTCAACATCGTTGTTTTCGTTTTCAACACAGACAAAATTCATTTTTTCATTTCTTTGCGATGTCGAAACGAAAGAAAAAAATAATGATTGGATTCAAAAAGAAAAAAGAGAGATGCAAACATTTTAGACCTAAAAAGTGTCATCAACGATCTCATGGTTCAAGAGCCAAGGAAATCATTTATCCAGCTTTACGTTTGTTTATCTTTTCTTATCTCTTTATTATTTAACTTAAAAATGAAAACTGATTTCTGATGATCTGGTTCACAGTTTGTTTTACAAAAAAATGTTTTGCAAATAAGTTTGGGACATAATGATATTATATTCACCGTTAAAAAACATAAAAAAAGAACATATTCGATGATTCACATCTGCAGCAAAAAAATTTTGATTTTGTTATTTCTTTTTTCTTTGTGCCTGTCTGGCTTTTTAATGCCTGATGCTTTTTGTTTAAAAAGTTATTCTTTCATTTTTTTGATTTAATTGGTACCTTTTTGAATATTTTGTATTTCATATTTTCAATTCAAATGAGATAGTAAATGTTTTTAAAATTTAAAAATTACTTTGTTGTCCAAATGCAAATATTGAACATAAAATATGATAAAATAAAATATTTTAAATATTTAACATGATCAGTATAATTAAATTTAAATAAGCTTACACTACAACACTGTACAGTTTTTTTTAAATTTTCATTTAGTGCACTTTGACAGAACGAAATGTATTTCAAATACATTTGTTAACTTTTTATTTTATGTCAAAATAGAAAACAGATAATTTTAACCAAACATAAGTTTTTAAGCAGCGAGAGGCAGATTTCGATTTTATTTTCTTGAACAAATATAACTCTGTAAATTAATTTCAAATAAATCTTTAAAAATAAAAATCAACTTGCAGCTTTATCTTATTTTTATCTAGAGCTAACAAAATTACAAAGACATTCAATTAGCTCTGCGGCGAGGGAAAAAAAGGAAAAAAGAAACGTTTAGCAAAGCTCCATCTGACTTTTGAATCCTTGAGAAATGAGAAAAACACTTTTTTCGAAAGAAGTGTTTTTGTCATAGATCAACATGTTTATGTTTTTCTTTTCATTTCGGAAATATTGCAAAAAGGCGCCATTCAGTTTTGGCAAAGAAAAAAAGAAATTTTTCTACTCTGTTGTGTTTTGGATGATTCATTGATCTTTGTATATTTACTTGTCGATCTTTCTCACCGCCATTTTTGCTACTAATTTTTTCAAACAACTTTCATCTGATTTCGAAATCCGCAGTTTTCTCATAATTTACGGCAACAAACAAAACGAGTGAAAAGGATGTGCTTTCTGTTGTTGTTTTTTGTTCATCAAAATGATTCATATTTGTTTGTGCAAGTATTGATGTGTTCCAGCACATTTATGCCATTAACACCTTTCACTTCATTTCGTTTTTGAAACACTTTTCACATTCTTTCGTAATTTGTTGTTTTATTATCTTTGGAAAATTGTTTTAAAGATGGAGGGTTGGACTTTATGCAAGTGAAGAACCTTATTTAAAAGCAGAAAGTTTTTCATCAAAATTGGGTTTTAGACTTTTTACAATTGTTTGACGTTTACAATTTGTGTAATATTATAAGCTGTTTTTAAATTCACCCGTTTTTGAAGCCCTTTATTATTAGTTTGATTTCGAGAATATTATAATTACGTGGTTTCGAAGAAGAACAAAAAAAAAGAATAAACTGAAAAATATTTAGATTCCTGCAACTTTATTACAATTATGGGACAAGAAAAAAGCTCATTGGCAACTTGTGAAGGGATGAATAAAGGCGCCGCTGCAGATGCTGTTGCTAGAGCTAATTGTGCTGCAGCATGCAATATTGAAGTACGAAATTTGCATAATGTCTTTTAAAGAAGAAATTATCCTCAAAAATTTAGGGGTTTGAAATTGGTGAATGCAAAATGGCCGATGATGAACCAACATGTGTTTGCTCAATTCCAAAAACCGATTCCAAATAAATAAGATGTGCCATACACATATTTCAGACATCGGTACTTTGAATTTTGAATTATTTTTTCATTATTTTTGTATCTGTTTCCGATGTGTGTTTTCCTTTTATCTTTATTCATGTATCGAAAATGTAGTATAATTCCACTTCTGAAGTTTAGATCAATTTTGTGATCAAAATTTTTACAGTACTTTTATTTTAACATTATAACTTTGTTCTCATTGTTAAAGGTATATATTTTTGTTGTATTATTATGACCAGTTAGTGAAGATATATGTAAATAAATACTTTTAGTTAATTACAAAAATTTATATTAACAATAACATTGACAAACACATAAAATTTATAAAATTAAACTCAAATATTAAAATAATTTTTTAAAAAATTTTACAATTTTTAGATTTTTTTGAGAAAAAAAAGGAAAAAAGAGAAAAATTTTTTTGGTTTTTCGAAAGAGGTTAAAGAATTTATTACGTGACTTTTCGGCCCTAAATTCTAAAATTTTATTTTTTGGAAGTAAACCTTTATTTTGAAGTGAAGCTCGGACAACTTCTTCAAAAATTTCATCAAGGCTTTGCAAATTTTTTAATGAACATTCAAAAAATTTAACTGCGCCAATTATTTTCGCCATTTCTTTTCCGCTTTTTGAACCATGATGCTCTCTTTCATCATCTCTGAGAGATTCGGGATCATCAGGTAAATCAGTTTTTAAGCCTGCAAATTATTTTATAATATTAATTCTAATTTCAAAACATTGCTGCAAAAAATGTTGAAAGTTTTTTTTTGCTTTCACAGACGTGACCCGAATTTTCATCATTTTTACAACCACACTTACCCGCAAGGATTACAGGTACCTTTGGGCAATGAACCCGAATTTCTGGAATCCATTTATCATAAACTTCTTGTAAGGAATTGTGTGATTCAAGAGAATAACAGATCAAAAAACAATCTGTATTTGGATATGAAAGAACCCGGATTCTATCATAATCTTCCATGCCCTTTGTATCAAATAATCCGAGATTTACTGGAACATTATCCACTACAAGTCTAGGAGCATAATTATCAAACACTACTGGAACATATTCATCATCTGCCCAAATGTGTCTGGTGGTATATGTTAATAAAAGCTGCGTTTTTTTTACTGCAGCATTACTAACAATAACACAATTTACAGTATGTGCTGACATAACCATATGATAATCCTAAGAATATAATATTAAATTATTTAAAGTGTTGAAAAGTAAAATTTTTATTTTTATTCATACAAAATTTACGAATAAAAAATCGAGTAAAAGTGACGAGTGAGAAAAATATAGAAAAAAGAGGGTCTTTAAAATATTGAGAAAAAAAGAGGAAAGGGATGTCTAGAATGACGTGAATCATGAACCCTTTTTCCACAAATGAATCAAAGAGAAAGAAATGTTTATCGAAATTATACATCAGTGCAAAAAAACATGTGTATGTCTAGCCATGTGCACAGTTTTTTAGATTTTGCATAAAAAATATGATTTTGGAACCAAATGAAGCAGAATTTTATGATTAATAATAAATAAAAAAAGAAACTTAAAAAAAGTTACTTATTGAAAAAATATGCGCAAAAAAAATTCCAAAGAATTCCACAAACTTCGGATAAAAAAAAGCAAAAAAAGAACACTTACCGTAGACATCCCCAA
Organism: Panagrolaimus sp. LJ2414; assembly: GCA_024447195.1. Lineage (NCBI taxonomy): Eukaryota > Metazoa > Nematoda > Chromadorea > Rhabditida > Panagrolaimidae > Panagrolaimus > Panagrolaimus sp. LJ2414. The sequence goes on along the minus strand of JAMRXY010000048.1, from coordinate 1,620,692 downwards.
CTTCTGATAAAGTTGATAGCCCATATTTTGGCTATAAACTCGTCCGTCTACTATAAGGAATAATTGTGGCAAAAAAATTAACTGCAGAATCAGCATACTGTGGTTTACCAGTGGCTCAAAGTTACTGTTATACAGTAATCTACAGTGTGACATGGGCATGATTAATTTGGTAATTCTGCAATTATTAGAAACCATAACGTTACAAATAATAAAGATTCAGCATGTCCGAAAACCTATATATTCAGGAAACAACTCCCATAATTCAAATGTTTTTCAAAATTTGTACAACAGTTAGAAAAATTTTATACCACAAAATCACAGCCGCACCTTTAAAAATGGTATATTTTGGAGAAAGTATTGTTTGAGGGTATTAAATGTGCTCAACTTAGTATATTAAAGAAAGAAATAAGAAAAAATATTCAGCTGCTGTTTATTTTTTATGTCGCACTTGGAAGAAGACGGAGATGACGTTGCTTTAATGAGAAATATATTTTTTGTTAAAATGTCGAAAAAAAACACTCTATATATTAATCATTTAGTACACTTTTATTTGACAAAATTGGAGAAATATATTTAAAAGTATACCAAAACCGTCGAAATGTCAAAACAAATTAAAAAATACTTATTAATTTACAGTACAACATAAAGTATGTCTCAAAACTTTAGCCGCACCTCAAAATATAGAGATTCTGATAGTTTTCGGTATCGAAGCAAAAAGCAATTGTTACCATCGTATTCCTCATGTTTGAAAACCCCTATATACAAATTTTCAGGTACCGTACTCTTCTACAATTCGTTTGCGGATTTTAAATGCCAAATTTGACTGTCGCAAAACTTTAGCCGCACTTCTGAAAAAATACAAAAATAATAAAGAATGGATAAAATATGGTTCAGACATGGTTAAGCATGCTTAATTAAGGTTATTAAATAATTTGTGAAGAAAAAATCAAAAAATATTCAGTGGTGTTAATTTGCCACCAAGTTGAAAATGCCATTTTTGCCGTTTTTGGCACTTTTCGAGTGCCATTATCTTCACAAATAACCTTAATTAAGCATGCTTAACCATGTCTGAACCATATTTTATCCATTCTTTATTATTTTTGTATTTTTTCAGAAGTGCGGCTAAAGTTTTGCGACAGTCAAATTTGGCATTTAAAATCCGCAAACGAATTGTAGAAGAGTACGGTAGCTGAAAATTTGTATATAGGGGTTTTCAAACATGAGGAATACGATGGTAACAATTGCTTTTTGCTTCGATACCGAAAACTATCAGAATCTCTATATTTTGAGGTGCGGCTAAAGTTTTGAGACATACTTTATACTTAACTTAAATAACCACTTGTATTAGCATAAATGAATTATCAAAGTCCCATCACCTAATTACTACTGATTTTCAAACAAACAATGTAACTTTTCAGTATCGGACAAATTAATTGGTTAACTTTCACATCAAAAACAGTCTAAAGTATCATCAAAAAATAATCAAAATCCAAATATATATCTTTATTCAATTTCATTAAATTACATTTTCATATACATAAATACATATCAGTTAAATACAATTACATTAGAAAAAGAGATGAGTAGATTCTTGACGACGAGGGCCTTGACGTGAATCTAAAATTTTGCTTTTATAGATATATGCCATGTTAAAGATATTTAAAAAACTTACAGTTATCATGTGCGACTACTTGTCTTGGAGCAGATTCAGTATCCAAAGGAATATCATAAAATGGATTAGTATTGATTGATTGATGATCTTGTTGATGTTGTTCAATTTGAGAATTATAAAATGGATTAGTATTTTTCTTCTTTTGTTGTTGGCGATGTTGTTGATAATTTGATGATGATGATGCATTTGATCGAGAAGGAATTGTATGAACACTTTCACCACTTAAAGTTGATCGGGTTGAAGGTTTATAAGTTTTGAGAATTGGTTGTCCCTTCTTTGGATTAATTATTGGTCGATTTTGAGTGACAGAAGGAGCTTGAGTTGGAAGAACAGAATTTGAAGTTGGTTGATGAAGAAAAACCCAAGTGCAGCCAAGACAACATGAAAGAATCCCAGCTACAATTAATACAATAATCAAAATAGTTACACCATGTTCACCAAAAAATGATGGCTCTGCCGTTGTTGTGAATGGTGATAAAGTTGAAGCAAAAATTTCATTCAAAGTTGGAACCGCAGACATTTTTGATGAAATTTGATGAGAGCAGCGAAGAGATCAGTCAATCAAGTGAAGTCACAAACACAAAAAATGTTAATGAATGAATGCTATGAAACTTAAAAAACTTTGTCAACAAAATAAATGTGATGATAAAAGTTTTAAAATGAAAAATTTGCATAGTTCGATGAGAAAACTTTTTTGCTTTTGGAAAATAGGTGTTTTAAATAATTATATAAAAGAATAGTGAAATTTAAGGAACTTGCATCTGAAGGAATATTTTTCCAGATTTATGAGCTTAAAAATCTAACAAAAATTCATAAAGAAAATAAAAATTGTTGAAACTACACTTAGAATTTTTTTAAACAAAAGCACAATTGTCTTTTCATTGGCAAATCTGTAACCAAAAAAACCCGAAGACTTTATTAAAATTTTTGTGTTTTCAGTTTAATTTTTAGACATTATTAATGTTAACAGCTTGTTAATTTTTTCTCTGGCATGTCACATACTTTGAAAGTTTGATCAAAGCTGTATTTTTTACTTTGAAAAACAAAATTGTGCCAAAAGGACGTATCTCAAAATGGCACCATTTCTTTTTTTGAAAAAAAGTTTATCCGATAATTGTGATATTTCTTTTAGAGAAAAAAAAATGTCAGCATGCCGCAATTGAAAGGTCTTACAAGATCAAAGGAAGTAAGAAAAAGAAGAAGAAGGACAACAAATTTGTTTCTAAGGAAGAGAAAAAAATTGCAACAAACTTGAACAATTTTTTTTGGGAGAAAAAAAAGATCAACAAAAAGGCGCGCAATTTTTCATCGGCTTTTTTGCACCCAAAAAAAAAGAAACGGATTTTTTCAAATTTGTTTTTCTTCGATTTTTTTTGTTGACGGAATTAATTTATTTGGTTTGCTTCAGTGGTGTATATTTTATTTAATTAATTGGAAAAGAAAGAAGTATGAAATCAATTTTAAATATTTTTAAAGGAAAAGATGGAAAAGATAAAAATAATGATAAGGTTTGTTTTTATCATTTTTTTAAAAGTTTTTATCAGTGTTTAAACTTTTTAGAGACGTGTACAATTTGATCGCCGAATTCAAGTTTGCAAAAATTCAGATCCAATCAAACTACACCAACCTCAACATCAACAATATCATCATCATCAAAAGCAGCAGCAACAACATCAGCAGCAAAAGAAAGCAGCTCCAATATTTCGAGATGATATGTTTCTTGGAAAAACAAGTGGATACAATACTCCTGCACAACCAAGAACTCGAAAGCCACTTGAATCATGTCCTGGAAATATTGCATTAAATTCATCACCTTCAACAAATAGCGAAATTGGAGAAAATGATGAAAATGCTCCGGAACAACAAACTTCATTCAGTTCTGAAAATGAAATTGATTATTATGCTCGTTATAAGCATTACAAAAAGCTCTCTCGTGCTCTCTCACATCAAAATTATCTTCTTCAACTTCGACTTGTTCAAATTGAAAATCCTACATCATCTTCAAATGCAATGAATTTATTAGATTCTGAAGAACTGAAACGACTTCGTCATGAAAATACTGAACTTCGTTCAAGATATAATCAATTAACAATTGATATTGAACGATCTCTCAGCTATCAAAAACCTATGTATTATCCACCAACACATCTTCTTCAACCACAACATCATCATCTTCGTCCAAGTCTTTCAATGTATCCACCGCCATCCCATCATCAACAACATCATCCACAACAACAAGGATATCCTGGTTTTAATCCTCGACCATATCCATCTTCAACAACAACAAATTATGCTAATTATTCTCCAACTCCAACATTTGATATTCCTCGAAATTTCTCTGCAAATGGCCAATTTGATCCTTCTGAAACTGATAACACTGATCAAGGTGATCATGAAAAGAATATTTTTGGCAATTCAATTCCAAAAGTTGCTTCTCTAACTTCAACTCATCATCCAACTCCTGAAAAATCTGATGATGATATTTGATTTTTAAGTTTTTTGTTTGTATCTTTTTTCTATTTTATTTGTATTTTTTCATTATTGTTTTATGGGTTTTATTTTTTGTATTATAAAAATATTTATTTGCAAAATTTTGTGTTTAATTTATTTAGTTTAGGACAGATTTAGTCGTTTTCATGATATGCTTACAGTAACTTTTTAACAATTTAGGATGTTTTTATTGTTAAAAAACATTGGCATTTGGTCAATTTGGGTCAAGTTTTCTCTATTAAAATGCAACTGATTAGGAATCATTACATTGAGTTTTGCTAAAAAAACTAATTGGCGTTCGATTACTGTAGCTTAATATCTTTTTCTCTTTCGTTCACAATTAAAAGCATAATTTTTTTAAAATTTAAGCTAAACTTGATTATTAAACAACAAACAAAAACAGAACGCATTATTTGAAAAAAGGCATCGGTTTTTGTTTTCATTTTTCCTTATTTGTTCAATGCCAACAAAAAATTGGCACCTGTCGATTGTTATTTTAAAAAAAAATCAAAACTCTGGCCAACAAAGACAAAAAAAGGTGAGGTCCTGCTTCTGCTGTTTATTATTGTGTTTGTGATTGTTTGTTGCACATGATCATTTTTTAAAAAAAAGGTATGTGACATTTGATCTTTCAAACACTGTAATTTAGGATGAGTTCCATTTTTTTGGGCATAAGAGAGGTATATAATTTTGTTTTTCCACCAAAAAAATGAATGTGAAGAGATTGAATTCTTGCGAGATTTATTTTTTTAAGGTTGCATAAATAATATCAGGGTGTTCCATAAGTTCTGTCCCCTCGGTTTTTCCTTCGGCAAATCTGTTTGAGGGCTTCAAAAAATCTGAAATTTTGCATGGAGGTAGCCTAATAGGCTATAAAAACGATGTAACATTGATTTTTATGATATCTTGAATTTTCATGGAATTCTGGGGGATTTTCGTGGTGAGATCCGGAAACTTTGAGGTCATTGTGGAACGAGCTCTGTTAAAAATCGAATATGAGTGTTTTTTAGGTAAAAATGGTCTGGGGGGATGGCCAAGACATTGATCTAACAGAATCTAAGAGTTTTGGAATTTTCAGGAATTTTTAGGAATTTTCGTGGAATTTTTAATGTCGGAATACTGTAACCCAACAAAATTGAAAGCTTTTTAACGAAATTTTTTCTGGAACGATGTAATTTGATTGGAAATGGTAAAAAATCATTAATCTATAATTATTAAACAAAATAGTATCAATCAGAAGACACAAAAACATTTTTACACATTTTTTAATCTTCTTGAAAAGGTTACGGTAGGTTGACTCACTTCAGATGCTTCCAAATCGCCAAATTTGCATAATTATGCAAAAATCTTTTGAAGGACACTTCAACATACTCCCTGACATCGATTCTAATCAAAAAAATCAAAAAATAAAATTTTGACTTTTTTCGATTTTTTCACGTGGTCCCCCCACATGGGCAATTTTGGATCCTAAGGATTCGACACACCGTGCAAAAGAAAAGAATCATTCGAGAGACATTCTTTTTTATGGTCATGACCATGGATAGAATTAGCTCTGTTTCAGGTCATTGAACATTCATTTTGGAAGCTAGAAAACAAAACATTGAGTGTTTGAGTAAAAATGATTTTTTTGCCTTGTCTAAAAATGCCAAAAGTTTATTTGCAATCACTGTTTTTCATTGTTGTGTCTGTTTTTTAAAGAATTGAGTGTAAAAATAAACATGAGTTATTATTTTGAAGAAGAAGAAGATTGATTATTTATATGCATATTTAGTTTGGTTGTGTGTGTCAAAAGTTTTAAGAGCATGAGATATTTTCTCTCCATGGAAATATTATGATGATGAAAAAGGTGTTAATGGGGCTTCCCTTCCCCATTCATTACAGGCATATATTTTGTTAGACAATGATCACAATCAACTTCACTTGAACAGCATCTTTCCAATCGTTTTCTACCCCCACTTGACTTTTCCATGCTGTGATTTTTGCTTTTGCTACTGTGTGTTCAATGCTGCTTTTTCAATTGCTAATACCAAAAAAATTTGCATATTATCCTGTTGCGCCTTTTGCAAATCCGACTTTTTTCGTATTTTTTTGATTTTTGTAAAAATATCAAATTTCAAGTTTTTTTTATTGCATTCCATTTTTTCCTTTGTCGGTAGTTTTTTTTGATGATGCTTCTGATGCCTTTTTTTCCACTTTCATTCAAACACCTGTTTGTCAAAAAAAAAGTTTAGCTACCTGTATATTTTTTTGAACCAAAAATTGAAACATCTGGAACATCTGCCTTTTTTTGCTCCATGGATCCAATTTCCGATTTGATCCATGTTGTTGTTGTTTGTTGTTTTAACTAATTTTTTATATATTTCAGCCACACATTTTTTTCATTGTCTTTCTTCCTATTTTTTGCTTGCACAAAATTGTGTATTTAATTTCTCGATTTGCTTATTTGAATTTTTGCTATTATTCAAACAAAACAGGAAAAGCAGCAGCTGAAATTAAAGCTTTCAAAAAAGGATCGAAGAAAAAGAAAAATACAAACAAAAAAGTGTGTCGAGAATGAGCTGTAATTTAAAGGTCAAAATTGGAGGTAATTAACTTCTGTTTTTTTGTTTATGGTAAAAGATAGGCATCTTGAATGGGAAAGAAAAAATCCAGGTGGTTTAATTTCAAGCTTAATATGGATTTGTTGACATCCACTGAGATGGAGATAGATTAGAACCGTATTGAACAATGGATAAATTTTTAATTACTTTTTCTTTGTTGTATTTTTTTGTTTTTCAAACAAAATTGATTAAAAATGATACGTAATTTGTTTTTTGGGATGAATAAATGATACGATACAATTCTAATATCTATGATCTAACAAACTTTTCCCGATTACTGTACTTTAAACATTAAAAAATGACAACTTAAATAAAAATAGTCATCAGGGCCCTAAAAACAAGTTGTGTAAAATGTTATGGCATCATTTTTAAATCTAGTTTTTCAATAATGGCCCTTTTTAAATCGGCATTTTTCTTTGATTTTCTTATTTTTGAGCTTTGATAAATCCGATCACTTTAAAATGCAGATTTCTAAGAATAACTTTTTCTTCAATTTATTCTTCAAGTGGCCATCCCATAAATGTTTTAAATATGCCATTTTTAATCTGAACGATCACTAAATGCCATTTTTACATTCTTCAAAACGACAAAAACAATGCGGCTTTAATCTTCTTTTTTCTCTTCAAAAAAAACTTTATCCAAACTTTTTTTGCTTCCATTATTTCCGTTTTTAATCCTTGCCTTTTATTAGTTTTTTTGATTGGATTTTTATAAATGTCAACTTTTACCGACTCTTTTAAAATATGTTTGTTTTAATCAAATAATTGCCTCTTTAAAAATCTTTTTTTCAACTTTGACTTTGAACACATTCTTTCAAGTTTAGTTTTTCATCAATGAAATGACCATTGACATTTGTCTTCTTTTTGGAGTCCTTAATCCTTTATGGCCTTTTTTTATATTGCTTTTGATTTAAAAATCATTTTTTGATTTCATTTTTATTCCATTCAAGGTTTTAAAGAAAGAAAGAAAGAAAGAAAAAAGCGGCATTTTTAGGCTTTGAAGAAAGCCTTCTCTTTTCAAAATGGCATGTTTTTTTCTCATTTTTCTCTTTCTTTTTGTAATACAGAAAGAAAAAAGTTGCGCGGAAGACTTTTGTTTCAGTGTATTTTTTTCTTTTTTCAACACCTTTATAAAGGCTTTATTGTCTGTATTTTTTTCAGTCTTTTTTCGATATTGGCGGAAACATTCCCAAAAAAAGAAAAACAACAAACTTTGAAAAATTGGTTTCTCCATTCTTCTTTCAACCTTTTCTTTCTTTGATGAAAAAAAGAGTTGTGTCTTGTTTTTTATATTTCTTTGTTTGAACTTTTAATTCAAATTTTTAAACTTTTTTCAAAAGGTAAAAAAGTTCAGGCTGGGGACGGAAGAAAATTGGATTCTTTAGATTAAGAAAAGTTTGTTTAAAAATTGAAAAGTTTTGAAACTTTTTTGTGTTTCTTTGTTCATTTTTCGACATTTTAGAGTTAATAAAAAAGTTCAAAAAATTATTTTTTGCCTTGTTTGAGTTTTTTGCTTTGAAGTTTAGTGTGGATTACTGTACTTAAATTTTTTATGGTTTTAACATTCTCAAGATGGATAATTCTTCTAAAAAACTATATTTTAAAATTATTCACACACTTATGTTTTAAATAAAGATTATCGTTTGAGAAAATCAAAAACAGACTGATTCTTTCTTTTTCTTTAATCATTTTTGAGCTTTTTAAAAAAGATAAGATTTTGAATCCCCATATGTAAATCTTCTTCTTGCTTGATTTTTTAATGACTGCTTTGGTCATCACAATTTTTAATTTGTTTTGATCAAAATCACATGTATTTTTTTTGAAAAAAGAATTTGAATAAAAAGTACGTCGTCGATTTCTTCACAGTTGGAATTCTCGGTCAATCGGTTCACACAAGCTGTGACAAATGAGATCGTGTTCCTTCCTCCTTTCTTTTCTTTCTTGCAATACAAAAAAAGAAGAATGAATAAATTATTGCCAAAGCTATTTCGAAGCTGCTTTTTTTTGTGTCGTTCAAGAGGAAAGCGATAATCCGAATGCCGTCGTTTTTTCTCCTTCAAAAAGCCTTTTTTGACCCAACCCTTTTTTCCTTCGTTCTTTGTGTTCGAGACTGACTTGAATGACCACAAAAAAGAGTGAGTGAGCCACTTTGAAAGAAGAAAAAATAGGAAAGGAAAAAATTAAAGCCTTTTTTCTTCCTTTTTCGCGTTCGTTCGTTCATTTTCTTTCCTTCTTCAACTTTTAGCATCAAAAATGGAAGAAAGGCATAAGGGAAGGGGATCACTTAACCGGTGTAATATCACCCATATTCTTTTCACTTTTGGATATATAATGAACTTTTCATATCTAATTTTCAAGTGAAAAAAGTAGAAGAATGAAGAGATATTTCGTATTGTTTAGTCTAGACTCTTATAGCTTCACTTTATTTGCATTAAGTATCACTTCTTTCCTCTTTTTTCATAGATTTACAAAGTTGATTAGACTATTTTCTTGTCTATCGTCTGCTGCTTCCGATTTCCAACATTATAAGTCAAAATGGGAAAACATCTGCAGGTGGGATCTTATGAGGGGGGTTTATTCTTTTCCTTTTTCTTCTCATTTTCACAATATTTATTATCGATGATAATTATCATGGAATTGTATCCTGGGATAGTTCATATATTGCTTTAAAGGGAGTGTCGCAGTCAGTTTTTTTTATTTTTTTTGACGGACGACGACAAACGACGCATGGCTTTTCTTCTTTGTAACCGCGTAACCGCGTAACCGAGTTTGTTTTCGTGTTGAGAAAAAATGCGGTTACAAAGAGACTTCTTCTTTGTAACCGTTTTTTGAGTAAATGAATAAAAGCATATAAATTTATTAATTTTTTTATTTTAAAAGTACTTTTTTTTATTTTTTTTATTTTTTCTGTTAAAAAAGGGATATACAAATAATTTTTTGTAACTTTTTTAAAAATTTTTTGATATTTATTTATAAAACATTTTTAGTGTTAAATCTTTTTATTTTTTTTAATTCAAATGTTTATAAATAGTAATTTTTATTCAGAAAAAAATATATAAGTAAATTTATATATAAGTAATTAATTTAAAATTGTTAATATGAATCCAAAAAATAAATAAAGTAAATGCTGAAATCTTTTATAAATGTGTAAACTATTATTTTAAAAAGTATTCATTGTCTATGTTTTAATAAACCAAAGAAAAAGGATATGGTCAGTTGGTGCGCATGATAAGTTTTTGTGATGTTTACTGAATACACGTAATTCCAATAACAAAATTTATACACAAAAGTGAAACAACATCAAAAATCAGTAAAAACAATAGCAAATTCATCAAGTATCGAATCGGTTAATTCTGCTGTTAATTCACTTTTAAAACAATTTCTTTTTGCATAAGGATAACGTTGGTAAACACAATCTGCACTTGCACAAATAAAACGAATTGTTGCTGCAGTTGCCAATTGTTTTGTAATTGAATTTGTATAATTATAAGTTTCATAATGTCCAACGACAATATTGGGAAGGTTTCGATGACATTGATTACACTTCTTTTTATTAACATTGGGAACTGTTCGAAGTTCGCGAAGGACAAAAATACAGTAATTGGCATGAGATGGAATTGGCTGATGCAGTCGATAGTATAACCTAAATTAAAAATAGTTATAAATTATTTTATAAAAGTAAAACTTTGTCGGAAAACGTACAAATAGGCATTTTTGGTACCGGCATCATCTTTTTCGTAATCTAATGGTGGTATTGTTTGAACTGTTCGAGTTTTATTAACTTGGGGAACTTGTGGAAGACGAACAGAAGTTGAAGCTTGTGGTGCATTTCTTCCCGGGATAACATGTAAATCATTTGCAGGTCGTTCAACTGAATTAATATTAGAAAATCTTGGTAAAGGGGGACGTCTTGGTGCTAAACTTTGAGGAATAATTGGTGTAAAAACAATTGGAGCAACATTTGGTTGGCGAATTGATCGAGGGAGTCTTGTTGACGGAAATGACCGACCAGCAGGATTGAATGATACAACAGATCCAGGTCTACTTAATTGTGGTGTATGCATTTCCATAACTTCTTCACTATCACTATCACCAAGTTGCACAACCTCATAAGTTCTTTTTTTGGCTGCAGATGCTGATGCAGCAGTAGAAGATGAAATTGCAGAGGAACTGTAATTGCCAGATTTATCACTTCTATTAAAAACAGAATTAGTTGCTTCTGGATTAGGCCTTTTTCTTATAGAAGACGAAGAAGAAATGGACGAAGCTGGAGATTTAATATGAAGGGCAGAGCTAGCATTTGAATTTTCATATGATAAATCAATCATTTGTTCAGTTGGTTTTCTTCTTGTATTTCTTGTTGAATTTCTTCCTGTACGTCTTGAAGTACCAGGTTTAGCTCCATCTGATGGCTGAGTTTCACGTTTTATCTTCTCATCAATTGTTTCATTTTCCATGAAATTTTTAATAACGTTTAAAATATTAAAATTAGGATATTTTCGATGAACTGCAAGAATATGTACACATATCAAAGCCCCATGTTTTATCACTTTGCATTGACATGATACCTTTTGTTCATTAACTTTAACACCAACATACTCTGGAGACTTTCCAACAATGTAAACATCTTTGTTCGAAGGATCTGAGGTAACACCATATGTTGCTGCTTGATCCATAAGTAGCATCCTTTCTGTTTCTGTAGTTTTTGGAGCAAATTCTTGAGGAAAAGTGTTGGAGTATTTTGCAAAACTTGGAAGCTGATCACTATGCTTTATTCCAATTCCCTTTAATTTTTTTCTTTTGTTCTCATCTGAATAATTTCCAAAATTAATTGCACCCAAAAATTTCTTTTCATCTCTTAGCTGAACTGGATTTTTTTGAAATATACTCATTGCAAAATTTTCAATTTGATTGGTTTGTTTGAGTTTCAGTTTTGGAACTAATTCATGGAGAGGAGTATTTGTATCAATAACAGTTTTAATTTGAAAATTTTCACCTTCTAATGGACTAGTTGTTCCTTCATCAAATCCGTATCCAATCATAATTCGAACTTTAATACAACATCTTTGATAATAAAAATCAAGTCGACTTTTATTTTGAGTCCATTTGATAATCTCAGGATATTTTTGCCAAGCATCAGTAGTTGCCAAATCAGCAACTTTTTGCAAGTAATCATCATATGGTAAATCAAAAATCCCAGGATGTTTAACTCCAGATGATGAATCAATATAACCAAAAATAGTATCAAGTACTAAAACATCATGAGCACATTTTTCTGCAAAAAGAACTTTAGCATGCCGAGTACACATAAATCTAGGAACAGGTGGTTTTATAAATGGTGCATCACAAAGGCCATCAAGAGATAAAGCACCATCTGAACCGTATCCTCTCACGACTTTGCCTAAAAATATTTCTTATTTGTTAATGTTTTAAAAATATCATATTATTAAAAACCTTTTGATTTTATCCGTTTTGTAAGACATTGTGCCATCCATTTAAAATCTTCCTTTGTTTTTCCTTTTGAAAGCATATAAGCTACAGTAAATTGTGCCGGCCGGCCATCTTTGTTTAAAAAATTTCTTGAAACATAAATTATCACAGTTAAAGTCAATCTACCGAGATTATATGTTTCATCCGCCATTAAAATTCCGGTAAATGCTTGATCTTTGTATTCTTGGGTGTTTATGAATTCAGCAATTGATTCAAAACGGGTATTGGAAGTGTTGGAATCCAACATTGTAGCTTTTAAAGTTAACTGTTCTAATTCTTCCATTGCAAATAATTCATGTTCAAAGAGAGAAAGAGCAGAATCAATAGCACAAAAATATCTTTCATATCCATCACCTTTTGCAGAATCTTTAACAAAATCCGGAGTACAAACTTTTTGAAATTTTTCTTCATTTTCATTTGCTCTGCGACCTTGATGAAATCTGGTTTCACGATCTGTCATGCGATTTCCAAGACGTTGAACTTGTTGATGTGTGACAATTTGGCTAGGATCATTATCCATCAATTTTCCATTGGAATTGTATTTATTGTGAACTTCCTTTGCACTTCCAGTTTGTAAGAGCGGTTTTAATTCTGCAGTTATATGCGGTTGAAGTCGAAAATTTGAAGGCATTGGTGGCATTACATAACTTTTTGAAATACGATATACAATTACAATGAAAGTATCTTGTCCAGGAACTTTCTGATCCTTAAATGTTGCTGAATACACCCATTTTTTAATATCAGAATTTTCAGGATGAATGGCATCATATACGTTTCCAGAAAAAACAGCATCATCTTTTAAAGTTTTGACAAATTTCCAATCATTTTTGACTTTAATAAGACAGCAATCATTGTAATGAGGCTTTTTTGTAGCAGAACTCCAAGGACTTAAACGATCCTGATAAGCCAAACTAATGCTTTTAATCAAATTGCCATTTATAATGCAAAAGAAGGTTCCGGGTTCATTTGGTGGTGTAATTGGAATTCTATCCAAAATTTTCAAATCTCGGTTGCTAAATATTGAAACAATTTTAGTTTTAATGTTTTAAAATTTAAAGGATTTTCTTACCAGTTATTAACATTATATACATGTTTGAAAAATAAGTGCTTAGGATCATCGATACGAATAAATTTTTCATTATCTTCAACTTCATCACTAATGTCAAGTGAGCTTAAAGAATCGAGAAGGGGATCATTGCCATCTTTTTCAAAAAAAATATCAGAAGGAACTACTTCTTCTTCAAACATTTGACGAAAACTCATTCGTACTGTAAAATAATTTCCGTTAAACAAAAGTTTTTATCTTATTAATTATATTTTAAAAAATTAACAATCACGAAAGATTAAAAATTTAGAATTCTTTGCTAAAGTCTTTAGAAAAAATTTTGCTGTGTTTAAAAGCACCCGCTTTACCGGGGACAACCTTGACTAATAAATTATATTTAATAAAATTAACATTCAAGAAAGAAGTTTAAGATAGAAAAAATTATTAGAGAAAATTGTTCAGCCAACCATCAACAAAATAAGAATGGGAAGAACGATTATTATTTTGCACAACAAAATTTGTTATCGCAAATTACCCAGGTCAATGAAAGGATTTAAAGGATCTATTAAAATTTTTACCAAACAGTATTGATCATTTTTGGTTGGAAATACAAACGTTCCTTACTTACTCCTTTTTATGATACGATTTCGACCTTACTATTTACTATAGATAGACATACATCGAGAATAGATATTTTTCATATGAGCGGTGGCGCTTTCCGTCGTCCAGACAAAGATTTCTGGAGAGATAATAATAAAGTAATGATTTTTCATTTTGACCCTAAAAATATCACTCTTATCAAAATTATTTGTTTATTAATTTTTCTTATAATACGGTACCTCTGGGAAGAACATAAATTCCAAGCTAAAATCTTTATACCCCATTATTTTGGACTTTTTTTAGTAATATTTGATTAATTCAAATTCATTTATCAAATGTTAAAGAAAGAAATTAAATTCAAAATGAAATATTACTCGTAGCCATTTTGTTACGTTTAATAATAAATTTATTAAACTGGTTTTTACGTTCCCGGTTTAAAAAATTTATAAACTTATTTTTCCAAGATTTAATGTACTATCAAGTAATATGACTTTTTTATTTCGTCCCAACAAGTAATAAAACATTTGTCGTAATAAGCATACTAGTTTACAAAGGAGAGAAAATTTTTTTGGCATAACAATACCACACAATTAGTGAAACAGATAAGACAATGAGTAAAAAAAGAACACAAACAAGTAATAAAATGTGTTTGGTGAGAATAGAAGTGCTGCCGAGATCTCCATTTGGTTCAGTGCTTGTTTTATTAGGAGAATTTATTGTCTTCGAAATCGAAGAAATGTTTGACATATCTTCTTGAAAATATATTTTAGTCGGTAAAGGGGATTTTCCATTAAAAATGCGATATCCGAATTGAAGTCGATCGTTTTGATTAAGAAGTACAATGATTTTTCCATTTTTAGGCATATTAAAAGATGTTATGGTATAGTTATTAAATATTGTAAACGCTTTGATTAAAGAAGCAATTTGCACATAATCACCCAATTCTTCGATATCAATAAAATTTTTTGCAACTGTAAGTTCTTCATTGTCACAATCAAAAGTTCTTGTCGGGGTGCATTCTGTTTCATACAAGGCTTTTTGAGGACAATGGAAAGTATTAATCTGAAAAATATATTCAATTGTAGTTTTTTTCTCTTGAGACATACCGTTTCTTGAAAACATTGAATAAGATCAAGGGCTTGCATAGAGTGATTATGAATAACATAATAATCGAAAATTCTTGGTTTAATAAAAGTTGCATTTAAAAAATAGCTTGGAGATTTAAACTAAAAACAGATTAAAATTGAATTTGTTTGGAATTACTCTTAAAAAGTGTTCAAGAAAAGCTTTAGTTTAAACAAATTACCTGAAAAACTGGTGCGGCAATTGGATCATTCCCATATATCGCTTTAAATTCAACATTTAAAGCATTGGCAGTACAAGCAGAGGTTTGAATTTTTAAAGTTACTAAATTTGTATTTGGTATACCCAAAGCTTTAAAAACAACAGGCTTTAATGCTTTATCAAAAACTACAGCTTCCAAAAAATCTGTGACAACGTCTTCTTGAAACTTATAATAATCACTCATTTCTTTCTCAAGTCGTGCTTGAATTAATTCTTTTCCTTGGGCAACAACATGAAGGCATTTAAACGTAACGCTTAAGTCATCATTGAGTTCAAAAATCCGATTTTTAACATTTGGTTCATCATATAATGCAGATGTATTTAAGTTAATAGAAGGCATTGATGGACCAACAAAGCGGTTAAACCGGTAGTATTTACCTTTAATGTAATCCGTTTTATTAGCTATAATTTTACTGTAGCATTCAAATTTAGGATAAGCAAAGAAAAATTACCGATTTCACATAATGAGATAAACTTGTGATCCAAATTTTTCAATATTCGTTGTAAATTTTTATCAACCATTTTAAACACACTTCCGTTAAAAAAGGCGTTTTTTAAACCTTTCAAAGCTTCAGGAGAAGTAAAAGTGAAATTATCAGTTGATAAAGTTAAAGAAAACGATTTCGTGCGGTCCCCATCATAGATGCTAAAAACAATATTTCGATTAATTATCGGCAAAAGTTTCCCTGATAAAATTTTTCTCACTTGGCGACTCCAGCAGATACGTTAAGGCATCCTTTCCATTTAGGGATGTTGTTACCAGTGATATGAGTAAACATATAACCAACACAAAGTAAAAACAAAATCCTCATTTTTTAAAACTTTACACGACTACCAATTGATTATAAGCAATAAACCAAAAAAAACAAAAACCAAAATAAAGAAAAATAAAATAGAAAATTGGTGGAGGTTCTTGAAAGTAATTGCAAATCATAAATGTCTTTATTGATTATGCATAATAGATCAAAAATAAACGAAAGAAAACTTATGGATTAAAAATGACCTTGTATATTATACATATTATGTGCACTATATATTAATCAATATAATACTTGACTCAATTAACTCATGGTGGTTAAGAAAAAAACTCATAGTGGTTTCTAGTAAGGAACAAACGTCTGCTTGGATTAAAAATAAAATAGTTTTACTTAAAGAAAAAAATTCTATTTTTCGAGGCATAAGAAAATGATCAAAAGTAAGCCAATTTTGGCGTGGTGTTTTGTATTTTTACTTTTTACCGAATTATTTGCTGTTCCACTTCAATATAATTTGAATAAAGAATATTTTCTTAATTATACTGTACGAAATATTGAGTAAGTTATTTTTCATACCATTTAAATTCTGAAATTTAAATTTACACAATCTAGGATTTTCAATTCGGAGAGCCAAACTAATTTTTTGTCTTATCTGCCCACAAATGAATTTTTTGTCAAGCTACCAGAATTTAAACATGAATCCGTTATATTGGAGGGCAAAGAAATGGCTTCAAAATTAAATGCAGAAATTCAAACTGAAGTGGAGGGAAGATGTGATGGGTTAGATGAGCCTCGTGTTGGTATTATATTAGAAATAATTGGTGCAATTGTCATAATTGGTGGAATTGCATACTTGGCTTATGAAGCATATGAGCATGGAAGTCAGAATAAAATAACAAGTTCCGACCTTGCAACTTTAGAAAAAAATGAGAAAGAATGGAGACAAGAAGAAATCCAAGCATTTGAAATAATAAATGAAAGAATAAGTTTGCAGAAATTTTTTACACAAATTCAAAAAGAATCACTCAATACCGTAAAAAATGTTTTTGATGGCAATTACAATTACAATCAAACATTTTTAACTCTTCCCCCTGATTACCGTATTATTACAGTTTCAAGTTCCGTTCAACGATGTGTCAATAACAGTCTTGAGATTCTTCACAAAGTTATCACTGGTAGTAACCTTCAAAACTTTTCAATTTATAAGGTATTTAAATTTAAAAAGAATTTTTCGAATCAGATAAACAATTTTTTAGTTCGGCATTCTTGGATCAATTAAAGATGGAAAATACATTGTTCCAGTTATTGGAGATACATTTGTTAAATACAAAAATGAAACATGGGCGGCCATTGATAAGTTTCAATGCTGGAAAAAAGTAGGTTTAATAATAATACGCATCAGTAGCTTATTCATTCTTTTTGAGAGTGGTAAAGAAGAATGTACTGTAACTTCCTTGACATTCCCACATTGCAATCCAAGTAATGTAACATCGTGCAAATTTGTAACTGAAGATGCTGATACAGATTTTTTTAAATTTATTGAAATAGACGAAACTGTACAATTTGTCACCAAAATTCCGGTATGTTAAATTATAAAGATCTATAAATCTCTTTGGAGCTCGGCATATTTTTGGCAGGAAAATCTAGGAACAACTGCTGTTGACTTTTCAAATTTTACAAATTTTAGACATTCCAAGTAAAAAATGAACGAGGTGTTTTTGAAAATTTTATTGTACCTTCAAATGGCAAAGTCTCAGTAACTTTATCTAAAAAAGAGGAGCTAATTATTGGAAATAATACTTTTTGTGGCAAAAGTGAACAGGCGTCGAAGATAACATATCATACGGTAGGTTAAATTATATACCGTTCATTTTTTGGATGACCTTATTTTTCCTTTATTTAGCCCATTGATATTCCCGATATTTCTGATGAATTAAAAAAGCAAGATCGAAAGATGACCGATGATGCGAGAAAGGAAGAAAAGCACGATAAAGAAATACAAAATCCTTCCTGGCTTGACGAGTTTTGTGATGCAGCCAAAGATTTTTTGCTCACTCATTGGATTTTATCTATTGTACTTGCTATTTTGGTTACCACAATTATTATTATACTTGTTAGTTGTTGTTGTATGTTTTGTTGTTGCAAAAAAACGTTTTAAACTTCTTTCACTTTGTGTGACTCCATGTTTAAATTTTTCATATTCGTAATCATCACTCTAATTTTATTAGAAGAAAAGACTTTAAAAGTTTTTTAAAAAGTTTAAAAAACTTTTATTTAAAGTTATTGTAAACAATTCGTAATCAAAGTATTTCTTGTTAACTTAGCTTTTTCTTTATCCAAAATTCAACAAAAGACGAGATCACAGCTGTAAAAATATTAGAGCACTCATAGTGTTTTTGTATTATTTAATTACTGTGTACAACGTTCAAATAAACGTCATTTACTTTTTCTACATTTTAATTTGATTTTATTATTAAGACATTATTAATAATTTGATTATGTTAAGCCCAGATTTACCGAATTCAATTTCAAAAAAATCACATTGTAGTTCTGTGCAATTATTGATTACATTAGTCTGATTTCCAAAAATCATTGTATACCCCGACAATTTAGCTGTTAAGAAATTATTTAGTAAAATACATAACACAAACTAAAACAAATTTGACTTTCTCATGTACAAAAGGAATTGATGGCAATTAAGAGCTTATTGTTAGAAATAAGTACTGAATGACTACTAAATGCTTATCTAGTTAACTAACAATAGAATAGTTCTTATCAATAACTTTTTACAAAACTTTTTCCCGCAAATCTCATTCATGATGTGTAACAATTAGTTTTAACGTTAAAAATTTTTCAAAAGCAATTTTATTTTGATTTTCCATAAGCAACAAAAAACAAACAAAACTTTAATGTTTGGAAGCACAAATTTCACAAAAGTAATGTTGCATTTTTACATTTTGGGCAATTTTCATATTCACTTGGGGTACCGGAATCCATTTCTTTGAAGCATCAACTTTGCAAACATTTTTAATTCGATAATTAGAAAATCTATCACCGATTTTAATGAACAGAATAGGAACCTTAATTGAATAGTTTTAGAAATAACCTAATTAAAATAATTACCGGTTGAAAATTTTCCAAGTCAATGCAGGTAGAAATAAAGGATGAAATAGTTAGTTTGTTATCAACCTTTGTAACAATACAAAAAATTTGTTTTTTGCACGATGTTGCTGATTTAATTCTAGTAAGCAATTGTTGATACGTTTCTGGAACAGCATATTCCAAGGATTCATTCTTAACAAATTTTTTATGTTTTTTATTTAAAATACATCAACAAAACTTACTTTATGAAGACGCTTGTTGAGGGTTTTTCTCCAATTTCTGGAGGATTTTACTTTAAACTTATAAGTTTGCTTAAGTGGAAAAATTTCAGCTGCCCAAATATTAAATGATTTTACAACGTAAGAAGTATATGAATCCATTTTAAATTAAATTAAGAGAAGAAAGGTCGTAAATAATTTAAACTCGATTGTATCCAATACTGAATTTTTTAACTAAAACGAATGAAATAAATAAATATTTTTGTGGAATATAATGACCTCGCTAAATATTGTATCAGTAATAAAAATTTATATTGGTAACAAGAATTGATCAATACCTTTTGACAAAAATTTAAAAGACCCTTAAAATCCTTCATTGACCTGGGTAACTTGCAATAACAAATAACAAATTTTGTTACTGAATACGTTCTGGAAAATAAATATTATCACCAGTTTATCAGTTCTTCGCTTACGTATATCGTCAATTCCTCCCGCAATTTTTATCATCATTACTACTAAAGAATTCTATTTAAATCATCATGCATCATGTCATTCAAGAACAAACGACTTCAAAAGTTTGCTTTACAGAAATTCTACCCCTAGATGAGATTACTGATTTCTCTGACTGCCATATTCTTAATCCATATTCTGATGCTATCATACCAATAAAAAAACGTGATTACTTGATTTTTAAAAATGTTTACAATGTTGCCAATTGGTAAGGTCTTATTACTTTGAAAAATTTCATCAAGTGTGATTGTTATTTCAGCAATGAAAATATCAATGTCACGAATAAATTTACTCCACCAAATAAAAAAGAAACTTATTGCGGTATTGTAAATGCTGACGCGGTGGAACAACTCAGTTCTGTTTATGTTGATTCCCTAACGCCATGGAATAGTTTGACGAAAAAGCCGCAATACAGTTATTGCTCCCTTGTTAAGATTCAAAAACAATGGAAATCTTATAAAACCTTAAAACATGGTGCACAATACTCTGCCATTCACCCAAAATTTGCAATTAAAAAAGTGGTTTATTCGTCAACATTTCCAAGAGAAAATATTCCATCATGTGGCACAACAACTGTAGTTGTATATGATATTCATGAATCTTTCAAAATTCAACCACTCCCAGATTTTGTTCGCCTAAAATGTGATGCAGCAGGAGAAATTCCATTACAGGAAAGAATTAATTAAAAAACCTTCATAATATTCGTAAATTTATTAGAAGATGTGGAAGGGAATCATGTTGTTGATTACTTATATATATTTTTGCTTTTGTGTATAAATTTTGTTATTGGAATTACGTGTATTCAGTAAACATCACAAAAACTTATCATGCGCAACAACTGACCATATCCTTTTTCTTTGGTTTATTAAAACATAGACAATGAATACATTTTAAAATAATAGTTTACACATTTATAAAAGATTTCAGCATTCACTTTATTTATTTTTTGGATTTATATTAACAATTTTAAATTAATTACTTATATATAATTTTACTTATATATTTTTACTTATATATTTTTTTCAGAATAAAAATTATTATTTATAAACATTTGAATTAAAAAAAATAAAAAGATTTAACACTAAAAATGTTTTATAAATAAATATCAAAAAATTTTTAAAAAAGTTACAAAAAATTATTTGCATATCCCTTTTTTAACAGAAAAAATAAAAAAAATAAAAAAAAAGTACTTTTAAAATAAAAAAATTAATAAATTTATATGCTTTTATTCATTTACTCAAAAAACGGTTACAAAGAAGAAGTCTCTTTGTAACCGCATTTTTTCTCAACACGAAAACAAACTCGGTTACGCGGTTACGCGGTTACAAAGAAGAAAAGCCACGACGCATTCTTCATCATTGCTTTTTCGTGTTAAAACCACTTTTGGCTATTTCAGGCAACATTTTTCTACACTGACTGCGACACTGCCTTTAAGCTAATTAATTAACTTTCCTAAAAAGTTCAACACTTTCAAAAAACGATAGGAATCGTTTTTCCCATTTTCCCCCCATTTTATAGCTCCATTATTTCCGGTCAATTTGTGTTCCAAAAAAAACAGAAACAATTCAACAGTTTTTTTAATGCCTGAGAAAAATATAGTTTATAACATCATTTTTTCTGTTCATCATCTTCCCCAAAACGGCATTTTTTCTTTCTCTCCCATACTTTCTTACTTTCTGCCCTGCACCTTTTTTACAACCATCATTTTTTGTATCAATTTTTTTCTCGCAGCACACAAAAAATATATTTTCATGTTGGCTTCTGTTGAAAAAGCTTCTTTTTTAAATAAAAAAAGGCAACATTGATCATCATTTTCTTCAACCCAAGAAAGTCAAGCCAACTGTTGTTGTTTTTGAAGAAGAGAAGGATATTGCTAGGGTTTTTCGGATGGATTTTTTTATGATCTTTAATAAAGTAAGTGTGCCTTGCGCAAGATTTCTTTTCTCATTTATTATTTATGGCTTCCTCCTTTTTTCTTCAATCTTCTAAAATCTAATAAAAAAAGCTGTTGTTGTTTCTTTGAAAAATAAAATTCAAATTTTGATATTTGCTTTTTTATTTGAAAATAAGAAAGGAAGAAAACAGGATTTTTAAATTTTATAAATTCCCTCGAAAAATCAATTTCAGTGTTTTATTAACTTTAATCATCCTTTTGTGTTTTGTTTTTATGAAGTTTACTGTAGCCTGTAGTAATACAATTTTACTAAAGTTGCTAACAATACTATCAACTACAGTAATTCCATTAAAGTTTATATCATTTGATTCAAGACTATGATATTTTTTATGTACACCTGAATCACAGTTGTTCTTTTTCTTCTTATAAAAAAGAACCCTTCGAAGAACATTAACCAAAATGTCCATCAACAAACTCTCCATTTATTCTTTATTTTCTGACATTTTTACAAACTTTTTAAAAACCATCAAAAAAAGAGAAGAAAGAGTACCAATGTTATTTATACTTTTTTTGAATTAAATACCAATAATAGACTCTTCTTCTTTTTTTATGCTTCTTTGGTTTTTTTGGTGCCGGAAGAAAAGAAAAAATAACAAAGACAATTCCTGCTATTTTATTGTTATTTATATTTATATACTTTTTGAATACCTGTCTATCATATTTTTTTTGAATGTGGTGGTAATTACAGAGTCGAAGAGAGTTGCTTCCGTTCTTTCTTCCCATTTTTTGCCCACTAATAAAAACAATTTTCAATAAAAAACACTATATTTTTAGTTATAAATAAAAATTTATCCCGCCTAAAAAGATGCAGAACTAACTAAAAAAAGGAGTTTAGTTTTGAAAATTAGAAGGAAAAAGCGATCATCATCAGATCGGTAGTCATCAGAAGAAGAAGAAAACTGAAAATGACTACCCCCAAAAAATGAAATTGAGTGACAGCCGCTGCTGTTTCTTCTTTAACTGCTTCTGTGTTATTTTATTTTTTGTTTGATTCAATGCCTTTTTTGAATTGCGCACACGCGTTTCTTTCTTTTTTTCAAAGAAGGAAAGAAGAAGAAAACTGTTCATTTGAATGCCCGCGTTTTTTTTCTTCTTCCTTCTTGCATTCCATTCTTAGGCACGCAATAGCAAAAAATGACCATTCTTCTCTTTTTTTGTCATCAAAATATTAGATGAAGAAAAAAAATCGAAAGTCCATCTGTTTTTTTTCGGTCCGGCTTCTTCTTCATTCATCCATCCATCCATCCAAGTGGTCACTCTCTCATTTTTTCTCTTACGCAAATAGTAGGCATACACACACGATCCAAGGCAATCCTTGTTTAGCAGCAGCAGTTTTTTTGAAAGTAAGCGAAAGAAAGAAAAAGGGCACATTTGAAGGAGCCTCTTTTTTGTATTTTTTTTGAAAAAGACGAAAGTGATCCTGCCTTCTTTCTTTTATTTGTTTTTGGCATTTTAAAATCGATGCTACTGTAAAAGGAAAAGAAAGGAAGAAGAAAAATTTAAATTTTATGTTTTGCGATTTTAGGTCACCAAAAAAAGTGCCGATCTCAATCTTTCTTCGATCATCACACCTTTTCCTCCCTTCATTTTTCTTGTTTACAGTTTTTCTTTGTTTGCTTTTTTAAACAAAGATTTATACCTTTCGTTTTTTTAAACATGTATCAAAAATAATAATGCATGTACCATGTTTAATATGCCATCAAATAACGAGGTCATTGAAAAAGAACGGCACCTTCTTCTTCTTCCAAATACATTTACGGCAAAAGAAGGAAGAATGATTGATTGGCAGATAATATTGTATATTTTTGCTACTTTTGCGCTGTTTTTGTTGTTATCGTGACACCCAATCTTTTGTCAAAAATTCAAACAAACATTATTGCCATCAAAAAATATTGTTTGATTTTTTTTCTTCATATGCTTTTTGGCACTTTTCTCATTCCTTTAACCATGTTTCAATTACAGTAAATTTTTTAAAAATTTTAGTATTTTTCCCCTTTTACGGTTTTTTCATGATCAGTTGTTTTTGTTTTTCTAACAACCCTCTCTTTTTCTCAATGCCTTGACCACCTCATTATTTTTCTGCTGTCATTTTTCCGTTTTCTTGCAAACTTTGCAGACAAAAACGACAAACACAAATTTGCCAAAAAAAAGAATTGCGCATGCAATCACCATATTTTTTTCTTTCTTTCATTTTATTTTTTTCTCAAAGTGTGCCAAATTGATTTACGGTTTTTTTTGTTTTCATCAAAAATTATTTATCTCTCTTTGTCCGTGTTTATATTTAAGTTTTAACTGTTTTTATTGTTACTGTTTTTTAAAGAGATAATTTATTATTCACCTTAATTTTTTAGATTTGGAAGAAGAAGAACAATGTCCAATGATGCCTCAGTTTCATCCATCTCTTCCTCGACACATTATGATGACAGTGAAAAGGAATCTGGGGTAGGAGATGAATCAACATCTCGAGAGATTCATCCCACAACAAATAATCCTTCTGAAGCCACAACAGCATTGATGGAACCACAAGCTATTAAAGTAAGTTGAACATCAACTTATTCACCTTTCGCATCGCGAAAGTTCGCAACATTAATTTTATTGACCTCATATTTTAAATGCATCATTAATTCTCAATCATGTATGAACATTCCTTTTTCAGGTATATTATTATCTTGACAAAGAAAAGGATCCATTTTCAACGGTTGTAAATGTTCCACTTTCACAAATTCGATTAAAAGATTTTAAAGCAACATTGAGCCGAACAAATTTCAAATACTTTAATCATATTATGAATGATGGAATTCCTGAAAGGACTGAAGTCAAAGATGACAATGCTATTCTTTTACCAGATGAAAATAATAGAATTTTTATGACGCTGTTAACTGATGAACAAGCAACTCCAATTGCACCTCCATCACAGCAACATCTTGTACCTTTGAGAAAGCTATCACAAGCTGTAAGTTTTTATATTTATTAAGATTGGCTAGTTTTTGCACAGCTTTTTATGGAGGCGATATTTGTGGAAATAAAGCACAGATATTTAGTTATTATTTTGGGAGCATTATCTAAAATCTTTTTAAATGATCACACAAACATTGAATACTTTTTACTCGCCTAATTATATTAATACTTTTAGATGCAACACTCAAGTTATCGCGCTTCAAGAATCTCAAAGCCACCAGCTTTACGTCGACGTGGTTCCCTTACTCGAGGTCGAAAAACTTCTTATGCTGAAGAAACCGATTATGGTTGTGATTCATATGCCCGCGGGGCATTTTCTGATGATGAATCGTCCGTATTTACTGAGTTCACGTCTGTTTCACAGCAAAGAAATCGACGACTGCGCCATACTCGTAAATACAGTAGTAATACAAAGAATTATCATCATCGTCGAATGTCGCCATCTTTTGTTTCGACATCTTTCTCAGATGCCTCAATGCGAATTGATGTTATTGAAGTTACATTTGATTTAACACAAGGTCGACTTGGAATTCGTGTTGCTGTAAATGAAGAACCTCGTGGATTTTGTATTATGGTTGCAGAGATTGATCCAAATTCCCTTGCAGCTCGAGATAAAAGAATACGAAAGAATATGATTATTTTGGAAGTCAATGAAATTCGATTATGTGATTATCCAAAGGAGCAAGCAGTTGATATTTTACAGCATGCTTGTAATGGTCATGAACGACTTGTTCATTTAACATTTGCTCAAACAGAACGTGAAAGATTTGCTCCACTTGATGATACCGTATATCCAATTGATACCAGTACATGGGTTAAACAAACAACAAATTTTACGAGAAATGTTATGCCGGCAATAAATGAAGGTATGTTTTTTAGAATTTATTGAGCACATCGCTTTTGAGAGATTTTTGGTTACTGTATTTTTTTGAAAAATTTTATGTCATTTTTAAAAATTCAAACGAGAATTTGGGCAAAAGTAAAAGAAAAGATACAGTACATTTACCTTCTACTTTGATCCTTTTAAAACAGAGACGTTTCTTCTGCTTTTGTCCTTATTGTTTTGAGTTTTTTTCCAAGAGAAACACCAAAAGTATAAGCTTGTTAGAAATAGAAAGCACGCTTATAGAATTACAATCGACACCAAATGCCATGGTGTACAATCCTTGCTGTTTGAATGCTGTTGGATTTCCATCTTCAGGTGTTGGATCTTCCGTATGTTCGGATTCTTCAATTCCCATGAATATGACATACATGTATCAACTTCAACCAAAAAGATTTAAAAATGTAAATCAAAGGAATGAAATTGCTGTTGCAATGGTATTAAATGGTGGACTTGAATTAAAGCATAAAAAGAATGGAAAGAAAACTTTTGCTTCAACGGAAATGGTCGATTGGCTTCGAAGTAATGTTCATGGATTAGAAGAACAAGAAAAATGCCTTAAATTTGCAAGTAAATTGGTTGAAGATGGCTTAATTAAATTGGAATGTGATAAAAATGAATTCTTTGTTACAACCGAAGGATATTATTATTTTACTGATAAATTAAAGAGTAAGTTTTATTTTGGATATCTAAATTGAGATTAAGGTTTGTCATTTTTTAGAACTTGCATTCAAACATCGCTCAGAATATGCAAATCAAAATCAAATGCCTGCAATGGATGATACACTTTATGTTCCGCAAAAAGGTTTTGCAGCAAAATTGAAAAGATTCTTCTGTGCTGCACCACCTCGACAACCACCACAACCTCAACAGCAGGCCCAACATATTGTTCGACATCTTCCACATCAACAACCTTCTGCAGTTCGGCAATTACATCATCATGATGAAAATACTCCACCAATGCTTCTTCCGCCTCCTCAACTTCCATTATATAAATCTGCATATGCTGCTCAACCGAGAAAGCATACATATATTGATTAGGAATTCTTTTATATTATTATTTTACCCATCATCAATCTTTGGCTTCTTTTAAAATGTATCTTTTATTTTGACGGGTTCTCTCTTTTTTATCTTTTTGTTATTAATATTTTTTGTTAATCATTTATGTTTCTGATTTTGAATACAATTTGTTTACAGTATATTTTTTCTTTAAAAGAAATTGTTTTGTCAAATTTTTTTTGCAAAGATTTTGTTTCCTTTTTCTGTTTTATTATTTTGACTTTTTTATTTGTTGTTTAAAAAAAACTTTAATTGAAAACATTTTTCATCATTTTATTATTAGTTGAATATGAATATCGTAAATTTAATATTATTACCGTAATATTTGGTTAACAATTGAATTTAAAGCATTTTGTTGAGGTTAAACTTGATAGGATGGAATTGCTCTGTAATACGGTATTACTTCACGTTGTTTTTGAAGTTGTCGGATACGGTATTGCTGGCATGGGGAATATGCAGAGCAGGAGAGTAATCCAACGAAAATACATCCGAAACAAAACAGCAACCCAACAAGGGATACAACGACAAAAATTGTTGTGAAATGTAAAATCTGAAAAAAATATATCACTTTGATTTTAAAAATATAAATTAGTCTGTCTAATCACAAGGATATTCGGATTCCAATTCCTTAATGAGAAACAAATCCAATCGAAACAGACATGGATTTAATTTTTAAAATCAGGTAATTCAATCAAAATAAGAAAAATTTTGATTTTTAAAAGAATGATTCAAGCAATAAAATTAATTGAATAAATAAATAGAATGGAAAAAAGAAGAATAAAGAAAATTTATTAATAATAAAAATTTGATTGAAAAAAAGGTAAAAAGGGTTACGTTATCCGTTTCGTCCTTAATGCAGTGATACACTATCCTCATTTTTACTAATTTACAGTAAAAAAAAACATAATTTTAAATGGGCATACCTGATACCATGTTACAATATCACGTAACGGATGTTCAATCATAATGTTTTTATTTTACAACAATTTTTAGCCATTCCAGAAAAGAATTGCATGAGTTTTCGATAATATTTTTGAAGACAAACTTTGGAAAAAATAAATCAATTCCACCAAAAAACTCAAGCAATGTTTGCCATTTTCAACTTTTTGTTTCTTCCAAAGTTTTTTTTGTTGCGGAAATACGCTTTTTTGATGTCGTCATTTTTCATTGTCATCAAAGAAGTTCTTCTTCTTCATTTTTTAAAGAAGCTTTGTTCTTCTTGCTCTTTTTGACTTATTTTTATTACAAGTCCCCTGAGGGCTATTTTTGACGTCGACTTTGTTAAAGGCATTGTTTTTTCTATGTTTAACAAAGACACAAAATTCAAAAATGAAAGTTTTAAGCTGTTTTATTCAAGACAAGATACATATATATGAAACAAGATAAAACATAAATTTTATCCACAAAATTAATCAATAATTAAAGAAGAAGCAAACACAATTTGTTATTGTTGCTTTATTTTGTGACATCAAAGAATTCTTCCCGCAAAACTTTAAATGGTTCTCCAACGGATTCAATGTGAACATGTGAAGATTCTTCAGATTCATCGGAAAGTAATTTATTGCATGGAAATTGATAGAGAAGATTATTTGTATGTTCAATAACATTTACAGAATGAAGCTTCCAAGTTGTGCCATCTGAGTGACGAGGATGAAGCCATACATCAACAGTTTTAAGTTGGCCCAATTGATTTTGTTCGGTAAGAACAAATAGATCAGACTAAAAAAAAGAATATGCAAATTTTTTGAATTGTGAGTGTTTCAACAAAAACTTACATGAGCACGTTGAAATTTTCGTCGATGACTAATTGAACAATTTAAACGACCTAAAATGTTGTATAATAGAATATTACTGTAAAACTATCATTAAAGAATAAAAACATACATTTGCTTGTTTTATTACCATCTTTATCACCCAATTGAATAAAAACTGAGCCATCAGTTGAGGAATTTTGATCAGATGAAGTTCGAACAACAATTGAATAAGCACAAAATTCATCGCCTGTTGAATTGAGGGCCCCCGAGGAATCTTCTTTTGCAGTATTATTTTGATCACTTGCAGCAGGTGACTGAATTTCTGCAAAAAATAACAATTCTTTCAGTTTATTTTTATACTTTTTATTAAGAATAACCTTGATTTGGTGAAATCAACTTTTGTGATGCTATAAATTGTTGAACTTCCGGTGCCGTTGGAGGTTTATTGCCATCCATTTGTCGAGGAAATTCAATGGTATCCTATGAAAAAAAATTAATACTGTTATTCAACTCCACAACCTCAAAGGCGATCTATCATTTGCTGCAATTTTTGATTTCGCAAAAAACTTTGAGAAGCTGAAAGTTATTAAAAATCAGGAATTTTTGCTTTTTTCTAACTTTTTAAAAATTAGTAAAAAAGCGAAAGATCCTGAATTTCAACATCTTTCAACCTCAACCAACTTTCTTGCAAAATCAAAAAAGCATCAAACGAAAGATCTTCTTTAAAATATATGAAAAAAACCAAAAACTTGCTTGATGTGCTTGATGTTTTGATAAAGAAACAACTGATTTAAATGCTCCAGATTTCTTTGATAAATCTTCAATTTCATTTGAAGCATCAAAAGAATCTTCATATGCGGCAATATGAAGTGATAAGGTGCTATTATTTTTTGTATTTGAACATTCATTTTTATTATTCATCCAACGCTTTCGCCCTTCATTTTTGCTTTTATCATTTAAACGATAATTCTTTGAAGTTTGAAAATAAAAATCTTTGGATAATTTATTCCATCCTTTGCTACTGTAGGTATCGGTTACAGTATCACCTAATATTACAAATGTTGCTGCATTTTTATGAAACGTTTTTTCTCGTTTAGACTAATCAAAAGTTATCAGTGATCGAATTTATTGATCTATCAAACAACTTATTTAAAATAAGTTATTCAATAAAATTGCAGCTGTTTTTTTTTACCAAAAGTTTTGCCATTCTTTGATTTGCTAAAAGAGTGAACAGGTACAACAACAACATCTCCACATTTATGACCATGATTTAAATTGAAATTGAAACTGCTTTTTTCACTTTGAAGCCAATTACTGACAGAAAGCTCTTTAAAAAATGATCCATTTTCTTTTGTTGCCATTTCTAAAAATCAATTTACTATAGTATTGTCCAAATTCTATATAAAATTCATTCAAGAATCAAACACATAAAACAAAAAAAAAACATCTCTAAAACCGTTTTATCAAAAATATAACGATCTGACTGTTTAAGATGAAATTGAAGGGTTATTTATACATATCCCTGATAGACACATGATTTCTTTAATTGCAGGCGGAGCTTCATATTTATAAGAATGATGACATACATTTTTTAAGCTGTTTGAGCATAAAATGTCGAGATTGACAGTGAAAAGAAACAAATTTCGTACATAAAAATGTTCCATGATACTTTTTATACCAGATATAAACAAAATAGCATCAATGAAAACGTATGTATTTATTTATGACTAATCTTTTGATATTTTTTGTTATAAGTAAATAGTCTACTTTAAATAACCTTCAATAGATAAAATTTGGTAAAGATTTACATTACATTTACAGGGTGTTTATTTTATCTGTGTGGAGTTTTGTTTGCCCAAAAAACATATTAAATTTAAGTTTCAGAAGCTCATATTTTCACACAAGGTTAATAAGGGCCTAAAGTTTGTATTTTTAGAGGTGAAAGTTGTACGGTAGAAAAGGAATTATATGTATGTATGAATATGTAGCTTTAAAAGTCTTTAAAATTATTAATGTCGATAGCTTCCACAAGCTTGTCAACAAAGAATCTTATTTTTTAGATTTACAATTGCATTTATTTAAATTATTTTGATCCGAATTGATTCCACCTAAATATTCAAAAAAACATTAAAACATAGGAAAATTTTTTAAAGTGAAATAAATCAAAAATAAAAACTTTAACAGGATGTTTGTTGAATTTCGTAAAGGTGAAGTCGCGGCAGCCAAAAAAAATGTTTTATAAAAAAGAGAAATATTGATGATGTTGCTTTGTTACACATATTTTTTTGAACATTATTTTGTTATGAAATCTTTCATTTCTTGCTATGAATAAGACAGCACCGGGGTTCGTCTTCTATATTGTTATGCAAAAAAACAAAGTTAGAGTTTTGACTTAAATTGCCGAAAGTGATGTCATACCAATATAATAATCTCACTTGTCACATTGTGAATTGTGCAGTGAAAAATCTCAACAAAATGAAAAAAATTCTAATTTATTTAAATAACATTCACTTAAATTAATAAACAAATACAAAAATTTCAAGTATAAACAACATAACCAAAAAGTCCAGTTAAACTACCATTTTTTGTTAAGCCCAACATCATTCGAGGCAAACAAGATGGCGACATTTCAGTTCCCTTTGGCCAATCTTTTTTATCTCCTTCTGGATAATCACCACCAACATAAATCATTGCAGTATCAACAAAATCATTTTGATTTTTAAACCATTGAATTGTTTTCATCCATGGATTTTCAGCTTCAGAAACGCCTTCAAAATCTCGATGAACTTGATCCAAAAATTTGTTTGATTTTTCGGACAATGGGAAAATGGCTAAAATTAAATTTATTTTGTATTAAATTAAAATTATTTTCATAGAACCTCATAATACGACCAGTGATGACGTCACAAATAAACGGAAAGGGATGGGTAAGTTGAAAAAAGACTTTTCAAATGGCGGCAAAGATCAAAGAAATCGAAATAAACTGTTGCCAAAATTTTGATGACGTCATCGCTGGACAATCTCATTTTTAAAGAATTTAAAAAATGAACTCACTTATTGTTGATGAAGGAAAAAGAGTTCCATTAAATCGATCCTGAATAAGTTCTTTTGTAATTTTCTTTGGAGTTTCTTTCTTTCCATCTTCTTCTTCTTTAATTGCAACAAGCCAAAATGGAATAAATGGTTCTCCGCCTTCACTTCCCAGTCCAATTTCACCATTACCAAATATTTCAGATGCTTCTTTTGATAATTGACGACAAAGTTCAATTTCTTCTTTTGAAATTGGAGTTTTATTTTCACCAAAATAACCATCTTCAAAATTGAACACAGCTTTCTTAGAAATTGAATTATTTGGCCATTCTGCTGTTGAATCTTTGGCAACGCCGTAATCATTCTTGCAATCAGAAAATAGTTTCTTAAATTTTTCCATATTTTTTAGTAATTAACTAAAAATAAATAAAGCTTAAAAAATATCAAAAAAAATAAGAAGCAAAAATAACACCAAAAAACGAGTGAAAAAAAAAACGTTGGAAAAAGGGAGGTAATCGATCAATAAAAACAACAATAAACAAAAAATAAATAAAATGTTGGAAAAGAAAAAATTTCAAAAAAACAATTTTTGAAAGAGAAAAAATTTGTGTTGCTGCCAGCAACTTGCATGAAGCTAGGTTCTGTATTGAAAAGAACAACCTGTTTTTGTCCTTTTTAAAAAAAGTGTTTAGTTTCTTTTGTAAAAACACATTCATTTAATATTTATGCCAAGAATGCGACTAAATAGTACTAGCATGTTTACTTGAAGAAAAAACAGTAAAAAAATGAAGGAGAGAAACAAAAATGCTTTTGTACAAAAACATTCTTTACCGAAACGGCTTCACGTAAAGTAAATGATAGTAAGAGCTTTTTTAGGATTGCTACAATCGAATTTTTGTAAATCTATGGTATTGTTAAAACAAAAAATAGCAGTGTTATTTTTCTTGATTTTATTTGGTATAAAATAGCAAAAATCCAAATACTTAAATAAACTTGTGCAAAAATTAATGACACAGTTGAATATTTATATTTTTAGTAAGATTCATTTTGCATATTTTTCCATGCCAAAATAGCTTCTTCATTGCAAGCTTTTACAACATTTACAAGAATTCCAGGAGCATCAATTTTTTCAAAGGCATTTTTAATTTGAATTCCGAGATCACCAGTCGGAAGACAAAGATTATCTTTGGTTTCACAAGTTTTGAGATCCAAAAGTGAAATATAATTGTCGTCGGTGATTGAAAGAAGCTAAAAAAACAACTTTGTTTTAAAAATTAATATTTTAGAAAAATATGTAATTTAGTGATAGGATTACGTCGGGATAAGGTTTAAGCATATCCGATTTACTCATTACGAAATCGAAAAATAAAAAAATTCAAACATTAAACTCGTTTAACCCAAAATGTTACAGTATTCAACGGAAAACAAGCTTCACAAACCTGATAATCTTTTTTAATGATGACGGGAACAGAAATATTTTGAAGGGAAGGACAGCAATGCTCAAACTTCTTTCTTGTAAAAATATCCAGGCCGGTGATGTGTGCCTTGGCATGTCCATGTTTTCCATCTTTTGTAAAACAAATTTCAACAATTTTACACGGGCGATTTCGAATCATCACAAAATCATTTTTTCCAAGCGCAGAACATTGAACTGGATAAGTGAAAGCTGCTTCAGAATCCGCAACAACAAAACTATTCATTTTTTATTGTATTTTTATTAACCAACAATTTTAAAAACTCAGAAAAATATTTAAAGAATGAATAAATGATTTGCTTTTCACTCAAAGAAAGGCAAACCCTTTTTTAAAAAGAAGTTTGTGTTTTTTTTGATATTTTTCAATATTAGAACATTGTTAGCGATCATTATGCAATTTTTAAGAATGTGGTGCAAATTCACGTTTTTTAAAAACAGATAATTTAAAAAAAATTTATTAAAAAACATAAATAGTAATTGTTTAAAAAGTTTCTCTTCGAATTTTTGAAGAAATAAATTTCGTACTTTTTGTTAACTGATTTATGATTGTTGTTTGAGTATTTACAATTGTGGGAACAATTTTGTGTGAAGAAAAAGTGGTGTGTTGAATTAGGACATTGTTTGTTTTGAGTTTTCTGAATGCCCGAGAATAAATATAAATACAAATTGTAAAATTGCACATCATCAATGTATTTGCATATGGACCAAGATAAAGGTTTGGCGGAGTACCTGTTACCTAAAATAGAGATACCGTAATTCAAATTTTAAAAATCCTTGTAAAAACAAACAATTCGAACAAATTCATTCAACAAAGCTGGAACCAATTCAAAACAGGTGGTTAAGGCGATAATCATGTACGCAGTTTTATTAATACTTTTCAGATGACCTTGTTTATGACGAAATTTTTTGTGAATTAAAATTACCAAAATAATTCCAACAAAGATATTTGGAATTGAAAATATTGGATTTGTGGTTACTGTGCCTTTATCAGAGGAAACAACAAACATACAACCAAAAAATCGACAATTTGTTACTGTTCTTGCAGGGAAGATTTTGAGAATCCCCGATACCGTAACAAGACCAGCAGCGCCTGAAAGAATTATATCTTAATTGTTTATTTTTAGCATTGATCAAAGATGGCGTCATTGTCTAAGGGGAAGGAATGGGAGCAACTGGATGTTTAACTTAAATGGCGGCAAAGATCAAAGGTCCTGTGATAAACTATGAATATTTTCGATATCAGCACTCTTGAACAATGTCAATTTAAAAACTTACCAATAATTAAATAGATAACAGCTCCAAATAAAATCCATTTTTTCCAATTTTTATTGTATCGGAGAGGGAATGCCATTGCCAAGCAACGATCAATTCCAAGACAAGTTTCAATCAGGGAACAACATGATATCATCAGCCATGGCGGGAATCCAAAAACATACAAAATTTGTGCATTGTATTTAACAAAATTTGGATCCCAAAAAATAATTAAATACAACGAATTAATTACAGAGAAAACATTGCAAATAAAAATATAAACAAAATAAAAGATTAACAAATGTGAACATCGAGTTGCCTTCGTCAATGAGATACGATGGAAAATTATTTTAGACGAAAATTTTATTGCCAAAATTGATGATGCCAAAACTATGAGGTAATGGAAAAGTGTCACAAATGGAAAATAATCCATTACTGTAGATCGGTGGTTGGGATGGGAGTTTTCTAAATTGAAATCTGAAAACTTTTTGTGATAAAAACAACAGAATCGAACAAATGAATACATCGAAGAAGGAGTCGTATAAAAAAGTTAGATTTGTCACGGATTTAATTTGTTCCGATATCAGTTTATTTAAAAAATTGAATATTAAAAGTATCAAAAAGACGGAAGTAAAGAAAAATGTAAAGAAAAAAACATTCTGCCCCCAGGCATAACTTAAATTACCATCTTCGCCTTTGTGCCAGAAAAACGCCTTTTAAAAATAGGTAATTATTATGGTAATGATACAGTTGTATAACTACAAACGCCTATATTACCTTGCAAATCAAATGTCAAAAACACAAAATATATTTTTATAAATAGAACTAAAAAAGCAACAAACCAACTTTTGTATTTTTACTTTAACTTGAACTTTATAATAAACGATAATCAAAGATAATTCATGATATTTATCAAGGTTTGACGTTTAAACTTTGGCAAATTTGCAGTTTTAAGTGAAAAAAATTATTTAAAATACAAAACTAGGACATAATTTATATGCAAAAATACTACATAATTTAAACGTATGAATTTTTTGTTATCTTTGTACGCACACAAAAGGTTAAACAATTTAACATAAATACAGTATGACAAGAGCGGCAGAATTAAAGAAATGAAAGATTACCAGACGAATAATAGCAACATTAAAAACATTGTTAAACAACGATTGATACTTTTAATGCCTTAAAAAGTATTAGTTAATTTTTTTTATCAAACACCAAAATTTTTTTTTATTAAAGATTGAAAATTAAAAACTAAAAAATTCTATTTTCTTTAGTTCTTCTAGTTTGAATTCTAAGGTTTTATAAAGTTTTTGAATACAAAAGATACTTGTTTTAAGAACAAAATAAAATTTTAAAAATAAATTTGTTTTGTCTTACAGACAAATTGTCCAAACTTTGAGGTTTTAAAGACTACAAAAATTTGTTTGTTTCAGATTCAATGACTCTACCCCCGTGAGAAATTTGTTCTTACGAATGCGATATTCAAAAAACAGAAAATAAATGAGCTTGTTTTCCTCTATTTATCGTATCTTTATGTATAGGTCTGCGTTTATCTTCCTAAAAACATAATTTTGTATTTAATTAAAAGAATTTCAACGATCAAAAGAACAAGAGCAGAAAGTTTTTCTTACAGTAATTCAGTATTGTTCGAATGAGAGAAACTCTGAAAAAATATCGGACACTTTTGTATTATGTACGACAGAAAAAGATACGACAGAGTACGAGGGAATTATAATACATTTTTCGACAAAGTCGTTCCCAAAAGGGTATCATATGATACAAAACCATACATTGAAGAGTACAGTAGTAGCAAATTTTTTTCAGTAAAAGTGCATATTTTCTTCATTAGATTAATAATAATAATAATAATAAATTTATTCATGCCCTAACACACGATGTATTAAATAATAAACAAACAAACAAATGAAATAAATATAAGAACAAGTCTTAAACATATAAAACAAGTTAAATTAAAATAAAAACAATAAACAACTCAAACTAAAACTAAAGAGGTTACAAATTGAAAGAAAGAAAAACAACAAAACTGTGAGTTAAGTAAATAAAAATAATACAATATACAGGTTTAAAGTGATAGTAATAGCTTTCTTTTAAGTATTGTTAGAGTTTAAATGCCTGGAGATTTTTCTTAAAAGATTTCAAACAGGTATACTGTAGGTTTCTGGGAAGTTTAATATATTTTGAAATAGCCCTGTAGGAAAATAAGATTCACCATATTCAACATCCGATCCATTAGCCTTATGGATCGGAATGACATTAGGTTAAAATTTTTTAACTTAAATTTTAAGTCTTAAAAACCGGAAAAATTGTCAGAGGTTTTATCAAATTTATAAAAAAACGGTAGTAAAAAAGCAAAGAAGAATAAGAAATGTAGTTTGATTCGACGTTGAAAAATTTATATTTCTTGTACTTTGTGAGTCATAAATTGTGATGAATCAACAAAGCTAGTTTTTCCACGTTTATCAAAAAGGAAGGAAAAATTGTTTACTTTTGCTTGCTTTGAAAAAATCAATTTGACTTTTTTCTTCTTTCTTTTTTTACAGCTAATATCTCAGTATTCGGTAGAAGCAACAATATTTTTAAACGTTTTACGTGTATATTACGTTTTAACGGTTTTCCACACTGACATTTTAAATCTTCAGTTTTATTTGCTGTTAGCAGTGGAATCAACAATGCTAATTTCCCAAGAATTCTATGACCAACTTTGCCCAAGTTATCAAAAGGTTATTAAAGTATTGGATGACGATCTTGCCAAATTTCAATTAGATCCAGCAGATGTGAGTCAACCAAATTATCATGAACAAGAGTTAGAACAACTAAAAATTCTTGAAAAATTCTTTGCAAATTATCTTATGCCAAAAGAATATTGGCAACTTTATGAAAGGTTTGTTCACTTCAAATTTATGTGTTGTAATATATATCGGCAAAGTGTGAATCCATTTATATTTGTTATTTAGGCTTGACTTCTTAAACCACACATTTCAAGATTTAAATAAACGTGAAATGCGAAGACGAAAAGCTTACACCCATTTTTATTTTAACAGAAATTTAGAACCTCTTCCACAGGTACACTTTAATACCTTTAATTATGGTAAACAAGTACATAAATAATTTCAGGAAAATTTGGATCGGCATCTCAAATTATTGAAATTTACTGGTTCACAAATATTCTGTGAGGATGAAGATTTTACCATTGAACCATCATACATTTATCCACATTCAAATCTTAAAGAATGTTTTCAACATTATGAAATGAATATGGGTAAGTTTGGCCTCGGCTTGGTTAAGGACTGTCCAGATCTTACGCAAGCAAAAAATCCAAATTTTGAAAACCCACCCCCTGTAAGATTTTTCCTTTGATCTTTACCGCATTTAACTGTACAATTTGACTTAACCCCGCTCGACTATTAAGGTGATTACGTAGGATCTAGACGATCCCTTAAAATTGAAAATTCTTTTAAATAAAGCATTTATTTATTTCAGTTTCTCCGCCATCAAAAACTTTAATCTTAAAATATAAAAAGATGAAAGAACTTTATCAAAAAATAATGGAATCAGAAGAAAATCTTGAAGAATGGTTCCAAAACATAATTGCCGTTGGGGATTCTGAATTCATTTTTCACAATGTTGAATATCGTCTTGGTGGAAATTTATTGAATAAAAAACTTTGGAAACTTTATATTTCATTTCTTGAATCTTTTAATCCCATAAAAATGTTAGAAATTTATTCAAAATATTGTCGATTCTTTTTGGATGATTCCGAAATGAAAAAAGAATACAAGGAAAAAGATGAAAAATATGGTCATCCTTCAATTGTTAAATGGGATACGGTATTTGATTTTGAAGAAAAGGAATCAAAAAATGTTGGTGAAAAAAACCGTGATTCTCAAAGTTTTAACAATAAACCTTTTATTCCAACAACACCTCCACAGATGGACAAAACTGTACTAAAAAGTTTTTGGCAAAATTATCAAAATCAAATCTTTCCATTTCAAAAACCTTTAATGGTTTATATTTTGGAGAATGCAGATGCTTCATTATGGAAAAAATTACATCAAACATGCAAATATTTTTTTTCGAAGAAATCGGTTCCAATTTGTTACAAACTTGATATCAAGGTAATTTTCTGATTTTGTCTTTTGTAACAAAAAACGTAGTGAAATCAAAATTCCTTTTTGGGTTCCTCGCCCTAAGGTGGTAATGCAAATAAGATATGCTAATTTTTATTTTTTAATCTTAAAGTTACATAAATCTATAAAAATTTAGGCATGGAATTCATTATTTAACAAAGAATCACTTGAACTTAATTTTTCTGATACCGACGAAGATTACGTAAAAAATACATGGATTACGACAGTTTTATTCTGCAATTATAATCAATCATTGTCTAAAACATTTCTTTCAACGATTATTCCACGCTTGTATCAATGTGATGCAAAATTTATAACATTTTGGAGTCAAAATTTAACATTTAATGAACTTCAATTTCTTATTGGTTCTGGAAATGTAATTAATTTAAGTCTTTCATCTTGTAGAATAAAGGATCAAAAAAATGAATGGATTAATTTGGAAGATATTCTCCAATTTTTACCAAATATTCAAGAGCTACAGTAAGACTTAAATAATTTGTAAACTTTAAAGGCTTGTTTTTTTGCAGATTGAGTAATGTCAAAGTAAATAAAAATACTACAAATATTTTGGCAAAACGAAAATTTAATTCTAAAATTGGTACTCTAATTCTGTTGGATATTTTTGGTGAACCTTTTGATACAACAGAATTTTCAAATTTTTGCACCGTAACTTATTTTAGTTTTTTAATGATTTCAATTAAATAAAAATTTTCAGAAAAACAGAGATGAAAAATTGTATCTTCGAATGGAATTCAAGCCTCGTCAACCTCAATTTTCCAATGATTTCATCACAAACTTTCGAAGCCTTATGGAAGATGCAAATGATTTGAAAAAAACTCATATTGAAATAATTTTTACTCCAATGTAATTTTCGTTTTGGTTTTCCAGGTCGCGAGAAACGTTTTGGATTGTCTTCCACAATTTTTGAATTGATAAATGCGGTGTTTCGCAATAATCGTTATAATAATTTTTATAAGATTATTACACAAAATGTTAAAATTAATAAAAGATCAAATATTTGGTAAATTTAACTCACAAAATATAGATACTTTCGATCTACAAATTTCAAACATGCAAATAAAACAAAGTTACTGTAATAATATTCACCTTTTGAAAGTTATTCGAAAAAGTGGCGGGACAAGGGGTTATACTTTTTATACCAAGGTGTAGAAGATGAGCTGTCTTTATTAGACAATGCGTATTGTCCCGAAACAAAATGCTGCTGTCCCGGTTTGTTGAGATAAGTTTTTTTCGGTTTACTATATCTTCCTGGGTCAAAAAATTCTTCATTATATTGAAAATTGACTTCTTTAGCTTGATTAGTTGCATTGAGAAGCTTGATGATTTCAGGTCCAGTTAAAGGTAATTTTGAGAGCTTTTCTTCCAACTTTTTAATTTCATCTTCTGTTGCAACTTTGACAGCACCGCTTTTTAAGTTTTTGTCGAGAATGTCTTTCTTTATTATATATTGGGAAAGTTGAGATTGTAGCAGTTCAATCTTTTGTTTTATTGAAACATCTTTTGTATTTGCATAAACGCGTTCAGCTTCTGTAATATTAATTTTTAAATAATCTTCAACAGTATCATTGTAAGGAAGAATAGCATGATCTTTCAAATAAGCGCCAAATTGTGCACAAACATCGTCAATAACTTTCTGTTCTTCTGTATATTGTTTAACGCGTTCATTCATAGTTTCAATGAAACGTGTTTTGATATCACGCTCTGAATGATTTTCTGATAACAGCTTTTGGATATTTGGATCATCGACCATTATTGTCGTAGTTTCTTGTTTAAATGTTATATGAGTATGAAAACTCCATGGACAAGAGCATATTTTGCAATTTAATTGATGATTCATTGCTGAGCATTTTTGTAAAGCAGGATCAGGTATGTGTTCTGGTACGACATTATCCAAGTAACAACGATCGTGACATATAGTTTTGTAAAATATTTGAATATTATTTGTATTTGGTTGCCTTTTGGTATCAACACATGAACCATTCGTGCATACAGTTCTTGGAAAACCCAGTTGTTCAGTAACAATTTTAGGATGTGGAATTTTAAGTTTTTTGGTTAAATCTTTACTTCCTGATTCAAGAGTTTCGATTTCTCTCTTTTTTGCAGAAATTTGATTAATATTATCTTGAATATTTTGAGTTACATCAGCCAAAGGCTTTGCCAGCGTTAAAATAAGTTGACGAGTTTGATTCAAATTTACAGTTTTTTTAAAAACATGGGGTGTAATTTCTTCAAAATGTTTAAATAGTCGAGTAATTTCTGCTACAGAAATATTCCAGCTTTCAGCATATGAGCTTCGTTTATCAATAACAGATTTTTCGCCAGCATGTACACAACATAAAAATCGAAAAGCTTCATTATCCATGTAATAAGTTGTTGGTGGTGCAAGTGTAATATTTACGCCTCTTTTTTCATCTAAACTTCTTAAATGTTTTTCCAAAGCTGGTTGAGTATCACCAGCTTCATAAAAAGTGCTTCGAGCATTGGTAAAACAAAAAACAATATTGTCTGCAGCAGTTTTATGTAAATGTGTGAGTAATTCATTAATGCAATATTTAAACATAACACCAAGTCTCGCATTATTGGGTTTTAATAAAATGCATATTCCATGTAATTCTTCAATGTTTGAAACATATCGTAAAATAGAAACAAAATTTGCGTCATCTTGCTTTTGACCCCGAGCATCACCAATGCCAGGCGTATCTATTAAGCGAACTGTTTTCTTTCCAACATTAAAAACATGACTTCGTGGTTCTTGAGTAGATGATTCACCTGTTTCAAAACATTCATTTTTCGATTCACCGATTCTAATTTCTTTGTTTTTGAATGTAAATTTTGCTGGAATCAGGCAAATTTGTGGAGAATTTTCAGCTTCTTCCAATGTACTGTAAGTGAGATAATTTGCAAATCCATTAATCCATGTTGATTTCCCAACACCAGTTTCACCCAAAATTAATATATTAATTTGTTTATATGGACGAATTTTATTAAGTAATGCAACAAGGGTTTTATCAGAAAATCCAATAAAATCTCCACCATGAGTTTCAGCAGAGCATCGGAATTGAAAAGTATTTGCTGGGGCAGATCCACAATCACAGATAAAATTGTTATTAAAACAGTATTCAAGCTTTTTGTGACAATCATTGCAAAACCATTCTTGATCTATTTTTGCACATTTTTGTTGACCAATTGATCGTGGACATGGTATTTCTAATATCACACGTTTATTGGGTTTTGTTGTTGAAAATATACGCTCTTGAATGCATTTTGCTAAGCACATACTTTTTTGTCGTTTATATTCAGCAAGAACATCGTGTTCAAGATATTGATGGTTTTCGTAATGACAAATTCGATTTCCAGATGGCACGTTTTCACGTTTGCTTATTTCAGGATTAACACTTAAATCAACCAAAAAACATTTGATATCTTTTTGATTCATTAAGGAATAAAAAAGATTTTTATTATCTCCAAGATCGTCCTTTTCTTCCCAATTACAGAAAAATACATAACATTCATTTAAGTGATGCCGAATGCGTTCAGCTTCAAGAAGCATATCTCTTCCAATATAAAATCCGCCACTTTTTTGAATTGATATTGCAAATGCAATTTTTTCACGGATATCTGATAAACTATTCATGAATATTGTTGTTGCTTGCCTTGAGATATCACTTTCATAATATTCGCGGACGATATCATATAAAATTTGCATACCAGAACGTCCATATCGAATATTGACTAAGGCTTCGTTTATCATCCCCTGCGTATTTGTTTGATAACCTTGTATACGATGCAAGTAATCAGTAACTGCTGCAATATCATTATCCTTCAAACAATATATATTTTGTTTCAAATCCGAATGCAAATCATTGAGCAATTGTTGACTTTCACTGATAGTTTCAAACATGCTAACAACTTGTCGAATTGCAACTTCATCAACTTTTTGAATTATTGAATCCAAAGAAGCAGTTGAATTTAAGTAAGTTCGAAAAGCTGATAATGGCAAAAGTTCATAAGAAATTGGTGTTCCACGACCATTGTTTGCATTTTTAATTAAAGCTGGTAACTTTCTCATAAATTCGATAGCTTCTTCAACAGTTTGTGGAAGTTTATCACCACTTGGCAAAGCATCCATGTAAAAATCTAAACTGAAATCATTAGATGCAATATTGGTATCATCCACGTAAGTTCCTGATCCAGCAGCAGCAGTTTTAATGCATTTTAATTTAACCTAAAAAACGAACATGTCAAGATATTGTTACGCGTGCATATAGGTGTTACCTCCAAAGCAGCATCAATATTCTTCTTGTCCTCCATTGAATCATTAACAGAAGTTAAAGTTGCTGTCGCAACAGCACCCCATTGAATACCTACAACGACATGGGTAGCATTTGGTGTACTTTGAACTGATTCCGGTGTCAATAATCCTATGATGGCTTGAGTATCCACATTAATGGATTGAAACTTAAACATCAAAAATTAAATCTAAACTTTAAGAAACGGCCAAACCTTGGTTTCCATGTTACAAACTAAGCTACCACTTGATTCACGAGCACTTGTTTTCTTTGTTGACAAATATTTGCCATGTCCCCGTACTTTGATAAGACCAGCTACAAAACTAGCCTAAAATTTTTATTTCTGTTTAGACATTAGTTATGGCTCATTAACAAAGACACTTTAAAAAAAGAAATGGTTTTCGTAAGAATGAAACTATGTTGCAATAATTTAAATTTACCTGTAATTCAGCTTCAATGTTTAGCTTTTCGAATTTTTCTGAAATTGAATCCTTAAACACAAATTCTGCTTTAGTACGCTCTGTGTCCAGATCATTTATGAAAGCATCAGGAATTTGGTAATTAAACAAAGAACGGGAACAAAAGCAATCAGTATGAGCATCGTACAAATCTCCAAGCATTGCAATGCGACCAAGTGCTTGACGAGTAATTTTTTCGCCATCCATTATTCTAAACATGCTTGTTCAAATAATATTAATTTCAAAAGGCGTCTTACTGTATTTTGCTTGAAATATTTGTATCGATAGAATACGTTGGAAAAGTTGTGACATGTGGTTCTTCATCCAGCAAAGGGTAAAGACGCGCATCTGAATGAGGAGAGATTTGTTCTCTCTGTGGACTTCTTTGATTTGCAGGATTTTCATGAACAACGCAACTTTTAGGCTTTTCGGTCATTGAATAATTCACTTTTTCATCTTTTAGAACATCCTTTAAATAAATGAAATATTTGTTTTTCTTGTCAAAAGGCAATGAAAAGTCGTCAATATCAGTTTGTATTGCAAAATCAAAATCAAAGTTTTTAACTGCTTCGACAGACATTCCGCGGTATTCCTGCTTCTGAATTACAGCGTCAACCATATCATTTACTGTGTGAATATCAATTAATGATAGCTCAAGCTGACATTCAGAAAAACCTTCAACTATTATCGTCACAGCAAATTTTTCATTCTACAAACTCTTATTTAAATGTCCTATTTTTATTACAGATCAATTTTTACCTGTTTTTCAAAAAATATTTCAAACTTTTGCATATTTTCAATTATCGCGTCATTATCAGCTTCCGTAAGATCGATATATTCATTAAAATCTGGATCAAAACGTTTTATAGATGTAACCGAAAAATTATTGGCAGCAGTGATGTCTTTTACTTGAGGACATTTAAGCAATTGCCCAACAATGCTATCAGGTGATAACTCAATCACGTATTTTTTGGGTTCTTTCCAAATTTGGGAATATAATTGAAGAAGTATTTTGGGCATCTAAAAGCTTTTAAATTTATTTTATTATTTGAAAAGAAAAAATACGAGCACTGAAACGCGTCAAAAAAAGTCACTTTATCATTAAAAAATACAGGTTGTAAATTTTAACTCGCATGGGTTTTAATTGCACAAAAAACATAAAAATTTTAAGTTTTAGAAGCTCATATTTTCACAGAAGGTTTGTATGGGGCTAAAGTTTGTTTCCAAAAGATTTCGGCCCAATCAAAGACCTAAACATTTTTCTAGGATCTCTGGGTCCTTTGACTTGACAAAAAAAATTAAAATTGATGTAGTTTTTTCGATTCCTCACCTATTTTTAAAATTTAAATTTTTATTAAATTTTTAAATTTTTCAAAATCCTGAATTTTGAAATTTTTTATTCATTTTTTCAATATGAAGAATTATTCACTTCTCGGACTTTAAGTTCAAACTTTTTACACTCACAAAATTTCAATGATTTTTTGTTTAAAAATCATGCACATTTTTTATCATCCGAAAAAAGAAGAAAAATAGCGGTTTTGTGGTAACCACCTCCTTAAACGAGAGAAGCCTAAACTATTATTTATCAAAAGGTTTTATGTGACATTAAAAAATCGCAGATGTTGCATT
This sequence comes from Panagrolaimus sp. LJ2414, assembly GCA_024447195.1. NCBI lineage: Eukaryota > Metazoa > Nematoda > Chromadorea > Rhabditida > Panagrolaimidae > Panagrolaimus > Panagrolaimus sp. LJ2414. The sequence goes on along the minus strand of JAMRXY010000048.1, from coordinate 1,575,956 downwards.
TTTGGTGCAAAAGTAGAGAATAGCTCGAGACACATGTTATTTTAAAGGGGCATAAAATGTTTGTTTGTCGAGATCGGGCTAGATATATCATTATAACACAGAAGCAGAAAGCTATTACTGGTAAATTTTTAACCATCTAGATGGTTATCTTTCTATGCAAGACAACTAACTTGTATTATTTCCTGGTTAACCCAACTTTTTAGTTCTCCCTCCAAAAAATCATATGTTGCAAAAAGAAAAAAAGGAGAATATTTAAAGAAATGAATTTTTTTTTTTTGCATTGTTGTATTTAAATAAATGTACCTTCTTTTTGCTTTTTATCATTTTTCCTGCGTTTTTATCTTGAAATATATACTACAATTGACTTTTGCTTTCTCTAACGGATGGCAATCGTATTCGCGTGCTTTGTTCCTTTGTCTTCAAAATCAAAGGCCATTTTGTGCGCCTTTTTATTGCAATAAAATTCTTTTTTATTTTTCACTGTTTGATTGATTTCATAGTTTATTTTTATCGTGAAACAAAAAAATGGAGAAAAGATTTATTTCATTTTTTGGTGAAAAAGTGAATGCAAAACACAAAGACAACAAAGCCCACACAGAAAAATCGAAAGAAATAAGTTGTGATACAGAAAATGTTGACTTTTTTTTAAAAACATACTTTTTATCCCCAAAAATAAAACGGATATAATTTTTAATGATATCATAATATGATACTTGAAATTAAGGTAACTGCAAATCACATAAAAATTTTGGAAATATTCAAAGCTTATTTAATTGTGGGTGGGGTCTATAAAAATAATTTGTTCACCCTATTAAAAGCAATTAATTATATTATATTATGCGACAGCTACATCAACATTTGCATAAAAACTAAATGTCAAATATTGCAGTTTCTTTTTGTAATTTCTGAAAGCTTATGTGTTTTTTTCTATAGCATTCGTTATACATATTTTTTCTTACTCTTTTCATTCAGTGAGAGAGAGAGAGTACTTTATTTATAATGACTCAATACAAAAAAGTTATTTTTGCTTTTACTTAATTTACAATTGTTGGAATATTTATTTAAATTCCAAGAGTTTTCACTTTTTTTGAAAATGCGGAAGTTGTTTTAAAACTTTTAAAGGACGATGATTTATGTCCGACACTAGCAGTTAAAATATTTACAATAATAATAACAACTTTTAAAAATTACAAGAATTTCAAACATGTAATCAGGAAATAATACTTGTGTGTTATATATTAGCTACGAAAATCATGTTTGTGATACGAAAATGACAGATATCAGGAATTCTGAGTCGTAAAGTGCCACAAAAGTGTATAATTTTGACTTAATTACAATATGTTTAAACAAAAATACAAAGGCGGAGTTTTTTATTCGTAAAACTTTTTAGCCATAAAATAAATAAACAATAATTTTTATGCTTCAGATTCAGATTACATCTATTGAAATTTATTCATAATTGAATTTTAGAATCTGATAAGCTTCGACATCGTTTCTGAATAAACATGAATGGATTTTTACTGCTTTTTTCATGGAGTTTTTGTAATATTTTATTTTTGCCTGCTGTTGAGGCAGGGACATGCAATGAAAATGACAAACAAGTAAGATAAGATAAATTGCCTTAACATGATATTATATTTAATACTTCCAGATAGTTAAAACATGTTATACATCACATTTCAACATTTACAATCACACCATGCCTGTTTATTACTGGACTTTCTCGAATTTCAGATTCTCTTCCATAAATGAATCTTATGCTTTGTGGAGAAGAATTGCTCTTCCCACAGATGAAGTATGTTTGAGAGAGAGAGATTGAAAGTGTGTATGTTTATTACAATAAAAGTATAAAGAAAATGAACAACAAAAGAAAGTGCGAAAGGGTTTTTATAGACACTGAGAGAAATCATTTGTATATTATGTAAATTATTGTAATTGTGGACTTTCTCCACAACACTCCCGGCCTCGCAGTTCTGTTGAAGGTGTTAATGTATTGGCTTCCCAATTACATTCAGGTGGTTTATCCTTCCAAGATTTTATTTCTTTGCTCAAAGGTACTAAGGAGACTTTAACTTCTTGAAGTTGAGATGGACTTGTTGAATTATTAGGATCCCATGGTTTATCGAATTGCTCGACAAGCTTTTTACCATATGCTGGAGGCCCCTCCCGGCGGCACCCAGTTGTTGGAGGATGTCCTGCTACCGAATTAGAATATTTCAAGACTGCTCTTGTACCAAAATTATCAATTTGATTTACAATTTTCGGTTCAACTTTCTCAATTTTTTTATTTAAAGGAAATTTTTCAGGTACAAAAGAAGTATGTTCAAGGATTTCTCTTGAACTAAAAGGTCCATCTTCTTTCATAAATATTGGTTTAACTTGATCAAGTTTTTCACTTGAGTTTTCATCAATATTTGTTGTTTGTTGTTGAATTTTCGAAGATGGTGGTCGATCAAATTTATTTTGACGTTGAAATTCAGCAATAGTAGTTGGAACTTTCTTGGCTTCTTTTGCAGAAATAGCTTGACCTGATGCAACTTTCTTGCAATCAGCTTTTTCAACCATTAAGGTATCTTCGACTGGGATAACATTTAACTTCTTAAATGTTTGTGTTCTTTTCGATCGAGAAGCTTGTACAATGGGAACAATTTGTGCTGTTGAACTTTCAGAATTTTCAATTTGAATATCCATTACATGTTCCAAGTTTGCCACCAATGATGATTTTGATGCTTTAGCATCTGATACTCGGAGTTTCTCCTTGTATTTTGTATTTATCTTGTTTGTTACAGCACAACAAACAGTGATAACTGCTTCAGGCTTTGCAGTATCAAAGGATAAAGGATCTTTTAATAAAGACATACCTTGTTTTGCCATGTATGGTAAAGAATTATTTGTAGGAACTTCTCCTTGAAAATTATCATTAACTTTTAATTTCATATATATATTTGTTTCTTGCAAAGCATTGTTTAATTCATAAATTAAATCATCATATTCAGGTTTATCTTTCCATTCAGCAAAAAGTTCTTCTTCAACTCTTGCTTTTTGTTGATCATCCAATTCTCGAATGAGCTTTCGCCATTTTTCATACAGTTTTTCAAATTTCTCGAGAATATTGATCATGGAATTTTCGATTGCTCGAAATTTAAGTTTTGTTAAATCATCCCATGGTAATGGAAATTGGATAAGAGATTCATTCAGTCTTTGAAGGTGTTTTGTACCATGTCGTCGGGCTGTTTCAAGATCAGCACGAATTTGACTTGACAATAAAAAATTGAACATTACTGTACTTCACAGTAAGTTGCAGTATGTGTGTATGTATAGTATAAATATAAAGTTGAAAAGCTAGCAAACTTCTTTGCTGCCAAAGCGATCAGCAAACCTTCTTTGCTATCACAGTTTTGTTGAAGGCGAGTAAAGTTTCTTTACTGCCAGAGGCACCAGCTTGTGGAGAAGAAATGCTCTTTGCATCGGAGAAGATCGATACGATTCTTGCGGTATCCCAGATTTATTGGGTGCAATTTTGGATAAAACTTGGTCGGATTCTCGAGATTTAATTTATGTTTATCGTCGAAGACAAATTTTCTGTGATTGGTTACCGCAGCGTAAGATTGATTAAGATTGGAGCTTTTATATTTTCAATAAATGATGATATTTTAGTGCTGTCAACAAATACTTCAAAAACCAAACCCTTAGATTGCTTTATGGATATTACGTCAAATGTTTGTGGATATAAAAACGTCATCCGAAGACCAAGTTCAGATTGTGAAAATTATCAAAAATATGTCGATTGTTATGCTGGATGGCAAGTATATTATTGTTCCCTAACATTTATCTACATGAGATGTGAGATGCTTGACCTTCACGTCAAGACATATCAATCACATTGCGATCTTGCTTCATTTAATTGTACAAAATACAATTATACAACTATAGTTTCAAAAATTACGGTCGATTTAAATACAGCATTAGAGTTGGTAAAAACGCAACAATTTGTACTAAAACCAATTATGGATACTTTATTTTTCTATCAAAGATTGGCACTTTCGACGGTTTATGTTGCAATTTTTTGTTCAATGTTTAAAAAGAATTCACCCTTAAAATCATCGTTTTTTGCGATATTTTTGATGGTTCCGCTTTACGATGTTTTCTGGGTTATCACTTATTTATTGAAAATTTTTAACATTACTCAAATATCGAATTATTTATTGGCATTTACCTTAGAAGGTGATTATCTTGATTACATGACTGGAGTGCTCTTTTTTATGTCTTTAAATCGATTTACAGCTGTGAATTTTCCGTTAAAACATAAAAAAGTAGGTTTTTTACTTCTTTTTACTAGCAGAGATGGGTGTCGAATGGTCGAGGGACGGGACTCGATTTTTTTGGATTGAAAAAAATTTGCAAACGGGGGACCAAGACAACTTTGAGAAAAATGTTTTTGTCCCAGGGACAAGACCGGGATTATATTTTTAGTCTCGACTTGAAAAATGGTCCCTCGGCCATGCCCAATGTCGCAAAGAGTTTGAACCAGATTATGTCATCAATTTCAGATTTGGAATTCACCAGTAATTTGTTTGTCGTTGCTAATTATCCTTATTTTAATATTACTTTCTGAATTCATTTTTAATCAAGTTCTTTGGTTAGCACTAATTACAAATCCTGTTCGATGTCAGAACAGAATGGACAGTTTTTTGGTATGCTATTTTAATGCCCTTGATTATGGTGATTGGGTTCGTGAACTTTCAATGGGAAAAATAAAAGCAATTATAAATTTCTCAATTTGTTTTATCTGTTTTGTACCTTTAACAATAACCTCGATTCGGTATCGATTTCTATCAAAACCGATGTCGTCAACGGTTATTAAAGCTGAAAAAAGACTCTTGATTATTACGGTAATTGAAGTGACGGCATTGCTTTGTTATAATATTATTTGTCATTTCTCGTAAGTTTTTGCATATGCATTTTTTAAAACAGTAATTTATAAAATGCTTATAGGTCATTAATGGGAAAAGAATATGCGGGTACTGTAGTGTCATTAATTACTCAATTTCATACCTCACTTCTCTTTTTTCACCACTTACTATCAATGGCTGTTTTCTTTATATTTAGTAAAGCAATCAGAGATGCATATCTTCAATTTTATTTTTTGGATGTTATTTACTCCAAAACTATCAAAAAATACATTGCTCCCGATAGAACTGCAAAAATTACGGATATTAACATTAAAACTGTACAAAGTCCTCCGACAACAAATTCAAGACAAGTCACAGTTGGATTAACTAGTTTAAAAGCTTAATTTATGTGTTGCTTAAAATTTAAGTATTTATTGTTAATAGATCACATTTTTTGTTTACGTATAAATAAATTTATTGGTATATTATCATATTGCTTTTTAGAGAAGAACTATCAGAAGCATAAGCTCTTGACAAAAACATTATTAAAATAATATCGGATTGATTGGAAAACCAACAAAAAGAAAACTTTGACTTTCCTGAAAACATTTCAAAATCCTTGTGTGACGTTTTTAAACAAAAAATATAAATGAATCACTTTTGTTTCATCAAAAGTAAATGACTAAAATAATTTTCACGCTACCAAATTTTTGAATACATTGTTTGCGTACATTCTTTTATTTTTAATCAGTTTAACATTTAAAAATAACCCTTCGAATTAAATTTAAAGGATTAAAAAACGTCAGTGTTTGTTTTTGAATGTATTTTTAGTTTTACTGTATGCTTTTAAGTTGTAACCCATTGTTAAGAACAAAATGATTGTGTCAAAAAATACATTTCAAAACTAGCATAAATATTTGGTAGCAGGTTTTTCTCCTTTTTATTTAAACAATTCTGATGGCTCAAAAATTATTAATCAACCGTAAAAATACTCCCAAAATGCGATGAATAAAGTATTTTTTAAAGTCAAAAAAGTAAAAAAAAGTTAAAACTATGATAAATTTAATATGTATAAAAATGCGTGCAAAACGTGCTGAAATAAATTAAATTATAAACGTCATGTCTCTTTTTTTCTTGGTACAAATATTTATTTTTGTAGTTTTTAGATTATCTGTTGGTGGCGTTGGTGGATATGACAAGATTATACAAAAGACATGCTTATCTATTTCGTTTAAGCTTGCTTATACGGTATAAGTATATTTGTAAATTCAATAACCAAAAATTCATCAGACAAATTCTTTCAATCATTTTCGTCTCTAAAATGAATGATCTTTATTGTCTTATTAGAATGGGGTTGCGGATCTGTAAAAAAGAATTCTTTATGAAGAAATACTAATTTTGTGCAAAACCTAAAACAAATTGCTTTTGTTTTTGTTGTTGCTTATTCTTCTTCAAATTGGAAGCATCAGCATTATTAAATTAATTCTTTCATTACACTTTATTTGCATACATTTTCGCAGCAGCAGCCAAAATGAGAATAGTTGAAAAGGTTATTCCATTTGTTTTTCTAAGACTAGAACACAATTTCTTTCCTGGAAGCAGCTTCCAAAAAAAATTTTTTGCACTTTTATTCTTCTTTTAAAGATGAGACATACAATTTTTTAAGTATCATCAGTAGCAGACGATAGCTTTTAACAAAATTAAAAGAAACCATCTTTCAAGAAGATCTTTGTTTTTCTTTCCCCTATTTTTTTTGTTTTTGTTTCAGTGATTCATTAACATTTTCTAAAAAGGATTTTTTTATGACTTTTTGGTTTTATGGAACACAAAAGATAAAGGATAAAACTGTATTTATTTTTACGCATTTGCCTACGTACATCTTTTATTAATTATATTATTTACAAAAGAAATTATTTGCAACTGATTCATTATTCAGATTTCCCCTCAGGGATTAATACTATACGTTTCATGGAACATAAAAATATAAGTCAAGACCGTGTTTAAAATATTACTTGCAACGAACTTTTGTACGTTTTTCTGTTACAAATTTTTTTTGTTGTAACAAATTTTTCTTTTCCCAGGGATTTTCTGTTATCTCTTTGATCTTTAATAATACATTTCTGTTTGTTTTGCATTTTCTTTTCAATGCCAAATAAAAACACATAAAAGAAGAAGCAGAAAAATGTGGTTGTTGAAAGATTTAATGTTTTATTACGTAAGTACGTGTATCGCGGAGCTTTTGAAAAAAAGGAATCTTGTCTTCTCATTAATAAAAAAAATCATAAAAGTTCATCATTTTGTTTAAAAATGTCTGAATGACTTTCCGGTCAAACACATTATTTTATCAATAGGATGCGTGATTGTTGCATGTGCTTTTTGATGATATCAAAACACTCATATTTTTCTGACATTATCGGAATTGCTACGGTTCAACTGTTACGATCTTGAATGAAAATGAACATCATTAAACTAGATTTTTACGATATTTAACACGCCGCAGGCGATCTTTACTTTTAATTTCTTTTATCCAAAAAAGTTTACATCATTTCTCTTTTTTTTACTTCTTTTTTCTTTTTCATGCATTGATTACAGTAATCTATTGTTTATGTACTATGGCCATAGGATACAAGTACATATATTTTCTGATAACATTTTAATAATATTTAATATTTAAATGAACATTTATAATCTGATTGTTTTTTGTATTTTAAAATTTTTTACTACCACTTTTTTATGTTTTCATTTCACTCATTTCAATGGAATTTCAATTTTGTATCCACAAAATTGGAATTTTATTAAATTAATTGATTAATTAAAAAACTGACTTTTTACTCCCACAAAAATTGTGCTTTTTTTAAATTTCGAAAATCCTTAATTTAAATTTTTTTGTTCAATGACTCAACATCCAAAAAAGAGGCTGTAACAACGACAATGGCATTTCCCAAAAATCCAACCTTTTTTAGGCAAATGAAACAACATTTTTGGGTTTTTTTGAGGAAATATTTCAAAATTGTAAAAAGTGTATTTAACCTTTGATATTTTTTGTGTCTCTCAAAAGTAATATTCATGTATCAAAAAGAAAAACTTAATTCCGGCTACTTTCTTTTTTTCTACTTTTTTCCTTATTTTATAAAGTTTTTAAACGTAGCATTTTAAAAAAGGATATTTATTATAAGTGTTCCTTCTTCCATTATGTTCTTATTTTTTTTCACCTTCGATGAACATTTTTGATGGTGTCATAGTTATGATCATTGTGCCATGGCATATATAAAAGAGAGTTTCTGTAAATATTCTTAGAAAATTTTTTAAAACACCATTTTTTATTGTTGTAAAAGAAAAATTTCCGTTCAATGGTCATAAAAAAATAATAATAATAAAAATAATGTAGTTGTATATATTTTTTTTATGACAAAGGAACAAAAATGTTTTAAGCATTTATTTCTGTGAAACATAAATGTGTTTCAAATAAAAAATGACGAAAGCAATTTGAAGGTTTTGTCGGATGTAAGCGCGTGTGTGATTGAGAGGGTGGTTTTTGTCTTCTAATATTTAAGGAATATATAAAAATGTTTAAAAGTATATTTTTTGTACCAAAAAGTAACTGACCTTGATTCTTTTATTGTTGTCCTTAAAGGTTTTTGTTTTTTTTCTAATTTAAACAAAAATTGAAATGTTAATACCTTTGTTTTTTGCTCGGATAATACCTACAGAATTTATGTAAATTACACTACTACGCCATCTTATTGTTTTTGTGAAAACAATCTTTTTGATTACCAAAAAAATAGTTTTATCTTTTCCCAGAATAAAAATTGTATAAAAAACAATGAATTTAAAGATACATGGAGTTTTCTTAATAACTGTTAATCTTTGTGTTAAGTAGAATATTATCCAACAAGGTTGCCTACCGTATTCCATGCGTGAGTAATTACAAATTCTTTTGGCTTAAAAAACCACATGAATGCTTTTTATCTCTCTTTTTGGTACTTTTTTTACTTTCTCCACCCCAATTTTGATTTTGTATAAATATTCCTTTTTTGCTTCAAAGCTTCTGATAAAATCTTAATGGTAAATTTTTTATGAAAATGAATTAATCAAATGACAAAGTAATACAGTACTGTTTGAGTTGCAGTGACTTTGATTTCTGAATTATAAAGTCGGAATAACTGAATTTTTTGATGGGGATGGCCTCGATCAACGTGGAATCTTGAAGTTGCCGTCTAACTATCTTTGCATTTCTACAGTATACCTCTTTTCCTTTGCAGTGACACCTGTTTAGCTTGAGTTCTGTTTCGTTTGAGTTCTTTAGTAAATATTACGTTTTTGAACTGCAAAAAAAATTTAATACGTTTCACATGAACTTATTTTTTGCAAGAACACCTGCACTCTTTGCATTTTTTGCTGTTCCTGCAAAAAAATAATACACTTAAGTTTACCCACTTTTTTTCCATTTTCTACGTTTACACTTTTTTTATTATTATCAGTATCAAATTTGTTGTTTCTCACGGAATCTACGAATTTTCAGTTAAATTTGTAGTTGCACTTAAAATACTGCAAATTTTTAATAATAGTGACAAATCTATTTTGGAGTTTTCCTCCAAAAATAATAATTTGCTTTTTTTTAATTTGGTTTTTTGCGAAGGCGAAAATTTGATTATATACCTTTTTTTAATGTAAAAATGATACCAATGAAACAATTTTGAACTGAATGTTTTCTGCAAAATTAATGATTACAAATAAACGTTTTTTGGAGGCGGAAATGTTCAGTTTTTAAAAGGGTGGTAATTTTAAGGTTGGTAAACACTTTTTTAAATGGTATTTTACCAAACTTTTGTACATTATTTGCGGAGGTCCAAAAGGATGAAAGTTTTTTGATGATGTTCCACATCAAAAATTCCTAATCTAAATTATCATATTTTACTGTAATGGGTATAAAAATAAAATTTAAGCTTTATTATTTTATTTCTTTCGAAAAACATGCATTTTTAAAATTTATATGCTTTTTTGTAAAATTGATACAGTACCCCAAGTAGCTTACTATTACAATAATTTGTATTTTTGCTTTTAAAATTTTTTACTTGATTAACAAAATCCCATCATTGATAAAAATATTAAAACATGGTTTTTTTCATTATTTGCAAAATCCCTTGAGAGAATTTTAGATGAATTAAATTTGTCAACAAACACAATTTTAGCTTTTATTGTTTTTTTACATAATAAAAATAATCATAATATTGTTGTTTTTGGAAGGAAACAAGCAATTTTAATAAATAAAATATAAATGCTGGCCTGCAAAATTTATATTTTTAAAAACTTGCAAAAAATACATATATAAATTTGTCACTTTTTTTGCATAAAAATTGTTTTTTTAAAAGGTGTTGTCGGCGACAAAAATTAGAGTTAAATGAGTTGTTTTTGTTTTAAATTTTACTTTTACCCAAAATTACTTCTTAGAAATATTTGTAATTCAAAAAGGATGTGTTTTTTGTGTGTTTTGTTTTTAAAAAAATAATATCCTATTTTTCTGAACCTCTATTTTCAGTGATCACAAAAAACAAAGGTTTGTAGTTCTTTGTTTTTTCAGAACACACAAAAAAGGGATCTTTCCTTTTTATGTAAATTTTGTCATCAGTCATCAAATTACATGATGATGAATGAATGATTACAGCAGCAACAGCAGCTACGACGACCTGTTTTTTAAGGAAACTATGTAAGCAAATTGAAATGAGGTAATTTATTAAATCTTTTTTTGTTGAAGAAAAACTATAAAAAGCAACCGCTAAGCTTTTTTGCCAAAGCTCAAAAAATATGACCAATCTTTTTAGCTTCTTTTGTTTGAGGCTGTTTTTGAAGCATGAGGATTGGGTTACTGTAATGAAGCAATTAACAGTTTCTTCTGTTTGTCTTCACTTTTATGATTCATGTACAGTAATCATAGATATTAATCACAACCGCATTTTCTGGACACTTTACTCCATATAAAAACTATGAAACTTAATTAAATATGTAGTTTCAACCTTAAAAATTAAGCTTCAATCTTTAGCCTTGAAACTTTTAAAAATTATAACATCTATTAAAAAGCCAATGTATCTATATACAAAAAAAGTCTTCCAAACTGCAACCTTTGATCTTTCCGAACCAAATCCACCCTATTCTTTTGTTTGACTTTTCTCAAATTTACTTTGTCCTTTAATTATTATTTGCAGAGGATTTGACCAAGCTTCTTTTTTTGTTTGAAATATTGAATTCCATACATTTTTTACCTAAAGAAACAAAAGAAAGACTTCTTTTCTGTGCTACGAAGTACCACTTCCATTTTTTATCACCATCAGTCAGAATCATGATTATTAAAATGTAACTATAAACTGTTCATTTCGTCTGTTTTTAAAATGAAAGGTGGTTTTAAATTCATTTAACTTATTTTATTTATTATGTGTGTGTTTTGTGTAGGCATTTGGAATATATTTTTAAAAGCAGCAAAAATAGGAAGAAGGAAGGAAATTACGTTTTTAGACAAATTTCTTCCGAAATGTTTTGTTATATATATTTTTGTAGCATTCTTTTTTGTCTTCTTCTTATTTGATTACTGTAATGAGGTTTCTGAGCTGAACATTGGTTAGAAAAAAAAACAGGTTTGTGGGTTGGTAATTAAAGCGATTATTTGGGAAGGGAGATATTTTTTGATATAAAAACTGCTCGGAAGAAACTGTAAAGAGTTGTTTTTGTTTCTTTCCTTTTATTTTGTAATTTTTAGGGAACGATTTCGGAATTTTTGATAGTCCAAAAGATCATGGATGTCATGTTTTAACATTATCCCAAAAAAAGTGTTAATCCACTTTTTACATTTTTCTAATAGAGCGTTTTGTATTATTTTTACAGTAATCCGATTTCTTTCGCAATGAATCTTATCTTTCCAAATTCACTCTTGTGTTTTTATATAAAAAAGACCAAATTTAGAAGATACCAATTTTTATTTAATCTTTACGCAAATAAAAATTTTCTAATACAGTATTTAGGGTACTTTGAACCATTATTCTTTTCACTTCCAAATTTTTTGAGAAAACAATTTCGTTAGATATTATGTTTTCGGAGATTAATCTTTTTGAAACATTTGTACTAAAAAAATACGGTAGCTTTTATTTTATTGACGTAATTTCGTATATGATATGGATATAAAACATTATTTCACTTTATATATAGAGATTCAGGAATCAGGCAGAGTGCCCTAGGGGAAAGAAAGATTTTTAATGTTAAAGTGAAAGGTTGGATTTTAACAAGCCCTTAGGGGGAATTTTAAGGGAGCAGCACTTTAACACACGTTGTAACAAAAGACAGGCAGGAACTTTTTTAATTGCGTAAAAGTGTTTAATGAAATTGTTGGACTTTTATTCCCGGTGTTACATTTTTTTTCTATTTTTACAGCTTTAATTAAGAATTTCTGAGAGAGTTTCAAGGAAAACAAGCTTTTTTATGGTTGCTTGTAAAAAATAGAAAAATATAGTTTTTGTTTTGTATTTTTACACATTAAAACAAAATTTAGCTGACAAATATATTATATCTTTTAAGACATATCTTTTCTTTTTTTCAAGTATGCCTACTCAAAAAAAATTGTTTTAAAAAGTAATAATTTATGGATACCCTTTTTAGAATTAAAAAAACAAGCTATTTTACAACCTTGAAAGTGTAGTTGTAAACTGATACCTTCCTATCCATGTAAGGGATACTGTATTTCAAAATTTATATAAAAAGGACTAAAATTTCAATTAAACACATTTCATTTTTTTCGTCAATGAAATGACAACATTTTTTTGGGCATGTGCCTTGTCTGCCATTTTTTGATATTTTTACTTCCACCTGGTGCCAAAATTTATATAAACTGATTCATTCATTTTTTTTTATTTCTTCTTCTTTAATGACATCTTTTTTAGTTCCTTTGAGCTTGACTCAAATGAGTCAAATTTGTACATATATGTTTGAGGCAGTGCCATTCTCTTGTTAAACTCAAATAAAAATGTCTCATTTTGAAGGCATGACAATTAATAGAAGTTTCTCGATACAAAAGAACTTAAACCCCCTCCCCATATTTGATTTTTAAAAAATATAAATAATTGTTTTTGAGAAAAAAAAACAAAGCATTTTTGTTTAATATTCATTTTCCGGTTTTGTCATACCTATGTAATTTTTATAATTTTATTTAATGATTTAGTTTTTTCCGGCTTTGTCTCCCCTAAGGTAGGGGGAAAAAATTATTATACTAATAGTCAGTAAAGTAAGGCAAGGTAAGCAACCACTGACCAATCCAAAATAAATACCTTCTTTTAACTTTAGTCTTTTCTTTGTTAGAACTGCTTAAAGCTTAAGATAAAGCCTTAAAAAAGGAGGGATAAAATCTATTACCTATTCTTCCGTCCTTATTATTATTCGTATATGCATTCTTAGGTTGCTTACGTTTTCTATCTCCTTAATAAATTTTTTTGCTTCTTCTTATTTAAACAGACAAAAAATAACTTTTTTTTGGGGGATACTATATTTGACATAAATAATAATAAATAATTTTTTAATGAAACTATGTTTCTTTCGAAAATTTAGTAGCCATGTTTTTTGTGCGGAGTTAAGCCGTTTGAAGGGCAAAAAAATAATAATAGAATGAATTGGAATGAATGAATGGGAATTTGAAAATGATAAAAAAAAATATGTTATTTTGAATGTTTTTTCAATGGTGTTCAAAAAAATATAAAAGATTTTGAAGATGTTTGTTTCATATTTTTAAGATTTTAACCTTTTAACATGTTATGCTTTGAGGGTATATAATAAACAAGTAAATGATGTAATGATCATTTTACTTTTTTTATTACGGATAATATAAAAAATTTTCTATTTTGACATTGGTTTTTAAGATTTTATCCCAACCTTCGAATCCAAAGTTAATTTGTTCAAAATCTTTTAAAATCCTGCTTAAAAAGGTTAATTCCAAAAAACAAAGTAAAGAAGCTTTTCTAATTTATTAAATTAGTTGCCTGCCCCTTTTTACCATCGTGTCCTGTGTTTTACTTGTTTTTTTTGTATCATTACTTTTTTTCTGTTGTTTGGATAACAAAAAAAGGCAACTAACAGAATTTTTGTGGGGTTAACTATGCTGTTTTGATACATTGTTTTTCGGATTTTATGGATAATGAGAATGTGATGTAGGGAAACAATATCTGATTATCAAAAAAAGTATATCCGTTAAGCTTTTTTTGAAGAATGAAAAAAAACAAAAAGATTTAACATTATTCTTTAAATTTTTGCGGTTGTTTCACTTTATTTTTTCTTTGTGCCATTTTTATCTTACCATGATATATATCAGTCTTTCTTAACATTTTTCTTTAAAATTTTATTCATGCAATTTTCGTTCGTGTTTATTTATCACAATTACCGTAATATTTGTTATGAGTCAAAACGTTTGACCTTTTATTAATAAAAAATAAAATTTTTAGCAGGTAAAAATAAATATGTCTCCATTAATTACTGTAACATTTATTGTAATGTTTATTGTGTGTACAATTGAATGTTATCCAGCAGCAATTGTAATATCACCATTTGAAAGGCATTCGTCATCTTCCATTCAAAGACCCTTTGCAGCATCTTCTGGCACAACCTACAGACTGTCACTTCCAGATTCTGCAACTTCAGAATCTGCTTTCGCTGCATCAGAACAAAGAAGAAAAAGACAAATTTCATCCTTTAATGGCGGGGAAGAATCTGTTGATGATACTCTTGCTCGATTGGATCTTATTTGTAATAAATTGAAAAAACGTTCGACAGCACATTCAGGTCGAAGATCTCGAGATACCGAACAACTTCTTTCATTCTTATGTAAATCTATGGTAATTGATGATTCTGATCTCATCTAATCTTTTATATAAATCTAAATTCTATCTAGATAATTTACTTTTGTATCACTTTTTTATGTTGTTAAAAGTTCATTATTACTGTATATTTTAATAAATGGAGAATCGTTAAATTAATTAAAACAAAAAAGTTATGTCTTCTTTCAAAAATTTCGTTATGTTTTTTTACCCGCCAATTTTTATTTGTATGTATTTGTGTTTTTTTTTACGTTTTTCTTTATTTTTTCATTGAAAATGTATAAAAATTCTTTTTTTGTTATATATTTACTTATTTTCATTATTAATTAAAGTTGCACTTTTGAAAAGAAAAAAAAAGGGATCTATGAAGAACAAGTTCATCTACATTCATGGAAGACAAGGGAATGAATGAAGGGAGGGAAAAAGAGGAAATGAGGAAGTGCAAAATATATTCAAAAAGTCAACCTTTTGATTACGGTAGTTCGTCATTTGTAGCTTTGAAGAAACGTAAATTTGTCATTTTTTTAAATTAAATTCGTGCAGGATCAGAATTTGAATATGCACTAACAAGATTATTTGCAATATCAAACCATCTCTGAATTGGAATATCCACCGATCGATCCCGTACAGCCACTTCAGAACCAAGTAATTTATTTCCCATTTTATTCACAAATTTTATATTTCCATCTGACCATTGAATTCCTAGAAGACAAAATTAAAGTTTTAAATTAACATTCTCAAGGGGTATTGGGGATTACGGTAGGCGAGATATTTATAACTCAGTATTAAGAATAATAACAAAAACTACAAAAATTATCTTTTTCCCCCAACATAGAAAGTTCAAATAATTACCTTTTTCATTAAATTTTCCGCCCATCAAAGATCCCAAAGGATCCTCAGGATCAGCATTTTCTCTAACCACGAGGCGATCAAATGTATTTCCACCTGTATCGATTTGTGTGGCAGGAGAATTATTATCAAGAATTCCCGTCCATGGACCAAATAAATTTTGTGCATTTAATATTGGCTGATGTTGGGGCAAAGGCATTGGACTTCGCCGCAAATCTTCAGATTTTCGATAAGGATTTAATGGTTGCATCCAATCAGGCATTAACTAAAATTTACCGTATACCAGAACAGAATTTTTAAAATTTCAAACTTGTTGAATAAATCTTGGATTAAGCATATCTAATCCCATAATTGGTGGAGGGGGTGTTGTTGTAGTTGTTGTTGGGTTTCCGGTAAAAAGGCCCATAACGTCTTTGGCAATACTTGACCATTGTCCGGCATTTCTTGCTTGAACATTACTTCCAATCGGCATCAAAGGATGATTTGATTCAATATCTTGTTGAGAATTTTGTGACTTAAAAAGATTAGAAACTGAAGAAACTAAGGATGCGCTTGAAGAGGTCAATCTAGAGGCAGTTGAATCGTCTGCTGGAACTTGCTTATTAATCCCAAAGGGGGGCAACAAACTCGAGATAAACGAAGCCGGCGAAGATTCAGATGTATCCCGAGATAAGGAAGAAGTGGACGCCCTTCGGTCATCAGTTGAAGAAGGTGCAAACATTTCCATCACATCACGAAACAATCGACCCGAAGTTTGAATCATCTCATCTGAGCAAGACAAAACTTGGAAATTGTTTAGAAAGTTAAAAATTTACCATTCTGTGCCCCAACTAATATAAAAATAATACTTAAATAAATAAATATGAAACGCATTTTTACTCGATCAACATTGAAAAAAAACTAACGCATAAACACGCCATCAACTTCTTTTTTTATTCGATTTCACTATGACCTCCTTTCTCTTTCACTTCTTTTTTACTCCCCACGGCGCTACTCTAACACAAACCTTTCATTTCTATCATCTCTCATTCGATGGATTTCTTTCGCAGAAGATTTTCTTGATCTCAAAATACATATAATCATTTATCCGATATTTTCATTTGTCAGTTGAAAAAAAACATATGAAGAAGACTCAAATATTTTTCCTAGTAAATTTATTGAAAAAATAAAAAATTTATACAAATACTACTACATAAAAAACATTTCTTTCAATCAAACATTAATTAATGTCCACCACCCCAACTTGTATGACCATGCTTGACAAGAGAATAAGTTTCTTCAGCAGCAATAAGTCCTGCGGCAAGTACAACACCAGGTTTAAAGCCCCAACTTGCAAGCTAAAAAATAATACAAGTGATGTTTAGAATGGAAAATTTGTGAATAATGTAACAAACTTTAACAAAATGTTGCCATTGAGTTGTCCGCATATCTTTTGTAAACATCCATACATAATTTCTGAAAAAAGAGAAATTAAAAAATTCATATAATTCCACAAAAATGTCCACTTTTGACGTTTTTGTGATATTTTTAAACAAACAAGGGGGCATTTTCGTTTTTGATATAAAAAATTAAAGAGTTTTTCCAAATTTGGGGAAAAGGGTATCAATACTATTGTTTGGGTTCTGTCTAACGTGTTTTTATATTTTCGTCTAATATTTTGATAGACAAAAGGAAGATAAAAATAAATTTTCAGAAGATCTGCAGCAGCTTAAAGTCTAACTTCGGCATAATAACATTCCTCAAGGGATTGCGAAAAAAACGTAAAATCGGGATCAACGTAACAACAAAGAGGAACGCAATAAATAACAAGGTTCGACAGTATATCTACTTCAAATCTATAAAAAAAATATTTTTTTGCTATGTTTTGGTTCGGTTCAGCCCGATTTTCAGGACGCTCAAAACCGAAAAAGATGTAACTTTTTGTCCAATACTGGTATAGATGAATAGTAAATATATTTACCTAACCCAAGGATCTTTTAAACCAAGTCGAGCAAGACGTTGCTGATGTTGCACAAGTTCAGGACATTGTTGAATATTGTTGTAAATGTGATAATTGGGGATATGAGGTTCATGATGATGTCCGCCACCCATCTGAAAAATAGAATAATCTCAAGTAAGTAATAGTAGTTATTATTTAAAATGTTAAATTGGAAAAAAAGTTTATAAACAATTCTCTCAATTTTTTTGCAGAGTTCTTTTAATTTTTTTGTTTCGTTCAAAGACCATTTAATTTTTAGTAGAGCCTTCTCTTTTTTCGAACGCAATAAAAGGGATTCAGAAGTCGTAACTTCAACAAGCATATGATTTACAATAAATCGAATTTTAAAAAATAAATTTTTTTCTTGGAGTGTCCAATATTATTCAAATTTTTTCCATGCGTACAAAAAACATTTAAACTTACTGCACTACTAAATTTCATTGATTGGCTAAATGAAGCACCTTGATTTGGTGAAAATAATTTTTGGGATGCTGCAAATTGTTGGACTTGTGGTGGTGTATTTGTTTTGCTATCTTGCATTTGTCGAGGAAATTCAAGTAAATCCTAAACCCCGAATAAATAACCTTTAAATAATTGAAAATTTAAAACTCGCTTCATTTGCCAAAATTGATAAAGATTCAGGTTTAAATGTCAAAGATTTTTTTGGTAAATCTTCAATTTCATTTAAATCAGCTTCAAAAGATTCTTCATATGCCGCAATATGAAGGGATAAAGTGCTGCTGTTCTTATTTGCACAATCATCCCTATCACTCATCCATGGCTTTTCTTCTTCATCATCTTCGATTTCAATATTCAAATTTGGATTCTTGAAATCCTTTTGCTTTGTTGTTGATTTATTCCAGAGTTTTCCTTTGACTTGTAAATTATCAGTTACCGTATAACCTAATATCACAAAAATGCTGCAATTCTACAAAAAACAGTTTTTGTCTTCGTGGCTCCCTTATACTTCTTTAAAAGTAATTCAAAGCAATTTATAAGAAAAATGTTTTAAATATCGAACAAACAATTCCTCTAAATCATTGATTATAGAATTGCAGTTGTTTTTTACCAAAACTTTTGCCATTGTTTGATTTGCTAAAAGAGTGAACAACGGGTGCTTCAAGAGAACATTTATATCCTTGATTCAAATTCAGATTTAAAAATTGGCTGTTATTGTTAACAGTATCAGAAGAATCAGTTATAGATTTTTGATGCTTCAAAAACATCCCACCTTCTTTAGTTGTCATCTAAAATAAATTTATAAAAATATTTACATAAAACAAAATTGCCACAATTTCACTATTTCACATAGAGAACGAAAAGAAAAAACACGACTGATTTTTGAGAAAATCTTATCAAAAAATGCAGCAGCAATTCTTTTGCTTGTTGATCTATAAATCGTAAGCATGATGCAATAAATGAAAAATGTGCTGTTTTTTGAAAAATAGTCCGCTGACATTTCTCTGAGAAGTCGGACTAAAAATATTTGCTTTGAATTAAAAATTTCGTTTTTTTAAATTATCGCCGCCGGTAATTTTTAAAAAACGAAAAATATTGCATCATGCTTACGATTTATAGATCAACAAGCAAAAGAATTGCTGCTGCATTTTTTGATAAGATTTTCTCAAAAATCAGTCGTGTTTTTTCTTTTCGTTCTCTATGTGAAATAGTGAAATTGTGGCAATTTTGTTTTATGTAAATATTTTTATAAATTTATTTTAGATGACAACTAAAGAAGGTGGGATGTTTTTGAAGCATCAAAAATCTATAACTGATTCTTCTGATACTGTTAACAATAACAGCCAATTTTTAAATCTGAATTTGAATCAAGGATATAAATGTTCTCTTGAAGCACCCGTTGTTCACTCTTTTAGCAAATCAAACAATGGCAAAAGTTTTGGTAAAAAACAACTGCAATTCTATAATCAATGATTTAGAGGAATTGTTTGTTCGATATTTAAAACATTTTTCTTATAAATTGCTTTGAATTACTTTTAAAGAAGTATAAGGGAGCCACGAAGACAAAAACTGTTTTTTGTAGAATTGCAGCATTTTTGTGATATTAGGTTATACGGTAACTGATAATTTACAAGTCAAAGGAAAACTCTGGAATAAATCAACAACAAAGCAAAAGGATTTCAAGAATCCAAATTTGAATATTGAAATCGAAGATGATGAAGAAGAAAAGCCATGGATGAGTGATAGGGATGATTGTGCAAATAAGAACAGCAGCACTTTATCCCTTCATATTGCGGCATATGAAGAATCTTTTGAAGCTGATTTAAATGAAATTGAAGATTTACCAAAAAAATCTTTGACATTTAAACCTGAATCTTTATCAATTTTGGCAAATGAAGCGAGTTTTAAATTTTCAATTATTTAAAGGTTATTTATTCGGGGTTTAGGATTTACTTGAATTTCCTCGACAAATGCAAGATAGCAAAACAAATACACCACCACAAGTCCAACAATTTGCAGCATCCCAAAAATTATTTTCACCAAATCAAGGTGCTTCATTTAGCCAATCAATGAAATTTAGTAGTGCAGTAAGTTTAAATGTTTTTTGTACGCATGGAAAAAATTTGAATAATATTGGACACTCCAAGAAAAAAATTTATTTTTTAAAATTCGATTTATTGTAAATCATATGCTTGTTGAAGTTACGACTTCTGAATCCCTTTTATTGCGTTCGAAAAAAGAGAAGGCTCTACTAAAAATTAAATGGTCTTTGAACGAAACAAAAAAATTAAAAGAACTCTGCAAAAAAATTGAGAGAATTGTTTATAAACTTTTTTTCCAATTTAACATTTTAAATAATAACTACTATTACTTACTTGAGATTATTCTATTTTTCAGATGGGTGGCGGACATCATCATGAACCTCATATCCCCAATTATCACATTTACAACAATATTCAACAATGTCCTGAACTTGTGCAACATCAGCAACGTCTTGCTCGACTTGGTTTAAAAGATCCTTGGGTTAGGTAAATATATTTACTATTCATCTATACCAGTATTGGACAAAAAGTTACATCTTTTTCGGTTTTGAGCGTCCTGAAAATCGGGCTGAACCGAACCAAAACATAGCAAAAAAATATTTTTTTTATAGATTTGAAGTAGATATACTGTCGAACCTTGTTATTTATTGCGTTCCTCTTTGTTGTTACGTTGATCCCGATTTTACGTTTTTTTCGCAATCCCTTGAGGAATGTTATTATGCCGAAGTTAGACTTTAAGCTGCTGCAGATCTTCTGAAAATTTATTTTTATCTTCCTTTTGTCTATCAAAATATTAGACGAAAATATAAAAACACGTTAGACAGAACCCAAACAATAGTATTGATACCCTTTTCCCCAAATTTGGAAAAACTCTTTAATTTTTTATATCAAAAACGAAAATGCCCCCTTGTTTGTTTAAAAATATCACAAAAACGTCAAAAGTGGACATTTTTGTGGAATTATATGAATTTTTTAATTTCTCTTTTTTCAGAAATTATGTATGGATGTTTACAAAAGATATGCGGACAACTCAATGGCAACATTTTGTTAAAGTTTGTTACATTATTCACAAATTTTCCATTCTAAACATCACTTGTATTATTTTTTAGCTTGCAAGTTGGGGCTTTAAACCTGGTGTTGTACTTGCCGCAGGACTTATTGCTGCTGAAGAAACTTATTCTCTTGTCAAGCATGGTCATACAAGTTGGGGTGGTGGACATTAATTAATGTTTGATTGAAAGAAATGTTTTTTATGTAGTAGTATTTGTATAAATTTTATATTTTTAACTTAGGATATCGAATTTTTCCATATTGAGTATGTTTTTTTAAAAGACAAATAAACATATATTAGATAAATGAATTATTTTTAAAGATCAAGAAATTTTTTCTTCACGTTTTTGAGATCAAACAAATTCATTTATCAAGATTTTAAATAATGAAAGAGTTAATTTCTTGAACTCTTGAAATAAATATTTGAACAACACTGAATTACTTTTTTTCGGTATATTTTGGATTTTTTGTAAAAAAGAGGCAAAAAGATAAATATTATGGTACTTTTTTCCAATGCCTAGAATTCTATGAAATCTCTTTGTGATTTCTTCAAGACTGGCTTCAGAGCATTTTTATAGCTTTTTTAATTATTCTATTTTGAGGTTCTTTCATTTTGATAATGATTTTCAATTAATTCGCTTTAAGGCAATACATTAAACTGTACCAGAGATGTGTTAAAATGTTTCCGAGAAAGTTTTGTTAAATAAAATATTTTTTTTAAATTTCTGGTATTGCTTTAAACCACAAATTACGGTATTCTGCAATTTGAACATGTTGCAGTCGATGTCTTAAATAATAATACCGAATTCTGTAAAAGTGTAAACAGAAAAATAATATGAATTAATAAGATTTGACATTTACTGTTATTTTTTAAAATATTAATTGTGAAACATAAAAGGTGTGAATGTAAAGAATTTTCTTTTGTCACAAAAAAGTTTATGTGAAACTTTTCTTTTGCAAAATTATTTTTACTTTTTTTCGTTCAAAGACAACTTCCCCCGCCACATTCTTTTTGAACCATCGCGGCTTATTCGATTTTTAGGAGGTTTCACTTTTCGCTACTTTCTGAAACCTCTTCTTCTCCTTCAGAATCTTAAGAAGGATTTAAAAGTCATATAGCTTCAACAATTGTACTCTGTTAATGATTTATTCAAAGCCTTGATTTATTTTATATTTATTTTCGGTAAGTAATTTACTTTTTTTGCTTCCACTTTGGCCACGTTGATTAGCACCGAAAATTAAAGAGAGAGAGCGAGTCCCTCTTTTTCTTTTTTTGCCAACATGTCTTTTATTTTTGGGTCTTCATATTTTATGTTAATTTGTTAATGATTTCGTTACCTCTTCAACTTTGTACAACTTTAAAATTATTTTTTATAAAATTTTTTATTTAGTTTTTGATTTTTGGCCTTCCTTGTTCTCCACAAAAAATCTTCACTTTTTTGTTGTACAATTTTTTATATACAGTTTTTGCAGTTTTTAGATATGCTGGATTCTTTATCCTTTTATATCTATAATAGTTTATGCACTTTGGTATCATTTATCAGTAATTTAATTGGATTAAAATCCCTAAAAAACTTAATTGAAGTTTCATTTGGTAAGAATTTTTTTGATTATTGTTCGTTTTTATTATTTGTTCTCTTTTAGATAGAGCGACACCTACTTTAATTTTACCAAGTCATATCGGGATTGCATTTGTTGAAGAAGATTTAATATCTTATGTATGTTTATTGTTGCTGTTAGTTATCACCAAATCTAATCTGGCATTTTTTAGAGACATATCTTTGATTTAATATTACATTCAGCTTCATATGGAGTAAAAAGGATAACATTTTATGATCCATGGTCAAGAATAAAATCTGATAAAAGTCGATTCATCAAAGATCTAAGAAAATATTTAAAGAATTGTCATTCTTCAGTTGTTCCTATTTTCAATGATGAAGCAGAAGTTGAACTGAATAATAAATCAAGTATTCGCATAACGATTCTTGGTGGAAATGACGGAAGAGGTTCAATCGTAAATGCATGCAAAAAGGTTTGTTTGCTTACAATAATACAGTTGGACTGATAACATTTATTCTCTTTTTCAGTTATGTCACCTTGATCGTGAAATCAAAATTGAAGACGTTGATGAAGAACTACAAAAGCAGGGCATTTACGAACCGGATTTGCTGTTAAAAATTGGTTCAATTCAATCTTTAGCTGGATATCCACCTTGGTCTTTACGGGTCACTGAAATTATAAGTTTGTCAAGGCTTTCAACATCATCAAATAACTCAGAATTCACAAAATCTCAATTTGAAAGAATTTTATTGGATTTTTCAAAACGTGAACGTCGCTTAGGACGCTAATAATTAATTTTTTGTTGTTGTTGTTGTTAAAAGTTATACGGTGAAAATACTTTTTTTATGTAATTTTGTTTTTCTAAAAGTTAATAATTTATTATTATTAAGACTATGTTTGATTTGATGACATCTTTCTTTCCTTTTTTTCTTGTTGTTGTATTATTATGCTTTAAACTATGAACTAGAAACTATAATGATTATAATAAAAAAAAGTATGAAATTGAAACAAAAAATGAAAGAAAAGAAACTAATAAAAGTTTTAAAGCTTTTTTGACAATATCTGTTTGGTTTTTTGGAGCGAGAAAGAGACTGAATTTCTTCTTATTTATATCATCATCATTAAATCAGTACCTTTGTTGATGTTGATGATGATGATGATGACAAAACGGGAAAAAAATTTTCGTGAAAGTGAGGAGGTTGTTGCCTGGGAAAAAAATATATTTTTCAGCTTACATTTAAAAGGACCAAAGCAGTGCGCGTTTTCTTTCCTTCATTTTTCTTCGTGTCTGTAACAACAGCATTTTTGACGAAAAAAGAAGAAAAAAAACTAACCCTTGTTTCGTCCCTAGCATCATCATCATTGTCTCGTTCTACATTTTTTAAAAAGGGTCTAAGAAATGTGTTTCGGTTGTGTTTTTCTCGTCCCAAAAGTTTCACTTTTGTTTTTCCTTTTGATTACTAATTTTTTCTTATTGTTTTTGCTTTCAGGAATTCCATGGGGCTTCTTACAAAAGGTACCCCGCTTTCTTGGGCCGAACTTGCTCCGTATGTTGAATATATAAAAGTTCGTCATTGCTTTTCCTTTTTCATTGATTCATATTTCTTTCAACATTTTTTAGCTTCACGGAATTGCACAATTTATTGCTCTTTATCATCGCCTCAAGGAACGTCAAGGTGATCAATTGAGATGGGGTGATGAAATTGAATATACATTGGTGAAATTTGATAATGAATCTAAAAAAGTTCGAGTCCTTCTTCGGGCTGATGATATTCTTAAAAGCTTACAAGCTCAAGTTGAAGTAAATAATATTATTGGTAATGAAAATTGCACTTCATGGGTTCCTGAATTTGCTGGGTACATGGTAGAGGGTATTTTAATTTATTCATTGTTAATTTTTTTCTTAATCCGAATTTTTAGGTACTCCTGGTGCACCATACGGTGGATTATTAGCTTGTTTTAATGGTTCGTAAAATTATTACAACAATATTTCAATATAAAATTACTTGATTTTAGTTGTTGAATCAAATATGATTTTAAGAAGAGCAGAAGTTTCAAGATTATTAAAGAAAGATGAATCGCTCCTTTCAATCTCTTTTCCGTCATTGGGTGCTCCAGATTTTACTTTTCCTTCAACAACTCCAAGTCCTGATGATCCTGAAGGTGCTGGTCGATCCCTTTTCTTCCCCGATGAAGCAATTTATCAAGGACATCCAAGATTCAGAAATTTAGTTCGAAATATTCGTGGAAGACGGGGTGAAAAAGTTGCTATCAATGTTCCAATATTCAAAGATATCAAAACTCCATCACCATTTATTGTAAACATTTTTTGGTGTACTGTATTTGATATGTTAATAACTATTATTTAGGAACATTTTTCAAATCCTGAACATGCATTAGCAGCTAAACATGATCATATTTATATGGATCATATGGGGTGTGTGTGTTATATTTTGATACAGTAATTATATGTTTTTAAATTTACAGATTTGGTATGGGATGTTGTTGTCTACAAATGACTTTTCAAGCTGTTAATATTGATGAAGCTCGATGGCTTTATGATCAATTGACTCCAATTACTCCAATATTGGTTGCACTTTCAGCAGCAACCCCAATCTTTCGTTCATATTTAGCAGATGTTGATTCAAGGTGTAAGTTTTAATACATATGAATTGTATATTTTTGATATTGGTAAATACAGTATCATGTTTCATTACCAAAATAAGTATTTTATTTTTAGGGGATATTATTTCTGCTTCAGTTGATGATCGTACAGTAGAAGAAAGAGGAATGATACCATTAAAGAATAATAAATTTGTTATTAAAAAATCTCGTTATGACACAACTGATTGCTATATTTATGAATGCTCTGCTCCATATAATGATATTGAATTAGAATATGATGAAAAAATTCTTCAACAATTACTTGATGGTGGAATTGATATTCATTTAGCAAAACATATTGCTGTATGTTTCTGTTTATACATTGTGTGAATTACGGTATACGACATATTTTAGCATATGTTTATTCGGGATCCATTGCAAGTTTTCAAAGAAAGAATTGAACAAGATGATGAAAAATCAACAGAACATTTTGAAACAATTCAATCATCAAATTGGATGAATATGAGATTTAAGGTTTTTATTGAAAACTATTTTTCATATAAACAAAACTTAAATTGTTTTAGCCACCACCTCCAGATAACCCATCAATTGGCTGGAGAGTAGAATTTCGACCAACTGAAGTTCAACTTACTGATTTTGAAAACGCTGCTTATTGCTGGTACTATATTTTTATCTGTTATAAATCATGTTAACGAGAAGTTTTTTAGCTTCGTTGTCCTGCTTACAAGAGTAATAATTTCCTACAATCTTACATTTGTAATGAATATTTCAAAAGTGACTGAAAATATGAAACGAGCACAAAAGCGTGATGCTGTTTTGAATGAAAAGTTACATTTTCGAAGCAAACTTGCAACCTGTGATACTCCACCAGAAGCCAAAAAAGCTGGAGTTGCAAAAGAACCTTCATTTGAAACTGTTGAAATGACTGTCAATGAAATTGTTAATGGTATGCTTTAAAAAAAATTACAGTAGTTTTTATACGGTTAAGCAATAAGCTTTGCTTAAGTGTGACACAATCTGCATAAGTCATACTGTAGTTTTATAATTCACTTTAAAAATGTCTGTCCTTTTTTAGGTGATGGACATCAATTCCCTGGACTTGTTCCATTAATTCGTCAATTCCTTGATGGTGCTGATCTTGATGTTGATGTAAGTTTTTTTTATCAAAATGATTACGGTAATCAAATAATAATTTTCAGACTCGATGCACAATATCTCAATATTTAACATTTATTCAACAACGAGCATCTGGTGAAATATTTACTCTTGCACATTGGATGCGACAATTTGTTCAAGATCATCCAAAATATGAAAAGGATTCACATGTTGGAGATGAAATTACTTATGATCTTTTAAAAATTGTAAGTTTTTCTTGTAAAAGTTGGATTACGGTAATTGTATGATTGTGTGTTTAGATGGATGAAATTTCACGTGGAGAAAAGCATTGCCCAAAACTTCTTGGAGAATTCCGTTCAAAAACTGATCATAAAATTCCATCTGCCGTTCGAAGAGCTGAAGAGGCTTTGGCTGTTGCATCTTCAAAACGAAAAGCTCAATAAACAAAGGAAACAAAAAATATGTCTCTTCTTCTTCCTTTTTTTACTTGTTTTCTTTTTACGAGTTACGAGTCTTAATCTACATAGAAGGATTTTATTTATAGTATATGTTAGAAGTTTTTATTATTCCTTTAAAAGTATGTGTCTCTTTTTCTTTCTCCTTTTTCTTCCTTTTTGACTTTGGCATTTAGCTCTGGAGGGGAAAAGAAAGAAAAAATGACTTTTTTGCAAAGCACCTGGTCGTGTTTTTATATATGAAAGCCTTAAAAGCGGCTGTCTCCCTTTTTTTCAATTTTCTACCAGTGTTTCTTTTTTTTTTTCTCTTTCTCTATCAAGCTATCCCTTTCACTTTTTAGCGTTTAATGCAAAATATAAAAAAATAGAAGAAAGAAAGAGCCCCCCAACGCCTGTTTTTATTTTTTGCATTTAATCGATTCTTTGGCACTTTTTTGCTACTAAAAAGTGTTAAAAAAGAAACAAAACTTTGTATTTTAATTTAGTCCCCACTTTTTTTGAAAAAAAGCAGCAGTAATTCTATTTCTATTTTTTTATTTTGTTTATTTGTTTACCTAAATTTAATATTTCCACCATCTACCACATTCATGTGCCATAAGAATACCAAAGTGAAAACCTAAGCAAATCTTTGTTTATCTTTTAAAGATCAGATTTGCAAGTTCTTCACTTAGATATTCTTTTATGCCATTGATTTATTTCTCTTATTCTCATATTACTGTAATTGTAATTCCTTCTTCTTCTTTTGAGCTTCAATGATTACTGTAATTTTTTAAATCAAAATTTGATTATTAATTATATTGTTTATTATTGTTGGCTGCTATTAATTAACGGTAAGCAAAAATATATAATTAAAAAATAGGTTTAATTTAAATTGAATTTGATTTTTATGTGTCATTGTTTAATGTTTTAAAAAATAAAAAAAATTTTTGTTTTAAAAAAAGTGTTATAAATGGATTTTAGAATCCTTAAATATCTTGGTATTGAATTTGGGGATTTTTGAGTTTGAAACGTTTTAACTGTAAGTGGAATTGATTTTGGCATTTATTGTTGTGTGATTAGTGATATTTTGTATTATTAAAACAAGATTTTTCTTTAAAAGTATTACTTTTATTGATGATAAAGAAAGTGAAAAAAAAAGTTTTTTGAAGCCATAATTAGTGCCAGCTGACACAAAAACGGATATGACAAAGAAGAAGAAGAGAAAAGATGCCTTTGTGTATTTTTTTCAATTCCGTTTTCCAACCATAAAAAAACTGATGTGCTTTTTGTTTTTCAGATCGACGTAAAAAATGTGCTAACATCCTTTTTTTCAATTCATAAATTTCTTTTTTTTTGGGTATCAACACACACGAACGAAAACAACACATTTGAAAGAGACATAATAAAAAAAATATGGAAAAGTTAGTTTTGATCTTTTTCTTTCCTATTTTTTTCTTTTAACTTTGCATAAAATATTAAATGTGTCAAAAAATATGGCACTGACATTTTTTGGGGGGAATAATTTTTGGACTTTTAGGCACAAGTGGGTATAAAATAAAAAGGAGAAAGTACCGTATGATCTCATGAGACTTAATTAAAAAAGTGTAACAAAAAATTTATTTCACCGAATTGTATAGTTATATAAAACAGTAATTACCCGATAATATTTAAATAAAAAAATACTTATAAAAAAATAAAATAAAACCGTATAAAATTTTTTTGAGATCTTTGAGCAAAAATTGATAAAATTAATTTGTTTTTGAGCAAAACTGATTTTATGGATTACTGTAATCTGGGCTTAAGGTGATATCGACTGCCTTATCCGATCATCATTATTTGGGATTACAATAATTGAATCAGGTTGAGATTCTAAATCTTCTGGAATTGGTTCTGCCCAAAAGGCGGGTGCCATAGCTTGATGTACAAATATTTGTGAAGGGGTTTGTACCATTGATGTGGCAATCAAAGATTTACTCGCCGATCGAACTCTCTCTTGTGCTTCTTTAATCTTTGTTAAATGTATTTCGTCATCTTTTCGTCGACAGCAAATCAAATTTAATAACCGATCACGGAATAACTAAAGAAGATGATTAATTGATTCGAATGATTATGTCTATGCCCTGAGGGAATACATATCTTAGTTAATGGGATTAAGCTTAAGCGATAATAAAACATTTGTGCTTTTTCATTCATGCTAACGCTTGTATATTTTTTGCTGATTTCAATTCTTGTTACAGAATAGAAAATGTTTAAAAATATGTATTCTTTTATTTGATTAATGAGAGTTTTTTTAAGTTTGGCATAAATTTTTTGCCACTTTTTGCCTTTCTTTTTTTAAAATAGAAAAGAAGAATGATGAGTTTTACGTCACCACATCTTTGGGCCTCTTGATTAATATTTAATGAAAACACAATGTTCGAGAAAGTGTGCCTTTGTAAATGTCGTTATCAACACCAACTGTTCTGGATTATATTTTAGAAAATAAATTAAGAATTTTAAAAATTAAGGCAGCAGTTTTAAGGTTGAACTCATAATTTCTCGAATAATTTTAAAAACATATTTTTTAAGTTAAAGAACGCTTGTTTTTGTGGTTGTTAAAAAATTCAAAATTATCTTAAAAGTGCTTTTTTGAATAACGTGATTGATGTTTTTACAAATGGGATTTCGATGAAACTGGACCAAACCGATATAAAATAAAAAAGCATTCAAGCATTAAATATTTGCTTCAAATTTTTTTTGGATTTTTAAAAGCTAAATTTTGGCGTTTCAATTCTTAGAAAAATAAAAGTTGAAAGCGTGATCATTGCAATAATAAATTTCTAAAAAGCATTAACGCCTTCTTAAGATTGCCTAAAAGCAATATATCCAAAAAAACGTGCCATTTTGGAATGGCAGAATAAGATTTATATGCTTCATTGAGAATGGCAAAATATAAAATAAATGCTTACCTGAGGTGCTGCACAAAATAGCATAACAATTGCCCACCCACCAAGTAAACAAATTCCAAGCAAAAATTTTGCATCTAATTCTTCCATCTGCAATCGGTGAATAAAACTGAACATTGTTTTAAAGAATATTTTGAACAACAATCAATTTTCACGTTAAACAAGTATAGTGTAGGTTCTCTTTCAATTTCAATGAATGACAAAGAAGAGCGTGTCAGGTGAGGTAGTAAAAAAAACAACAATGTGAAACGTAAATGATACTCAAAAATGGAAAAAAGCGTAGGCTATCTGTCATGCCATGGCACAAATAATATGTATTCATGTTTCACTTTCTTTTTGGAGGGCCAAAAACAAAGGAGAAGAAAAGCACGTAACAGAATAATTTTCTGCATTTTTGCAAGCTTAAACTTTTTCGTTCTTGTTTTTCTTTTTGTTGGGAAAGAAGAAGGCAAAAAATGGAACATCCAAAAACACGTGCTTTGACAACTTTTTATTTTTGTTGGCATTGTATTCGTCCCTTTTTCCCTCGGAGAAAGACAAAAGATTGTCTTCAAAGTTCTGACGGAAGAAGCAAAAAGCAAAACATCGAAATTGGATATCTGTGCGAGAGAGAGAGAGCTTTCTTTATCAGGATATGTTAGAAAAAAGCAATTGTGCAAAAGCAGTAGAAGAAGGCATTTATCCTTTTTAAAATGTATTCGATAAATTATTTTTTATGGATGAAAATATTTTACAGTATTTTCAAATATAATTGGTCCATTAAAATGGTAAAACAATATTCGGAAGATTTACGGTAGCCTTAAATGGATTTTGATTTGGTTCTAAAATTTGGGAAAAGTAAGCAAACGTTTTTTTATGTTTGAAAATTTTACGACAGTAGTTTGGAACAGCAGCAGCAGCAGTAAAAAATACATAAGCCGGGGAAAAGATATTTATTTATCTGTTTTTGCTTTGCAAAAAATGAAAGAGAGAAGTCGTTAAAAAACATAGATAAATGAGAGCGTTTATCTTTTTACGGGTTGAAATGGAATGGGTTGAATTGTCAAAGCGATAGAAAAAAAAAGTTAGAACTTACTTTTTTCTTCAAAAAAGCAGCTTTAAAAAAAAAGAAACAGAAACAAACGTCAATGCCAAAAAACTTGAATATTTATTTTTTGGGAGGAAAAAAGTGCAAGAAAGTGTCAGTCAAGTGAGGGCAATTTTCTTTTTTATCCTCTCCCGGTAGTTGTTGTTAGGGTTGGATAGGAACAACAGCAAAAGAATAAACTTTTTTCTTGCTTGCTTGAATTAAATCAAAGAAAAAGAGTGATGAATAAAAAAAACATGCTTGAAAATGGATGGGATGTTTTTAAATTTTTGGGAGAAAAGCATATAAAATTGACATTTTTAAAAACTCAAAAAGGAAAAAACAACAAAAATGGAAAGTGTTTTTCTCCGAGAAAGAAAATATTGAAAAATTTAATTTTGACTGGTGTTTTTTGGGATGAGCAGTAGTGGCAGTTAGTTTTTAGCTTTTTTGGGGGAATGCCATGGCATAAAAATAGGAGAAAAGAAATATAAAACTGCTCAGAATAAAAAATTAACAGAGGAGGACGACTGATTCAAGTGTCAAATATTAACAAGCATTGACACCCCTTTTTCTGTGAAATTTGAAGCTATTCTTTTAAACATGTTTAAAGACACAGAAAAAAAACAGAAATGAAAGAATTCTGTTTCACTCTTTTTTTGGGGAAGGAGGGAAGATACGATGAAAAATACAGAAAAGTGAGAGGGGAGAAGAAAATAAAGAGATAAAAATAATTCCCAAAACAATGCTTAAAAAAATGGAATTTATAGATGCATGTTTCTGACTCCCCGTTTATTTTCTCTTCGCTCAATTTTTATGGCTATTGCTTTTCGTTATTTTTTGTTTCAGCATTTTAAAAGCTGAAGCTTCATTCAAAAAAAATAAAGCACAGATGGAATTGAATTCTTCGTCTTCTTCCCACTTTTTTTTTCTGTCTCAATCTCCTGAGAGAATTGTTGGGCTTTTAAAATAAAAAGACAGGAGATATATTTTTTTGGGTTTGAAACAAAAATGGCTACATTATTATTTTCATTTTCCTTCCTCTTCTACCATGAACCTTTGGTTGTGCAATAATGAGATACTTTTTGCTGCTTCAGATGTTCCAAAGTAAAAACAACAATAAATAAATGTATTTCTTACTTTGTTCTTCCCCCTCAAATATATAAATGTAGGGAAAAATGAAGTAAAAAAATGACAATAAAATTGACAGGAAAAGAATATTTCCTCTTCCCCTCCCCCCATGGCCCACATATGTGACATACGATCTACGACAACAACAAAATTAAATGTCATAAAATTCCCTGCCTGCCCCCAAGAAATGACTAAATTAAACTACATATTTATTGCTTCATCTAAAAAATCTTTGACCAATTTAGATTTCAAATGGATTTAAGTCAAAAGGATAAAGCTCCGGAAATTCTTTCAAGATTTGCACAAGATTTTTTGGATTCTGAAAATTTTGAAACTTCCCAAAACAGCAGTGGCAATGAAAACAGCAAAAATGAAAGCAATGAAAACAACGAAAGCAAAAATCATAAATTAATGTTAGCAAAAGTTGAATTCTTGTTTCAAGTATGTGAAAAAAACTTCAGACAATCTGATATAGATTGAATTTTTAGATATCCCAGAGCAAAGATGAAATAGATTTGGCCGTCAAAAATGCAATAAAATGGGCAAAAAATGCCATTGAAGATAAAAGGAAGAAGGAAGATCGGGAAAAAGCATCCTTTGAAATTGGTTAGTTTTAGTTTTTCTGTCTTTAAAAAATAGCAAAGAAAACTTTAACTTTTTCAACTCAACAAAGCAAGCGTATGTGTATGTGTGACGAAGCATACATTAACACAAAAAAATTATAGTATTGCACGTTTTAAGAAAAAAATGCCAAAAAAAGAGGAAGAAGCTCTTTTCATTTGATGACGTAAAAATTATTCAATCAAGCGTAAATGCAAAAAAAGAGCGACGACGGCAGTTTTGGGACATGAGTAAGATTAATTTTAATTCTAAATGTACCCTCAGGGAAGATTAAATTAGCCACTAACCATAAATAATTTTGAATGCACAAATGAACCTTAGCTACGGTATATTTAAGGGTAGTTACAGTACACTTTTCCAAGTGAGATATAGGTACACTATCCCTAACTATTTTTAACATGACTACTGTATACTTTACCCTAATAAACTCTAACTAAACCATATCTTATCTTATAGTTACAGTAATCTCACCTTAACTACTAACTATGATAATAACATGTTATTATTTCTCATTATTAACAAACTTTACAGGTAATATTTTAAATCACCTTGCAATTACTGCTGCACTTCAAAATCTTCCAAGTGAATGTTCAACAAAAATAGATTTTCCACTTAACCTTCCACCAATTGATCCCCCACTTTCATCCCTTCCCAAAAGAGTTCGGGTTAAAATAGCTGGAAGAATGGATATTGCCGGAGGCTGGACTGATACCCCTCAAATTACCTATGAACTTGAAGCCCCACATGTCCTAAATACTGCTATAAAAGTTGATGGACAAAAACCAATTCGAGCTGATATATATCCCCTTGATCATCTTTCAGGATTATGGATATCCACAGGGGAAGGAACTCTACGATGCTTTGAAACTAAAAATGAGATAATTGAAAATGCCCAAAAACCTTCAGAAAGTTGTTCATTAATTTGCGCGGTCATTGTTGCCTCAGGGATTCTGGAAGATTTTAATGACAAAAAATGGGCAAAAGATACTGCATTTTTAAAAGCTAAAACAAAGCAATTACAGTTTGAATCTTGTGGAGCGAAATTTGGTGGACTTTTTATAAAATGCCATTCAAATTTACCACATGGAAGTGGGCTTGGCACAAGTAGTATCCTCTCTGGGGCTGTGTTAGCTGGACTTTGGACATTATTTTGTAAAAAATTCACAAATAATGATATTATCAAAGGTGTAAGTGTGATATTTATGCAAATTTTTTCAAGTACAGTACCCTTTTTGCAGGTATTAAAAGTTGAACAATATCATACAACTGGTGGGGGATGGCAAGATCAAGTTGGTGGAATTATCCCTGGGATAAAACTTTGTTCATTATCTTCTCATCAATCTGTAACCTACCGTATCCTTCCAATATCAAAGTCATTCGAAGAATCCCTAAATCAAAGATTATTTTTGATTTATACCGGTAAAACTCGTCTCGCCAAAAACCTCCTTCAAACAGTTTTACTCAATTGGATTCAACGAGATTTGGATATTGTTTTGGCATTCAAAACTTTGGCATCTGAAGCTGAAAAAGCCGCAAAACAAATGACAGCCGGAATTTTTCCAAGTGAAATCACCGAAAATTATCATGAAATTAAGAAAAAACTTGCAATTGGAAGTGAACCAATTTTTGTCGGGGATTTAATTAAAGATTTAAAAGCGGCTGGAATTGTTGAAGCGGCATGGATTGCCGGAGCTGGAGGCGGCGGATTTTTGTATGTTTATTTAAAAGAAAATATGCAACGTCAAAATCTGGAAAACCATATCCAAAATTACTCAGAATATTCGATGCTGAAGGTTTCGTCCGTCAAAATTGACAATGATCCACTTCAAATTGAAATTCAATAATAATTTATTTTTGCTTCATTTTATTTATTTAATCGTGCAATTTTTAAGTTTTTGAAAACGTCTAATTTTTGATTTTAACGTAGATTTTGTAAAACTCTGAAACCTGTTTCCTCCTCCAAAATGTTCTACATTATCATCGCTGATTGGTTCCAACGCTTTAGCAAATTTACATATTTTTACACATTTGTTCTAGTCTTACTGTAACTTCATAGCTTTGCTTTATCGGTTGTTTTTTTATCACGTAATTGTTTACCTCTAATTACAACATTCTTGCCTTATGTCTTATTTTTCATATCGATTAATTAATTTTTATATTTACAAATTTATATTTTTAAATCCAAGTCAAAATGTTCCCTTGTAATTCGGTTAATCTTATTTTATCACATTCCGCGTGCACGGCGTGGTCATTTTTTCTTAACACGAAAATGCGCTTATAAGTGCTATTTAACTTGTTTTATTTTACACATCAAAAAAATTACAAATTTTACCAAATATTACTGCATATATTAATTTTTTAAGTGTTAATATTATTTTCTTGCCTTAGAGCAAGTTATTAGCTACTTATTGATATATAACTTGTGACAAATAAAGTTATATTCACTGAGATCAAGGAAAAACAAAATGTACTGCTGCAGTATTTTATTACAAATCGTGAAATAAGTCCTTAAAACAGTATTCTAATCTCATTATTTTTCCTCTTATCATAATCTTAAAAGAATTTAGAAGGATCGTATCAAAAATTTTTTCGAGAAAATGTCTCTAGTTTTCTCGTATTTGCAGAAAGTAAGTTTTTTACAAAAATCCACAGGGGGGACCATGTGAAATCGAAAAATTTTTTTTTCTAAAAATCATTGGAGTAGGTAAATAAACACCTAAAAACACTATTCTGATAGTTTTTGGGTGAAAAAAATAGTTTTAAATGCTTTTTTACTGTCTACAAAAAAACTTTATGCATATGATAGTATGGTTACGGTAATTGAAAATTGTTCATTTATCACCCAAAAACTATCAGAATAGTGTTTTTAGGTGTTTATTTACCTACTCCAATGATTTTTAGAAAAAAAAATTTTTCGATTTCACATGGTCCCCCCTGTGGATTTTTGTAAAAAACTTACTTTCTGCAAATACGAGAAAACTAGAGACATTTTCTCGAAAAAATTTTTGATACGATCCTTCTAAATTCTTTTAAGATTATGATAAGAGGAAAAATAATGAGATTAGAATACTGTTTTAAGGACTTATTTCACGATTTGTAATAAAATACTGCAGCAGTACATTTTGTTTTTCCTTGATCTCAGTGAATATAACTTTATTTGTCACAAGTTATATATCAATAAGTAGCTAATAACTTGCTCTAAGGCAAGAAAATAATATTAACACTTAAAAAATTAATATATGCAGTAATATTTGGTAAAATTTGTAATTTTTTTGATGTGTAAAATAAAACAAGTTAAATAGCACTTATAAGCGCATTTTCGTGTTAAGAAAAAATGACCACGCCGTGCGTGCGGGAGTTTATATTGCACTTTGACCACGCCGCGCGCGTGTTACTCTTTTTTGTTCTTGCCTTATTTATTACTTTTGTTACAAAAGTTTTGTGTTTTTCTATGCTCAACGAAAAAAAAGTTTTATCAAAAAAATAAATTTATTAATTATTTAATAATTTTTCATTTCTTTCTCCGGGTTTTCCAATAACCTTTTTAATACTCAACTTTTTGTGGTTATACCTGTTCAAATATCTTTTTATTAATTATTACCTTTGCATTTTAGATGGCAGATAAACGAGTTTTTATTGAAGAATATTCAGGTCAACCAGTACAAATTTATAAATCCGCTTTAGCCCAACCTTCAAGGATATCAAAAACAAAGAATTTTACGATTTGGGTTAAAGCAAAAAGCTTTTTTGTTACAGTATTTTTGCCACAAGGTTATCCGCATACGGTAACATCAGATTATGTTGAATATCAAATATGGGATACTTTACAAGCATTTTCAAGTTCGCTGGTTGGAGCATTAGCTACGGCAGCTGTCTTGAAGGGAGTTGGAGTTGGAAATCAGGTTAGTAGGAATTTTGGGTTTTTGTAATTGTGTTACTGTAGGTATTGATTTTTTAGGAAGCAACAGTTCTTGCGGCATCAATTACATGGTTGTTGAAAGATGGCACAGGAATGATTGGAAGAATTATATTTGCATGGGCAAAAGGAACAGAACTTGATTCAAGTAAGTGATGATATTTTTTTGTCGTTAAATGTTTAACTTATTTGTGATTTACAAAACATGTATAACATGATTCATATTAGTTGAATTTCTATTTAAACCAATTTTTCTTTTTCACTTTTGATATAGCTTTCTATAAAATGCATTTTTAGATTGCAAAAAATGGAGATTAGTTGCCGATGTTTTCAATGATTTGGCATTTGTAATTGATATTGTTGCACCACATTTTTCTGGATCCCTCTTTCCTGCATTCTGTTGCCTTTCTTCCACACTTCGAGCGATTGTTAGTGTTGCAGGTGGTGCAACTCGAACAGCTGTAACTCGACATCAAGCTCGTCGACAGAATCTTGCCGATGTTGCTGCAAAAGATGGCTCACAAGAAACTTTGGTCAATTTTATTTCTTTGATTGTCAGCCTGATTATGCTTCCTGCCGTCAATGATTCTCCCACACTTGTTTGGTTTCTGGCTTCGATATTTATTTCTTTTCATATTTTTGCAAATTTCAAAGCTGTTCGAGCTCTTAAATTTGATACTTTGAATCAAAAACGTTTAGCAATTTGTGTTCGAGGATTTTGTGATGGAATTATCCCTTCTGTAAGTTTTGACTACAGTATACTTTTGTTTGAAAATCTCTGCTACACTATACCTTTTATGAAGAGTAATTTTAATTTTTAGGTTGCTAAAACGAATGCTAAAGAACCACTTTTTTATCGAATTGGTCCAACAAAACATTTTGGTTGTTCATTAGCTGATAGTATGGTACGTATTACAGTATACTTATGTTAATTAATTTTTTTGTTTATAGAAATTTGAAAATCATAAAGAATTATCAACAATGATTGAACCACATCATGGTCGATGGATTGCACGATATATTCCATCTTATGAAGCTGCATATATTTCACTTCGAAACGATGCAACCTTTGATGATCAATTAGATGCCGCGTTTGCAATTGAATATCGTGTTTATCAAAAAACTTGGCCAACTTTGGAAGATTTAGATGAATTCAGGTTCGTAAACTTTTACAATCGACTGGATTACTGTAGTTTAGTATTTTTAATTTGAGATATAAACTTCACTCTATTTTAAATACTAGTCTATAGTGCTTACGTAGAGTATTTTATTCCAATCGGACAACTTATCTAATTTTTTTGCAGGGAAGAAATGTCAGATTGTGGATGGATTTTGGATTCTCATCAACTTGATTTCGATGAATGGAGATTTCGGGAAAAAGCTGCATAAACAATGCCAAAGAATTATTATTAATTATTTATTTATTGCAACAAGAGATTTGCCTTATTTTTTACTATCAAAAAACGGCAGTGCCGAATTCGTTTTTTAAGGATACTATAATTTATGTTTGTTTCTTTTTTGTTTGTTTTTAAATTATTAATTGTTTTTGAAAAATAAAACACTGATTTAATATATTCATTTTTATTTAAAAACAAAAATTTAAACATTTTTAATACTTTTAAAATTAATTAATTAATAATATCTGGACAATTTCAGCAGGAAAGTTTATTTTGGACAAAAAATTAAAGAAGAATATCTTTGCACATGAAAATTTTTTTTGTTGCAAAACAATTTTAAAAATTTAAGAAAGTTTTTTGTTTTAAATCAAAGAATTTTTAAAGCACCTATTTTTTGTGAGGAGGAAGAAAAAAAAGAATTAGAAAAATTTTAAATAATCAACAAAAAAAGTTTGAAGCAAAAACGAAATTTTCGAAAATTTTAATTATTTTTTGTCGATTCTTTAAAATTTTTAAATAAACATTAAAAATTAAGAAAGAAAAAATATTGGCACATGAGCAGCAGTAATAATAATAATTGTAAGAAAATAATAATATCTGTGTTTTAAAAAAATTACTGAAAAAATCAAAGCAAAAGAAAGAAAAAAATAGAAATCTGTGTTTACACCAGTGTTTTTGTTTTGTTTGCCATTTTTGAAGCAAAAAAGAAAAAAATAAAGAATTTTTTGAGTGTTCACTACCCGAAAAAAACATACAATTTTAAAAAATATAAAACTTTTAAACATCTTTTTTTTGTTTCTTTTTAATAAAATAGAACCCGTTGTTTTACATGTTGATCTTTTTGTTGTTGTCAGGATCCATTTTCAGATTTTCCAGTCGGGATCGGATCATCTAAATCCCCTCCGGCTAAGAAGACTGATCCCGGAGATCCGGGGATTGAAGTTTCAACATTTTGGGATCGAATTTTTAAAGGTGTTGCGGTTGTTGAAGATTTTCCGGTTGTTATTTCGCCGTTATTTTTTGTTGATCTTGCGGATTCTGGTTCTTCTGGGATTCGAGCTAAATACCATTGCCGATTCTCTTCCAACTGATCCAAGATTGTTTGGGCATCCGGATATACCAAATCCGCCCATGTCTCAAATAATGGATGAACAATATAATCAATAAATCCAACCTAAAAATCAACAACAATTAGTATTTAAAAACACAAATTACAGTAATATTCTTACTTGTGACTTTTCAATTGTTACATTTCCTCGATCACACATTGGCGAAACTTCCAATCCTTGTTCTTTCTCTTTATCCCCTTGCCGCCAATATTCTTCTAAAATTCTCTCATTCCATGATCGATAGAGTTCAATTGGTTTTGTTGGATTTGATAAATCTGCCAAATGAATCATTGATTGAAGAACCTTAAAATCATTCCAATATTATTATTACTGTAAAGATTACAGTAATTATCATACCTGTATTCTATCATTATATTTATCCAAACAAACCACGGATGAATTTGAAACTTTTTTAGCTTCAACCATTGTTTTAAGGTCAGCAAGAAGGCTCATATGTTTTGACATATCCGTGGCAAGAACCATTTCAATTACAGTTTTTCGGAAAGATTGTCGTTGTTTTCGACTCCAACTTGTTAAGAAATCACAATTTGATTCTTGCAAAAGTTTAAAAGCAACAGCCAAATGATGTTGTTCCAGCACAGATTCATCGTTGTACATAATGGCAAGTTCAGAATCTGTAAAAAAGGAAAAAATGTTGGAATTTTGAGAATTCATAATTTAAATAACGAAAATTTTAATTTTTTTTAAAATTTAAATTACGGTATTTGGAATCAAAGAAGCTACAGAATACTGTATTTTTGAAATAAAACATACTTGAATTAATTAAATATTGATTAGTAAAACCTGGATGATCAACGTCATGAATTGCAGATGCAAAAATTGCAGCAAATACTTCCAAATCCGAAAAAACGCCCTTAAAAAATGCCATTCATTATTTTCATGTTTTCGGCAATATAAATAAATACAAACCGATAAAGCTGGTGATGAAATTAAAACATGCATGGATTGTGCAACATCTGCGGCATGAATTTGATTATGATACGGATTATCTCGATAGTGATGCTCCAAATGTAACAAATATGTGACAAGGACAGATGGATGAATTTCAAATAATTTTATTAATCCACGTTCTCGAAGTACCGTATACGTGACAGCAGTGAGAGAATGATTCTTTGAAAGTTGATGAATTTTAAAAATATTTGGGCCCCAATCATTTAGCTAAAAATTTTTAATAATTGGTAAATTTAACAAATTCAATGATTCATTGGTAAATTTAAACAATGATTAATTGTTATTGTTTAATGATGCGAATGATGTAATTTGCAACAAATTTGTCTTTTTTCAATTTTCGTGTTTTTTTGGAATCAATTTTTTTTGCAAACGTTTTTTTCGAATGTTTTCTAATTTGCAGAAAAAAGTCTCCCAAGAAAAAGAAAAAAGAATTGTGTTTTTTCAAAGTCAAAAAAAAATCGAAAAAGTTGTTGCATTTTTTGTTTCCGGAAAAACTCTTTCCAACTTCAAAGAACACAAAAAATTCAATGGTAATTTTTATTTTGCAACAAAAAAAGACTGCCATTTTCGATTCTTCTTTTTTTTGACAAATTACATTTAAACTCTTTTTTCTCTTTTGCCTTTAAACTTTTGCTTTTTCCATAAAAATAAAGTTTTTAGCTTTTCAAACGGTCAACAAAATATTGCAAAAAGGAGAAAAACAGTTTTATGAAAACTCAAAAAAGTGTGGGAAGCTTTTTTTAGAAGGAAAAGAAAATGTGCAAGGAAGAATATTATGGATTAATCTTTCATTAATCTTTGGCTTTTCACCAAAAAGCTTTTCATTTTCTTTTTGCAAATAAAATAAAATTTAGAAAATGTCAAACATAAACAAATGTTGCAAAAATGCAAAAGTGCAAATTACAGTAATCGAATTGGTTAATTTTTTGGAAGAAAAATTCTTGCATCGATAATTCAATAAAATAAAGATTACTGTGCTTTGACCTTCAAAAAAAAGAATTAAAAAACTTTGGTCCCCATTTTTTGCAAAAATATTTATATTTTGTATAATTTACAAAAGAAATATATTTTTTCTTTAAAAGTTTTTTTACAATTTTGAAATTTGTATGTTTTAACAATTAATTAAAAGGCGCCAATTACAAAAATGAAAGAGAAAAAAAGTTGATCAGAAATGATCTCAATGACACAACCACGAGGCTTCTTTTTCAATGATCTCAAAGAAGAAATTTAACTCGATTTGTCACATAAAAAATAAATATACCCCCTCAATTTTCTTTTTTCAGTGATCGTAGTCATGTATCATCATCATTCTCAACATCTTCTTCTACTGGCTTCCGATGTTGTAGATGTATGTATTTACTAATTAACCGAAGAAAAAAGAAGAAGAGAGAAAGACCCCTTTGAAAATCAAAAAAAAACAATTTCCGGTTGTTTTAAAATTTAATCGTTTTTATTTCCACAAAAAATTAGTAGTCTCTTTCTTTCTTTTTCAAATTTTGCATCATTGTTCTTGCTGCCCTCAAGGCATCACCATTATTATCAAAGGTGAACAAGAAGAAGTTGCGGTGGAAAAAGAAAGAAAAAAAGAAGTTACCAGACGATACCGGAAATGGCAGGGAAAGAATAAAAGAGATCAAAAAAGAGAGAAAAAGGAAGAAAAGAAGGTTCACAAGTTAGTTATGGTAATCATAAAAAAATGATTTTTCACGTGCAAACAATTAAAAATGCATAAATTATAACGGTTTTTTGAAAGAAAAAAACTTTTATGCTTTTTTATGTTTTTGCAAAATAGAAAAAAAGCATGTTTTTGTTGTAACAAAATAGTGTAGTAACAGTTTTACACACTAAAACGTGACCAGTCTATTTTTTAGTAGTCTTTAAAAAAATAAAATATCAGAGAATTCTTTGAAATAAACAAACAATAAAAAACAAAGAGATCTTTGAAAAATTTAAAATTCAAGCAATGAATCGAATCAGTAACAGTTTTTACGGTAACTGATCCGTTGCATTGACCGCTGAGATATTTGCATATTTTTTAAACTTTTGCAAAAGTTTGGCAATAGTTTAAAAAAATTTTCGTTACAAAACCGTTACAAAAAAAAGTGTAACTTACTCTTGTCATATAAACTGCAATTTCTTTCGCACATTCAATACCATATTCTGGTGGAACCCCATGTGATGAGGTTCGAACAAATTTACGAACTCC
Organism: Panagrolaimus sp. LJ2414; assembly: GCA_024447195.1. NCBI lineage: Eukaryota > Metazoa > Nematoda > Chromadorea > Rhabditida > Panagrolaimidae > Panagrolaimus > Panagrolaimus sp. LJ2414. The sequence goes on along the minus strand of JAMRXY010000048.1, from coordinate 1,533,743 downwards.
ACTGATTTTTGACATTGTTGCAGTTTTTGCTTTGTTGAAAAGGGATAACTGCGGTGAATGACATCCCGATGTTGATGGATCGGATAATGGTAAAGACTGAAATTTTGTTGTTGTTGGTGAAGAAGAGTAATAATAACAAATATTAAAATATGAATATGGATGAATTAAAGACAACATCTATTTTTTTGAATAAACACCTTTTTTAAAAAAATAAAATTTTACAAAAGATTAAAAAATTTTATAAAGAGGCTTTTAAGGAAATATTCGTAAAAGATAAAATGTTTCAAAAAATTGTATAAAATGAGGGTGGATAAAATAAAAGATAGATACCAGCGGCGGCACTCATTTCATTCTTCAATTTCAACAAGGAAGAAAAAAAGAAAAAAGTTTGCAACTTTTAAAAAATGAAAAGAAGTAAAAAAATGTGAGAAGAAGATTACCGGAAACAATTGAATACTTCCTTTCCTACCAACAATTGGTCTTGGTCTAAGAAGACGAAGAATAAAATATATATTTTATATAAAAAATGTTTCACAGGAAGAAAATTTTAATGGTAGTAGCCAATGGCATGAAAATTCCTGCCAGGAGATGCCATCTTCCCTTTTTTGAGAAAGTTGAAGAAAAACTTATGACCTCGTCGTGTCTGTCGTTGCTGCATCAGCTTCTGGCGTGCCGTGGAAGAAGTAGACCGACGGAAGTAACGGCAAAAAACACAAACACAAACAATTACAATATCAGGTCACAAGTCACGTTCTTCTTCTTCTCCATTTTTTATTATTTACTTTTGTTAAGTTTTTTCGTAAACATGCTTTTAAAAAAATGTACAGACAGAACAGAGACCTTTAAAGAAAGAAAAAAGGTGTAATATTTCAAAAAAATGATGATGTTGTCTCTTTGGTTTTTTGCCAAAAATTCAAAAAGATTGTTTTTTTTAAATGCCAAAAAATGACGACTACTTACATTATGTTGACCTGCAACAACTGCGGCTGCAGCTGCCACCAAATCTTTGTCATTATTTCCTTCATCGTCATCTTTGTCCATATAAGTATTAATAAGATATTTTGAAACTTGTACCCCAGATTTTGATGATTCCGCAAAATGTGATAGCTCTTTGTTAAGTAATTTTCGAAACTAAAAATAAAAAACATGAATTAGAGATACTTTAAAAAATACGGTAGTAAAAAGATACATTTTCATCGGGTTCTTCAGAAAAATACATTATATATTATTATGTTTTCTATTTTTTAACTACAAAATAATAATAAAAGTTTTTGATCAAAATAAAAAAATTAATTAAGAAATATATAATTTTGTTGTAACTCTTCCAACAACTTCTTCTTTTTCGTTTTTGAACTCCCGTGATGTTCTCATCAAAAAAAAGAAAACAAAAATAAAAACCTCCAAAAAGGGGCCGTCAAAAAAAAAAGAAGAAAAGAAGTTGTTCGTTTTCCCCCTCTTTCAGAAAATTTTCTTTGAAGTTATTCTTTTCTTCTGTGTTCTTCTTCTTCTTGATTTCGAATTTCAAATCAAGAAGCAGCCGATTGAAAGTAAATTTAAATTTATACCCCTCTTTCTGTATTTTTTTTGTGTTTTGCAAATTTTTTTAACTATGCTTTTAACAAGTTTTGTTTTCCCTTTTCATTTTGAAATTGAGTATCTGAAGAAGAACCCCGGCGCCTCGATGACGCCATGTGACGCCGAACTTTAAAAAGTTTTTCGAACGGGAGAAAAAACAGAAGAGGAAGGAAAAGAAGTGAGTGAGTTTCTTTCTTCCATTCTTTGAATCGAATCTTCTCGGGTTAAAGCTTCCGCTATTTGACAAATTTAATTTTGGTTCTTCTTCAATGCATAATTAAGTTAAAAAAACATAGTTTGTTTTTTCCTTCTCACTTACTCACTCTAACCTATATATTATCTGAACAAAATATGAACTAATGGATAGTAATCCCCCCAGGAGGTTCAAAAATGATATCCCCAAAAGTATCCTCCCTCAAATCTCAAAAAACACGTAAAACAAAATAAATAAATAATTTTTGATGTCATTCCCGAATGGTTACTTTTTTTTATCACAAATGTCAGTCCCTTACCTTTGAAGATGCCATTTCAGAAACGGATCGATGAATTTGTATTGTTTCAAGTTGATCCAGGCACCAATCCAACTCTTCTAAAGTCTCCTGAGCGCATTGCATTGCAGGTTCAGGTAATTGAGTATTATGAAGGGGTGGCCTTCTTGGAGTTCGATACTTATCATCTCCAGTTGTGGCAGGTAAATTTGAAATTGCAACAAAATTTGATCGAACATTTCTCAGGGATGCCAAAAGTTGTGCAAATGGAGTGACTATCAAATCATCACCATGCCTATAAATATGATAAATTGATAAGGACTACAATAAGTCATAATAATTCATGGGGATCTATTAAATTTGCTTTTAAAACCCTTTTCCGACATTTTTTAAACAACCTCTTAAAAAACCCTTTTTTCAAAAAACATATTATTATTTTTTTCTTTGACCTTTAAAAATCCAATTTTTTACGTATCAAAAAGAGCATATTTTTGAAAAAAAAGTGCAAACCGTCTAAAAAATAACTAACTACAATCTTTTGAAAAAAAATAAACAAATAAGAAATAAGATCCATGAGTAAAAGAATCTTTTTTGAAAATTGAGCTTCCGTTGAAACAATAATTATATAAGAAAAAAGAAAGTAAATCTTCTTAAACTTTAATCCTGCTCTGACGTAAAAATCAAAAACCAAAAGGATTCTTTTCCGTTGAAAGAAAACTAACTTGTTTAAAAAAAATGACCCCTACAAATTTTTGAAAAAAGGGACCAAAAAGTTTAAAACATTAGAATTTAATTTTTTACAGTATCTCTTTAAAAGCTTCTTTCAATAAAAAATTGTATAAAAAATAGGAAAAAGAGTATGAAAGCAGATTATTAATTACCCTCCTCAATATTTTTTCCCAACTGTTCCAGACATTTAATTTCAGAGACAATTTTTAAAATTCTTCTCATCGAGAATTTCCGGGTTACAATTTTTAAAAATTAAAACCGGAAGCAAAAAAATTAAATTTTTTGTTCAAAGAAGAAAAAGAAAGAAGACAGGGAGAAGGTAATTGAATCTTGCAAAACCAAAATTTTTAAAGTTCTTTCTCCTTCAAAAATGATAAAAAGAACAAAATTAAAAAACAACATTTTTAAAAATTAAAATTGAGACAAAAACACACATAATACTACTACTGTATTTTAGTTGAAACATAATAATAATAAAATATTACAAAAAAAATCCATAAATAATTTAAAATCATGAGACTCACCAAGTTTTTTGGAGCAAAAAATGTGCAGAAACAAATAAAAAAAGAGAGAAAAAGAAAAACAGGTGAAAAAATTTCAAGACACATTTGAAACAGAATTTTTTAAAAAAAACAACAAATAAAAAAGGTCAGGCATATTTTTTCTGCATAAAATTATTTTATTATCAGAAAAGTTTTTTTTTCACGTAAAAAAATCAAAAACTTTTTTTTGCAAAAAAATAAAAAAACGTGATTTTTTTGCGGCTACAAAAAATGACAAAGAGCAAAAAGATCAAAAACAGAAAAAGAGAGAGATTTGGTATATCTCATTTTTGAAGAAGACAAAGAGCAAGAAGAACAAAAGCATGATTTGCATTTCCTCACACTTACCTTTGCTGATGAGGTGATTTTTTATCAGTTGAAGATGAAAATGCCCATTTAAAAGCAGCTAATTTAGAAGCAGCTAACATAATTTTAAATAAATTATTTCAAAAAAGGGAATCCAAAAAGAATTTGTAGACCAGAAAAAATGGAAATAATAATAATATTTTTATAAAATATTCCTTCTTTTTTCTTTTTTGTTTTACTCTTTTCTTTAACCCTTCTTTTTTCACATTTATGGAAGCATAAAAAATATGGCCCACAAACAATATTTTTTTTCTCTCTCGTGTTTTTTTATATTCTTCTTTTTTATATATTTTTTTTCGGTTGACTCTCAGAAATAAAAACACACAAACAAAAAAAAGAATATATATTTTTTTTGTGTTTGAAGCTGCTTTTAAATATGTTTTTTTCTGAATGATTTTTTTTTGCTATCAAAAATGGAAAAGGAAGCAGCAGCGAGAAAAAAAGGGAAGAATATAAATGACAAGAGCTGAACTAAAATGTATGTGTTTGGCGCAATTCTTTTTTTTTGTTGTTAAAGAACCGGGGGTATATATAAAAATTGTTTTAAAAGCAAAGTTTTGAGAGAGAGAAATAACAGGCAAAACAGCAACTCCTTTTTTGGGGGTTTCTTGAACGTTGTTAGCTGCTGCTGCTGCTATCAAGTTTGCGCTTCCTTTAAAAAGAGAATGGGAAAATCTATGGCAAAAAAGAAGAAAGAACAACCTCTTCCAACAGTTTCAATTTCTTCTTTTTCTTGTAGCAATTGTGTAAGATTAAAAAGAAGGAATGGCAGTCCTTGTTTTAAAAAGTTTTGGTGTGAAAAAAAGCTTATAACAAAGTTGCTGCTGCTCCTTTTATGGTGGTTACTTTTTCCATTCTTTCTCTCAGGCAGAATTTTAAGGTATGAATGAATTTTGTCGTCCCTGTCTGGATTCAAAAAAAAGAGAAAAGAAAGAAATATTTTGTATTAATTTTGCACTTTTTTGAAAAGAATAAATTAATCTTTGTGTTTTTTGTTCTTTCAATTTAAAGATCAAAAACTGTCAAAATTGGCTGTTGTAATTTTTACAATGCTTTTGGCATTGATCCAACTTGGACATTTTCCCAAAAAAAAACTACTGTAAAAAATTTGTTGATTTTAAAGTTTTATAATTTCCATAAATTTTTAATGCCTAAAAACTTCCCTCTTCAAAAAATTTTTTCAAAAATTACACAAGTTTCAAAACTTGTTTTTCTCAGTGTTTTTTCCCTCCTTTTCCTGCTTCTTTCTTTTTCTTCCATTTCTTTAAACTTATCAAAATTCAATAAAAATTATTTGTTTCTTTTGTTTTTTTGTTTCCTTCTCTCAAAAAAAAGTACATGCATAAAATGTTTTTTTTTCATTTTTTTGGCATCTGTGTGCTTCATTGGAGGGAAGAAAAAAGAAAGCAGAAAGAAAGAAACGTGAAAAACGAAGAAAATATTATAAAAAAAAACAAAATTATGTTAATCGCATTTGTTATACATAAAAAAAGAGGAGAGTTGAAGCAGAGTGAATTTGTGAGTTGAGTAGAAGAAAGCAGTTGCAGCAGGCAGCATTGCTTTATCTGATGTTTAGGGTTTTCTAGCTGCTTTAAAAAATTCTATATTTTTTTCCAAAAAAAAATCCGCAAAAAAATGATGCCCTTGGCTTTTGCTTGCTTGTTTGAAGAAAAAAACATGGTTTGCATTTTGCAAGAAAAAGAAAAACGAAGAGAAACAATTAAAAGCAGATTTTTAACAAAAAATATGTATTTTAAAATGCATTGAAAATTTTTTTTGGAACAGCTGGGGCCTTGAAAAAATATATTTTATATTTTTGATAAAAGTTTAAAGATTTTGTTTTTCTTACATAAAAACCATAATTTTGAAGGTAATTAAAAATAATCATTTAACAATAATATTTTAACATTCGATTAACAAATAAAAGTACACAAAAATCAATAATAAAATATTTGATTTTTTGTGTAAAATGGAAAAATTTTTGAGTGCAAAAATCTTTCTTTTACGTTAATTAACCTTTGATAAGCAAACAAAAGCTTCTGCAAAAGATAATGTGGACATTCTTTTACAGACAAAGAAAGATAGAATTGGTGCTAAAATTTTTTGAATCAAAAAGCACAAAAATCAGAAATGTCTTTAAAAGGTGATAATCTGGAAAATTTCCAAATCTATTCCCAAATAGAAACCTTTCAAAAATTCAGACAGACGAAAAAAAGAAAACAATTGATAAAAAATGTAACAAAAAAGTTTAATGATAAAAAAAAGGGAGGCAATAAAAAGAATCAATTAAGTTTTTTGGTTTGAAAAAAATCAAAGTTTTAAAAAGCGAAAAAGAGGCAATAAAAAAAGCAAAAAGTTTCAGAAGAAAAAGATGAAGAAGCTGCAGCGATTTCTCACAGTCGCCGAAAATGGATAAGAAAAAAAGAAGAGGAAAACTAAAAAAGTCCCAACGGAGGAGATAAAATAAAATTTTCATTGATCTCTTTTTTTTGCTTTCGGTTTTAACAGATAATAAAATGATGCATTTTTATTTTATCTTATCACATCTCTCTCTCTTTTGGGAATTTAATTCTTTCCTTTTTTTCAATTTGTTTATTTATTTTTTTAGGATTTGGTTTAGTTTAAAGAAACATTTTTCAAAAGTTTAAAAGCTTAAAAGGGTTTAATGAAGGAAAGAACTTGGATAAAAAAATGTGCCATACAAAAGATTGGCAAAATTTACATGTATCAAAATCATACATGTCTTACATATTTTCTCCCAGAGGTTTTTAAAGGTCAAAGAAAGTATATATAGAAATTTGCCTTACTGAGGATCAGTTGAAGCGACAGAAGATGCACGGGACACAGGACGACAAGACGATGATGATAAAATATCACGATCGGTATCAGCTTTATATAAAAATGATTCTCGACGAGTATGTCCACCAACATTTAATAAATTATGATGAAAATGTCCGGTTGAAGATGATGAAGGAATCGTTGAATGATCATATGATCCACTTCCACCAGAACCGGAAATTGGGGCTGTTGCAGGGGTGGAGGTTGTTGTTGAGGTTGTTGAAGGCGTAGAATTATTGATGGTTGTAGGGCTAAAATTCAGGATTCCTTGGTTTCTGGAGGGTGAACGACGAAAAAAATGATTAAATGGATGATGAAAATTATTGCTATTTGAATTATTTTCCCCACTACCACCACTTCGACGTAAAATCCCAAATGATACAACTTTTGAAGCCTTAGATTTTGAGGGTGATGCCGTTGTTGCCGGTGTTGAAGATGAAGGTGGTGCCATTCCTCTTTTTTATGTGTACTTTTTGGCCTTTTTTAACTCTTGGTTTTTCGACAAAAGTAATAAAAATAAGGTGGCTCCGCCTTTTTATATTTCCCTTCTTTCTTTAAATTGAGAGACTTTTTAAACCCTGCGCAAAGGCAGAGCTCAAAAGTCCCACAAACAAAAGAAAAAGAAAAGTGGGAAAGGAAAGGCAAAAAGGTGTTTGCTTATTTTATGTTTTATGTTTTTGAAGACCACCAAAGTCGTTATTTTTTATATGTGTTGAAGATGATTGCCAGAGGGGATAAATATAAATAAATATAAAAGAACCACAGAAGATGGAAAGGTTAATGACCACAAGAAATTATATTTTGTTTTTTTCTCTGTTGAAGATATATATTTTTGATGAAAAAAAGAAAAAATAATAATTAAGTAGTTTGTTTGCGTTATTATAAAAAAGTAAATAAATAATTAAATAATCTTCATTGAAATTGAATTTTGAGATGAAAACAATAAAAATTGCAGTAATAATAACAAAGGAGTAATATTAATGTTGGTGATGGAGGTGGTGATATTAAAAAACATATAAGAAGAAGAAATAATAACAAATAAAATAAAAAGTTTTCTTTTTCTTGCTTTTGATGTGAAACAACGACACCAAAGGAATCAAAGCAAGCAAAAAGGGGGGCTTCAAACAAAGAATTTTGTGGGAAATAATAAAAAAAGTCAAAGGCGTTTTTGAACAAAAAAGAAGAAGAAGCTGCTTTTTGGGAGATTTTTTGTTTGAAAGAAAGAAGACGAAAAAGAAGGGGGGACAAATGAGTTTGTTCTTGGGCAAAAATATATATTTGAAGGAGAAAAAGGGTGGAGTCATTCCCATGCCTTCTTTTTTCATCTTGTTGCCGTTGGGTGCGTCTTCTTCATCTTTTTTTTGATGTTTTGTTTTGAGGAGACTTTTTTGTTGCTTAAACTTTTTTTTTTGAGAAAAAGGGAGAGATAGATAGTTATATTCCCGTGCCACACTTCCTTTTCTTCTTTTCTTTTCCGTTACCGCTGCCGACATTTTCCATCAAATGCATGCAGTTGAAGTAAGCAAGACCAAGGATTGGAAGGAGGAGTTCCATCATCTTCAAAAAAAAATGAATATAAGCTTGTTCCTCACTTTTAGCAGCAAAAGACGGGAAAATATGTGCCAGCTTTCTTTTGCAGCCGCAAGAAGAAAAAACACCCCAGAAAATTTCTTTTTTGAAAGCTTCAAACAAAATTTATATATCAAAAATGTGTGTCGTCGTCGTCGTCCAAAAAAAGAAGAGAGAGATGGAAGAAAGAAAGCGTCATCTTTTTCCCGTTAGAAAAGAAAAGAGTTTGTTCGATCGAACAAAAAGAGTTACATCATTCTCTTGCTTCGAAAGAAAAAGAAGAAGATGTTATATGTTGTCCTTCTTCTTCTTCTTTAACGTCCACGAATGACTTTGAAGGCTTATGTATATATTTATATATATTAGTATTCAATATAACATAGTTTCAGTTTTGCCGTCGCCGGTGGGAGGCTTGCTTAGGTCCTTGGTCTTGAGTCTTGGAAGTTAACTGAACTGGCTGCTGTTGTTGGCATTGGCGCATTCATTCTTCCACGCTTTTTTTCCTCCCAAAAAATTTCTTCCTTTCAATTTTTTATAAGAAAAAAGCGTTCGTTCTTCCGTGACTCTTCTTCTTCATTCATTTCCCCATATCTGTTTTTGTTAAAAGGGCAAAATTTTGGTGTTTGTCTCAAACAGAAGAAACAGAATAGAAAGCAAGACTTGATAAACTTAAAAAGAAACGAAAAAATGGGTTTTAAAAACAGAGAGATTTTTTTACAGGGGCAAAAAAAGTTTTTTATTTTTATTTGTTGGTGTGTTTGTCATTTTTGGAGAAGAAGGAAAAAAAGCTTTTTGAGATGGGTTAAATGAGTGAAAGGCTTTAGGGAATTAAAAACAGAAAAAACGAAGAAGAAAAAGAAAGACACAATCAAAAGGGGCCAATTAAGTATTTTTTTAAACAGAAAAAGTGATAGAGAGAAAACGTCTGAGTGTTATAAAAAAAGTTTGAGTTTAATTCAATCAAAGCATTTTTATATGGTTTTCCGAGGTTTTTAAACCTTTAAATTTTGAACTGAAGAATCCCATTTTAGTAGTGTCTTAAAAATCTTAATAATTTAAAAAATATTCTTACCGACGTCCAGAGACAAACCAAACGGTATGCCGTCGAGCACCTGATGGCGTTGATATGCCTGTTGTCATTACTTCTGGCTTTGGACCATTAAACACAACACCACCAAAAATCAAAACCAAAATATTATCAACAGAAAAAAAGGAGAAGAATGATATTTATAGTTTTCCCAACCTACAGTATTATAAAATAAATAAAAACTTTATCAAAAGAAAATTAAAAGTGCCACGATTTTTTACACGATTACAAAGAATAAAAGAGAAAAGGAAAAAAGACTAAAAAAGAATCGTCTGTTTATGACGTAAAAAGTTAAAAAAACTGTTTCAAATCCTTTTTTTCCTGCCAAAATTTTGTGTCTCGAAAAAGCAAAGCATAAAAAAGTGTGAAAAAAAATTTGCTTAAAAATTCTTTTGTTATAAAATTTTTGAAAAGGGTCCAATTTTGCTGTTGCAGAAATAATAATAATTTTTGGAGGAAAAAATAATTTACGAAAAAATAACAACTTAAAATTTTCATTGATTTTTGAAGTAAAAATAATCGATTAAACAAAATAAATAAAATTATTACTGCTGTTAAAAGTTTGAGAATAACTTTAACATGTTTTGGCAACCAAAAATTTAAAATAAAGAACAGAAGAAAAACCAGAAAAAAGGCTATTTTAAGAGATTTTCAAAAAAGAGGAAAGTCTTTAACCCAATTTTCGCAGCTCCAATTTTAGCATGGACCATTTTGTTTCTTACAAAAAAATTTATAATAATGTTCCAACACCGGAAATTACTTGTTCAAGCGGAACCAGAGGGTTTTTTGGTTATGGGGAAAAAACAGAAGAAACACAAAAATCTTGGGCAAGATGCCATCTTTTTGGATTATTCTTATTCCTATTCTATCGATAACAACGAAAAAAGATGATGTCGATGGAATCTTTTCTCTACATTTTTTTACATGTTTCAGAAAGCCCTTAACAAAACTACCCCCTTTTTCCGACAGATGCCGCCAACGTTTAATCGAGTTAATTGTCCCATTTTTTGTTTCTTTTTTATTTGTATCTCTTTAAAAAATCTTAAACTAAAACTAATAGAGTACATTTATTTTTGTTGTTGAATAACCAAAAAATATTCAACAACACCAAAAAAGTGGCAATAAATATGCAAATGTTTAAAGAAGCTACATCATTAAAAAATAAAGAGAAAATGTTAAAAGTTTACGACTTCAGATTTTGAATTCAAAAATTTAATAAAAATAATTATTAATAAAAATGTGCTAATAGTAATAATGACTATAAAGTAGTTATAAAATCTACGAAAAGTACAAAGTTTCTCAAAAAGACAAAAAGAGAGGTGTGATTAGAATTTTAATTGAATATTTTTGTTTTGATGAAAAACAAAAGAAAACTACGTCTTCCAAACACATGGAAGAAATTCTACCAAAAATTTTTTAAAGAAAAAATAAAAGAAGAAGCAATGAACCGAGGATGAGAGAAGAAAAAAAGAAACAAATTAAATACGAGAACGAGTCATTTGAAGAAGCTTTTCAGACTTGAAAATTCAAAGACAATAATGAGTAAGAAGTGCACATTAAAAAACAACGGGATGAAAAAATTGTGTTGAAGAAGGAGAAGAAGGATGGATATTACGTAGAAACAGTGAAACCCCAAAAATGGCACTAAAACTAAAATGTAAAACAAATCGAAGCAGCAGCAACAATTGAAAGAAGCTTCAAAGAAATGGAGGAATTCCTCTTTTAATATTATGTCTCAAATATTAGAAACAGAATCTTCTTTTCGTTTTTTCTTCTTGACATTTTCAAACATTCAAAAATTGACACGCCTAAAGCAAATTTTCTTCCACTTTTTTTTGGTAGCATTTGTTTGAACTGAGACGACACAAAAAAAAGAGAGATATTACAATTACAAATTTCAAATATTGGCATCTGAAGAAGAGAAAAAATCAGTCAACAAACAAAGACTTCTCAAACGAAGAAGAAAAGAAGAGTAAAAAACTAATTTTAAAGCTTTCAAGTGCCATCTTGTTTGGTCCTTGCGGGCATTTTCCAACATTTTTGCTCATTTTTGAAACCCCCAAGAAAATTAAAATGAGACATATAAATCTGTTTCAAGATTTCCTTTTTTTTCTTGTTTAATTATATCGAAAAATGGTAAAGATTTACGATTTTTGAAAGATAAAAATCTGTCACATTTTTAACCAATAAAAATGAAATGTTTTTAACCTTCCATTTTTTTCGAAATTGAAACAAAAGAAATATTTTTTTTTTCTAACGTCAAAGTCAGGCATGGAAAAAAAAGAAGAAGACAAACGAGAAAAAAAGGCTTAAAATTTCTTTCCCAAATAATTTTTTTAGTGGAATTTAACAAAGAAAAACAAGGACCAAAAAGAATTGACTCTTTTTTGAAAAAAAAGTAACGAAAAAAACTGAATCCTGCATTTACGGGATCGGATGTCTTCTTTTTCTCCTTCGTTAAATGATGATGGCACACCAACATCATCAACAACAACGGCCACATCAACATTGAGGTTGACGACACCGATGGCAGCAGCAGAAGAAGAAGAATTTTGGTAGACGACGTCAAAAATGAAGAAAAAGTTCCAAATATTTTTTTAAAAAATATTTTAAAAAATTTTAAAAGCTTTCATTAAATTTTTGAGGGAATAAAGAATGATAAAAACATTTTTGTTAAAAGCCAGACAGATCTTTTTGAACAAAAATATTATCTATTATTATTGATGAAATTGGATAAAAATTTTCATTGAAATTTCAAAAGAAAAGAGTTTCAAGAATGAATGAATTGGTTGGAAGCATTCTTTTGTATTTTTATTTTAGAGAAAATTTAATTAACGTTGAATAATATCGATTTGATACAATAACCTAAAACTACTACAAACTGATCCTAATATCTCATGATACTGTATAGCCATTACTAGTTCAGAAAAGTTTCAAGCCACATTTTCCAAAACAAAAAACAACTAAGAATTACAAAAAAAACTAAAAAAATGTTCAACGCTTTATTTTTAACTGAAAAAGTTAAGAAACCGGAAACAAACCCTCCCTTTTCTTTTTCTCTTCTTTTTTTTCTCATAATTAACGATAAATCGAAAACGAATAAAATAAAAAAAAGTTAAAAAGCGGCATTTTTTAAAAGTCTGTCAAAGAAAGAAAAAAAAGAGAGATGAATTTGTGATGGCTTTTTTCCTTCATCTTTTTGAGTGGGAATAAAAATATATATTAGAAAATGATGAAGTCAAGAAAGAGAAACATTAACGACATACTTTTTTTCTTATTTCTTTTTTGCCTTTTTGTGATCATCATCATCATTTTTTCTTTTCTTTGAAGAAAGTTTTTTTTTATATTTTATTTTTCAATTGTTTTATGCTTTGAGAAAATTAAAGGGGCACAGATGGGGTTGGCAGGAAGAAAGAAGAAGAAACAATGAGAAATGGACTACTACTTTGTTAAAGACATAAAGTTAAAAACATCATGGAAAATTAAAAGAAAATGAATTAAAACAATGCGAAAAGAAAAGGAATAGCTTTGAGAAAAAAGAAGAAGAATAATGAAAATTTTTGATTTACAAAGATCAATATTTTGATTTTTTTATTGACTTAAAAAAAGTGTCAACGATTTTAACAAAAAAAAAGATCATCGCAAGAGGGAAAAGCTTTTTTTTATTTTTCGATGAAAGGATTCTTTTTGGATTTTGAATTGTTCTAAAACAAATAATAAGTAAGTCATTCATCATCATCAATTGTGGTGGTGGACCTTTTTCATCAACAAAAAAAATAATTCTTTTTTTGAGGGTTAAAAAAAGAGATGAAAGCTTTTTTTTGATTTTGGTGTTATTTTTTATCTCCCAAAACGAACCCTACTTTTTTCAAAATTGAGAAAAAAAGAAACTTTGAAAATTTTGATTGCATTTTTTCTCTTAAAAAGAATCTTTTGAAAAAGTAAAAGAAGGAAGTTTTAGAATTTGTTCAACAAAAATATTATTATATCTGGTCGTTCCATAATGACACATGTAATCATCACACTTTTTTTCTCGAGGACAATGACTAAAAAAAGTGTGACAAAAAAAAGAATAAAAAATGGTTTTTTCCTGAACAAAACAAAAAAAACGGGAAAAATGTGAGACCCATGAAAAGTAAACCGGGAAGAAGAATAATGATGGGAGAGTTTAGTATTTATTTATTTTTTGGAGGGAGCTTTTAGAATCGCAGAAGCAGCAGTCACAGCTTTTTTGAATATTATTTGTCAGTTTTTTTGGTTGCTAAGATTCACATGAAAAAAAAGTGAGAGAGATATAACAAAACATGAAATTTATGGAAATATTTTTTTGTCTGTTAAAAAACTGGAAAAATTAAATATATGGGGCAAAAATATGGTTTAACAAAATAAAAAGTTTTGCAAAATAAAAAAGTTTTTTATACGGATATCCGATGTAGTGATAAACCTTACAAAAAATATTTTTCTTATTCGATAAAACTAAATTTAGTAATCAGAAAATAAACAAAGAAAGAAAAGTACAAAGTTTCTGTCAATTTTTAACATTCTTTTTTTCAATCTAAGAGATTCATTACCCTTTTCCCGATAAAAGAGTCTTAAAAATACATTAATTTTTCTTTCTTTTTGCAATCTGTTGCCAGATTTTTCAGTAATAAATTTATCAATTTCACTCTCTCTTTAGACCTTTTCAGACATAAAAACTCAATATCTCTGTTTACAGCAGCGAGTTTGAACAAATATATATGAAAAAAAGTGATATAAAAGTTTTAAACAAAAAAAATATTGGAAGAAATAATATATATATTTATGTTGTTATATCAGTGATTTGGATTTTGAAGGAAGAAAGATAGACAAAACACTTTTGTCACAAAATAAAAAGAGAGATATCAATCTTTCGATCAGGAATAAAAAGGATAAGAAAAGCAAAAGCATAACCTCGTGGTTTTAGACTTTGTATATATTTATTTATATAAATAAATTCCCTTTGGCAATCATTAACACTTTCATCTTCAACACCTTGATTTTAACAGCAAGCATTATTTGATTTGTGGAGGTGGGAAATAAAATGGGGGAAATTCCCTTTTTTTAGAATTAGCAAGAATTTTCAGTCTTATTTTTAACATTTTTTAAAAAAAACCTACAGTAATTGAAAAAAATTAAAATATAAAACTTACTATTCTGGAATACTTGGAGGTGTTGCAGTTGTCCAAGATCGATATTGCCTCCATGCTTGTCGGCGATTAACAAGTGTCATATTTATTTTCAAAAATAAGAATTACAAAATATATATAAATTTCTTTCGTGTTTCTGAATTTCTGTTTTTGTCGATATATTCAAAAACGCATTTGAATAATAACCGAAGGAAATTGAAGTTTGAAAAGTAAAAGAAGAAAATATTTATATTAGAAGGAATAAGAAGAAAAACTGTAATATATCTTTCTTTTCTTTCCTTTCTTCGTTTTGTTGGACGTTGTTGGATTGGAAATGGATTGTGGGGTTGGGTTGAAGCAGCAGCAGGAGGAATTATTGTGGTTGTTGGGTTGGGGTTTTTGTCTACTGCCACCAAAAGATGACAATATAGAAGATGAAGGAAGGGGAATAAATTCTCCACAAAAAGCACCTTAAAAATGGAGGGATAAAGAATAAGAAAAAAGAAATTAATGCATTTTTTATCTTTTAAAGAATACAAAAAAATATATATATAAATACGAAAGCCCGAAAATGTAAAAGAATGAACAATATTTTACCAATTTTTGATTATGTGTGATTATTTACTTTTAACACGTTTATTTAATTTTACGCACTTGGAAGGAAGAATTTTGAAGAACAAGGAAAAGGAAAAATATAAAGCAAGGCATAATCAGAAGAAGAAAAAGAAAAAAGAGGATTATAAATGAGTAAAGCTTTTTTTCTGTTAAAAAAACTCCAAAATGACTTTTTAAAAGTCGGTGTCAAACAAAAACACAGAAAAATGATAAACGCAAGGGAAAAAAAACAAATGAATATTATTTCTTCACTTCCAAAAAAAGTCATCATCATTAAGCTAGTTTTTGAGAGAGAGGGCAGTTAACTAGTTAACAAGCAGAAGCAAAAAACTAACTATGAAATTAAGCTCATTTTTCTCATTTTCATATTATTTTTAAAAAACATGATATGTATTTTTTGTTGAAAAACAACAATTTCAAACCGCCTGTCTTTTTTTATTTTTGCTTGTTGTAATAAATGTTGTTTTGGAATGTATGATGACGGAAGAAAAAAATATATGTATATAGTTATGTTTTAAAAAAAGAATGGAAAACCCCCCTCCGGGAAGAGAGAAGGAAGAATATGTGTCCCCATCTTGAAGCATTGTTAATTGTCATAATGATGCTGCTTTTCAGAAAAAAGAAAAAAATGGACATCAACAAGAACCCCAGAAAATGCCCTCCCTCCTTCCAACCAAAAAAAATATATTTGTCCATCCATAAAAAGATAAATACTGCAGCAGCACTTTTTTCAGAAAAAAACAAGTTCATGCTTTTCTAAACTTTGAGCATTTAAAAAACTTTTTATTTTTGCAAAAAAATTCTAATTGCTCAAAAAAGGCGGAAATTGTTAAAGGATTTTTTAAACTTTAAAATTGTAATTTTTGAAGGAGTGTATTTGTTTTTGTTCAGCAGTTCTGTAAATGCCTTAAAGGGATTATTATTATTATTGTTATGAACAAAGTTTACACTAATATGTTTTCTTTTCAATTGTGAGCTATACAAATATTGCATAGATTAAAAAATGAAAGAAGGGATTAAGTTTAATGACTAAAACAGTTAATAATTTGCTTCTGTCATTATTGTTGAATGGAGTTTTCCAAGTAGGCATTCTATTCCGTCAAGGGATTTGAAACTAATTTTTTATGAGATTTAAAAGTGGATTAAAAGTTACATCTTTTATTATTGTTTCTGTAAACAAATTAGATTAAAACTTTCATTTTTAATAATCATTTAACTTTTTCCTATGAGATTTTTAAAAAAAGAAAACTACGTCAGCGATATTTGATCCTTCACTTAAAAGTATCGTATGACTGTTGTTTTTAATTAGATTTTTAAAATTTACAATAATTTTCTTCTTAATTTTAACTCAAATTTATCTAAACCCTTTAGTATTATAAATTGAAATTACCGTAACAATTTTAAATCTCAAAAGAGGTTAAAGCAAACTTTATAGAATCAAAAGTAAGTACATTTTTGTTAAAAGTGCAAATTCACAATACTTTAAAACCAACAAAAAAGGCAGCAATAAAACACAACTATTGTAAAACTTTTACAACCTCTTTTTTGCAAAATAAACATTATAAATTTAAATGATCTCTCAGTACCATGGTACCTGCAATAATGACACTACTACTTCTAATAATAACAATAACAACTAGTTTTTTTCATCGTCATAAAAAACCATTTTTTCACAAAATAGTTTCTTATGCTTTTTTGAACAAATTTCAAAAAAGCAAAGGGGCATTTTAGGGAATTTTTGTCTCTCCTCCTTCGAAATTCCAAAAATAAATGTAAACATAAATTTTATAATATTTACTTTTTTCTTTTTTTATTATTTCTTTCAAACTTTAACCCCAATTTTCAACTTTGCCAAAAAACGGCAATTGTTGTAAAAAAAGAATTTATTTATGCAATTTTTGGTTGTTAATATTTTAATATAAAATTTCTAAAACTGGTTTTTTTTTAATTTTAAACTTTTGTCAAAAAAATTTCAAACAATGTTTTTTTCGAACATAAGAAAAAAAAGATTAAAAAGAAAAAGCGTTATTTATTTTTTGCCACCACCATCAATGGATGTGCATTGTAACGGCGACGGCTGAGCTTACAAAATATATAAGATTTTTCCCTCTAACACCCTAAAAAGAAAGACAAAATGAAAAAAAAATATAATAAATAAATGTTAGGAAAATGAAAAACGACCTCAGCCGTTTTTTTGATTGCTGTTTTTTTGTTGCTTCGATTTATGGGTGTTTGACTTTTAAGCTAAAATTTTGGGATTGGAACGCGTTTTCTATGGAAGATAAATAACATGTTTTAGAAAAAAGAGAGTCAGAAAAATGAAATAACCGATTTTTAACATAAAAATAAAATCTCTTAAAATTGTTGGAAGTATCACTACAATACCATGCTACCGTACTCAAACATCAAGAGTTTATTTACTTTAAAAAAAAGCCGTAAATGTGCCAAGAAAGGTGATACGAAAAGGTCTCAAAAATTAATGTAAAATTACCGTAACCCGATCTATTACAGTATCCACTTTAAGGTTCTGATATAAGAAAGAAGGTTATATAGTTTGACCTTCAATCTTCTTCTTCTTCCACTTTTCCCATCAAAAACAAAAGAAAAGAGTCAAAGATTTATTTCTTCCAAAAAGTACGTACTTTTTGGAAATAAAAAAATCCAATAAAATCAATGATTTAATGAGGAATAAAAATCTTAAAGACACTCAGAAAGAGGAGAGAGATTTATGTTAAAATTTGATTCCATGACATATGTTTCAGGGAATTTATATTTTTTTGGTTCCTCTTTTATTATTCGGGACCGATTTATGTGCAAAAAATGAAAAAAAGTTTTGCTTTTAAATTTTAGCAAATGCTTTTCTCTTCTTCGACTTGCTGCCATTGTTTTTAAAGTAGTTTTTTTGCTTTAATCATTTTGTCGTTAATTTTGAAGCAAAAAAAGTCGTGATCCGAAAGAGTTAGTTTGTTGATGATGGAAAGAGAGGAGTTGATTATTTGACGTCATTGAATTAGGATCACATAAAAAAAGAAAACGTTGTGTTTGATGACGTTAAAAAAACCCACAAGAAAGAAAAAACTTTGCATCAAAAAAATGCCAAAATATTGGAAGTAAAAGAATCAAAGGTGCAAAAATAAGAAAAAGAGGGGAAATATAATAAAAAAAAATGGGGAGTTGACGAAGATAGCTTATTGGCGTATGAAGATTTGATATATTAAATATTATTTTGTCGATGTCGATGTCGATACAATATTCGACATCTGCTTGTTGAAATTTTGGCAGAATCATAAATTTTAACAATTTATAAAACAGTTAAGCATTTTGTTCATTTTTAACGCAAAAAAGTGATTTGGATACTGTAGAAAATTTTGAGTATCCAATACTGAACATTTTGAAACAAAAAACCACAGTATTACACATTTTGATTGGAAAATAAAGGCTATCGAAACTTTTATAGTTGTTTTTAAAGCAAAAACATTAATCAAAAACTTAAAAAACAGTTTCCAATTAAATTTACCAAAAACAATGTCAAGCAAAAAAGACAAGACAGGAATTTTTTAATTATAATTTTTAAACCGTAACCTTCTAAAACTTGCTGATTTCCCTCTCACAGCGGGAGTTTCTTGTTATTCAAAACTTTAAACAAAAAATTATTTTTGTTTTTTCATAATTAAATTTCCCAATTTTTGTTTTCAGACAAAAAAAAACAATTGAATTTTGAGCCAAAAACAATTCATTCCTTTTCTTTGATATTTTTCAAGCAAAAAAAAAAGAGAAAGTTAAAACTTAAAAACATCAAAAAAAGAAAATAGAAGAAATATGGGAGCTTCTTTTTCGGCACCACCAAAATAATTTTTTTACTACACTTTTCAAGTTAACTTAAAATGCCCTTAAGGAAAACAGAATTCTTTGAACTTACTTAAATAATAGAAATAAAAAGAAGAGCTTGCAATGTTTCTTCTCCGAATTTAAGTTGTTTTTAAAATGGTAGAAAAAAAGACAAGTACTTTAATTTTACTTTCTTCAAAATTTAGAATTATTCGGAAAGAGTTGAAAACAATTGGACATCAAAGTTGTTGAATTTTTGGATTTTTAAAAACTTTGAGTTTCCAATAATTGCGTGATAAACTATATGAGGGTTGATTTCATGAAGTTACGGTAAGGTAATAAAAACTGATAAATGTTCTTTATTGTGCTTTTGTCACAAAAAAATTAATGCCAACACGGAACCTATCAAATATTTCTGTGTTTTGAATATCTTTCTATGCTTCTAATATTTAAGCCTATGTAGTCAAGACAGCTTCAAACAAAAACCCTAAAAAATAAAAAGTCTTAAATAATCAAACCCATCAAATTTTGATGGACACTAAAAAAACTATTCCATTCTTTGAAATTTATTTTTTTTGCAAATACTCCGAGAAAAGCATGCAACTATAAAAAAGCAAATAAGTAAAATCACGTCCAAAAATTTTCTATTTAAATTGTAAAAAAAAAAGTCGCAAAAAGCAATTTGTAAAATGTTTTTTCATCATGGATAAAAAAAAGACGAAGAAGAAAAAGAAGATGCGCAACGGCTCATTAATTCTATTTAAAAAAAGCTTTCAGAATTCTAGAAGGGAGTCACTTGTTCTCCATCTTGTATTTCTATGTACTACTGATGCTTTCCTTTCCCTTTTTGAAACATATAATTCAGTTACTCCGTTTTTTTCTGTCTTCTTTTTTTTTCACTTAAAACGAAAACCGAAAGACTGAAAGAAAATGGCTTTTTAGCTAATTGGAGCCATTACAAATTTAAGCTTAAATGTTTTATCCTTGTTTTTTTAAAATAGAGAAAACATATTTTTTTAAAACAAATATTTTAATATTTAACAAATTTTAGAGAAAACATGATTTTCGAAAGACATTTTTTTAACAAAGAAAAAAATAAATAAAGCACGAAAAACGGGCAAAAATATCCAAGGCAATAAATGGGATTTTTTGTACATAAATAAAAAAGAGAGAATCCTTTTACATTTAAGAAGGATACAGAATATCTTTTAATTCTAAAAACTGATTTTATACAGCTGTAACAGGTCCAAGATCCGCCGCAATTGCAGCTAAAGGATGGGAAGATTGTTGAAGCTGAATTGATGCTAACGGTGTTCTTGCTGATGTTGAAGAAGAAGAAAATGACGAAGTTGGAATTCCAATGATCTGATAAAGTTGTGAAGTGAAGTCAGCAAAATTTCGGCGAAGTTCACGCTGAAAAATAAAAAAGAAATGTAATTTTTATTTTCTTTTGTTTTTTTTTTGATGCACAGGAAGAAGGAGGAGGGCACAGGCATTCACAATTTAGTCGGGAGAAAATTTCAAGCATCTCAAAAAAATAGAGGCATTTTTTTAAAAAAAAGAGATAACAAAAAACAACAGCAAGAAGGATGTCAAAAAAAAGTGGAACATGCAACAATCTTTTTTTTGTTTTTTTTGATTGAAAAACGTTTGACTTTTTTTTGAAGAAGGAAAAAAAGTCGTGGGTGTTTTTGTTTAAATTTTTTTTAAAAAGATGACAAAAAGTGACATCTTTTTGTTTTTTAACCCCGCAGGCATTCTTCTTTCTCAGCAGCAGTTTTTAAAAAAGCAATGATTCATACCTGATAATCAGTTTGATCAGCTCCAATCAGCTGTTCATTTTTTGCTAAAGCATCCGAGCATTTCTTTGTAAAATCTTTGAAACAAAGTCTCAGCTTATTTTGAAGTTTATCCCGCGGTTTTCCCCTTTCATCCACCGACATATTTGCTAAGAAAACTTTTGCAATCTAAAATTTGATATTTTTTTGATTACTGAAATACAGTATACAAATCTATTGTTTGTTATTACCTGAATAGGCCCAACATTTACAGTAGTCCCAATGCAACCCTGCAAAACCATTTGAAGCATTTTAGCATCCGGGGGAGAGAAAATTGTTGCAGCAGTTAATTCTCGAGTTTTCTTTTGAATATCTTCAATTGCCACTTCAATTGGGGAAAGGGTTGTTTGTTCTCGGGCAATAACTCGAAGGCGAGTTTTTAAATATGGAAAGCTGTATTGCGTGGTTAAAATTGTTCGACGCTTAAATTGATCTTTTAATTCTCCGTGTGCCTTTCCATCTTTTGTGAATGGCGTGGCATATGAAAAATGCCGAAGCTTATAATTACATTGTAAATGTGTGCCTCGGCGTCGACGTTCCCATACTTCAAGATGTGGTTCAACATAGGTAATTTGAAGACAAGCTTTCTCTGGATTCAGTCTTCTCGGATCCACATCATTTGAATCTTTGATTACTTCAACATTTGCCTTTCCAAGTCTTTCAGCATAAAATGCCTCAAGGCGATGACTTATCTCATGTAGTTTTGTAATTGCCGGTTCTTTATAAACAAATTCTTCACCATTTAAATCTCCAAATCGATAACCATAAAATCCAACTCGAAAATAAGTTCCAAAACAACGTTTATCTGATCCGGGCAAAGGTGTTGGGAAGGCATCAGAAACATCAAGAATGGCACTAACAGGGGGATCAACTTTTTTCAATTGATCAGCAATATGTTGATGAAGGAATGCCAACCTCGTGAAGTCATTTCGTTCTTCATACAACGGCAGAATAAGTTTATACACATTTGGTAGAAGTTCAAACATTTGAGCTTTTTCATAAAAATTTGCAACTTTTTCAATTAAATGCACAAAACCATCAATTGAAAAATGTGCCGATTCACAGACGCCATCATTATCTGGAGAAATTACGTCATCAGAAGTTGCAGATTCTTCCAAAATATTTTCACTCAATTCTTCAAAAGCAACAGCACCCTTTGGAAGTGAAAATTCTCCAAATGATCTCATTGAAAGATATTCGACAACTAAAGCGGCACAATGCAAAATACATTGAGCAGCTTCGGCATAATTTTCTCGTTCGGCATGTTTATTTGCGATATTAATTAACCATGTCAGCCTCAAATCTGGATTTGTTTGATAACCTTTTGCAATTCGGAACATTAAATCAATTAACATTTCAAAATCATTCGAGACATTCTTCATCTTTACAGTATCCGATAAAATCATATGCAAATTAAAAACGAGATCTTTAGTCTGAGTTGCAAAGGAAGATTTTTGGAGTTCCGTTGAAACGGATAAATCATTTTCGAGATAAGTTAATAAAGTTTTGAGAGATCGACGAAGATTTGATTCATGCAGGGCGAAGCCATAGGAAGAGGCATTGGAGACCAAGGTTGAAAGGGACATGGTAATTTGCATTTTAACTTTTGAAAAACTTGATGAATGTTCAAAGGCATTTCGCATTAAGAGATAAAGACTTGCAGCAGCATTGGATCGAATGGTTGGAAGTCGAGATGCCAAATGTCGAAGAAGTTGAAGGCATAATTCGGCACATAGTTCTGTTCGTTCTTCAAAAATCAGAGAGGCATAATTTGCGACAATTGATCTCTGAGTGGCAAAAACGGATTCCAAAGATTGCACAGATTGATGGCATGCAAAAATATGCATTAAAAGTCGAACAAGAATTGGTCGAAGATAATGCAAATGATCCGAGGCTGGCATGGCAAGAACTTTTAGAAGGGTTTCCATTGTATCAACGGTTATGAGGGTAACTTCGGTGGCAACTTGTTTCTCCAAAGCTGTTTCAATTTCAGATGGATGGGAATAGATTGTTGTTTCTGAAATATTTGCATATTGTGATAGTTTTAAAGGATAATATTGTTAAGTCTTAAAAATAGGCATGTCTATTTTACACTAATAATCCCATGAAGGCCGGGATTATTAGCTATATCTATTCCAAAAAAAATCTCAAAACTCACTTCGTTTCCGACTTAAACATCCAACTTCATCCATTCTCCACCGAATTGTTCCACCCTTTTCTCCTCCGCCAAATAAACTTGAAGTTTCAATTGATTTCATAATTAAAGTTTCATCTGTTGTTTCCATGCATGCCGCAGAATTATCCACAACGGCACTTGAAGCAGCTGACCCCAGGGCATTTTGTTTTGATGGATCATATTCAAAACAAGAAATACAAAGTTGAAGTAAATCCACAAATTGATGAACTCGTTGAGGGGAAAGTTCACGCATCCAATGTTTTAGCGTTGATTTATCAATATTTTTAATAACCCAACAAAAACATATTAAAAGTTGTTGGGTGAGATCTTTTGAAAGAATATGAGAAGTCATAGATTTTGAGGAATGTTTGTTGCTATTTTCGGATAAAGATTGAGATAATCCACTGATCGCTAATGCCACTTTTGGATTAACCCCTGGGGAATGTTTAGTTCGACGAGGGAATACAGGTGTACTAAAATGGGTTTTTTGTTAATATCAAAAGCTACAGTAACTTTAATTATCAACAACTACAGTAATCACAGTTACTATAACAAATAATAAAAACATAAACATACCCATCCAAGCATTGTCCATATGGATCAAAAAGGCATCCCCGAACATCCATTAAAATTCCCACTAATGGCAAATACAACGATGCCACCCGATTCTTCAATGCAGAATCTGATAATCTCAAATCAGTTTCATGTGTTGCCAACAAAGTCTTTACCAATGCAATAGTTTTTGCTTGTGCCGTTGAATTTGTTGAATGTAAAGAGGCATTTAAATCTGATAAAACAACACCCAACAAAAAGTGCTTTGATTTATAAGATGATGAAAGTTCCAGAAGATTCGAAGGACATTGAGAATCTGTTGCATGACTTGATGATTCTCGACTTGATAAACTTGAAGATCCCGAGGGACTTGGTGGAGCTCCTGTTTGATTCGTTGATGAAGGGGTTGATGAAATTGCATTGACTCCATTATTGAATGAACTGTTTGAAGTTTTGAATGGAGACTGATAAATTGAATTTGAGGCAGCTGAACAGGATGAATTGGAAGAGGGTGAAAGATCAAAGGGTAAATTAATAATTGTAAAATGTTCATGGGAACAAATAATCCGCAAAAATGCAATTCGAAGTGACATCAACGATGTTTGAGTGGATTCAGAAGGAGATTGAGCAATTTTTTCAGAAAATATTACAAGATAATCTCGGATTAGCTGAAGTGAAAATGACCTATCCATTAATGACAAAGAATCCCGAAGGAAAAATCCCAAAGAAGCATTCACGGATCTTGCTTGTCGAGGATCTTTGATAAGTTTTTCAATGACATCATTGATTAAAATTGTCACCAAAGTATGAATATTTTGAAGAAAAGTATCACGGAATCGAAGTTTTCGTGGAAGAAAGAATCGATTACATGCTCCCAAATATTCCGACATTGCTTTGTACTGAAAAAAATTTGGTTAATAATAAAGATGTTTTAAACAATCAGCAAAATCGAAATTTTTGATCTCCCATAAAAATAATGGCTGCAATTTTTCCAGTTTCTAATAAGTTTGAGTTTCAGTTTTAGATTAAAATTTTTCGTTTTTTGTGATTTTCGAAAATTTTGATTATCATTGTTTTGATATTTTTTGGAAATTTTGATTTTCGCTTTTCGGAAATTGAAAATTAATTTTTTTAAGTTCCGATTTCCTAGTGCCTTGTTTTTTTACTTACAATTAGTTCCAAGAAGAACCATGAAAATGTTGATGTTGTTTCTCGAATTGTTCCAGTACTTTTGACCAAAAATGCCGCTATTTCTTCATGCATTAACTTTCGATCTCCATCAATTTGAGTTTCTTCAACACTTGCCAACAATTTATTCGAAGTTTTTCGTTCATAATTTTTAATAACATTTATCAGATCCACACTATCTCGGGCGCTATTCCTTGGTGAAGAGATATCTTCAAATCCGGCCAAAGGAGCAATTGGGGGCTTTCGATTTGGAGTTTCATCTTGTCCCTTCAGACAATCACTCGTTGTAATTTTATAAAAATTTAAATATGTTGTAAGAAGTTGACTTCTGCCCAGTGAATCCACAGAAGCATCCAAAAGCATCGTACAAACTTTTACCAAATGACACAACGTTTCAAAGCAGGCTTGTGTTAACACTGGTGAGAAAGGTTGACAACCAATTAGCGTTAAAATTCGATCCAAAATTGCATATAAGAAATTTGCCAATGGTTGGGGTGGTGCTTTTATTACACCTTTTACAACATCAATCATTCGGGATTCTGTTGGCGTTGGAATATTCGGCTTCTTTGAATCAGATTTCAGAGCTTGAAAAGCAATGAAAAAATTTGCAAGAAATTCGTCCTGTGGATGAATGGTTGAAACTGCAGCAATCGAAACTTGGAACAATGGTTTATGAGAATCCAACCATTTGATTGATGGAACATTTACAAAGGGTGAAAGATAACAAATTGAAGATGGCAAAGGTTCCAATGAAATTGGAAGTGCAAAATCTCCTGTTTGCAGTTGCCCATTACGGTATAATGGATGCCACTAAAATATCCAATTAAAAGTGTACTTTTTCAAATTTTGGATAACTTACAGTATACCCAATTGGAGTTTCTACTGTTTCTGATAGTTTTCCAGGTTTACAAGAAATATGCAAAAATGTAAATAAAATATGATGGCCATCATTTAGGTCAACAGGAAGTTGGAATTTTGTTTCATCACCAAATTGTGGAGATCTATAAATTATTATGCTTATCATTGATAAGGTCATATGATAGACAAACTTGTTATGATAGAGAACAGAACTGTAAGCTTTATCTGAGAAATTTGAGGTACTTGATTTTCCGAAGACAACTTTTAATGGCTTTGAATTAGAATCCATTAACTGCATTCGAATACAAATATTTCGAGCATTTCCAGGACGGGCAGAAAAATTTACATGTTTTGGATGAATATACAGTAGATTACTAAAAAGTTAACATAATTATAAGTACTATTAACTGTGGTAATCTGTAATCGATTATAGTGTTACTGTAACGGATTACTGTAACCTGTAACATACCGATAATAAGTATTTACAGTAAAATCTTTTGCTTTTGCAAATGGAAGAATATCTTTTGTTAAAGGATCAGAAATTTCTCGAACAAATGGTTGCATTGGAATTAATTCAGTGGAAAGTTTTGCAGGAATTTCGTCCAATTTCATTAAAGATAGCTCTAATTTTAATTCGATTGGAATTGCTTTGAGTCGACCAAGTTTAGAGGAATTCGATTTTTTTGCTTCCGTTAAAGTTTTAATTAATTCTTCATCGGTTAACCGATCCGGATCTTGTTTGTAAAAAGAATTCAGATTCACGAGAAGCGGTTGTAAAGATTCAATTTTTGAAATTCGTTGTTGCATTAATAATTGATTATCTGCTACAGTAGCCTGTTGAGGTTGTTGCTGTTGGTGGTGGTGGTGAGAAGCTAAAGTTGCAGAAGAAGTAAAAAACGATTTTTTCTTGCTTGGAGTATCCAAAATTTGTGAAGTAATTGTTGCAGATGAAGCAGTGTGTTGAAGGGTTTCTGAAGTCATTGTTGAAATTCGATCAGCAGAAATGATGGATTCTGTTTCGTGATAAGCTGAACCACCTCCAAGTGATTCTAGTTCTTCATCAATTCGATTCATGGATTCTCCCATATCAAAAATTGATAAATTTGAGGCATTTAAAAGTACGGCATTCAAATCCAATGCGGCCCATCCAAATGGCATTCGATAATTTCCAAGTCTTGAACAATATTCTTTAGCACTTTGATACAATTTTTCTTTATTCTTTTCTTCTTTCGTGTATGGTTCTGTGGCTTCCCCGATATCACAGGATTGAAGAATTTTTTCAAGTTTAAAAACAATAAAAAGTCCTGGCCGAATATCGGTGACAGAAAACATTGCCTGCCGACATTTGCTTGCTTCTTCTTCAAGTCCAAGATGCCCTCGAACAAGTGAAAGCAAATCTTCAGAATTTAAATCAAAATAAAAATTTTCTGATAATTTTTTCTTTTCATTAATATCGTATAAAGCTGCACTGGCGAATAACGGTTCAAAGATGGGATCGAGATTTAACTAAAATAAGGAGGATATATGAAATCCCAAATACATTTGTGATTGCATACCTTTAAAAGTCGAACAACTAATCTTGAAGTTGAAATTGATTCAGTTGGAGCAGAAACTTTTGGTCGTTTTTCAATTACTTCGGCTTCAGATTCCAGAGGCAACAAATTTATTAAATAATTTGAACGATTTGTTAATCGCTTTTTTTCATTTGCTTCATCAATTTGGGATTTAGAAAGTTTTAGCGTTACATTTGGGACAATTGGATCACAGGTTGAAGCATGTAATTGTTGGGATTGGGAGTCATCTTTTGATCCCGAAGAACCATTAGATTCAATCGAAATTGTTGATTCACGATTACCATGAGGCTAAAAGTAAATAGATAAATATGCAAATTTATCAACATCTATTTATTAATAATTGCTTACATGATCTCCGACTTGTGAAACAGATCTCAAAGGAATTCTTCCAGGAGCTTCTTCAATTTCAGTCGTATCATTTTCAAATATCTGTTTTGGATTATTTTCTGCAATTTGTTTTCGTTGTTGAGTCATTCGTGAATAACTTTCCGCAGAAGAAAATGATTCGTATCTTCGTTCAACAACAGTAAAATCTTTTTCATATGAAACAATTAAATCTTTTACTTGTGTTTCAACAAAATCTGAAGATAAAGCTTCAAAAATTGCCGGATTTTGAATAGATTTATTTCGAGGAATCACAACAATATCCACATCTTTTTCTGTTAAATCTCTGATCCTAAAGAGGCAGGTTTTATGGAAGCAAATAAAATATAATTTGTAAAAAAACCTTTGTGGTGATGAACAAACTGCTTTTATTTCTGTTCGAGCAATAACCCGAGAAGAAAGCGCTTCCTCAACATCCACCGGATTTGCAATATCCGTCAAAATTATTCGTTGCATTGAAGGCATTGCATTATTTGGATCAAAGCTTTCCGGTTGAGTTCCAGCAATATATGATCCTTCCAAAACTTTTCTTCGAACTTCAGCTGCTGTTAATCTTAAAAAATAAATATGTTTTAGCAATTAACAAAACAGGAAGGATACATCTGGATATAATAAATCCCATCAATAAAAACCTAAAACCTTCTGCCAACTTTAAAAGCTTACCGAGATTTTTTGGCAGTGAATGAACGGGTTCCTTCAGTCATTGTTTTTTTAGTTTAGTTTAAACTTTTTAAAAGTTAACAAAACTAATGCATTCTTTGACACGCAAATTGTTCAATTCTTTAAAAAACATAAAAAAGATTAACTTTTTTCTGTTAAATCTGTTTTTAAGTCCTTACTACCGCCAAATACTAAATAGAATGGAGTGAATTGAGAGAGAAGGAGGTAATCAATTGTGTCAAAGTCAATGAGACAACAAAAAATAGAATATACACAAATCTCCTGAGGCACAAAAATAAGATATATTGCCTTCTGTGAAAAGTTTTTTCTAACAAATAATGTATAGGAATGATATAAATAAGAAGAAGTAGAAGAGCTTTTACTTTTTTTTCTTACTTTGAAGAAAAAGGAGCAACAAAAAGCTTTTTATTTCTTTAAAAACACACGGTTTAAAAGCATCCAAAAAAATATGATATAGCAAAGGGGAATAAATGGACACAACAAAAACAACAGCAAGAAATGAGTCCCCCAAAAAACTTATAGAAAAAAGAGAGTGGACAGCTGCCAGTTGTCGGCTTATACTTTTTATTTTTTGAAAAAAAATGACGCGCACAAAATATTCGCGCCACTTCTGTTTTCCCCTCATTTTTTCGAAAAAAATAAGAGGGTTCCGGTCAATAAATTGAAGGACAAAAAACACACACTTAACAAAGATTTTTTTATTTGATCAAAATCAATGTTTTATGCTTTTAAAAAATCCGTTTTTTATTACCTTTCATTAAGATTTTTCTGTTTTTAAATGGGATTTTTTGTATATCATAATGTGTGATGAAAAAACAAGTTTAAAATTTTTTGTATGTTTTGCTTTTCATTGAAGTGTACTGTAATTTTAATTTTTTGTTACCAAAAAAATATTACATGGTTTTTATTATTCAATTTTTGCTGCATTTTACAAGCATACAGTACACATCAAAATTAAAATTTGTTTTATAACAAAAAAATATCAGTTTACTTCTTGAAGCTGTGTTTTTTTTCAAAAAAAAAACATGCAATCGAAACGATTTCTTAAAAACTGCAATAAATACAAAATTCTTAAATATTGCATCATTCTTATTCGTAAATTTTCTTCTGAATGAAATGATTTTTTATGCCCTTTGGATGCCGGATGCACTTTGTTGAAACCATCTTTGAAGAAATACGTCCACCCAAATTGTTTTGAAAAATCTGAGATTTTTAAAAGTAATTTTTTTGTGTCTTATTGCATCATCTTTCTTTCTGTCCTGTCCTGTCCTGTCCTGTCTCCCATTTTGACAATATTTATTTGCAAACTTTTATTTTTAAAAGAAATCGCCAGATTTCAACATTTAAAAAAATCAAAATGATTAAGATTAAAAATAATTAATTTTAGATGGCAACAAAAAATTATTGTTTATCATTTAAAGAAAAGCATGATCTTTCTGATACTTTAAATAATCGTAACATTAATCTCAATCGAAATCATTCATGTGTTGAAACTGTTCAATTAAATGACTTTTCAAATAAGAGCAAAAAAGTTCAAAATTACGGTAAAACTTATTCTAGGGCTGCAGTATTTTTTGATAAATAAATTTGATTGACTTTTCTATTATTTATATTTTAAAATCTCTTGATTGTTTTTCTACGGAAATACGTTCAACAAATCAAAAATTCCGATCCCATTAAAAATACTGCAGCCAGGCTACGTTTGTCAGGTTTTATAACTCACAACACACAAAGAAGTAAATCTTCACTTTCATCATGGGAAAAATCTGAAAATAATTTTCCACTTGAATTTTTAAACATTCATTTTGGTTCTGATAAAAATGGATCCAAGGAAGGAAAGGATTCAGAAGGCAAAATCAAAAATGGCAGCACCCTTTCTCTTCATATTGCAGCATATGAAGATTCTATTGAAGCTGCTGCTGCTGCATCTGATTCCATTGAAGGCAACAATATCAGCAAAGATAAATCCAACTTTATTAAAAGTTTGGCAAATGTTAAAGATATGAAGTTATCATCAGCTATAGTTGTAAGATTTAAAGGGATGCTGAAACTTTCAGTATGAAAAAATGTGTCAATTCAGTTGCGAAACTCATTCAAAAATAAATTTCAATAAAACTAGTAATAAGTAATAAAGTACATATCTAAAAAGTGTATCCGCAACATTTATAAAATTCTAATTTTTTGTTGCATGATTTTAGCAACTGAACTGGCTAAAGTTTTCATACTTAAAGTTTCAGTGCCCATTAAAGTTTCGAAAAAATATGATTAATCTATTGTTTTAACAGAGCCCATTTGAATTCCCAAGACAGCAAACAGATGATAAAATTGATCCTGCAATTATGCAATTTACAGCATCTCAAAAATTAATTAGTCCTAATCAAGGAAATGGTGATTCTGTAACCGCAAATAAAGCAATGGATTCTTCTGTTTTAACCGGAAATCCTCGAAATGAAGGAATTCAACAAGAAATGTCAGTTCTTATAATTTGTCCTTCCAAATTATTTGTTTTACCCAAAATTAATTACATACGCATATTGTACTAGTTCAAAAAAAATGTCTAGAAATCAAATGACCTAAATAATGTGATTTTTAAACCCTCTCCCTTTCTCCCTTCCGTAACCAAAGATCAAAGCCGACAACATCAAATCGCATCAGGTTTAAATATCTGAAGATTTTTTTTGATCACGTAATTCCTAGACAATCCCTTATTTTGCAATTAGTTTAAAAAAAGGTCTCTCAAATGCTCGCAACATGCAAAGTCAAGTGTGGAAAACGCGGTGTGACGATGCTCTTTTTTCATGCTGAACAACCGTTTAAAATTTAACATCGATGATATGGCTATATTTGCAAAAAGCGTTCACATTCCCTGTAATTTTTTACAAAAACGAAACTTTCAGGAAAGTTTTATCACTTGATCCAGCTGCTGCAATGATGCCAGTCATTGATTATATTTATCCTCCATCATTATTAAATGATATTAAAGTTGAAATATCTCAAGGATATCAAATTCGTCCTTTAACAGCTAAAGATTTTGATAATGGATTTATTCAAGTTTTATCTCAATTAACTGTTGTTGGAGAAGTTTCACCAAAAGAAGTTATGGATCGATTCCGAATTATGGCTTCAATGAATCCATTATCTTATTATATTACTGTTATTGAAGATATCGCGTAAGTTTTGTTTTTGTTTAATTTTTACCAAAAGTTACCATTCAATGTTTTAGAACTCAAAAGATTGTTGGTGCTGCAACACTTGTAATTGAACTGAAATTTATTCATGGTGTTGGATGCCGGGGTCGAATTGAAGATGTTGTTGTTGATAGTGAAAAGCGTGGCCTTGGACTTGCAAAATCCCTCAATGAAACTCTTGTTACACTTGCAAAACGTCTTGGAGTTTATAAACTTTCCCTTGAATGCAAAGATGCTTTAATTCCATTCTATGAAAAATTTGGGTACAAAAAAGATGAAGGAAATAATTTTCTTGTTCAACGTTTTGATTAATTTTATTTCTGTTTTTTCCTTTTGTTTTAATTTCGGGTTCTTTTTTCTATTTTGGGTACAGTTATTATTTTCGTGCATAATTATCTTGTCATATTTTGATATCAATTTTTAATATGTTGTAAAATAAAGTTTATATATTTATTGCTCTTGTTGAAAGATGATTGAACAAATTCTTGTATAACAACCAAGGAATATAGCTTCTAAGATAATGATTATAACTACCATATAAAAAGCTTTTAAAACTTTTTCAAAGCGGCGTTAAAAAAATATTGATTCGCTACAGATGATACCTCCCAAAAGTGTAAAAATACTGAAGCATTTAATATTTTTTGCAAAACTAAACGTTAAAAATGAATTCAGATTACAGTATTTTTTCCTTTTCCAAGCTTCAATTTTTACATCATAAAAAAGTCTTCAAACGAAAAAATTTATGTTGAGAAAAAAATTTTCTGCAAAAAGTTTTCTAAAATTTCATTTTTGTCGTCGTACTAGTACGCGTACTGATATAAATTTTTAATGTTCAGTTAACCACGGTTATTCAAATTCGCATAACTAATATTGTGATACTATAGAAATTAAAAGCACAAGCTTACTATTGACTGTTCTTTGCTTTGCTTTCAGCGTTATTTTTACCAATAAAACACTGTTTTTGTGCTTAATTTAATCAAGCAGATTTTTAACCATTAACTTTTTTGATTCTCTTCTTTTCAAACTTTATGCCGTGTTTGAATCTATGATATTTTGGGCGATTAAATGACCAATATAATTAAGCTTTTTAGTTTTATCAATATTGAATGAATGTCGGCGGAACAACGATTCTTCGAACGAGTTGTTTGTAAACCAATTGCATTGGGAAAAGTTGCTGTACCTGAACATCCATTGAGCAACGAATCTTTAACTCTTCCACCTGAGCTTCTCCAAGACTTTGAGCAAGAACGTAAACGAGAAAAGACAAAGCCTTGGGACGATAAACGTCCACTTTTTATGTGCTTAGATCACGACCATTCTGAAGATCCTTCAAATCAACAATAAAGAATGGGAAACGAAAACTCTCGTTCATCTGCTAATCCATCATCTACGGGTCCTTCTACTTCTTCTGGTGGTGGTGTTTCATCTTCATTCTCTTTTTTAGCTCGTAAAAGTAAGTTATTATTGTTTTTTGGACATTTGAAGCTAAGTCATGCCTATTTTAGATAATCCACAAGCTTCTGCATCTCGTCGATCTCAAATTGTTGTTGTAAATGCATCTGGTCAACCGGTTGGTGATCCTAAAGATGATGAAGATTTGAAGCGGCTAAAAGAAATTCAACGTTTTACTCCAATATTAAAAGGCTGTCTTCCTGGCATGCGCGATGGTGTTGATATTTATTCAAAAATTGATTCAAAACCTTTTATTCGCTTTGCACATCGCTTTCAAACTCATCTTGCTATCTGCTCACAAGTTGTCAGCTCCGAACAATCAACCGTATTTTCAAATATTGTACAAGTAAGCTTTTTTAGTTCATTTGTGTGTGCTTCATTTGTTCATTTTTAGACGGATCAAGCCATGTCTGCTGTAACACTTAAATTAGCACAAAATTCTCGTCAATTTGAACGTCTCTGTGAAGAACTTCGAAAAGTGAAAGAATTACAAGAACGATTAGAAACTGTGGATCTCTTGCTTCAAGAAGTTATTCCCGTGTTAGAAACTTTGAATGAACTACTTCCTGACATGGATAAGCTTCCACCACTTTGTTTAATGCCAAAATCAAGTTATTCTTCAATCGGAAATTCATCTGCTACAACACCCGCCGCCCCTTCAACCTCAACCCCAACATTAGATTCAAGGAGTCTTATCATTGAACCTGCAGAAGAGTGTCAAGTTATTGATAAAGAGTCTTAATCTGTTTATCTATTTATTTTTATCGCATTTGTTATCACTTTTGTAAATATAGCCCTTTTTAATATAGTATTGCATTTGATTCTTTAACGTTGCTTTATTTCTTTTTACAGTTTAGTGTTCTTTGTAATATCTTTCATTTTACCGTATATGGAAAAGCGAATTATTAAAATGATTTTTAAACTTTGTAAGTCTACCCTCAGAAAATGTCATTAAACAGAGGAGAACCAGACTTAAGTTTTATTCAGCCAGATGTAAACCTTAAAGATGTTTCAAGATTAGAAACAAAGAAGGTTATCCATTTAACGAATGAATTCCTTCTTCGAATCGCAGATATTTCAAATTCATTCATGACAAAAATGGAATCTAAAATTTTTGAATTAGAAAAAAAGATTGATGCTTTGGATACTGTACTGGTATTAGTTGAAACAAAGGTTTTTTAGTTATTTTTTTGGGGATAAATTAAAGAAACCTTTGCAGCTTGAAAATGTTGTTGCTAAAAATACTGTAGATATTTTACCCCCACATTCAACAACCGTAATTGAAGAAGAACAAAAAGTAATAGCTATTAGTGAATCCTCTCCTTCAATACCAAATCCAGAAATCCCTCAAAATGTGTCAACCCCGATAGTTCCAATTTTGCCGGCACCTACAGTAACTACTGCGCAAGAAGCTGCTCCTGCAGTAATGTCAGAAATCCCATCTCCTCCAGCAACTGTAGAAGCAAAGATTGAAGAAGGAAAAATAAAAATAAGCGATCATCCAGCATTTTCAAAATATTTTAAAATGCTTCGACTTGTAAGTTAAATGAGCTTCTGTTTAAATATCGTCCTTTAATCCTAAATTTTAAGGGTATCCCAGAACTTGGAGTTAAGCAAAAAATGGCATCTGAAGGCTTTGATGCTGCTTTATTAGATACTCCAAATGCTTTGATTGATGCCCCTTTGTCAAAACCTGCAGAATCTGAAGACGGATCAGAAAGTGACAGCTCATTTTCATCTTCTTCATCAGATTGATCGCATGTTTATCTTATGGGTATACTGTAATATAAATAAATAATTTATTAAAATCAATGTCTTTTTTGAAAAAAATCTTTATTGCAAAAAATTTTT
This sequence comes from Panagrolaimus sp. LJ2414, assembly GCA_024447195.1. NCBI lineage: Eukaryota > Metazoa > Nematoda > Chromadorea > Rhabditida > Panagrolaimidae > Panagrolaimus > Panagrolaimus sp. LJ2414. Next base: position 1,499,217 of record JAMRXY010000048.1, on the reverse strand, counting down.
TGAAACATTTTAACACTTACATTTACAGACCATTGCAATAATTACAGTAATGACAACAAACATGTTTGTTGCAAACATTCAAATTTTTATATGCTTATTTCATTCGGTTAATTGAAGTAATAATTATCTTTTTTGAAAAAGATTATTCCAACATTTTTTTGTCATCTGCATTCGCACTTTGAATTGGATTTGCTGAAAAGAAATGTCACAACCTCCACCTGCTGGTGGTAATGGAAAAGCTTCAGCTGAAAAGGATCAGGCTTCACCAGCCCAATCACCATCACCAGAAGATAACAACAATAAAAATTCAAAGGAAAAACATGATACTGAAGCAAATCCTGATGTCCAAAAAGATCAACCCATAGAATTGGCGAATCCCGAACCACAGAAAGAAGAAATTGGTGTCTTCAAACGATTATTCTTGAAAATTGGACAATCTGTTGGAACTGTCAAAACTTCAGAATTTAGTGAAGAATATTTAAAAGCTGTTTCAGAAGTTGATAATTATAAGGTATGTATATTTTGGTATTTTTGAAGTTTTCATTAATTTGGAAAAATCATTTTTAGGCATTTTTGCAATATTTATTGAGTTCTGTAACAAAAATTATTCAACAAAATGCAGATTTTATTCCACCTCCTGATAAAGTTGGTCCAACAATTCGAAGTGATATTGATGCCCCCTCCGGGGAAGATCCATATGAATATCTTCAAAGAGCTTTAGAAGATTATGCAAAATCTTCTTCACATTCAAAAGATTCTATCGCATTATCAAAAGTTTCAAAGAATCTTGCAAAAGCCCATCGAGAATATCAAAATAAAGCCCGAAAAACTTTTCATCAAATTCGAACTTTTTTAAAAGTTGATTTGGAAGCAATTCGAGATGAACGTGAAAAGGTTATACAAACTCGACAACAAATGGATTTTTGTGAAGAAGAAATGAATCATGCAAAAGCTCCTCAAAAACCTGGAAAAACTCGAAGTTATGAAAAGGCTAAGAAAGTTTATGAAACACAATGTCAAAAGGTTGGTGATGATATTTTATTAGAATTACTGTAATTATATTTATTAATTTGATTACTGTATCTAATTCTTTTTTGTTACGCCTAGTAGCTGCAATTCCTTACTGTAGCTTTAAACTGTTTATATCTTTATTGGATACTGTACAATAATGCAACTATTTTAGGTAATCCAAATTGTCAAAGATATGTCAGTTAAACGTGAAAAGCATCAAGTTGAAGTAATTTATTTAATGCAAGAAATGAAGAAGTTTCACGATATTGCTGCAAAAGAATGTGAAAAAGTTCGTCCAGCTTTGGCAAAGCTGATTGCAGAAACTGAAAAATTACAACCAAATCCAACTCAAAATGCACTTGATGATAGTCAAAAATGATAGTATTTATTTATATGCTTTATTTTTATGAAATGTATGTATTTATAAAATAAAATAATCAATGAAATACAACAAAATGAAGTTATTTGAAATAAACCATTACAGTATACCGTATGAATAAGTTTTTGTATATGAATCTGAAATTGTTGAATTATTATTTTTGGTTACTGTGTTTGTTTTTATAAACTTACAGTATTATATTTTTACCATCCCCAATCATCGGTAGCTGCTTGTGAATCTTCTTTGCTTTCATCATTCTCGCCCCAACCCCAATCATCTGATTTAGGTTTTGATTTTTGAGGTTTCTTTGATTTTGATGGTGTTTGGGGTTTTGGTTTTACTTCTTCCTCTTCTTCAACAGCTTCATCACCCCATCCCCAGTCATCTGATGTTGATGGTGCTGGAGCTTGTGGCGCAGGTTTCTTGCTTAATGGTGCACTTTTCTTTGTTGAAGCTTTGGATGTTGTGGATGAAGCCCGAGAAGGTGTTCGCTTTGGAAGAGCCTCAACATCGGGTTCATCATTCCATGCCCATTCAGAAACTTTTGAATCTTTTTCTGTTTCTTCTGCAGCTACTACTGTCTCATCACCCCATCCCCAATCTGAAGTTGTTGTTGTTGTTGTTGAGGGATCTGGGGGAGGCAGTTGTTGTGGAGAAGGGGAAAATCTGGAAGGTGTTCCTTCACGAGTTGAAGGCTTTGAAGATTTTTTGGTTTTTGATGGTGCTGGTGAAGACTCTTTCTCTTCATTCCAACCCCAATCATCTGTTGGTGCTTCTTCAACTTGTGGAGATGGTTCTTTGATTTTTGGAATTAATTTTTTGGTGGCAGGAGCTGCTTTTGCGGGTTTTTGCTTTGGTTCTTCAATAAGTTGTGGAGGTACTGTAGGTTCAATATTTGCATTTTTATCATCATTCCATCCCCATTCATCGTCTTTTGATGTTGGAGTTTTGGTATCTTCAACAGAAGCTGCTGCCTGGGATGATGGTTGCTCATCTGAAACTTCATCATTCCATCCCCATGAATCATCATTTCCTTTTGGAGATTCAAATGGTGCCGATGGTTTTGGCTTTGATGAAATTACTACAGTACTTTCAACACTTTCGATTACTTTTGATTTATTTGCGACAATTGTTCGAGTTTTTGCACCTTGTCGATTCTTTTTAAATTCTGCATCAATTTCAACAGAAACACTTAATTCTGGAATTGCTTGCTTCTTTTCCTTCTTTGGTTCTTCAACAACAGAAATGGATTCTTCAATTTTGTTAGCTTCCAATTTTTCTTGAAGATCATCAATTTCATTTTGTAATGCAACATTTGTATGTGCCAATTCGGCCGTACTTCGGAATAACGCATCATTGTCAGCTTGTTTTGCGGTAAGGCGGGCAGCTAAAATAGCAAATTGCAATTTTGCTGAAACCATTGCCTTATTCGCATCATTTGAAGATGAATCCAACTGTTTTAAAGCATTATGAATAAGGCTATTCGTGGATTTGAGGCGCATATCAACGGTTGAAGTTAAGGTTGAAGTTTTGACAAACGACTCAACTAGGCGATTCCAGAATTCAATTTGTGATTGACTGAGAATTGTGGAAGTTGTTGAAGAAGCCGGTGACGGATATGCGGCTTCAGATTCCTCTGTTGCTAGAAAGAAAAAATGGCAATGGCTGAGATGCACAAAAAATAGTATTCACAAATCAAAAAAGAGGGATGTGCTTTTTTGGGGGAAAAGTGTGGTGTTATTCGTGGAAAAAAGAAAATTGTTACAAAAACAGACACAAATTTGTTTTTTAAAAAAACTACAGTAATCTAAGTGGAAGTTTTGTCGTCAGTGGAAATAGTAACAGCAAAAAATTAGATTACTGTAGCCTTTTTTAAGATTTTAAAAGGGTAAGAAAAGCAACAGAATCAGTGAAGTTGTTAGAGCAGAGAAAAGAAAAAAATCAAGCACGACAGAAGAAAAGCAACGAGTCGTTTGTCAAAGCTTCTACAAATTTGATATTTGAAACTACTATCAGCATTTTAGTGCACCAAAGAAAAAAAACATAGGATCCACTTTTAAGTTTTAAAAACTTTCAACTTACTGGATTCAGATCGTTGAGATTCCAATTCTGCAAGCTTTTCATGGGCATCACTTAATCTGGATTCTAATTCTCGGCAAATTTGTTGTTGATTTTGTAAATTATTTGAACTTTCAAGAAGTTGATGATGTTTAAGGCGCCATCTTTCATGTAATCTTAGAATCACAGTTTCAATTCCAACATTCTCAGAATCTTCTGGAAGCTTAAAACTGATGGTACATTCAGAACCTTCTTCGTCACATTTTTGCATTTCTTGAATAACATTTTCACAGAATTTAATTGCTTTGTGAACTCTTTCAGACCATTTAACTTCGGTTTCCCGTTTCACATGTTCATAAGCTTCATCAATTGGAAGCCGTTGAAGAGTATCGGCAGCTTCAACCAAAAGCTTTTTAATTTCAAGCATTGTCCAATGTGCGGTTGCTTTTTCTCCTCGGGCTTGTTCTTCAACAACTTCAGCAGGTAAAAATTGTTGGTCATACTGTATTGGTGCAGCACTTTGTACAGGCCGGGATACTGTAGTTAAGCCAAGGGTAATTTGTTGCTCCAAATGTCGGATCTTTTCTGATCGAGCTTCAAGTTCTGCTCGCATTTGTTGAGAAGTTTGTTCCAATTTCGCATATTCATTTTTGATTGCTTCTGCAGAATCAATAATTTCACTTTCGACCAAGGGATCTGTAGAACCATCGATTTTTGGAATGGAAAGTTTTTGTAGGATACAATTATATGCTTCTTGAAGTTGAAAATAATTATCAGCTAGCTGATTATATGCCGCATCAACTTCGGCCTTTTTGTCATATAAAAGTGCCAATTCATTCTTCCATTTATTACTTTGATTTTGAATTTCTGCAAGTTTTTCTTGTTGTTCTGTCAACTCTTGTTTCAGCCTCAGATTTTCATTTGAAGCATCCAAATTCTGAGTTTCAAGTCGTTCAATTTGTTCTAAGATTTCTTGTCGATCCAACATTGATTTTTTGAGTTGTTGATTCAAAGCCCAAACTTGGCCCCGAAGTGAATCGGCTGCATTTGCAAGTTCTTCATTCAAAACAAATAAACTTTCAACATCTTGTGAAAGATAATCCGTAAATTTGCTTGTTTCTTTTACGTAATCTTTAAGCATATCAGAGATTTGTGGTTCTTCTTGTTGGCTTAAATCGATTACAGTATCCAAGGCTGTTGCTGATTCATCTTGAAGATGACATTGTGTTTCAACTTCAAACGTTTTTGGACGACTATCTAAAACTTATTTTATTCTTAAATAATAGTGATAAAATGATATGTAATTTTTACCATCAAAATTATTTTCAAGATTTCTTAAAGTTGCATTTACAACACTTTCAGTGTTATCATTAATATTGTTCAAAGCTGCAGAAAGTTGTTCCCGGAGTTGAGCATTTTCAACTTCCAATTCTCGATTAGCTTCTTCATAAGCTTTTCCGGAAAAGAATTGTTCTTGAGTTTCCATTCGAGAATCTTCTTGTGCTTCATTCAAAGCTTTCTGAAGATTTTCCAAAGTTTCACGGAGCTGTCGATTTTCTGACCCTACAAATTTTTTGATTGTTTTAAAAAAATTCAATTACAGTAATCCTTTTACCTAAAGTATTCCGAGTCTCTTCAGCTTCACCCAAACTTGTTCTAGCTTCATTCAAAAATCCTTCCAATCGTTTATTTGTATCCTTTAAATGATTAAAATCATTATCTGCATTTTCCATTTGTTTTCGAAGTTGACAAAGTTCTTCTTCATTGCTTGCCAGCTTTGTTTTAGTTTCTTCAAGTTCCTTTGACGCTGTTTCAAACTTTTTGTTTTGTTCTTTAATAACAAAGTTTTCATTCTCTAATTCAATATTTTTGTCAAAAGCTTCTTGCATTTTTTCTTCAGCTTCTGAAATTTGTAAAGATAAAGTTGTTGCGCGATGTTCAAAATGTGCTTTCTCCTCCATCAAATCTTTTTCACGTTGTTCATAATATAGCTGAAGTTCACGATAAAATTTTTGAAGTTCAGTATACTGTAGCTGGAGGGCTTTTAACTCAGCGACAGTTTCTTCAAGCTTTTGTGAAGTTTCAGTTTCAGAAGGCTGACTATCATGGCGTTGTGGTTGATAAGCGTCTACAGTATGCTGAACTGATTGTTGATGATAAGATTGTTCAATTTGTTGTTGAACAATTGGTTGTTGTTGTTGTTGATAGTAAGTTTGATCATGTTGTGGCAATTGTTGTTGATACTGATAAACTTGTTCAAGATTTTGTTGTTGCTGTTGATGATAATCCGATGATTGAGTATGATAAACTTGAGTTGTTAAAGATGGTTGTTGTTGATATCCAAAACTATTGATATGTGATTGGATATAAGGATTTGAACTTTGTACAAGGCTTTGTTGGACTTGCTGTTGTGGTTCATAATACTGTGGTTGAATGGGACTTTCAGCTGGGGCACTTGCTTCATGATATTGATTTTGGGATTTTGATGCCAGATGAACAGGGGCTTGTGACATTTGTACATATTTTGCTGAGTCACTTTGTTCTTCTTCAACTCTTTGTTCAATTGGTGATTGTTGGGGTTGTTGCTGTTGACCTTCTTCCTCTTGTTCATTATCTTGGGATTGACGAGACGATGAAACAGCAGTACTTGATTGCGGCTGTTGCTGATAAGAGGCTTGGTCATTCCTCATTGCAGTGGGTAAAGAGGCATTCAATGCTTCCAAAGCAGTTTTCATTGTCATTGCTTCATCAATTGATGGAATTCTTTGAACTCCACTGACTGCAGTAATACTTTTATTCGTTGCTCGGGTCACCAATCGTCTCATATCATCCAAGCATGTTCGAGAAAGTTCTGCTTCAACTTGAAATTGTTCAACCTGCGTTCGAAGATTTGAAACAAGTTCATCGAGCCGATTATTTTCAATCTCAAATTTGGACATTTTTTCATTGGATTCGGCTAATCCAATATTTTGCTTTTCCAATCCATAAATTTTATTTTCCAAAAGTGTCTTTTCTGTTTGAACTTTTTCAAGTTTTTGTTGAAGTGATTTAATTTTTCGTTCAAGATCCTTCTTAGCTTCCTCGAGGGTCGAATTGTCTTTTTGAAGTTTTTCAATCTCAGATTTCCATTGTGTTTCAACTTCTTTCGAAGCAGCTTTATCCAACATTTCTTCATTTTTTGAAAGCTTTCGTTTCAACTCAGCACATTCATGTTCAATTGTAGCTTTTTGAGATTCTAATAAATTCTGAACTTGATTGGCATCTTGTGCAACAGCTTCCATTTCAGAAACTTTTTCACGGAATTGTTGTAAATCATCGACTAAGCTGCTGTTTCGCCGTCGAAGTTGTTCATTTTCTTCTTCTAATCTTTTTAAATCTTCAACATTCAATCCGGCATCAACTTCTTCGGATCTTCGATCTTCAAATACTGGTGCCATTGCAATATCTTCAACAGCATGCAAAAGTCCAAGGAAGCCATTGGCATCATTATTTTGTGATGCCGCTTTTACCGTTACTAATTCCCTTTCAAGTTTTTCTTTCTCAGCTGTTACAGTATCCAATTGTTGTTGAAGTTCATTTAATTTTTCTTTTTGCTCTTGTTGCTCTTGCTCATATTTTTGTTGTTGTAGGAAAAAACTTGTATTATCAGAAAGAACGTGATGTTGTTGTTGCTCATGAACAATAGAGGATGGCGGTGGTACCGAAGAGCTCTTTGAAGAGAAGGAGGAGGAAGAATGGTAAACAACTTGTCGCTGAAAGAAAATCAATGATCAGAGTTAAAAAGAAAGTAAGTAACAGAAAAATATTTACATTTGCATCAAATCGTCGAAGATCTTCCAATGATTGTGGTTGAAATTCATGATTTTCATGTTTTTGAATTCTTTTTAGAAGTTCTGATCTTTCTTCTTCCAAACATTTAATTTTAATATGAAGGCCTTTGATAAGAAGCTTTTCGTCTGAAAAATGGTGTTTAAACTTAAAAAGTTAAAGATTTCAAAGGTTAAAGTCTTATTTTTGTTTCATTTTTATTTAAATATTTACTGTAAAATTATTTAATGCATTGTCCAGACGCGTTTAAAACATTTTCAAGTGCTACCGTAATCCCTGTTTTTTTGATACGGTTTTCTCACATTTTAAATAACAAATATTATTAAAAGCTTTTTTGAATTAAAATCATGTTTTAAAATTTAATTGATTGTTTTTTTTCTATTAAAAAAAGAAGCTATGAACAAATCATTGTTGAAATCATCGATGTACATTTTTTTGCTTTGCTTGTTTATACAACTGCTGTTGTTTCCTTCTTCTTCTCCCACTTTTGTTTCCTATCATTTTATATTATTGTTTTTTGTCTTGCTTCTATGTTTTTTAAAGCTATCACGTTAACTTTTTTTTATTCAATTCTAAAATCTTTAGACTAAAGAGTCCAAGACAAGTTCTTTAGGGGAGCCGCGGTCGCGGCTCCCGCATATTCGAGGGGGCTTTAAATGATGCCATACTTCATTTTCGCAATCTTCCATTTCATCCTCATACAACCCCATCATTCTCATTTTCATACATCATTACATCCTTAATTATTTCCCATTTTTACCATCAATAATCACCACCATCGTTGGTTCCTTCGGAACCAACAACGGTGACAATCTTCTAAGATGCATAAACTTATTCATAAGCATTCATATCAAATTAATGACTTTTTATCATCTTTCGTTTCCTTGATTTTTGAAAATCTGCCATCTTATTCTAACATTTACCTTACCCTAAAAAGCACAATGACACCTTATTTTTCATCATTGATCATCAAAGAAATGTATTTTTTCATCCAATTCATACTTTTATTATCATTAAACATTTAAAATACCGTATATTTTCATTTCTTGTCCTACAGTATATTCTTGTTGCAGAATTATAACCCAAACAGTTTTTAGCTTATTATTTTTCACACTTCAAATAAAAAAATTGTTACAAAAAATCATCTAATAATTAAATTCATTAAAAAAGCTTTCCTACATTTTCATTTTCAATCCAAAAATTTTTTTTCTCCCAAATTTTCACCACCATCGTTGACCTCGGAACCAACAATGATGTTGATTTTCATAAATGCATTAACTTATACATTCCCTCTTTCATTTCAGATTTCATTCTAAAACAGGAAATTGTGGGTTCGTACCGAACCCACAATTTCTGACTTTTTACCATGCTTTATTTCCGTGAGTTTCTAAAATCTACATTCTCATTCTGACTTTTATAACCACAAAAACCAAAAGCAAACTGATTTTATCAAAGCGCATCAAAGAAATGCATTTTCATTTTTCATCTTACAGTATGTGCATAATCAACAAATCCTTCATTCGTTGACTTCCAGTTTATACTTTCATTATCACAAACTTATTAAAACCATCAAAAACGAATTTCCAAACAATTTGAATTTTCATCCTACAGTATATGCATTCCACATAATTTAAATTAAAAATTATTTTTCGTTATTTCACACTTTAAATGCAGAAAAAACATAACCACAAACATGCATTAATATTTAAATTCATTGAAAGATGCATCCTCTTGCATTTTCATTTTTGATCCCATACAACATGCATAGAATCACATAAAAATCATAAACATTTCTACACCTCATATAACACTCACACAAAGCATACAAACCTACAGCAACCATTAAATTCATACAAAAATGCATTCCAAGCATTTTCATTTTGCATACCATACTTCATGCATTCATTCACATAAAACTCATTTGCATTTTTACACCTCATATACCACTCACATACTCAAATAACACTCATACAATGCATACAGCATTCATTAAATTCATCAAAAAATGCATCCCTTTGCATTTTCATTTTTCATACCATATTACATACAAAAAATCACATAAAAGTCATATTCATTTTTAACACTCATATAATACTCACATACTCATAAAACATTCATACAATGCATACAAACATATTTGCATTACATGGGCATCGAACCCATGACATTCTGCACGCAAACCCTACACACTACCCACTGCGCCATACGTACATCTCAAATATTTACAGACCTCCGGAAGTCATTTAAAAAATTTTCGGCATCTACATGCCATAGGCATTCGATTCATACCAAATTTATCAAAATCGCAGAAGGTCCAGCAAAAAAGTGTCATTCTCAAATAACATAACTCGGTGACAAGTTCTTTAGGGGAGCCGCGGTCGCGGCTCCCGCATTCTTAAGTTGGGCATAAAAAGATATCATACTTCATCTTTCATGCCTTCTCATACATACCAAACAACCCCATCACAATTTTTTACATACATGATTCAAAATCGCGCTTTATTTATCATTATTTCTTTTATTTACCACCATCGTTGGTTCGGCTCCCGCATATTTTTAAGTATTGCATTAAAACTACACATACTTCGCCTTTCATGTCCTACTCAGACATCCTAACATTTCTCTCATATTATTTTTCGTGTATAATTATTATCATTAACCTCAAGATGTACGTACCCCTGATTTTTGTTCATTCCTTTCATTTTCGACTACGACCGTAGATTTCTTCAAAACTATAATAAAAACAAATAATGACTGAAAGTCATATCTCAAAAATGTACTAATGTAATCCATCCATATTATCATTTGAAAGATAGAAACAACAATTTTTATACATATAAAAAAACAATAAGAACAACAAAAGAAAAATAATGAAAAATACAATAAAAGTTACCAGATATGCAACCACCACAATAATATAAGCATGATATTCATCGGCATTTAAAATAATGAAAAAGATGCCAGCCATCGAACATTCATCATTGAAAAAAATAATTTGATGTAGTTCTAAAATATAATAATTAATCAAAAATTCTTGCAAAAATACAACTTACATGATTCCAATCAGATTCGACGTTCATATCCCATAAATTTAGAAGCAATAGGAAAATCAAATGTAAGAAGCATACGTATTTAGGAATAAATGTAGTTCAGCTTTGAATTCATGATGAATATATCATTCAATATCTTTCATGTTCTTTATATCACTCGAAGTAATTTGAATTGAATTGTCGAATAATTTGTTGACGAACATTGAGTGGCTAATAAAATATAAATTTGTCATGAATAATAGAGAGTTTGTTAAGTAGCTGATGGAAATAATAAAGATGATTCGGTAGGTACAGTATCTAAAAATTAAAATTAAAAAGATAAAAAATGTATGTAATAAATAACCTGATTATTGTGAGTTTTGAGTTGTTGATGGATGATGAAAAAACCGGTGGTTGTGATATCTAAAAAAGAAGATAAAATAAATGTTAAATTAAAAAAGTAAATAAAAAACCTTACCTGGTAAGAAAAGTTTTTGTATTTGATATGGTGAGATTGTGTTTAAAGCACCTTTGAAAGCATGTGTGATCATTCTAAAACATTATAAGCATTATTACCACAAATTACTACAAAAAAATCAACGATAAGCAATAAAAAGCACGAATAAGAATCACGTTCACGTAAATGCACGAGTAAAACATTTTTAACCAATTTGAGCAATCAATTCTGCATAAACAACATTTTTAGTTTTATTTACTCTTCCTTTCTTGAGTTGAATTTTCAAACAATCCCAAGCCTTTGTCCTTGATAATGCAACATAAAGCATTCCATGGCTCCAAACTTCCTTTTCCAAAAATACTCCAACTTTTTCAAAACTTTGACCTTGTGATTTATTTACTGTTAAAGCATGAGCAAGCATGACTGGGAATTGATGACGATAAAGTTCAAATGGGCCAGCATCATGCTTTAAAGTAATTCTTGGAAGCATTATTTTTTCAGCGCTTAAAGTTCCGTCATCAAGCAATTTTCGAGCAGCAATTACATTGGGGCGCAAATCTGTTACTAAAAGTCTTGTTCCATTGCATAACCCTTCTTCAATACTCAAATTGCGTAAAAGCATAATCACAGAATTAATTCTCAAAGTTAAACTATGTGAAGGAAAGCCATTGATATATGTATCCTTAAAATATTGAGGAACTCCATGCCAATGAAGCTCTCCTTCCCCATGCTTTACTGCATCTTGAGCGGCATAAGTCATTTCTCCTTCTGATGGAAGCATTTGCAAAACTTGTTCATTAAAAGCTCGAACATCATCATGTCTTGCAGCAAGAATTGCTCTTGAAGTCAATTCAGTATACCTTTTTTCCGCAATTAAATCTTCAAAAATTTCACCAACTAAATTACCTTCAACAATACAATGAGGAGGGATATCGACACATCCTTCTTCATCAATTGTTTCACCGTTACCAATTTTAAGCAAAGTTGCAGCAAATTCTTTCTCATCTGCATTTGCACGCTTATTTTCAGTTAATTCAAATTTTTGAAAAAGAGGCCACAACGGACTATTACAAATAGAAGCATTTACAACATCCATTGGACCTCCATTTTCAACAATTGCTGGAATTTGTCTAAAATCCCCAGAAAGTACCAAAACTTTGCCACCAAATGGAGCATCAACTTGCATTAAATCTCGAAGCTTCAAATCAATAACTTTCATTGCTTGCTTTGGAGCCATTGGAGCTTCATCCCAAAAAATGACAGCTGCATCACGAATTTTTTGTGCATCTTTTGTTTCAACATTTAGGGTTGAATTACTGTCACTTTTAAAAGGAAAATCAAGCCGAAAAACATTATGGCAAGTTCGACCTTTTGGATAAAGTGAAGCAGCAATTCCACTCCATGCCATAACAATTACTTCAAGAGATTCTGCTTTTAGCAAATTAATAACAGTTTTAATGGAATATGTCTTTCCAGCTCCTCCGCAGCCATATAAAAAGACACATCCACCATTTTTATCTTTGACCAATTTTTGAACATGATCAACAAATTTAAGTTGCTTTTCATTAAGGGTACTGTACATTTGTTCTCCTTTTTCAAGAAGCTCCAAAACATCATCAACACTTGTATCCAAAACAAAATTAAGCTCTTGCATTTTTTCTTCGAGTGCAGGATAATCAGATAATTCCTTATCTTGATATATCATGCTTCGAACAATTCCCATCAATGCAATATCTTTAAGTTCGTCTTTTTTATAACGATGCTTTAAATCACCAATCATACTTTCCCAAAATTGTTCAAAAAGTGCCAAAGGATCTTTAACATCACAATGTGCAAAAATTCGTGCCAAAAGTCTTCTCAAACCCTTAGGGGATGAAATATCTTTGGCTTCTTCCATTGCTTTAACATACAATTTATCATCAACAATCATTCCTCTGGCATCTGCAGCTTCACGAAAACTTTTATATGTTACACCTTTAAATGTCTTTAAATCTTCAAAACTTTTTGGACTTCTAACAACAGTCAAAAGAGAACGAAGATAAAATGATTCTGTATGCTTTGGACTAATTGAGTAAATTCTTGAAACTACAGGTTTAACAAATTTAACCCTTGGCTTCCAATATCGAACATTTTTATTAACAATTTTGCCATTTTCATCTTTTGTTTGAACACTTTTTGTATCCCAAACATAATGTTGTGGCATTTCTTCATACAGTAATCCTGTTTCCTTTTCATTATTTACATCAAAACATGCAAGCAATTTTGATGTTGCATTATCAGTGGTTTCTTGAATTAAAACATCACTGCTTACATCTTCATCCAAAGCTACAGTATGACCACCTTCGGTATGAAAGCCAAGTCTTTCAACTTTATGGGTACTGTAGAACAATGGGAATTCACTTAATCTCCAATGTGCTTCATGTGCAGACATGTATCTTCCATCAACATATGCTTTTGGCTCATTGATATCCATACATTTTGCACCACCTACAGTATGCCATTCCATCAATGCTTTATCATTGCCTTTAAACATGTATTTAAAAAGGTAAAAAACTGTTAAAATCGAAAAAACACATTCCAAATTAATATGACATCTCATTTTTTTTAACAAATATGCATTGTAAGGGACAACCCAGCGATTGTCGATTATATACTCTTTGCCTTGGTACTTTATTTTAGCAGTGATGCCATTATTTCTTCTTCGATAAATTGTAAAGCCCTTTTCATCCATTATCGTATTATCGCAGTTAGGCTTTGGATAACCTCGGATACATTTTCCATCTTTCATGCATGGGGCATTTGGATTATGTTCACCACATGGGGCATGAATCATATATTTTAGAACAAATTCCAACAAAAGAGGATCTCTAATAATATAACCAGGTTCAATCGGTAATTCTGCACAAATAATTTGGTCAACCTTTTCAGGGGTATCCCACATATTTTCCAATCTCATTACCCAATGAATATGTGCCAAACCTCTTTTTTGAAATTCAACAACATAATAAATATATACAACTTTTCCAAAAATTTCGTAATCTTTAATTAATTCAATTAAATAATCAACTTTTAATTTAAAAATTCGATTAACAATGTCAATCCTTTGCCATGCACTTTGTCCTGGATACATATTTGCTTTTATTTCTTCATAAAATGTACTGCAAGTCAATGTTCCAAATCCTGTAGGTTTGCCCAGTTGCTGAGCCATGGACATCAAATCATAAGATTTTTCACTCATGCATCTTGGAGAACCATAAAAAGTTGAAGGCAAAATTATTGTCTTTCCTGGCAACAAATTTGCTTTCTCACTTTTTCTCTTCAAAAAATCTGTAACAGCATTATATTTTGCAACATGTAAAGTTTTTTGATTATTTTTAATATATTCCAAATTATTTGCTTCATATCTTGTGCCCATATCAACGAGCCAATGTGCCATCATTTTACCACTGTAATGCAAAGGATTAAATGGACTTTTCGAACTTTCTTCTCTGACAGCAAGTCTGTACATTACAGCTTCACGCAAAGATAATTTTCTGCTTTTTGGATCATCATTTCGCTTTTTAGTAATATCCCAATATTTGCCTTTACCAGTAATATCATACAAAACATATGTTAAAGGTTCCAAAAATGGTGACAAATTTGAGACCCTTTCATCAATCCATTCTTTTTTATTTGTATCCCGATATCTAATTACAATTTGTTTCCTTGGCATTGTTTCATCAGGATTCATACGGTAAACAGCAGCAACTTCATTTGCAGTTGGTGCATCATAATTCCTTGAAAGTTTATCATTTACATTTTTATCGAAAGCTAGCACTAATTTTTCTGGCTCTCGACCTTCAGATTCTGCAATAGATTTTTCTTCTTTATAAGTATCATTCAACATTGTAAAAGATTTAGCAAAAATATTTTGTTCTCGAATAATTTTTTCAAGCTTTGAAAACAATCTTGGTTCAACTTTTTTATTTGAAGGAGCACCACATCGAATGCGATTAGCTTCTTCCATGTCAACAATATACAATTGTCCTGCATATGGTGTTCCTTTTGGCATTGGATCTGCCCATCGACACATTCGATGCCAAAGTTCACCCATAATTTTTACAAAATAAGGTCCCCCTTTTGCACCTGCTTGTGAACCACATTGCTTTGCAACAGGATGAGCAAAACTCAAAGAAGAATTTAAACTTGTAATATTGTCATGAAAATTAGTTGTTAACTTTTTATCTGGATGCTCTTTTTTCCACAATTGCTTTAATTCTTCAGGATAATCATCAACCAAAAGTTGAGATACAGTACCCTTCTGACAACAACTTGTATAAAAACCATTTTCATGTCCTTTTTCTTCAGGAAAATGCAATGCTTCACAACCTTTACATTTAACATTCATTAATTGCAAAATATGTGGTTCAACATCAGTTGAATCTTCTGCTGCAAAGAGTAACTTTCCTTTGCCTTTCCGTCTATCATTAAATAATGCATTTCGTTTATTTTTGTCTTCGGTAGTTTCTTTTTTACGTTTTTCTTGCTTATTGTTATTATCAACTTGTAATCTATTTTTTTGTAAAAATTTCGATTCATTATGAACATTATTATTCCTATTCATGCAATCAATTGCATTTTTTTCCTTTTTTATATTAGGATTAGCTCGAATTCTTTCTCTTTCATCTTCTCTTTTTTGTTCCAACGCAGCAATTCTTTCTTCAAAAGTCTGCTGTTCTTTTTTCCAATTTCCTTTAGCTTTATCACTTGCTTTTACCTTTTTACGCTTTAAATATTCTTTATATGTTTCTTTTTGCTTTTCAACTTTTACCAACTCTTTATTTATTTCATCAATCATTTGAGTGGTTAATTTTTCATCATTTTCGATACCAGCATTTTTAATTACATGAACATCTTTAACGTCATCAGTTATTTCATTTTCCATATTTTCAAGTGGTTTTTTTAAATTTTGAACTAATTTATGATCTGCTCTATTTCCATTTATATCTGTTACAGTATCGTCGCGTGCTACAGTATCAATTTCAACTTCAACATTTCCACCGATTTTATCCAAAATTCCAACTACTTTTCCATCAGCATTTCTAACTTTTAAATGTTCAACCGAATCAAGGTAATCATTTCCATTTTTTACAAAAGGAAACCATTCATTTGGGCACCCAAAAAATGCAAGCCTTTGAACAATATGGCGTACTCTTGCTCTTTCTGCAATTGAGTTAAAAATAATCATACGCTTATTTTCACCGTTAAAACAAATTTCTTCAGCACCTCTGATGCATAAAATTCCACAATCATACCCATTTTTCTGAAGAGTTACAGTATCATTTCTATTTTCATATTCGAATGTAATATTTAAAAATCTTTCGATATTTGCTTTCAAAATTTCATAAACCTGAGGAAAACCTGTCAGTTTGCTGTTATATACCGTAACCTTTCGAGTTTGAAGCTTAAAAACAACCAAATACCAATGATCATTTTGGCATACAGGTGCAAGAAGGAAATCAAAATCTGCTTTTAAAACATGTAAAAATTCAAAAGGATCTGTTTCAGGATATTGTGTTAAAATTGCTGCATAATTAGGAGGCAAAACTGCAACTTTTCTCATATTATTTTTAACAACAAATTCTGTAACTGCAGAAATTACTCCCATTACTTGATCCCCACTTAAATATAAATCTTCAACTGTTTCATGTTCTTCTGTTGGTAAAAGAATTTTTAAATCATTTAACAAATGTCCATAACTAACGGGTTCATAATTTTCATTAATGACATTTTCATTTAAATTTTGTGTTTGGGCAACTACAGTAATTTCCTCGTCTTCCTCATCAAAAATTAACAAATCTTCACCCAAAAATGAAATTTCAACTTTTTCATCATCTACAGTATCCTTGTTTTTTGAATCCGTATTTACTAAATGAATAACTTCGACTTGCATATCTTCATCATCTGATTTATTTTTATTTTCAGTTACTGTAGTTGCTTCATCGTCATCGATTGGTGCATTTAAATTTACAAAATCTGTTTCATTTTGAACAGGTCTAACCCATTCATCTGTAATTTCATTATTTTTAATTTTAATTAAAATTTCACGTGCTCTTGCTCTTTCTGCTTCTTCATTAAAAACTTCAAAAATTGTGCTTTCACCCGTAAAACAAATTTGTTCTCCTTTTTTATATACATGTACGCCACAATTATAACCGTTCTTTTGTAAAGTTACTGTATTTTCTTCATTTGCATCATTAAATTGTACATGTGTTACAGATTCAATGCATTGTTTTAAAACATTAAATATTTGTGGAGGACCTGCATGCAAGCTGTCATATGATACAACTTTTCTGTCTTCAACATAAAAAACTATTAAATACCAATGTCTCTCTTCACAAACAGCTGCAAATAAAACATCAAAATTTCTTTTAAAAACCTGCATATACTTTAATGGATCGGCATTTGCATTTCTTGTCAACATTTCAGCAAAAAATGCTGGCAGAACAGCAACTTTTCTAATTTTCATTTTTGCAACAAATGCGGCAACACCGATCAACAAAGTATTTACATGATCTCCTGTTAAATACAAATCTTCAATACTTTGATGTTTTCCCTCAGATTGTAAGAGGATTCTTAAATTTCTATCAGGAATATTACTAAACCTTGGAGCAATAAAAGAATCATTACTATCATCAGTACTTCCATCATCATTATTCTTTCTTTTTCCACCACCAAATCCCATATTCCATAAATAATCCATTGCATTAATAACTGAAATATTTGTAAAGCAAGCTTTACCATTAATATCATTATAAACAATAAAAAAAGCATTATCAACAGCACTAAAAAGTACCGTAACCAAAAATTGTTTGGAGCAAGCTCCACTAAAACTAAGACATCCGAAGATATCCCGGCTTCGTTTAGGATTAACAGTCCTCTTAAAAACATCACAAACATAAACAACAAATTTTGGCATCCGAAGACACCCTTTTAAAACATTGTTTGCACCCGAAGGCACCTTTACATGGTCCGAAGACCCAAATTTTGCACCCGAAGGCACCTTTACATGGTCCGAAGACCCAAATTTTGCACCCGAAGGCACCTTTACATGGTCCGAAGACCCAAATTTTGCACCCGAAGGCACCTTATCGACATCCGAAGACGCAGTGGTTGCACCCGAAGGCACCTTATCGGCATCCGAAGATGCATAAGCAGCATTTGCAAAATTTACAAATGCTGCTTTCCAAAATTTATTGCTGATGCCGGTGGGAGCATCAGCAGGGGAACGGGACCATACCCGCCCAAAATTTAACCACCTCCATATCCATCCATCATCGTCGAGCAGCATTTGAATCACTGAAAACTTTCCATATATAAAAAGCATATGAAAAATTTTGACAGCGGCGCGAAATAAGCAATACAATAAATTCTGGTGAAAAAGCTATCAATCTATCAAATTTGATTATTAACGGTATTAATCTGAAAAACATAGGGTTCGTTAGAATAGTTTAAAAAATAATAGAAAAAACTTACCTTATTTTAGGCACAGAAAACAACCTGTTCTCCAACGTCTTTCAACATTCATTCATATGTATGCATCAAAAAAGATATGGAAAATTTAAAAAAATGCATCAAAAAAGTTGAACTTCAATAAATGTCTTTAAAGTTACAAAAAAATGAATAAATGTTGAAAAAACATTGATGAACAGGTTGTTTTTCTGTGCATCACCATTAAACCATTAAATTTCACATTAATTAATTTTTAAATAAGTAAACATTAAATTTAGAAATCAAGGAGCAGCATTTTTTATAAAAAAAAATTTGTCTCAAAAAAAAAGTTGGCAGCAAAATAGGTAACATTTTCGCGTTGAGACATTTGAAGTTGCAAAAGCAATTTTTTATTTTTTGCAGAAAGAAGAAAAACAAAGATAAAATTTACAAAGTCTTCCGACATGAATTTATTGTTATTAAACAGATGCTTTAATCAAATTTATTTCCAATAATTAATGCAAGCATTTTTTATGAACTAAACGTAAAACTAAAATTTTTAAATATGTAAATGAATTTAAATAAGACTGACATACCAATGTTACTGTAACAAATGAATTGCATCAACCGAATTGTAGACACAGACTATTTTTGTATTCAAAAATTATTTTTTAAACATATTCATTAATACCAATATCTAATGCCCTCAACAGAAAATTATATTTATAGAAAAGAACATAAAATTTTTTCAGTTTTTATTTTTAGTCTCTTGTTGGTTGCCTAAAAAAACACAATTTTAATTTGTATTTATGCATAATAAGAATTCTTAACATCAGTAGAATAAGTACAACACAAACTAAAATCGTACAAAAGTTTGTTCAGTGTTTAGTGAGTTTTTTTCCGTCCAATATTATAATTATATTGTAATTATTTAGCAGCAAACATAAACACAAAAACTCATTTTCTGCATTTTCATTTTTTATTCTACAGTATATACATATTCTATAAATCGCGTCATAACTCATTCTTGAACATTCATTGTATGCTTTTATTGGATGTTGTTCAAGAATCACAACAAATTAAATTAAATCTAAACAAAAATACAAATCATCAAATTTGCACACACTTTTATTTTTTATCCTACAGTATATGCATCATTATTATTACTCAAAATTTTCACATTTCATTCTTTTCTCACTATATAACAAAAAAACATTTGTAAAAACATACACAAACAATTAAATTCATTAAAAAATGCATTTACGAAATAATCACAATCATTTTTCAAGTCTCATTTAGCATTCAAATACTCTTATAACACTAATATTTTGCATTCAATGGGCAACGAACCAATCACCAGACGTTTACGATATTTTCAATCTTCGTCCTACAGTATGCATTATAATTATTGATCAAAATATCAACATCTCATTTTTTCAAATTTCGTTCTCAAAAAACGTTGTTACAATCATACTCAAATGATTTGAGTCAAATCAATAAATTCATTTAAAAATGCATTCCTTTGCATTTCATTTTTCATGCCATACAACATGCATAAAATCACATAAAACTCAAATGCATTTTTAAAACTCATACAACACTCACATAACACTCATATAATGCATACAAACATACAGCAATCATGAAATTCATTAAAAATGCATTCCATTGCATTTTCATTTTTCATGTCATGCAACATACATAAAATCACATAAAAGTCATATCCATTTTTAGCACTCATATAACACTCACATACTCATAAAACATTCATACAATGCATACAAACATATTTGCATTGCATGGGCATCGAACCCATGACATCCTGCACGCAAACCCTCCACATTACCCACTGCGCCATACGTACATCTCAAATATTTACAGACCTCCGGAAGTCATTTACCATTTTTTCGGCATCTACATGCCATAGGCATTCGATTCATACCAAATTCATCAAAATCCAAGCAGGTCCAGCTACAGACATCATTCTCAAATAACATAGCGGGTGAAACAGAAGAAAAAAACAAAGTGTAAAAGAGACTAACTAAAAAGTAGGGTTAAAGCTTGCGTTCGTCCGTGCCATTCTTTGGTTCTTTTTTAAAATTTGAATTGGTTCTTTTTTGTTTTTGAAAAAACACTATTTTTGAGTCGCCGTAAATAACAACCAATGTTTTTTTTTTCAAATATTGATCGAAAAAGTGAACAACCCAAATGGGCTCATACTTGAGTCATCATTGCTGTTCCGTTTTTGCTGTTTTACAATTACAACACTTATTTTTGTCCGAAAAAAGTTGTTAACAAAAATATTTTTTACGTTTTTCCCTTTCAACTCTTTTTTTAGCTGACCACATTTTAAACTTTTTCCGTGAATCAATTTTTTTGTTGTTACATTTTTTCCTACACCTTTCTATCCATCTATTTTCTATTTAACCGGTTTCTATATGATCTCGATTCCCTTCTATTTCTTTTTTCAACGTGTCACCCCCATGAATTATTTTCATTATTGTTTTTCGTTCAATTTCAAATTTTAAAAAAGTCAATAAAAAAATATCCCAACAAAAATGTGTCGTTTTAGTAAAATGTCGCAGCATTTTTGTCCAGTTTGCAAGACCCAACTCGTCGAAAAATTTACATGGAGAGGAATTTTAATGGCAATTCTATGCTTTCCTTGTGGAATATTATGTTGTATGAGACGCCGAAAACTACGATGCCAAAATTGCGATCATGAAGTAAGCGTTTTGTTTTTAAAAATTTAAAAGTTTTAACATTTTTCTTCTTTTTAGGTATATGTTGTGAATGGATCAGTTCCGAAAGTTGTAAAAGCATACAAATATTATACGAATTTTAAATGGCAGTTCCGACGAAATCAAGATATTCCTGATCCACAAGTTTCAACAACTTTACCACAAAATATTGATGCAAATATTGCTGCTGATGGGCCGTCTCAAGAACCACCATCTCAAAGACCAACTCAAGCTTAATATTAATTAGCCTTCAACTGACCCAAAAATGAATTTGTTTTTTACAAAAAACAAATGCAGAATTAACAATTAACAAGTAATATTTTGTGATAATTTTCGAGATTTTTCCATTTTGTGCAGATTTTTTATGCTTATATTTTGACTAATGTGATTGTTGAATACGCGGTATTTAGCGAGTATTTTTTTTGTTGTTATATATATTTTTTTGTATAATTAATTTAAGCAATTAATAAATACTTACCATTTCTTTTCTTCATGATATCTTGTTTTTCAATTTCAAGGGCATTCACTTTTGCGCTAACAGCTTTGGCTCGAACATTTTGTAGCTCTTCAACTTTTGTTGCCCCAAGGGAATCTTGCAGAAGGCCAACACGGGTTTCATAAACAATTAAATCACCTTCCAAAACTTGAATTAATTCATCTTGAGCAAAGATGGCTTCCTTCAATTTTTCAGCTTCATTAAAAGCAAGCTGCCGTTCATCATATGCCATTTGGGTGGATTGATTGGCTTCCTTCAAACGAAGACGAAGCTCTTCTGATTTTCGAAGTTCAGTATCCAAATCCCGACGATATGCAATTGCAAGTTCATTTGCGCCTTCAAGTTCACTTCGAAGATCTGAATCTTTTTCTTTCAATTTTTCAATCTTTTCCAAAAGTTCGGCATTTTCATCCAAAATAAAATCTCGACTTGCTTTCAGTGCTTCATTTGTGGCATTTAAAGAGTTAACTTCTTTTGTTTGATTTGCTTGAAGTTCAAATATCCTTCCTTCCAACTCTTTGATCTTTGCCTGTGCAGTTGCCCGTGCCCGAAGAACTTGATTCTTTCCATTTCTTCGAACATTCTCAAGTTCTTCTTCAAGTTGTTCAATTTTAAGTTGCTGCTCGGGTAAAGGTGCCCGTTCAATTTCAGCAATAATTCGCCGAAGTTCATCATTTTCATTTGTTAAATCAATGATTTGTTGGGCAATTTCTCCGTCAATTCCTTGCATGGGAAGTTTCAAAGGATCTGGGGATGGAATTTCTCGTTTAACTTTGTCTTTCTTTCCAGCCGGATTTAAATCAAAGGTAACCTTTTTACGGTACTTTCGAGAAATCCGATTCAATGCATGTGAAGCTGAAGGAGATGGTGACCATTCCCTTTCTGGGTCATCGTAGGTCGCAGTTTCAGTTGTAAAAGATGAATGATCTTCTGCAGGATCAAGGGGAGGAGGTGAGCCATTTCCAGATGATAATCGAAGTTGTGGAATTGCCCTTCCAGGGGAATTCACCCGCTTCTTTGATCCTCTTCGTTCAGAAAATACTACATCCGTTTCCGTTGAAGCATCTTTTTTGTCTCGAGCATCAATTTCCTAAATATTTTTTTAATGAAACTGTATTCCAAATATAAAAAATTACTTGAAGTCGACGATTAACAATTTGTACAGCTTGTTTTTTAGCAGCTGCCACTTCACCCTGTTCTCGACAAATCTCCTAAATTTGTTCAAATATGGGGTTACTGTAATCTACTGTGTGAATTAGATTCTTACTTGTAAATCCATAATTTGTCTTTCCTTCTCAAGTACAGTATTATTTAATTCAACAATTCGTCCATCTTTATACAGTAATTGATCATACATTCGCTGCATGTCAACACTTTTCTGATGGGAACCATTTGAAATTATCAATGATGATAAAGTTTCAAGTTGTTGTTTGTATTCCTAAATATCTTTTTTGTGTTAGATTTTTAGATATTTAAAATGCGGCAAATAAAACCTTTTCTTGATCTTTAAAAACTGCAATTTGAGCTCGTAATTCAATATTTTGATCTTCATATCTTTGAACCTTCTCTTCTGCAACAGTTAACTTATCCCACAATTGTTCGACTGTAAGCTAAAAATGTTGGATATTTGAATATTGCCCCAGGGGATATTCTGAATGAATCTACTTACATTGTCACCATTTTTCAAAACAGAAGAATTCGGTTCCACAAGGGTTGAAACGGATTCTGATCGATCATACGATGATAAAGGTTCTTCCATACTTTTAATTATTTAAATAATAAATATTACTGGTAAAAAATATTGAAGGGGGAAAATCTAATTAACTACAACCAAAGGGAAACGTTAAACAATTGATTGAAGGGGGTTTAAATTACGTTAAAAAAATAAATATATTATTTCGATCGAGGCAGCCTTCTCCGCTTTTATTTCTATTTCAATTGTTTGATCAAAGAGAAGTGAAGCAGCAAAAGACACGTCGACGAAGGGGGGACCTGCCAGATGATGTCTTTCTTTCTTTTTTGTTTCCCTTGATCAACTCCGACTCGGACAAAAAAACCACGATTTTCCCGTTGAAAGTTTCTTTGATTTTCGCGCAAAGAAATAATTCTTTTTTGTTCCCTCAAATTAAAAAAATTTTTTTAACAATTTTTTCAACACTAAATTTTTTAGCTTTCATCTTTTGTTAATCCCTGTTTAACACAACTTTAATCATGGCTGAAGTAGAATATTCTCCAGAACAAATTGATAAAGTTGGTGAAAGTCTAAATGATTCAAGGTTTAAATCATTTTTTTATCCTTTCATCTTTTAACATTTTTTTCTTTTTAGCCTTCCATTAGCTGCAAGATTTCGTGCACTTTTTATTCTTAGAAATTTAAAAGATGATAAATCTGTTGAATGGATTGGAAAAGCATTTTCTGATTCATCCGCTTTATTGAAACATGAATTAGCTTATTGCTTGGGACAAATGCAAAATCAATCTGCTATCCCTGTTTTGACTGAAGTATTAAAAGATGTTCAACAAGGTTTGTTTATATTTTTTTAGGATTAAAATAAAGTCTTATTTTTATAGAACCTATGGTGCGTCATGAAGCTGGTGAAGCGTTGGGAGCAATTGGAGATAAATCTGTTTTGGATTTATTAAAGAAATATTCTGAAGACCCTCTTCCTGAGGTTGGTAGTTTTTATTAAAAATCCAAACAATTATTCCATTTTTTTAGGTTGCTGAAACTTGTCAACTTGCTTATCAACGAATTGAATGGGTGCATAAAGAAGGAAAAGATACAAATTCACCGTATGATTCTGTTGGTAAGTTTTATCTGTACATATTTTTTGTGTCTATTTTTTTTATTTTATAGATCCAACTCCATCATCAACTGTGAAAAATGTTGAAGAACTGAAAAAGATTCTCATTGATCCAAAACAAACTTTATTTGATCGTTACAAGGCAATGTTCACTCTTCGCAATATCAATTCCGATGAATCTATTTTGGCTCTCGGGGAAGGTCTTCATTGTCCTGACTCTGCATTATTCCGTCATGAGATTGCTTATGTGCTAGGTCAAATTCAATCACCCCTTTCTATTAAAGATTTAGCCATCGGGCTGAAGAATGATAAAGAAAATTGTATGGTTCGACATGAATGTGCTGAAGCTCTTGGAGCTATTGCAACACCAGAATGTGAAGAACTTGTACGTGAATATGCGAAAGATCTTGATCAAGTTGTCCGAGAGAGCTGTGAAGTGGCCATTGATATGTCAGAATACGAGAAAAGCGGTAATTTTGAATATGCTAAAGTTGCATAATTATGTTGGTTTTAATTGTTGATTTTAAATAAATTTATTTGTTCTTATATAGTTTATGCTTGCATAAAAGTTACGGTTATCTCTGCCATTTTTATTTTTATTATTAAGTACACTTCTTCTTTATGTCTTTATATTACAGTATGCTTGCTTCAAAACAGGCATTAAACATTAGCTGTCGATTAGCCAGATTTTCAAGTTATCAATTTTATTCAAAAACATCAACAGATGATCTATCAAAATTAACTCGAGATGATATTGGAAAGCTTTATCATGTTCCCCTGAATACAACAAAAGATCTTGCATTTGACAAAATTCTTCCATCAAAATTTAATAAACAAGTAAATACTTTGGATGAATGTGCAATTCTTTGTCGGCAACAATTCCTTGAAGTTTTGAATTGTTTGAAAGCTGTTCAACCAAGTTTACCATCGCTTCGTGTTGTATTATGGGGAAAATTTGGTACTGGAAAAACTATGACCGTTGCACAAACTGTACATTTTGCACAAACTCAAAATTGGGTTATTTTTAATATCGCTGATGGTATGCTTATTTGCATCTTTTATTTATTCATAACTACCCTTTACAGTAATGAAATGGACTCGTGAAGTTAAAGATGTTCAATCATCAACATATAAACCTGGAAGAATTGATTTACCTGAACATTCTGTCGCTTTTCTTCAACACTTTAAACAACAGAATCAACATATTTGGAAGAATTTATCTGAACTTAAAACTGAAAGAACTTATGAATGGACAAAAGTTGAAAAAACAATGCAAGATCGGCCAGTTACAGAAATTGTGGAAATGGGAATAGCTTCACCTTTTATGGCAAATGATTGTATTGGAGCACTTTGCAGAGAACTGCGTCGGCATTCTTCTAGTGGTGCAATTAAACTTCTGGTTGCAATGGATGCAGGAAATTCACTTTATGGAAGAACTTTAATCAAAAAAGCTGATCGAACTTTTGTGAGTCTATGAAAATAGGTTTACTGTAGCTTTAACGGTATAATTTAGGCTGAACCCAATGAATTATCATTTATTTATCAAGTTAAAAAATTCTTAAAAGATGATTGGACAAATGGTCTTGTGCTTATGATTGCTGATAAACGTGAAATTGTTGATGCTCGTGATACTCTTGCCGTACCGATTGATACTCCGATTGAACTTTTTACTGAAAAAGGCTTTGAAGATATTGATCCATTTATTCCAATTGAAACAAAACTCTATACACAAGATGAAGCTCGTGTTATTCATGAATATTATAAAGAAAAGAATTGGCTTGTTTCTGAAGAAGGTTTGTCTTTTGTTTTTTACAGTTACAGTAATCAATCAAATGTTTTTTTAGCTCGAAGTGACAAAGGACTCCGTGAACTTTATTATTTGGCTGCTTTTAATCCTTTTCACTTTGAAAGATTATGTGCTTTTAATTAGATTAGTCTTTTTTGTTGATTTTTATATTAGGATTTATTGTTGTTTCATTTTATGTACAATGCTGTTAGTAAACAAAAACAAAAGGTAATTCTAAATGGCAAAAATCTACAGTATTTTTAAAAAAAACAATTTCATTGAAAGGCAACTTTTTATGTGAATGTATGTATATTTTGAAAGATATGTTTTTGTTTATTGATCCTTTTCATCTTCAACTTCTGAATCTTCTTTTTCACCATTTTCTTCATTATCAGAAACTTCAGGTTCACTTTCACTTGATTCTTCATCACTATCAAACTTTTGTCGAGCTAATTTCGCATCCATTTCTTCAGGGGCCATGTATTGGGCATCAATGAAATTCTCAATTCCTTCCAAAGGAATAAAGCAATCAACGGAATTTGTTGAAGTATCAATTACTTGAACAATTATTTTTGACTCGGGTTTATTTTCTAATTTTTCATATGCTGCTTTTAAAGCTGGATGAACCCGATATGCCATATTTAATCTTGAAAAGATTGATCCATTATGTGGACATGAAATATGAAGGACTTTTGTAACTGGAGATAATACAAGTCTTTCAAAATTGAATCGTTTGAGTTGAACAGAAAAATTATGAGTATAAAAATCTTCACCGTCTTCTCCAAAAATACATCCGATTGCAGATTGAAGACGCCGGGCCGGGGTTTCAGCTGCATCATCGTAAAAGATTTGAATTGTTGAGGCACCTTGGGGAAGAAGGGAAGTTAATTCTGACAAAATTGAACCATGTGCAGAATATGAACCAATATGATGTTTGTAGAATAAAGTTGTGGAACGTTGTAAAATTGAAAGACGAGATTTTTCTGATACCTGCAAGATTACAGTATTTGGAGATAAGAGAAACTGTATTGATTACCGTAATGGGTTTTTTAAATAAATGTTTTCAAAAGTAAGGCAATTGGCTTTTTTAATATTGTTAATTAAAATAAACGGAAACATTTAAAAACTACGTCAATTTTAAAGTATTACTACCGCTATTTAAGATCACAAGATTACTGTAACCAAAAATTTTGTAACATGTGCTACCTATAGTAAATTACAGTAATTTAAAAACAATCAACAATTTTAAAACATAATTTTTAAAAATTTGTAAAATTTCTTTTTTCTAAAAGGCATAAAACAAAGATTTTATAATCAGAAATTATAAGTATTCGTTAAGCGAAGTATATTTTTAAGTGATTAGCTTTAAAAACTAGTTACACAATGGTTTAAGCTTTACAGAAAAAGCAATCAATAACCACGATGGGGGGAGAAAAAGGAAAATGCTTACTTCAATAGGAGCCGTTAATCCGGAATGAATGTATTGATATGTAAAATATGTGATAATAGCTAAAATGCCAGGTATCCCAACAAAAATGCATAAATCTTCAAACATCTTTCTTTTTGTTTGGTTTTTTAAACCCTAGAAAATAGTTTTATATTCAGAATTCAATAAAATTGAAACGTAAGTTTTAAAAAATTTGAACAACAACAAAAAAAAGAAACACAGAAAATGATAAAAAGTAGGCGTTGAAAAAGAAATTAAAACATCTGACTTTTTATTTTAAAGAATGCCACATAAAAATAAATATGCGTCAACGTTATTGTTTTTTTTCGAGACGTTTGAGAAAAAAATCTTTAAGCTTTTGACCAAAAGCTTGTAAGCTGTTGCTACTGCTGTTGCAAAGCATCAATTTCAGCAGCAACAGCAAAAAAGGCTAAAATTAAAAGAAGGGAGATTTTTTCATTTCCAGCTGTTTGTAAGTATATAACATTTTTTCTTCTCTCTCTCAACATCGTCATCATCGTTATTCATTGCTGCAGGAAATGGAAAAAGGGAAAGGAGAAGAGAAAAATTATAGGGAACAAAGAGAAGGCAGTAACATTGGACCTTTTATTTTGCGCACAAAAAAAGTAGAGAAAGTTTTTTCTTCCTCGTGATGGTTCCGGTTATTTTTTTAGAAAAAATTTGAAACAAGTACGGGGTCCTTGTCTAGTCTAGGACTGACTGATTGCTTTCTTTTTTTGTTCATCTTGAAAAAAAGAGAAGCAAAAGTATGTGTACAAAAAGAGCTGTACCCCCTTAAGCAACAAAAAGAAGAAGATGATTTAAAAAAGGGTTCATTCTTTATTGATGGCTTTTACTTTCATCTTTACAAGCAGAAAACAATTTAAATCAAATAAATTTTTTGGTGATAACACATTGAAAGAAAAGGTAAGAAGAAAGAGGAAGGGAAATGGCCTTCACTTTTTTGATGGAACATTGCAGCAGAAAAAAATGGTTTATTGTTGCTGCTTTTTATACACAATTTTTTGGACCTTTTGAAAAAAATGGGTAAACAAATTTGTTTTAAACATACGCAACAAAATAAATAATAGAAACAAAATAATATGGAAACGGTTCACACACACCCATGCATGGGCCAATTTATAATAAAAGCTGTTATTTTGAACCTTAAAAATAATTCAAAAACAAAAAAAGGTGGCAAAATTCTTGACTGAATATTGTTAAACATACCACACCACATGATGACGATAGATAACGAACACCCCTTGTTTGTTCATGGCCCTAAAATGGCCAAATGTAATGAATGCCCTAGGGCGATGAAATGAGATACCAAAAAATTGATTGATTTTTATTGTTTCTGTTAACATTGAGATCACAAAAGTCTGTAGAAACAAAATGCCTATTTTCAACAAAAAAGAAAGAAAGAAGGAATTAAAACTTATAATACAGAATAACATTACAGTAATATACCGGAAAAAGAAAGAAAAAAGAATGTATAGGAATAAGAAAAAGAGGAACCCATAAAACAATTTTGAACAAAACATTTAAATTTTTTAATCACATGTATATCCTTTTCCACCATATGGTTTTCGTCGAGGTACACGTTCACAGACATCAAAGGTTAACCGTAAACATGAAATTTCATTTTCGTACGTGAGCCATGGAAGATATTCATCTCTTTAAAAGTTTATTAAGTAATAAAGATTTTTTGAAAAATGCATAATTTGGTATTTATTTTTATTATATATTTAAATATAATTTTTGCATATTTAAATTATATAATTTGTTTAATGTTATCTCATAAAATAACTATTAAAAATCTGGTCGAAATGTTTGGGGGTTTTACAAAAGACTGTAACTTTTTCGTTCTAAGATCATACGAGCGTACAAGTAGTAAAGTATGATATCCAAATGATAAAACTTCCGAAATTAAAATATAGTTACATCGAAAAGAAATCAAAAACTTTTGAGCATTACTGTAATTTTAAATGGATTTTTATAAATATTTATATTTAAATGTTTTTGATGACTCAAAGGGTTTAAAGTTTTATCCAAAAATCCTATTCAAAAATTGTTACGTCATAAAAGAATTGCCTTTGATCCTAGTGTTTGTTACTTTAAGTTTGATTCGGCAAACTATTCAAAATCGGAACAGTTTTTAAATACTGCAATTTCAATTTCGAAATTTTGTTTTTGATTTTCTCAAACAAATTATGTTCAAATTCGAACCAATTTTGGCATTTTGAAATAGAATCTTTCAAATTTTTACAAATTTTGAACATAAAAGGTAATTGTTTTTAAAAAACAAAATAAAATGCAACATACTTGTGCCAAATATTTTTGCGATATTCGATATACCATTGTTGAAACTTTTCAAATTGCCCTCGATTAATATCCCATGTTCGACGACGCTCTTCCAATTCTCTCAAAACTGTCTTTTCAATTTGTGCTTCTTTTGTTTCCTTTTTTCTCAAAACTCCACCTGTTGCATTATAGGCCATTCGAATCTTTGCTATTACAGTACCCTATAAAAATTACATACTGTAACCAAAGGTTTTTTTGGATAGGAACTTACATAACCAATTTGTTGAAGAGATTGCAGAGCGCCTTTATAATCCGATTTATCCGATTGTAAGAAATCCATCTGACAATCTCCATCTGTATCAAATGCGGACCAATCATTAAAACAGAACTCTTTTCGAAATGTATAATATCCAGCTTTTCGAGGGCAATTAAGTCCTTTAAATTGTTCCGCAAATCCGCCATCATTATTTGAGGAGGTTAATTCATCTCGATCAATCGCTTGTAAACTTTCACAAATGTCACAATAATAACTACAAAAAAAATAGGTTAATATTCATTTTAATACTGTAATCGTTTTCGTTTCAAGAAAAAAACTAACCAATTATTACCGTAACCCCCGCAGCCGTTACTTGATGCATTTTGACATTTAACATCTCCAAATTCTTTAACATTTAACCATTGATATTCACTTTTTGCAAAGAAACTATTTGAAAGGACATCATGATGGTCATGAACTCGCATATTCCGAATTTCCAGTGTAAAACATCCCGGAAATTTCACAACTGCAGGTTTAATATGAACTTGTCGGGGATCGATATCAACTAAACGCTTTGCATCCGGACGAGCTGGAAAAGAAAAGAAATAGAAAAAGGGAAAAATTGATTGAAGAATATTATCACGTGACATGTTTAAAAAAGAAAAGAAACTTACTGCAAGAAGAATCAGCCCGACCCGGGATTAACCAAATATCCTGGTAATGGCATTGATTTCGAACTTTTGTTCTGACTGAATGTGAATTACTTGCTTGAATCCGAGCTCGACAAGCTGGATCAAAGACATCACATTGAAGGGGATCGGCACATGAAATCTGCACAATAAAAGCTAAAGTTGTTGCAACAAAAAATACGCAAAAATTCAGCATTTTTTAAAAAAGTATCTACTTCTTTTGTTCAGGAAAATAATTTCCCCGTTGTTTGAGAGAAACAAATACTTTCTTTTTTTTGAAATTATTTATGTCTATAATAAATGGTATATATATTTTCTAGAATCTATTTGATACTTTTAGAAAATGAACACTACTGAAACATGAAATTGAGATAGAAAAGATGAAAGTGAAAGAGAGAAGGTGGGTACAAATATTTTTTTATGTGACGTCACAAACTTTTCAAGGGTATCTTCTATAGTATGTGATAATAATTTTTGGGGGTAGGACTTTTGTAATAATTGCAATAAAAAATAAAAATAGATAAAATAGAATTTTCAAAGAAAAAGAAAAAAAACTTCAAAAACATCGATCAAAAACATTATTTTTTTGAAACACAATCAAAAAAGAGATTTCTTTTTTTTCATGATTTTTGAACATCATCAAAAGGCATTCAAGCATATATATGAAAATATTCTTCTCTGATTCCATGTATGTACAAAAAGAGTTTTCCGGAAAAACAAAATATTTTTAGTCATCATCATGTAGTTGGGAGAAGGTGAAAAAGAAAGAGGGAGACAGAAAGAAAGAATTGGAATCAAACATGATTCTATTTTTTTTATTTTTTTGGCATGTTTGTCGTCTTCCTCTGTACAAAAAAATGAATGTTGCTTCACAGAACAGAAAAAAAATATATAAAAGCAAAAACATCACAACCAGTCAAAAGTGGTTAACTTTTTGTGACAACTTCTATTATGTATGTGCCCGCGATAATTCAAACAATTTTTTTATTTCAAAAAACGAGAAATTTTTTCTCCCTGTCTTTCTTCTTCTTCCCTTTTTTGGCGTCAACGTTTTTGCCACTGAGAATATCAAAAAAATAGAAGTTTGTAAAAAAAGTTGCGCGGGGTTGGGGTGTCATCATCATCATTCGACATTCTGTTTCCAATCTTCGTCGTCGATGTCTACACGTTCCTTCCTTCTTATTTCTTCTTTTGCTTCGTTTCTTTCCCTGCTGCGCCACACTTTTATTATTTCACACATGTGAAAAAAGAAGGAAGGAAGAAAAATAATCAAAAAAATCATGATCAACTATAACATACTGACTGACAATTGCGTTCTAACAACACACAAAGAACTTTTTCTTCTTCTTTTTTTTTTCATCTTTTAATTCATTTTCCTGTTATTTTATTGTTGTCTGTTTTTCATATTTTTTTGAGAAAAAAAGTTTCAAATCAGAAATACAAAAAAGTTACAAAAAACCACTTTTTAAAAATTTAAAACTTTTTGTTACTAAAAATATGCATTGTTAAAATACAGGATACTGTAATGGTAAAAGGCATCCTTATCAAAACAATTTCAATTTACAGAAATCAGCTAAATTATTTTAAATTGCATGTCAAAATGTGTGTCTTACTATAACATGTTTAAAAAATGAAGAGCTTTGAAATATGTATAATTTTACTACCGTAATAAAATTAACAAGTCATCAATTTTCATCATAGAAATAAACGTGAATAAAATTTTGTTCTGTCAAAAAGGAAAATTTACAATAGCAATAATATAGGATACGGTAATGGTAAAAAGCGTTTACAATGATAGTTTAAATGAAAGATGTAAGCTACCGTAACCACCTTTAATTTTTTGAATTTAAAGAAAACAGCATGAAAAAATAAATGATACTTTAAGGTGCTTTAAAAGAATTTTAAATACTAATAACATTACCGTATCTGAAACAATCTCAAAAATTATAACAAAAGATACCAGTAAAAATAGTAGAAAATCATTTTGAGGTTTGTTACTTATTTTTTGCAACATCAAGCATATCCTGGGCTGGTTTCTAGAATTTCAATAATTAATTATTATTTTTACAGTAATAAAAAACCTGTAAATCAGTTGTTTCAACCCATTGCAAGAATGATCGTGTAACACTTTGATAATCTTTATCATCGAAAGTTTTTGAAAAATTTTCAAAACAGCTATCCAAGAATTTCTCCAACATTTCAACCTGCAGAGGAGCTTCTGGCTTTGAATCCATTGAAAATGATTCATATTGTTGGGCAATTAATTCCAAAGCGGATAACTGTGTCTGCATTTTACTGAGTTCTTCTTCATCTTTTTTAATTTCATCATTTAATTGTTTAACATAATCTGCTGCCCGGAATAAAATTGCTGTAAAGTATTTATTAAAAGATTTTTATTATTGAATTTTAACAAACCAGCATTGGTAGTTTTACATCCCACAAAAGAAGAATTTGCAGGTAATAAATCTTTTAAATCATTGTAACCAGTCTAAAAATTTAGGTAATAACTATATGTGAAATCTGGATACAGTAGGTAATGAAGGTAATGAAAATGTTACGAAAAGGATGTACAATTTATTAGTTTAAGTAAAATGTAATATTGTTGAATTTGATAAACAAATGTATTCGAACGACAAATTAAAACTTACATTAATAGCCTCTCGTCTTTGTCTTTCACATCTTAGATGAGTGGCTTTCTTTCGATCCGATTGATTCATAACAAAAAAAATTAAATAATTAAATTTTTTAAATTAAACTTTTTTGGCTATTTCAAAGACTTTCAATTTAGACAATTGTTTTCCTTTATCATATGATAAAATTGGCAAAGTGTTCTGAATACAAATTTGGCAATGAGAGAACAAAAGAAAATCACAGTTCTTGAAAAATTTTGAGTGCGCAAAAATTTGAAATTTGTAAAAGCTTTAATAAATTATTTTTTGTAATTAAACGTTTGTATGCTTCAATCATTTATACTTATCGATTTGCAACATTTGAATCTCTAGAATGACCTCTTGGTGGTCGCGAAAAGAACATACAAAATCTGATTTTGAGAGTTAGTTTACACCTTTTTTTTCATATGCAGGTTTTTATTTATAATAATCTTTCAGACGGCTTATTTAATTTATCAAAAATACGAAAAACAGGTCATAACAAGACTGCTCTTTCTGATATTGTGATACCGGTGACGAAAGTTGAAGAAAAAGAACATTTGAAACCAGAAGACAAATTTACACGAAAAGTTCGACAAACTTTTTTACACCCACTTGGTCCTGAAAATCTTCTTGAAGGTGTTCGAACATATTTTGCAAGTAACACTCAGGTAAGCATTTTTGTAAGCTTAAACTTTTTTGTATACTAATTTATTTCAGAACGTTGATCCTACAGCTCTTTACAATTATCAACAGCTGCTAAAGCATACTCCAGAGCCTCATTGCCATTTAAAAGAAAAAGAAGTACGTGAAGAACGTGATACATATCAAAGATCTTCGACAAGTACCCCAAAGTTTGTGCTGCACAAAAAGAAGAAACAACCTTCTGTGATTGAACTTTCTACAACAACTCCAAATCATAGCTGCATTGATTTTGGAACTCGTGATCAATATCAACATTTGATTGAAAATACTTCAAAAGTTTGCTCATTTGAAGAAGAAAAACGAAATTCATTAAACGAAAGTGGGTTCAACAAGCTATTTGATTCATCAAAAGTATCTTCAAAAGGACAAAAAAGAAAAATGGGTAATTTTACATCAATTTTTCGTCGATCAAAAAGTCCATCACGAGTTTCTCATGATAATCCTGATATTGAAGTTTTGGAGCAATACGTTGATGCTTTGAAAATTCAAACAACTGGACGTAGTCATTTACCACCTGGTTGTAAGCTTGTCCCATATGATGATTCCATTATAATTCCAAAGGATGACGACAGTGTTCCAGAAGTAATTGATTATAGGTTTGTATTCGTCTATTTCAAATAATAATTATCCATTCTTAAATATTTTTTAGCTTTATTGATAAACATTATTTTCCTAAAAGAGAAACAGTTACAAGAAGTTACGAAGTTCAACCATTTCCAGTTGATAATGAAATCGTGCAAAAAGGCTTAAATAATACAAAGATTTATGAAATTGATGTAAAACGCTCTCTACGTGAATATCGATACAAACAAGAAGATATTCTTCGAAAAGCTGAACGTGAAAAACATGAATCACATGGATATATACTTGAACACAACAGATATCTTCATGAAATTGAAAATGAAATTAAATCAAGAGATCGAATCGGAGCTGAAAATATTGTCGTTGATTATCCTAAAGGAAGTGATTCATTCCCAGGTTTGTTCTGATTTTTATAAACTTATTAATAATATTTTCTTTTAGCACTTCCGGCAGAAGCAGAAGAATTAATTGGAAGAGCTTGGCAGCGACATGCCAATGAAGATGAAGTTTTTGTTGATACCTCGTCAGTAAAGATCACAAGAAAAGATCTCAAAACTCTTCATGGCTTAGATTGGTTGAATGATGAAGTGATCAATTTTTATTTAAATTTGGTGGTTCAACGATCAAAAGAAGATACATCATTGCCAAAAGTAATTTACATAAATAGTATACTGTAATATACATCACTATATTTTTAGGTATATGCATTTCAAACATTCTTTTATGCATCTTTAACGGGAAAAGGTTATGCATCTGTAAAGCGATGGACAAGAAAGGTTGATATTTTTGCATATGATTTATGGATTGTTCCTGTTCATTTAACTCATCATTGGTGTATGGCAATCGTGGATATTCAGAATCAACGAATCGAATATTATGATTCTATGCTTGGAAATAATCGACAAGTTTTTGAAGTTTTATCGTAAGTTTATTTGATTGTTCAAATACCGTAATTACTGTACCTATTTTAGATCATATATTTCTTGTGAAATGAAGGATAAAAAGAAGCAAGATATCAGCACAGATGGATGGGAACGAGCCTGCCGAAAAGATATTCCAACTCAACAGAATGGTTCTGATTGTGGAATGTTCGCCTGTAAATTCGCTGAATATGCATCTCGTCGAGCTCCAATTGATTTCAATCAAAAACATATGCCATATTTTCGAAAAAGAATGGTCTGGGAAATTTGTCAGCAAAGACTTATGTAATGAGTTTTTTATTTTTGTTGTTTACAATGTTCAAACTTTGTAATAAAAAAATTATAACTAAATTTTATTGTTGTTTTTACTTTTTTTAATGGTATACACCGCAAGTTTTTTTAAAAAAAACGGCATTTTCAACAAAAATGAATGCCACAATTTTTTCGGCGAAATGTATACATTTTTTGCAAAAACCTTTTCATTAGTTCAATGAACCAAAGAGCTTAATTACAGAGGTTTGAGATAGTTTTACGATTAATTTACTATCTCAAATCGATCTCAGCACCCTTGTTTACCTCTTGTAGATGTTTTATATCATAAGATGAAGTTCAACCGATTTGCCATCAAAAAGCAATAATTGCTTTAAAAAATCGTGAAATGAAAATCCTTATATTTGTTATTTTTGCCTCTTTTGAGGCTTGAAATACATTTACATAGTATCACAAATCATATATATATACTATATTCCAGGTACTGTATATATGCTTGTTGTATTTTCAGGTGTTTCTCTACAGATTTCCGCATTAATGTCTCTTTTTAAAGATGAAACATTGGTCATTAGTCGGCAAAATCACATCTTTGACAAAAGAAGATTTTTGACTAAAATGGGCTTTTTTTACATACCCGTGCAATTTTTTTGCACTTGCAACGACATGGTTGTCATATTGCATCATTATGATTTTTAAGCTGAATAAGGGTGTGTGTGTCTGTGAAATCTTTAGTTATAGTTTCAAAGACAACATTTAACCGAAGAGAAAAATTATTAAACGTTGAATAGAAAAATCAATTTTGACTGTTTCTTGCGTTTTTAACTAAACGTTTACAAATAGAAATAAATTTAATTTTTGAGTTTTTTTTAATTAATTAATATTAACAATTTTTTATCATTTTTACGTGTTTATTAAACACCATAAATATAATGATAAAAATGAATTTAGATGGCATCAAAAGATCGTTGCATATATCTTAAGGATAAGCAAGATTTGGCTTTAAAGAATTCACCCGATATTTACAACAATTTCACTCTGATTAAAAGTCATAAATGTATTACAGCACCTGATCATAAACGCTCAAAAAGTGTTGAAATTGGAAAAAGAAAAAGCTTAAATTACGGTAAAAAATAAAAAGGCTGCAGTCTTTAAAAAAGATAAACATTCTTTCAATATTTAAAAAAGTAATCTGTAAATTAATTTAGAAGTGTATCTTATTACCTATATTGTATAGTTTTCTTACTTTAATAATACCTGTAAAACTCAGTAAAAAAGGACTGCAGTCTTAACAAAAGCGTTAGATGTGACTGAAAAAAGAACTTCACAAAAAGATGACATTTCATTGAAAACTTTTTACAAGATTTGTTCAAAGGATACTTTTAATACAAATTATAATGATGATAAAAAAGAAACAAAAAAATTTTCAAGCTCAAATAAAAGCAGTAGCAGCACCCTTTCACTTCATATCGCAGCTTATGAAAATTTTGTTGAAGCTCGATTTACTGATCCTCTTGCCGACAAAGAATTTAAAAAGAATGATAAAACACTCATACAAAATCCAGAAAAACAATTGGTATTATTCAATATAAAATTATGCCTTACAATCTCAAGATTGTGATTTAATATTTTTACAGGACCGATTAGAATTCCCAAGGCAACAAGAAAATGAGCCCTTTAAACCCGAAGTTCAACAATTTGCAGCATCCCAGAAATTATTTACGCCACTTCAAGAACCATTTACTTCTCCAAATGTTCCACAGCCTTTGGTTGCTCAAATGCCTCGAGCGGTTAGTTTTTCGTAAATACAGGGTGATTCAAGAAAAAGTCCGATTGTAAAATCCTTATAACTTTTTAAATTTTTAAGTTAAGAAAAATTGATAGTACCATTGGACTCAGTTTCGGTTACCATTTATAATTATCTAAAAAAATTTAAAAAATAAAAACTTTTTTTTTCGAATTTCACGTACTCCCCCCTGTGGAAAAAAATCATTTTTAGATCTGTTTCACCTTTTTTCACTTTTTTTTTCATTCACTTTCTTCGAAAACAAAGAATATGCAAAATTTCCTATTGTTAAAACATACTGAATGATAAAAAAGTGAAAAAAGGTGAAACAGATCTAAAAATGATTTTTTTCCACAGGGGGGAGTACGTGAAATTCGAAAAAAAAAGTTTTTATTTTTTAAATTTTTTTAGATAATTATAAATGGTAACCAATACTGAGTCCAATGGTACTATCAATTTTTTCTTAACTTAAAAATTTAAAAAGTTATAAGGATTTTACAATCGGACTTTTTCTTGAATCACCCTGTATATTTACTAAAGTAGTTTAAAACTTTTTCTACCGTCAAAGGGCTGACCAGATATTATGTGGTACAAAAATCGTGAGGTTTAATCCTACCGATCTAATAGATAATGTATTTTTGGCCTTTTTTGCTTAACATCGAAGCGGCGTAATGAAAGACATCGATACCCTCACCCTACCCATCATTTGTATTACGGTATATCTGGACAGACCCAAACGTTTTTAAACGAGAATTTTTTTCTTTGTTTGGCAAAGTGCAACCGATATCATTTGAGAGTTTTGTTGCACTTTTTTAAGATTCCTTAAAAATTTTCAAGATCTTTTTTGTTTCAAAAATGCAAGTTGAATATGTAAGCTCATTTTTATTTTAGTTAAACCTTTTAATTTTTGTCATAATCATCTTTTTAAATTTCAGCATCAACCTGAATGGTTGCTCAAATTTGATCACTTTTATTTTGCTGAACTTCCAAAGAAGAAGAAAAGTGATAAAAAAGCTTTTGGCGAATTTGTTAAAAATGTTAAAGCTGTATTAACTCGAGGATGGGATGGAAGAGTTGAAGAAATGGAGATTTATAATGCTGGAATAAATCCATCAACAAAGAATCAACGAGCTCTGATTGGTGTTAAGCTTACTGCGGATTGGGATAAAGCAATCACCAAAGGCCCTGAAGCTAATACCCCAGAAGCAAAAGAATTTCGAAGTTTTTATGGAGAGAAATCAGAGATGAGAAAGTTATTGGATGGTTCAATTCGAGAAGCTGTAATTTGGTACAACAATGAAGATCCAACGAGTTCAGCCATCAAAAAACAAATTCTGGCAACAATTGCAAATTTTGTTCTTGCAAAGTTGGTTTTCCTTCTTCAATAGCAAACATTAATAGCTAACTTTAGGCATTATGCACCAGTTAAAATTCATTTTCGTCATTTTAATTGGAATAAATTGGTTACTGAAATATCAGAATATGGAAAATGTTCAAGTGCATTTGAAAAGCTTGCAACTGCAATTCGTGATATTAAAGGCTTCCCGTTGGCTGTTTCAACCATTTATTGCACTTCACCATTTTATCGTCGAACTGAAGCTTTTCCACCTCTTGACAGATTCCTTTTCACCAATTCCAAGGCTTCCAATGTTGGTGAAGATGGTGTGGCTCGGATAGCTTTGGAATTTGAAGATGATGCCATGGATGGTACAACTGCAGTTGCAGTTCGACATGCTCCATATTTTACTCCTGCTTTATCAGGTTATTATTATGACAGAATTATTGTATTTAATTTTTTTCTGTTTTAGTAATGCTAACGTTGGAACACAGCAACAAATTTGGGGATACTCCACAAATTATTGCAAAATTCAAAACTGCATTTTACATCGAATTAGCTCAACGATTGAAAGATGACCACAGCATTTTTGCTGTTGCAACTGAAAAGAATCTTTACGTCACAATCGTATGTTTCTTCATCTTGTTTGTTCATTATCATATCCTAATTTTTAGGATAATATTGCTTTTGATGTTGAAATTGGACAAACAAAAGAAATTGCAATTGCAAAACGGTTGGAAAATGAAAATAAGCATGCACTTATTCCTGTTGGGGGTGATTGGAAAACTTTGAAGCATAAAATTGAATTCCTTCCACAAATGAGTAATCAAATTACTGGCCTTACTCATCGATTCTCAGCTTTTGCGGAAACATGTCAATTATTTAAGAAATTTCTTGCTTCTCATTTCTTGCTTGAACATTTTGATGATATTGCTGTGGAATTAATTGTTGCGAATGTCTTTTTAACTCTTGATTCAGAACGTGGAAATCCACCTTTGTAAGTTTCTTAAACATTGCATGTCTCATATACAGTATTGTCTTCTTAAGGGATCCATTCTCTGGTTTTACGCATATCCTTCATCTTTTAACTTCTCATGATTTTGCTCGACAACCATTATTTATTGATTTCAATGGTAACCTTGATTCTGAAAAGAAAGAAGCAATGATGAAACATTTTATAAATGCTCGTCCAGTGTTGCCACCCTTGATTCTTTTTACCAGTGATGATGAAAGTGGTATCCGATTTACAAAGAATGGACCTGAGATGATTGTATTTTCGCGTCTTTTGGAGATATCTTCATGTGCTTTATTGATTATTAAAAAACATTTGGAAGGTGTTATTGACACAAATCTTAAGGTATATTTTTTGATCTCTGCTTTTTATTGAATTTTCCGATTTCCGGTTAGTTTTGATGGGAATTATATTTTCTTTTTAAAATTATAAAATTTATGGGAAATTTTTAAGGATAAGTCTTTTCAGTATTCCAGGATCTAAAAAATTTTAAACGTTAACCTTTTGAGCCCATAAATGTTATTATAGTTCTGTTTATTAATTTTAAGCATATTAAGTTCCGAGAAACACGTTCCCAAAACGCTGAATTCATTTTAAATACATTTACTTTCACATTTTAGTCCATCTTCTTTTCGCAAATGGAAGGCTTTGATGTTGTTATTGAATTTCATAAAGAAGCAATTTGTTTTGGATCATTTGGCTACAATTCTGGAAAAGAAATTATTTCAAAAATGAAGAAACCGAAATTGGAAGGTATCTTGCCAATTGTCAACTTTAATCCTCCAATGAAGCTTCTTGATGAATTAAAAGTTTATTTTGGTAATATTGCTTTATTTTTCTATGATCGTTACGGTGGAAAATCAATTGGAGTTTTGTTTCGTCCTGATTTCAAGAAAAGTTCTGCTGAATACAAAGTTAATAGAACTTATTGCCGAAAAAATACTAAAGAAGGTTTAACCCCAAATATTGAAGAATTTATGGAAACTGTTCAAATTCTTGGAGCAGGAATTGTTTCGAATGTTACGTTATGTCAAAAATGACATGTTGTTTAATTTTGTTGATTTTTTACAGTTGTTGTTTTGAAAATAAAATAGTTTATACTTATATTTTTCAGCAATATTTTCAAAATGATTTTGTGGTGGTTGCTCGGATCACTCATTTGATGCATAAACTCTGAATTGACCAAAAACCATTTCTATAATAGCTAATGCCTTCTTATTTTAATTTATGGTAGTTATTTAATATAATCAAAAACTGTATTTAAAATGTTGTTGCTGTAGTTACAGTAACATTTTGAAAAGAAATTGTTCTTCTTTCCATTTCAGTCAACATTTTCTTAAATTCTTGAACTTGATGGGTCATTTTTAATGCCATTCTCCGAGTTTCAGTAATTTCTTAACTTTCAATCGGTTTGGTATCCATAATTTGGATAACTATAATTTCCAAAAAAAGAAAAAGATCAAGGCTTTTATTTATCAGAGAACTACTTAAACATTTGTAATTTTATCTTCAAAACTAAATCGATCCATGGTTCGATTTATGAAGAAGTCTTTATAATTGGTTTTTTTAAAGTTTTTCAACAAAAAAGAAGAAATAGTAGCAGTAGTAAGGATGGCCGCGGGCCGACAAAGCCCGGGCTTGAGCCCAGCCCGGCCCGGCCCGTACGGGCTGGGCCGGGCTTTTGATTTTACCAAACGGGCCGAGCGGGCCTGAAAAATTTTAGAAAAAATACAGGTAAAACGGGCCCAAGCCCGGGCTTGGGCCCGGGCCGGCCGGGCCTGTACGGGTCGGGCCGGGCTTTTGATTTCACGGGCCGGGCCGGGCCGGGCTTTGAAAAAATGGGCCCGTGTCCATGCTTAAGCAGTAGCAGCCACAAAAAGACATCAGATTGTGTTTTTTTCTTTCCATCTTCTTGTTTTAATTTCATCACTGGAAAACTTTAAAAAAACCAAAAGGCAGAAACTGTTTCAGAATCAAAGGAACGAAAAAGTTTTTTGAACTTTGTTTTTGATACTGTAATCCTAAAAATTCAAATGCACCTCAACAAAATGGCTTGATAAACCTTGTAGGACTTTTGATAAAAATGTTAAAAATAGTCTTAAAGGGACTGTCGCAGTGCTGCCTGATTTAGCCAAAAGTGGTTTTAACACGAAAAAAAAGCAATGATAAAGAATGCGTTGTTTGTTGTCTTCGTCCGTCAAAAAAAGAAAAAAAAACTGACTGAGACAGTCCCTTTAAAAACATAACCCAGAAAACATTATACTAAAAGGTAAATTACTGTATTCCTGAATATTTGACACCCGGTTCCTGATCATATTCTTCTTTGCAATGATCTTTTGTTTCTTCTATCTTTTTTGGTATGCTGTAGTTTATTGTTTTCGGTCAAGACAAGGGTCTACTTATTTATTTATTTATTTATAACCTTTTATCTGTCACGCAGGACGAAAGGGGACATATTATGACACCACAAATTAGTTAAACAAAGTGATAACAATTCAATATATTTTTTATTTGTGAATTTGGTGAAGTCATCCATCCATCGAGTAGGCGGTCTTCCAATTGGACGTTTTTTGTTTGGGATCCATTCAGTCAGCTTTCGGTTCCAGCGGTCATCAGGAAGTGTCATCAGCTTTTTGAGATAATTCCATAGGGTCTACTTAAGATTTCAAAAACTGGATGCATGTGTTACGGTTTTTTGCTTGATAAATTATAATTTAATTTTAAACGACATTGTCTGAAATAATGATGTGCATGTAATCGTTACATGCACATAATTTATCTGACTTCTGCAGCACCTCTAATTTCGATTTCACTGATTATTCTGGAAAGTTATGGTTTTTCTTTATACAAATTTTAATGTTTATGAATTTCAAAAGTTTTTAAATGGATATTTCTGAAAGTTTCATCATAAAGTTTTGGTGTTGTAGAAAAAATATTTTTTTAAATTGGATCTGTCTACAACTGATTTTTTGTAAAGATAAAGTTTTTCTATTTTTGTGCAAATTTTTAGTTTGCTGTTTTTGCTCGGTCGTGATTTTGTGGTCGCTTTTTATTTTGTTGTTCCCCAAAATCGAAAAATTTGTTTGGTTTTAATTGTCCTATGAAATTTCGTATTAATTTTTGGGAAATAATTTTAGATGGCCACAAAAGAAAACCAATTGTTATTCAAACAACTTTCTTTACATAATCAATCTCAAATTGATGAAAGCTTTAAATGTTCCATTTTCAATTCAAATCATAACTTTAAATGCTGTGATGTGGTACCTTTACATGTTCAATCTTTCAGCAAATCAAAAAAATTTAAACAATTCAGTAAACAAAAAACTGCAATTTTATAAAATTCATACAAATTTTTTATACGAATTTACTGTATTTTATTTAGCTTGGGAGTAACGAAAAAAATGTTTCGCTGCTTGTGTTTTTAAAATTTAATATCAGGTCGTTCCAAAAGTTTTGAGCGTTTTTTCTATGGCAGAACACTTTGCCAACTGTAAAAAACGCTCAAAACTTTTGGAACTACCTGATACCTAACTTTTCAAAAAAATCTTTAAGAATGGTCTCTGGCAAAAAAAATTTTAAGAAATAGTTTTTAAAAAAGTTAATTTAGTTAAATATGTCGGAGACCAATGAAAATTGTTTTTTCACAGTATTATCCGAATGCTGTATTTTGACCTTAACTTTACATCTAAATGTCAGATTTTTTGTGTCGTGTGGAAAAATGCAAATCATCAAACCATGAAAAAAAATTATTTAAAAAATTTTTAGCCGGGTTCAAAATCGGGCACACCATGCTTTTTGAATTATTCCTAAATAAAATGTCTGTTTACTACCATAATGTTTATTTGAAGCAGATAAAATATTTTTATTAAAAATGCAGCAAAATTTGTAATGTTAGATGATACTGTAATCGATACCCACAGTAGCAAAGGATGGAATAAATCATCAAAAGATTTCTGTTTACAAATTTCAAAGAATCCATGTTTAAATAATGAAGTCAAAGATGAAGGACGAAAGCGTTGGATGAATGATAAGAATAATTGTTCAAATACAAAAAATAATAGCACCTTATCACTTCATATTGCCGCATATGAAAATTCTTTTGATGCTTCAAATGAAATTGAAGATTTACCAAAGAAATTTGCAGCAACAAAAGTTTCAAATTCTGGTCTTGATTTTCAAGCAAATCAAGTAAGTTTTTTGTTTTATTTTACCAGTATACATTATTGGTGTTATTACAGGGTTACTG
Source organism: Panagrolaimus sp. LJ2414 (assembly GCA_024447195.1). Lineage (NCBI taxonomy): Eukaryota > Metazoa > Nematoda > Chromadorea > Rhabditida > Panagrolaimidae > Panagrolaimus > Panagrolaimus sp. LJ2414. The sequence goes on along the minus strand of JAMRXY010000048.1, from coordinate 1,454,960 downwards.
TAACTTTGAGTTTCCTCGACAAATGGAAGATCTTGAACCTACAACCCCGCAAATTATGGAATTTAAAGCATCTCAAAAGTTGCTTTCACCAAATCCAGATATTTCACCAAAACAATATCGGACACTTCTTGGTCAGTTTTTGTAACTCATTTGTTTAATTATGATCAGTAATGTGCACCTCCTTCTTTTCGATAAGTTTTTAAAAAGTCTCTTTTTCCATTCATCGAATTCCACATTACTGTACTGTTTTTTAAATTATCCAAACATTTTGTAATTTAAAAAGTCACGCTTTTTATAAAATGTTTGATAATTTTAATTGTAGAAATTGTAAAAAAATGGTTTTGAAATTTTGAAATGTTTTTTTAAAACAGACGTGTTTAATAAAAAATGGCCTTGCAACGAAAATATTTTTTTGCTTCACATTTTCAAAAATTTAAAGTTTCAATTGTTTGATCAAACAAACTTTGCGCAAAGTTAAAAATTGGCGAAAGTTTATTCAGATTTCCATGATCATCCGTGCTTCTTGTTTTATTACATTTTTTACAAGAAAGATTTTTTAGGAATGGTTGATACAAAAGCAGAAGAAAAAATGGATGAATTGGTGAATCTTATGCATACAAGCAGTTCATTGAATGACTACTCGGCAACAGAAAAGCATCCACGTTATGATAATTATAAAAATGTTGCAAAAGTTGCCACAAGTCAAAAGGAACGTCGTGAAGAGCATCGTGAACGTCAACGAATTCGTCGAAATGATGCATATAATCGTCAACGGCCAATGCTTGAAGATGATGATGAAGAAGATGAAATTGAATACATCTCTGCTTCAACAACAACATCTCCATCATCTGCAATGGAAGCTGAAGAAGAACGTATTAATCCTTTTCATCTTCAACGAAAGGCGGCTATTTGCAAAAGATATAAGGATCAACTTATGCTTAGTGAATGGCTTATTGATATTCCAAATGAATTACATGGATCTTGGACAATGGTCGCATCACCAAAAGGAAAACGATGTCTCGTTGTTGCTAAAGATGTTAGTTTTTATTTATTTTAAACTAATAATGTTACACAGTATATCTTTTCGATTTTGATCCAAATAATATATATCGTATTCGTCAAAGATTTTCATGTAAACCTTTTAGCCTAACGGTTTTAGATGTCCATGAATCGAAATGCCGCCTTCAGCTTTACCGTTCAGTGGAGCTGTAGTTTGCATTTTGGATCCGTTGGCAGTTTAAGAATCATAAAATTATTTTTGAGTAACAAAGGAATACTTAAAAATATATTTTCGATTCCTAAAAGACATACTGACATCGTTCTTTGTTAATGCCAAAATCAAACTAATAAAAATTCACTTTTAGGGTTTTACAAAAGTCTACAGCAAACATGGATTTTGTGTTGATCAATTCAAAAGTGGTATTCCAGGTGGTGGAGCTGCAGGTCGTGGAAAGACTATTCTTGATTGTATTCGTCATCCAAAGAATAAGAAACAATTTTACATCCTTGATCTCATTTATGCTAATATGATGTCATTTTGTGAAGTGGAAGCTGCTGTTCGATTAAATCAACTCGAAGCATTGGCGGAAGAAGTTGTAATTAATTCTCAAAGAATGCGGGGCAACAAAATTCCAATCTTTACCGTTCCACCTCGATGCCCTTGTACCGTTGAAGAAATGACAAAGATGATGGCAGAACCAATGAGCTTTGAACTTGATGGGTTGCTTTATTACAGTAATGATGGATGGTATACACCTGGATATACACCTTTGGTTGGATGGCTTGAACCTTGGATGCTTCCAGAAGTCCTTGAAATTCCTGTTCATGAAAGTTATGAAAAGAAAGATAAAAGTTTGCCATTGAAAGAATATGTTGATGCCTACAATGATAAGCATAATCATCATTATGTTCATGGAAAGCCATGGGAAAAGAAAGATGCAGAATCTTCAAAAGCAGAAACCGAAGAAAATGAAGAACAAATTGTTGTTGATTGAAATTAATAATTGTATGTTTTTTATTGTACATTTTAAAGATTTCTATTGAATAAAAAGTATAATAACAATTACAAAAGCCTTTGCTGACAAATTTCCCAGACCATTCTTTTCCGAAAATATGGCATATGTTTTTGATTGAAATCAATTGGAGCTCGACGAGAAGCATATTCAGCGAATTTGCAGGCGAACATTCCACAATCAGAACCATTCTGTTGAGTTGGAATATCTTTTCGGCAGGCTCGTTCCCATCCATCCGTGCTGATATCTTGCTTCTTTTTATCCTTCATTTCACAAGAAATATATGATCTAAAATAGGTACAGTAATTACGGTATTTGAACAATCAAATAAACTTACGATAAAACTTCAAAAACTTGTCGATTATTTCCAAGCATAGAATCATAATATTCGATTCGTTGATTCTGAATATCCACGATTGCCATACACCAATGATGAGTTAAATGAACAGGAACAATCCATAAATCATATGCAAAAATATCAACCTTTCTTGTCCATCGCTTTACAGATGCATAACCTTTTCCCGTTAAAGATGCATAAAAGAATGTTTGAAAGGCATATACCTAAAAATATATTAACATTAAATACAGTATAATATTTATGTAAATTACTTTTGGCAATGATGTATCTTCTTTTGATCGTTGAACCACCAAATTCAAATAAAAATTGATCACTTCATCATTCAACCAATCTAAGCCATGAAGAGTTTTGAGATCTTTTCTTGTGATCTTTACTGACGAGGTATCAACAAAAACTTCATCTTCATTTGCATGTCGCTGCCAAGCTCTTCCAATTAATTCTTCTGCTTCTGCCGGAAGTGCTAAAATAAAAGAAAATATTATTAATCAGTTAATAAAAATTAGAACAAACCTGGAAAAGATTTTGAAAATGCATCAAACCCAAATACTTTTAAGAAGTAAAAAATCCAACGAAACAGGAAAAAATTTGAAGTAAATTCAAGAAGCTGCAGCAAAATGTGCATCTAAAAAGTTCTAAAAAATAAATATCAACAGTTTCATAAAAAAGTCTGTATGTAATAAAAAAATTATTTAAATTATTATCTTTTTGATTATTAACAAAATGAACGATTAAAGCTTTTTACTGTAACAGATGTTTTGAAATTAACGATAAAATTTTATATTATATCAGAAAAAGTTTAATGATTTTTCTATTTCGGGTAAAAACAAAATTTTATTTTTCGAAATTTTTTATTTTAGGCTGTATTTCATTATGCAGAAATTACGACAAATTAAACTCATTATTGTATCTTATCGGCCTCTATTTTTTTGCAGCTTTTAATAATTTTTTTTTTCAAAAACTATTTTTTATTAATTCATTTAAAAAAAATAAGGTTAAAGATTTTATCACAAAATTTTTATAGAACATAACTTTCAAAGTCATAAGCATAATGTATGAACAAAAAAACAAATTTTACAAACAATAGTAGGACCGTTTACAATCATGATAGAGAGAAAAAAAGACCCATAACAATCAAAGATGATAACACGTTCGGATGATAAAAAACCAAAATTTAGAAAACAGAGAAAAACTAAATAACCGCTATTTTCACAGACAAAATTAAGATAAAACAAATGGAGTTATAAAGACAAAGAAAAAAAGGATTGAAGAGAGGTTTATCAGCTTTAGGAATGAACAAGTTTAAAATAAATGCAATTTAATCTTTTTCATCAATCAGCAGCGTTGTATCTGAGCTTGAATGACGCGGTGAACTTGATGTTGACGATATCCTCATTGACAGAAGCTTTTTACCATGGAGAGAACTTGGCAAAGTTGTATTTACCAAAAGAGCCAAAAAGACCATTAGCGCTCCAAGCAAAAACGGTGGCCCAGGAATAATACTCTAAAAAACTCGACTGTAAGTTTAAATAAAGAATTATATAAAAACATACAATATCAAATGTAGGCTTTTCTACAACACTTTCATTTCTATTTGGTATCATAATATGATCAAATGGTTGCGGTCGAATATTTGGTACCGGGAATTGGGGTCCAACTCCAATATGACCTGCAGAATCAGCGTCTTCTGTGAGATCCATCCCAAACATGTAAAATATAAAACCAAAAATTGCAGGTCCAAATCCTAAAGTCAATATTCATCAAACATGATCAATTTAAAGGAAGAACAAACCTTGACATAAACCTCGAATACCAGTTAATACACCTTGAACAGTTCCTTGAAGATCTTTGTCAGTTTGTAATGATACGAAAGCACTAATTGAAGGATATGACAGTTGACTCATGGCTGCTAATATTCCCGCTGACCACATCACCCAATTCTGAGTACCAAGACCATACCATACAAGTTGAAGAAATTGAAAGCAAAGACCAATTGTAATTGTATGTTTAGAACCAACGGCTTTTGTAATCATCAAAAGAACACCAGTTTGAGCAAAGACGGATAAAATTCCAACAAGTGCAATATATGCCGCAACAGCCTCCGGTGAAAATCCAACAACCAATTTGAGATAAACAAAGAAACAAGAGAATTGACCAGCTTCAGGTAAATATGATAAAAATACAACACCTGCCAATTTTAAAATAGTTCGATCTTCAGCAACAATTCGTAATGTTTGTAAAGGATCTGCAGCTTGCCATGACATGTTATCTTGATTTGCAGCACGAGCTTTTTGAGGAAGTGATTCAGAAACAAACAATACAATAAATAACAAATCCAAAACGAATACAATTGTTGCAAGTAGAACAACAGCATCATCAGAATAGCTTTTTCTAAAAATATTTGTTTATGTTTAAAAATTACGGTAATTTTAAAAACTTACGAAAGCCAAGCTCCTAATGCTGGTGAAGTTACTAAACTTGCTGCAAATGTGGCACTGACCAATCCACAAGCAGTTGGTCGATCTTGTTTATCAGTGATATCTGCGACATAGGCCAATACGACAGAAAACGTCACTAAATAATATAATATGTTTTTATATTTCTTGAAAAGCAAAGCTACCTGCAAAGAATCCGGAGAGAGTGAATAGCGTGAAATACCACCTATAAGATAATCAAAATTAACGAATTCAAATATTTAATGACAAACCATGGACTAATTTTAAGTACTGGAATTGGCATACAAGTGGCAAAAACAGTTAACAACAGAAACTTTTTACGTCCATAGACGTCAGACATGGCACCCACCAATGGAGCAGATAAGAAAGACAAAAGACCCTGAATAAAAGTTATTCATCATAGGCTATATCCACAGTAAACGAAACATACTTTGACCCCGAGAATTAACCCCTAAAATAATAATCAATTAATTGCTGGCAAAAGTAATATGACAATAACTTACATTCATTAAAAATTTATTGCTTGGAAAAGTATCTGCCAACACCTGAAATATTTATTTGTTAATTATCAGTAAAAGTAAAATGATGACAGTAACTTACATTTATCACCGGTACAGTTAATAATCCCCATGCAAAATATTCAAGAAAAATAACAACAAGAGCATGAAATAAAGTGGCACCACCGCCTGGTTTCGCCATATTTACAAAATCGTCAGATTTAGCAATCCGCCGCTTTTCAAAAATTAAAGATATAATTGATTTTCCACGTTTTACCATTATATGTGATGAAGTAGAAAATGCAGGCTCTGATTCTTGAGCCTGTAACGTATCATGTCCAGCCAAAGGATCGATTTTTTCGGCTAAAATCATACACAAATAATAACAACAAAACGAACCTTTGTAAACGCAACAAAAACACGTTGTTTAAAAAGGGAGTATAAAATCTATGTATGCAAATTATTATCGCATCCGGGAAAGCACTATTGATCAATGATGACCCTCCTTCCGCTGATATAATAATAAATATAAATTTAATCAATGTATGAAATCACTGCAGCAGGAGAAAAAGAGAAAATTCAGAAGATTAAAATCAAAAAAGGGAGAGAGATGCCACTTGAAATTAATATGTAATAAATAATGTATGACCGACAAACACTTATAAATAATCCACAATCAAGAAGAAACTAATAATACATAATAAGGAATACCACCACAAATAATAAAATGCTTTTAAAAAAGTTGAAACACAACCGGATGACAATGATGTTGATGATAAAAAAAGGAAAAGGGAGAAAATTTCTTATGACACGCAGAATTGAAGGAAAAAAAACCGTTAAAAATGAATGCGGTTTTTCTTTCACTTGAAAACTTTCACTGCTCTGCGCAAAGATGTAGACAATACTGGATCAATCAATATCTATCTCCTCTTGCAGTATGAAAGAATGTTTAACACACGTTCAAATACGCAAAAGCATATGGATTAAAACGAAGTGGTGGTGGTGAGTAATATGAAAAAAGGAATAGAGGTGTGTAAAAAACAAGTTCACTTTTCTTTTTTTTGGTGGTGAGTAAAAAAACAAGGTAGAGAAACACCGAATGCCAACCAAAGTGTTGCATGTTGCAGAGATTGAATTTAAAGGAGAGGAGAAAATTAGCCTCAAAAAAGAAAGAAAAGAAAAAGCTTAATAAAAGAACACGGGTGTAATAAATGAATTACTTTGTAGCAATATCAAAGAAAAGAAAGAAATGAGCCTTTACTTTATTAAATTAAATTTTAGAAAAAGTTATTGAAAAACTTTAAAAAGTAAGGAAGTAAAAAGGAATTCACAAAATCTAATAAAAATAGGTTTAAAAATACAGATTTTAATAAAAGAAAGTTGTTTAATTAGAAACAGAAAAGAGTAATGAGTATAAAAAAGTGTTGAAAAACGGATTTGAAATTTCTTAAAACTTTTTTTAAGTTAAAAAAACAAGATCGAAAGAGAAAATCAAATGTTTGTTTTTTTATCAAGTGCATGAACATCTGCAGCAGCAGCTAAAAGGCAAAGCAACAAAGCCAAAATGAACCTCAGCTAGCATATTTTTAATATACATGGGAGAAGAAGAAGCAAAAAAATATATTTAAAGCACGGGGAAAACAAAATGAGAGGAAGGGGAAAAACAAATATAAATAATATCAAACAAAAGAAGAAAGGAAGGAAGGCAAATGAAGAAGAAAAAAGAAGCTCTAACAATAGGGTTGGTGGTGGTGGTGGTGTATAGAAATGTTAAAATTAAATGATTGTCGAGAGGAGGAAGAAGAAAGAAAGAAAGAAGAAGTGTTTGTTTGTTCCTGCTGCTGCAGAACATGAATCACCCGATAAATTATTTCAACGCTTTTTGATAACTTTTTTTCAACCAAAAACTTTTTTTTCACTTTTTTGCTGCTGTGTTTGTGTTAAAATAAAAAGTTTTTCTTTCAATCTTTCTTTTTTTAGCTGAAACAAAATCACACTTTTTTGTGAATGTTCAAAAATCGAAAAAAAGAGAGAAAACAAACAATTGAAAAAGTGGCCGTTGATCGATCATCGAGAAAAATGAAGGTTTTGAAAATTGAGCTACTTTGAACATTTTAAAACAAAAAAATTGAATTCCAAGAAAAAAAGCAGCTGTGAAAAAAACGTATGTGCCAAAAATCATTGAATGCAATTTTGTAAAATTTTTGTAGTTGTTTTTTGCAAAAAAAAGTTTCAGGGAGAATTTCAACGTTTAAAAAAACAATTTTTTCCCAAATGTTTTAAAAAAAAAGTTGAAAATGTTTTTTGAGGGTTCTTTGCAAAAATTTTTTTTGGGGTTTTTGCACGTAATTGTGTTTCATTGAATTTGTAACAGATTTATGTTACAGTTTTTAAAATTAATATCAAACAATGTTACACTTGTAATAATTACATAAACATTGGACTATTAAAACATAAAACTTTAATTAATATTTTTCTACGTCAATGAAGAATTAAAGCCATCTCCGAGAATCTGATTAATGCAATCCGAACAAGTTTAATAATTACATGTACTTTGTTTCGAAAATGAAAAAAGGGATACTTTCACACACAAAACTTCAAGTTTGCTACAATCTGCCCCAAAACTTAACCGTATGTAAAAGTATAAAAGTGTTCAAATTTGCTTAAAAGCATTACTAAAAAAAGTAAAAAGTAAAAATGGATGTTGTGACAATTGCTGGAAAAATTTTGCCACCAAAAATTGATCTTCGTAAAATTCTTGATATCACTGATAATGTGATCCTTTTTGGGGGACTTGTTCTTAATTTTACTCTTTTATATTTAATTCTTCGCAAAACAAATCAACGCTTAAATGAATATAAACCAATTTTACTTCAAAATTGTTTGATCGACATTTTTTATAATACAATTAATGCCGTCACAAAACCGGTAAATTTCATTTTTTTTTGTTTAAAACTTTCTAAAAAGTGAATATTTGAGGTTACGGTAGAGAAAAGGATAAACTAGAAATAAGACGAAAGTAATAAAAGTTGATGGATGAGTATTTGAGAAAGCTACCGTAATATGTGTGTTAAAAGTACGAGTAAGATAAAATAAAAAATCCAAAAAAGTTACTTTAATTTAACATGAATTAATTAAAATTCATGTTCAAGTTCTTTAAATTTGTATCGGAGTCATAAATGAATTCCTAAAAATTGTATTTTTGGTAATTCAAATTCTAAGAAAATTCTTGAAATTTCTTCTGTGAATTTTGTTTACGGGTTCAAAAGGGTTCATAATACTTTTAACAACACGTCCGAAATTTGCGTAAGAAGGAATTAGGGTTCACTTTTAGAACTTTGGTTGTGCAGTTTTTAAATTCCAAGAAGCAGCAACTATTTTTGTATTTGAACTGACTGGACTGAATCAAAGTTCACTTCTTTGAATTAATATTTGCATAAACTTTTCAGATAACAGATTTCAAATATGGTACATTTTTTGCCTCTCTCACAGGAGCATTCAGTCAAATCTCAGATCCATGGAATAATATCCTTTTTGCAATTTGGGCTTTTGCAATCCTTTATTGCGTCACTTCCATTCCCGTGCAATTTCTCTACAGATATTTTTTGATTGTAAAAAGTTATCAGCTTTCAAAGTTACAGTATGCTTTTATGTTATTCATGTCTTTCTGTTTCGCCTTCATTTATGGCCTAATTAATTGTTACACATTTTGGCCAAATCCAACTCTTTGGAATGAAAGGGCAAACCTCCTCAAAGCTGATTCATTTTATTATGAAGGTGTTCCGAGTTTTGTTTTTGCGGATATTGATAATCCTCCTTTAAAGGTCCTATTTTCATATTGCTATTTTTTGGTTTTTTGTTCTTATTTGGTCGTAATAATTGCAAATTACAAAGTTTACAAATATCTCAAAAATATTCGTTCTACAATGTCCACATCATCCGAAGATGTTCAAACACAAATTAATTCAACTTTTATCATTCAGGTTTGTGTGCAATTCTTTTATCCAGAATATCCTTTTTAATCGATAATTACCAAAATACAGTAATGAATTGTTACAATTTTAGGCTTGCATTCCAGTTTTGACAAGTTTTGTTCCAATTGTGACAGCTTTAACGATGACCTTTTTAAAAGCGAATATCCCAGGTTTGGGGATTTGTGTAAGCTTAATTTGGTCTTGGATCCCAATTGCCAATCCTTTGTTGACATTAATCTTCATCAAGCAATATCGAAAAAGAATTTTAAATTTTTTTCGAAAAAATGCAAGTTTTGTCAGCACCGGAATTTCAATGGCAACAAACAACGGAAATTATTCTATTCGACCTGCTTCAAGAGCAAAAATTGTTGCAACTACAAATATTTCTTAAAAATGCATGGATTACGGTAATAATTAGTAATTGTTACGATAAATGAAAATTTATATTTAACCCTTTTCTTATAAGCTTTCGAAAAACATTTTTGGTGATACTTTTTAAAGGCACTTTTTATTATTGTTTATTTTAAAAATTCTTCTTTTTATTATTTTTTCTTATTTTGTGACATCTGCAGCAGAAAGAAAGAATATCGGTGGCAATAAATAAAAATGAATAAATATAAAAAATGAGAAACGATTTACACACATGCTTCTTTATTTTATTGAAGAAGAAGAAAAAACAAATGGCATTTTTTTAATGACTTGAAGAAAGTTAATCATAAAATTGCCAAAAAATATTTAGCCGTATAATTTTTAAAAATTATCTTTTTACTGAAAGATGTTTGTTATAACATGTTGTTAATATTTTTTATGAGTGTAAAAAATTGAAAATGTTTGTTTAAATTCAAAAATAGCTTTCAATAAATTAAACAGAACCAAAAATGCCATGGCATGAAAACTTTTGTGATAAAATTTTGTTGTTGTAGTGTATTTTAGCTTTGATGCCTTTTTTTCTATAACAAAGATGTCGATAACAAAGTGAGATATATCATTAATCCTTAATCACCATTAGTTTAAAGAACAAGTGATTTGCTGCTTCCTGGTTTCTTGCTTGATTGCTTTTATTTTTTTGTCTTCAAAAGCCTTCAAAGTATCAAACAATAACAACTTCTTTCTTTTGTGTCTCTCAGGATCAAGGAAATCGATTAATCTTTTTTTTCTTCAAGGCACACGGGTAATAAAAAACAAAAATCATCGAGAAAGATGAAAGAAAGAAGACAACTGACGACAAAAAATGATTTGCCCAGAGGGGTGAAAAAAAAAGACTTGCTTGATCCATCCAAAAAAAGTTGAAGGAGGACTAGACATCGACATCGACGACAACATTGTATTTGGGCTGTCAACAGAGATATTAGATGTCGCAAAAATATATATTATTTTTTTGGGTTTTTGACATAACGTAATCCTTGTCTTTTCCGTACCTATTTTTTATGTTCGGGTTTCTTCAAAACGATAATCGGCGCCGTTGTAGAAAAAAATAATATTATTTTTTTTAAAACCAATATTCATAAATTTTTTTGAAGATCGTAATTATAATATAATTGGTTTTTGGGATAATCGGTTTTTGAATGACATTTAAATTTTTTAAATAACTGTTACTTTAAAAGTATCCCTTTTTCGTTAATGGCATTTCACATAGAATTTGACATTTGCTTTAGCCACATTTGGTCATGGTAGATTATCCGGATAAATAATTTTGTTTTTACTTGTTCAATTTGAGGATGTACCAAAATTACTTTTTTTAGTTTTTTTGTTTTTAGAAAGTTCCATCGTAATTTTTTACATTTAATTACAGCATTCTTTATTTAAAAAAACTGTTGAACAAAATTATAAAATATTTTAGGTAATAAAAACCGTAATTATTTCAAAATTCCGACTAACAAAAACTAAAAGTTGTGTACAGTAAAAATTTTCTCGCAATTATAATTTTTTATGCTTAATTAACATCTTTTTTCTTTTTTTTCTATTGTAATCCGTTCCGTTAATTCCATTTCCACATCAAATTTAAAGATTATCTTTCCCCACCAAAAAAAGATGGAAACACCAACATTTTTTTCCACATCCTAAAACTTACTTATTTTTATCCAATTTTATTCTGTTTTACTTTTGCTGAAAATTATTTTTGACGATGAAAAATAAATGAAACACAACATTTTCTTTTTGGAAAAAAACAGGGGGGACATTTTTTTGATGTCATTAAATGGGTAAAAATGATGGCGATGGTGGGTTTATTTCTGCCCCAAATTATTCTCCCCCCTTCTTTTTTTTTATAATAAAATACATTGTGTTGTTTGGCGTGTCCTTTAATATTTTCGCGCAAATTGCGGTGTTTTTATATTTTTTTCGTACTCTCGGGATCACGGAAGAAAAGGCTGGGCTCTCGTTGTTGAACACAAAAAAGGTCGTACATGTGCTCAATTCTTTTCTCTCCTTCTTTGGTTTTTTTTGCCGAAGCACTTATTTCTTCTTTCTGTACAATACCTGCAATTTACTATATACAAAAAAATGAAGATAGAAAAATTAGTAAGTAAAAAATTTGATGACAGATTTTTTCGTTGATGCACTGTGGTTGGTCTTTTTCTTCTTTTTTTAAAGTTATAAATTTTAATGTTTTATGTATCATTTTTTATACTTAGATCGATGTGATTGATTATTTGTTTTTAAAATTTTTTTTTGATAATGATCAACACACATGGGACAATTAAAAATAGTAAAATTTGAAGGTTTTAATGAACAAATTTGTGATAGCAACATTTTTCTATTTTAAAAACAATGTTTAAAAATTACTGTACTTTTAAAAATCTCACGAATCAAAACATTCTAAATTTTTATTACTGTAGATGCCCTAATTTTTATGCACTCTTAAAAGTTTCATTTTCAGAAAAAAAGAAAATGTTTAAAATTCTTTTTAACTGATTTTTTTCTCTTTGTTTGAACGTGAAAAAAGAATTCTTTTTTCACAAACCTTTTTTTTTCGTTTTTCTTCATCACATTTTTCTTTTTTTTTCTGATCATCATCATCTTCTTGTTTTTGCCCCTAATTAAGATTTGATGATAAAAATTGCGCAGACATGCGGATAAAAAATGTTTTCTTTTAATTCTTTTTTTTCTCAACTTGTTGCTATTCTCTCTCTTTTTTGCCCGTCAATTAAGATGAGAAAAAAAGATTTTTTAATTAATGAAAGAAAAAAACTAACTTTTATAATGAAGATTGCTTTCTTGGTTTTCTGAAAATTCAATCGAAATTGGACAAGCTTTTTTGTCATATTTTTAAGAAGATAGAAATCCGAATACGAATTTATGACATATAATTACTGTCATTCGAAGTGTCATTTTACAGTTTTAAGAAATATGCAAATTTTTTAAGGTCTTAGCAAATTTTTAACATTTTTATGTTTTATAAAAATTAATCATGTTGTTTTTAAAAAATATTTTATTTAAATATAGGTGTGTAATTAAAGACCTTACAAAATTTGCATATTCCTAGAGGCGATTAAAGTTCAACAACGATGTTGCATGTTATAATTAGACTACACTGTTTTTAAATGTAATTTTTTGTCTTTAGAAATCACTCAATTTCTATTTTTTTGATGTATGTTTTCTGAGGACATCATCATCTTTCTTCTTTATATTTCTTTTTCTTCTTCATCATCTTTATCTCATCATAATAATTCCCTAAAGGGAATACATTTTTATATTTAAGCTTAGAAGATAATGTCAAAGCTGCCGCCGCCGCTGCAGCTTTTTTTGTGAGTTTAGCTTTGGCTGTTTAGCTTCCATTATTTTTACTTTTATTCTTTTATTTTTCTTTCTGTTTGTGTTTGTTGTCTCATTTAAAAAAATGCCTTTGAAATCGTTATTATTTTTTTGAATTTTCTTATGTTTTTTTAAAAGCCTCAAGCCATTTAACTCTCTTTTTTATATTTTAAATGAAGCAAAGAAAAAGTTTATTTTTTACTAAAAGTTCTTTTCGTTCTTCTTTTCCGTGGAATAAATTAGTTCAATCGTCTCAAAAAAGTTTGCTTTTATCCTTTTCACTTTTCGTCATTTTTGCCAAAGTTTGAAAAATATATAAATAGAGCCCCAAATTTTTCTTCAGTCTTTCAAACATTCTTTTTTTTTCATTCTACCGGAAACGTGCCGTTGCAATTATCCTCGCACTGTTTGGCTCTTTTTCTTTTCTTCTTTTGCGCGCATCCGGAAACGGTTGTTTTTGAAAGTAAAAGAAAGGGGAAGGTTTTTCACCACAAAAAAAAACACAGAGAGCACCAAAAAATAAATACATGAAAAAATAAAGCATTGCTTTAGAAAAATGCCGCTCCGGAATATGCCCAAAATTGGATAGAAATAGATAGATGGACTCAAGGTTTCTTTTGTGCCAAAAATGCCGAGGACAATAATAACAATAGTTTTCCGGCAGATCTCGTCGCCGTCGCGTGATTGCTCTATTTCCTTCCTTTACAAAAATATCATGGGCCTATTTCTTTTTTCTTTTTGACTTTTGCTTTCTTTTTGAGAGTACCGGAAACAAATGTTTAAAGCTTGAAAAGAATGAATCAAAAGCACAAAACATCCGGTTCTTTTAAAAAATCTTTATTGTGCTATTTTGGTGGATACAGTAGGATTTAAAGAATTGTTAAATTCTTAAATGACAGCTTTAATGTATTCATTTCATCAAAAAATCTACAAAAGTCAGCTTTATAAAAGTTTTTAAAAAGCATTTTTGTGATCAGCAAATTTTATATTAAATCTTCTATAAACTTTTCAGTTATAAACATTATTTTCGCGCAATAAACAAAAAACGAAAGACAAAAAATGAGGAAGAAGAAGGAAAGTCTTTTTATTTATTCTTCGGCAATATATTATACAATTATCCCGTTCGTTTAAAATATCGTTAGCAAAAAAGGAAAAAACACACAAAAGAAAGAAAAAGCTTTAAAGTTTAAACACGTTTTAAATTCTTTTTTTGCTTGCTTGCAGCATTTATGTCTCCAAAATTATTCAAAGAAAAAATAAAGCAAGGAGAAAATAGCCGCCTGGTTAAAGGCATATTCAACACCCTCCTTCCTTTACTTTCTTCCTCCTCTATATAACAAAAACAAAACAGCAGCAACGAGAACAACGATGGCATTCTCATTTTCTGTGTTCTCATTTTTTTTCTGTGCTTTATTCGTTCTTGCGCGCGTGGACATTTTTTAAAGTAAAAATTATAAATTATAAAACGCGCAAGCCTTCCCCTTCAGGAGGTTGTTGCTTGTTTTTGGCATCATCGAACATTGGACATTGAAAAAATAAATTATATTTCATTCTTTTGTTTAAATTTATTTATATTTTTAGAGGTTTATCTTTAATGACTTTATATTTTTAGAGGTTTATCTTTAATGACTTTGGCCTTAAACTATCTTTCTCATTTATCTCATTATCCCCTTCTTTTAAGTCCTAATTAATCCATTAGTTTTTTAAAGTTTACGTTTCTCCACAAAAAAAAGAATTCCATTTTCTTTCATCAATCAAAAAAAAAACTTTTAATAATATTTTTTTTCTTCGACATTTTTAATATGTTTTTTTAAAAAAAGTTGTTGTCCACTTTTTTTGTTAAAATATTTGGCAACGCCGACTACATACAATTTTTCTCTCTGTTTTTCATTGAAAAAGTTAAATATATATGTTTCTATCCTTCTTCTTCAGCTTCTTCATCTTCTTCCCTCCGGGGGAGCCTTCTTTTTTTTCATCCAGCTTGTCATCATCAAATTCATAGCCATCTTTTTCTTCGTTTTCTTCTCTTTTTTTAATATAATAGATAGAACCCCGACGACAGCTTACTTTTCTTCTTTTTCTACAACAAAGACTACTTTTATTTCTCTTTTTCTTCTTCTTCTTCATTCAATTGAATCCATTTCAATTTAACTACTCCTACTTCTACTTCTGCTGCTGCCAAAAAAATATGCTTTACTTCTAACACTACATTGAAATGGGTTTAGTTTTAAACAAAACAAAATACAAAACCTTCCCTTTGGTCATTTTTGTTTAACTTTAAAATCAAAGTTATTTAAAACCCTTTTTATCATCATTGTTTAACGTTATCGTTATTTGAATGTTTACTGTTCTTGGTAATCCTTCATATTTTATTAAGCTGCAAATTAAAATACCAAAACCATTTTTTGCAATAAAAATTTCGAAAATTCAAAACAATGCTTGACTTGAATAGCTTCAGAAAAAATTTGCTTACCTACAAAATAAACTATTATAAATCAGATTTGGTATTATTCCATCAAAATAACATTTGGTCAAAACACAAAAAATGCCCATTTTAGAATATTTATTTTTTTATCAATAATGTAATTTTAATACGGTGACATTCAGATTTCTTTTTAAAAATGTCTTCAAAGTCCCTCTCTCCTTCTTTTTCTATTTTTATATATATATATATTTGCTTCTGTTTCCCATCAAAGTCACGTTAGAAGAAAAATGGGAATCTCGTGGGAAAGAAAAAATCTCAAAAGAAAGGGGAGAAAATGCTTTTATCCATTCTTAAAAGTTTTTTTTAAATATAATATTCATTCCTGGATTTTCTTTCTTTCTTATTTAAGGCTAACTGCCCAAAAAAACCCTTTTTTGATTTTTGGTTAGTATTTTTTATGTATTTTTTACGGTTATTTAGGATGGTGCCCAACTTGGTTGGTAGCCCTGGGATGCCCTTAAACGAGGGAAAACAAATCTTTGCTGAAAGCTTTTTTTTAACAACCAAGTTGGGACTCACTCACTCATAAATTTGCTTTCCATTTTTCCTGTGTTTTTGTCATTTCTACCGCCCCCAAAAAAAATTTATTATTATTTTTTTCTTCTGCTAGGTTAATTTTTTGGTCTTTCATTATTATTATCCCCTTAAGGCTTAAACAAAATCATTCATCCATCTTAAATGATGATGATATTGAAAAATAAATAAATATATATATCCACTCTTGATTATTATTATTATTTATTTCATGTTCTTGAAGATGCAGCATGTAATAAATTGCCCTTCATCATAATATTTGTTTTCCTCTTCTCTTTCATATATCTCTTTCCTATCTTTCTTTCATGTTCCAAAGAAAAAATTGAGCCAATTAGAAATATTCCATCCTTTTTTTCATGTTTTAAAAAGCAAGGATTTGCATTTTCTTCTTCTTATTTTTCTTTTGGGATAAATTACTTCAATTAAGTTTTTTTTGTTGAAAAACCCAACCAGAAAATCCAAAGGGAAAAAAAGAACCCCATTCCCTTTTTATGTTTTGCCCTTCTTTTTTCTGTCTTCCACTTAAATAAAATGCCGCACAAAAAAATTCTCACGGGGGTTTAAAAAAAAGAAAATCTGTATTTTTTTAACGTAACAATTTTGTCAACAAAAAAACCTTTCTGAAACTGATGATGATGGCATTGATATATTTGTTAAGGAAAAAAATGACCGGAAATGGTAATCTGAGATGTTTTTTTCATTCTGATAGTTTTTAAAAGTTTATCTTCTTTTTTCATAAGGTTTTGTTCTTTTAGAATTAAAAACGTATCCCTTCTTACAATAATATTAATCTTTAGAAATAACAGTTTTTACGTTGTGCGCTCTGAAGCATTTTTATGTTGATAAGACAATTTTCAAGTTTTATTATATATTTTGTTATTTTGAGAAATTTTTTACAAATGTTTCAAATTTAACAATAGATGTCCAAGATACCGTATATTTTTATGATATCTCTCGCCCTTAAAATTATTCATTTTGAAAGCAAACTTGTAAGGAATTTTGAATGTGAATTCTACTTCAAAACAGAAAAAAACATGTCTTTTTCAGCTGTTTATTTATTCTTTGAATTTAAGTTTTCTGAAAGATACTATCTCAAATTTAAAGATTTTTTTGCTTCATTAATTTCGACAAGTTTCATAAATTTCAATGTATTCATTCCATCATTGTAATTTATCGTTGTTTGAATTAAAGGGTTTAAAAATAAAATTTTTATTAAATTAACCCATTCTTCCTCTTCTTCTTATTTTGTTGCCTTTTTTGTTGTGTTTTCCCATTTTTTTTACTTTGCAAATTGATTTTGAGGCAGGTGTTTTAACATACCTTTTTTATTTTATTTTTTATGATTTTCGATCACATTTCATATACTTCTGTTTTTCCAATTTCCATTATTTATTTTTCGATCACTTTTTTTCTCCTTTTTTTGGGAGATCAAAAACTTCCTTCCATTTTTGCCAAAATCCCTCTTCAAAATTGTTTGGAAAAATAAATCGGATTATCTTTTGTTTTATTTTAAAATTAAATAGTTTTTAAAAAAAATTGTTTTATCATACTTTCAACAACACAATGTTTGTGTGCCATTCTATCACACTTATCATAAATAATTTATACATATATATTTTTCTCTTTTTCTCTTTGAGTTTTTGTTCATTTCAATTTCATCGTGGACGTCGCATGTTTTAAACCGATTTTAATTTTTTTTTATAAAAGTATGGGGACACGAGAGTAGCAGAAAAAAAGAGGGGAGATTGGTTGTCAAATAATTGAATGAAATGAATTTTTTATGTTTGAGATATTTCAAAATATATTTCTTTTAAAAAAACTAAAAAATTTAGTAACTTTTTTTTCAAAATCAAAATTTTTTTAAACTTTGGAAAACAAGTTTTTTGAAGAGGTTCTTTTTTGGACAACACACTCTTTTTTTTGAAGGTTTTGTTGATTTGCCAGAAAAAAAAATGAAGAAGAATTGTTGAAAGTTGAAGAAAAGTAAACCATAAAAATTTGAGTATAAAAAATTGTGTGTTTTTAAGAACGGACTAAAATTGAGGTAATAAATAACTGCCTTTTTTTTAATAAATATTTATAAATAAATATTACTGACGACGACAGTTTGAATAAAATTGTTGAAAAGGGTTATTTTAGAGAAAATCTTGAGAAAGGAAGACAGTAATTATTTTATAATTGCTGTCTTTGAATTTTGAATTGTGTTAGACGTGTGACTTTTTTCTTTTAAAATTTTCAAAGTGTAGTCTTGTTGAAGAAGAAGCATTTTAAATTATGGTATATTTCACATTTTTTTATACAAAAGTAACGCTTCTTTCGTCTTTTTTCACTGTTTTTACAAAACTTGAGTTTTCTACAGTATCTTATCGATTAAAATATTGCAGATTTGCACATTTTTGCACTTTTATAAGTTTTCTGTATTTTTCTATTTTGCCATATAAGGGCATCATCATCATCACCACAATATTGACAAAAATATAAAACCTTCTTTGAAGTACTTCACCCTTCAAGTATCTACTTCCGATCACACATTTCTTTCCTTCCTTTACTTCTGCCCCCAAAATTGAGGTAAAAAAATGGATGGATCAAATTCCATCCCTTTCCATTAAAAGTTATGAAAAGTGTTGATGATTTTCTTTTTACACAGAAGAAAAAAATTATATTATTATTTGCCTCCTTCCTTCCTTTGACTGACTGAAATTGTTCATTTCCGTCTTTTTTCATTTTCTATCTTGTTTCTTTTAAAAAGTTGTTGCAATTGAAAAATTTGAAAAGAATTTTCTTTTTGATGATGAAAAGAATAGGACCACAAAAAAAGTGAAATCGTGAAAAAAATAAAATAACACAACCCAAACAAAAACAACGTTTCCGCTCGCGCGCTTCTGAATATATATATTTCTACAACAAAATATATTCAACAACTCTGTATTTGTGCAGTTGCAACTGCAAGCAAGAAAGCATACATAGAAACTGCGACTATTCCATTCCCTTTCATCATCATCATCATCTTTTTTTGAGGTCCTTTTTTCTATCTACTCGCATGAATAGACTCCCTCCTTTTTTTACTTCTGCATTTTTCTTCCCTTCTGAAAATTGGCTCTACTACCATTGTAGAAGTTCTTCTATTTTTTTACACGGCCAAAAACTGAATAAAAAAAGGGCCGAAAAAAGCAAAGCTTTCTATTTTCGAAGGCGGAGTTCTTTCTCTTCCATGATGATGATGGTGAAAGAGGGATGATGATGTTCACGGAAAAACCGGATTTGTGTATTTTCTCTCTCTCTCTGTTTTGGAATTAAAATTGAATACGAATTTCTCTCTCCTGCTTTTAGACCCCAGACTGGAATCCCCCTTCCCCTCTTCTCCATCATCATCTATCAGGGACAATAATGATGTTGATGTTCTTCAATCATGAACAATAAGTGCCATCACTTTTTTTTTATTATTAATAAAATACATATGTATATTTGATGTATGTATATGATTGAAGTGTTGAAGATTATTATTCAAAAAAGACCCTTTAAAAACAAAAACCGAAGATAGGAGGAATAATAATATTGGTGGTGATTATGGTGATGGAAGAAAGAGGAGGAGGCAAAAACGTTTTGAAGTTTATGAAAAAATATTTGGACACTCTTTTTTGTATAATAATCGAAGTTAATTTTCATACACCCTTTTTTCAAAAAACTTTTTGAATTGTTGTTTCACGGTTTTTTTTAAATTTCTTTTTTTTGTATTTTTTTTCTATCAATTTCTATATTATTGTTCATATGTGAACATCTGCCTGGTCTCTCTGATACAACTAACTTTGCTTCAACCCATCCATCATCCCCCTTTCTGCATCAGCTTTTGTTACCTGAAAAAAGTATTTTTGCGCGGGGGGAGCTCAGATTTCACGTGTTTCGTGTTTTACCTCTCTTATTTCAACATTTTTATTATTATTTTTCGAGGTTGGAATAAAAAATGTAGCTTATTTTATGGAAAATATATCTATTTAAAGGGTTTAGAAAGTTTTAAAAAATCCTCATTTTTGTAGAATTTTAAATGGCCATGGGGGCGGATATGGTTGATTCGACGCATGTTGCAATTCTTTACGCCCAACAAGCTGCTGCTGCCGCTGCTGCTGCTTCTGTAACTGCCGATCGGAAGCCAATCGATGTTGTAATAAATGGTTCCACAACAACGCCTTCAACAAACCCAAATTTGAATAATAACAATAATAATTCCACGCCGCTATCAAATGGTGGAATTATTAATGGACATTATTTCTCTTCCACAAATGCGAATGGCACCGATCAAGCTACAACTTCTTCAGCGCCTTCCCCGAATGCCGAACTCGGAGAATTAATGACAAATTTGATAATCAATTATCTCCCACAAAATATGAATCAAGATGAAGTTCGAGCATTGTTCGCTTCAATGGGTGAAATTGAATCATGCAAATTAGTCCGAGATAAAGTCACTGGTAAGTCTTAAATCTTGATCAATCTGGACTATTTTAAAATTTGAGATTTTTCATTTTTTTCTTCTTGTGTCAGCACTTCTTTTATCAGTTTTTTTATATTTTTTATTATTATTAAATTTACTTTATTTAATTTTAATTTTTAAAAACGTTTTACTTGAAAAAAACGGGAACATTTTTGTTATAATTTTTTTCTACTACCGTAAGCACCAACTTTTTGTTATTAATTTTTTTGGAAAGTTTTTTAATTTTACTGTAAAAGGGTTTTTATTCAAATTAAGTTTTTTATACTTTTGATACCTAAATTTGTAATTTTGTAAAATTACGTCATTCTTTGAAATTATTTAAATTAATTAAGCAAACATATAATTTAATTTCTTCTTGTTTCTATACCTGATTTGTTTTGTTATTACCTTTATTTTAGGCCAAAGCCTTGGTTATGCTTTTGTCAATTATATTCGGCAAGATGATGCAAAAAGAGCAATGACAAGTTACAATGGTTTACGACTTCAAAATAAAACGATCAAGGTTCGTCACATCCGAAATAAAATAAAATTTTCAGTTTTTTGCACCCTTAAAAAATTTTTTATAATTTTTGTTTTTTTTTCTCTTTTTTAGTTTGTAGGATTTTGAATTTAATTTTTAATTTAAATAATTGCTTATTTTCGATATATTTTTAGGTATCCTTTGCGCGGCCAAGTAATGAATGCATTAAAGGCGCTAATCTCTATGTCAGCGGATTACCAAAACAGTATACGCTTAAAGAGCTTGTAGAAATTTTTCGACCATATGGAAAGATAATAACTTCAAGAATATTATTTGATAATGTCACGGGTATGATATACTATTTCAAATGATTACTGTAATACATATATTTTTATATAGGTATTTCAAAAGGTGTTGGATTTGTAAGATTTGATAAAAAGCAGGAAGCTGAATATGCAATTGAGAAGGTTCATGGAACAACCCCTCCTGGATTCACTGAACAAATTGCTGTAAAATTTGCAAATAGCCCGGGGGCACGTGATCGGGCAGTCCTTCAACAAATGGCAACAAATTTAACGAGTCTTGGAGCTTTGACTTCACCAGCTGTTGCGCCAATGACTGCCGCGGCACAGGCTTTACTTCCTTTGACAACTGTACTAAGACGAAACAGTGCCGCCACAACAGGAGTCAATGCCTCAGGGGGTCCAATCCGGCATACATCACAATTAGGAGCCCTAAGGTATTCCCCTTTGACGGGAACTCCAACTTCAACCTTTGGTTTGGGAAATTCAACCCAAGATATTTTTGCAACGAATGCCGCCCTCCTTCAAATGGCCGCTGCCGGGAATGCTGCAACTCAGGCACAAGCTCAATTGGCTGCATTAGCCGCCGCAGGGGTGCCATGTTCAGTTGGACAAAGTTTTGGCCTATCTACTGTAGCTGCTGGAAATCCAAGTGCAACCAGCAATGGCATTGCCCGTTCAACATCCCCAAGTGGAGGCTTTACAATTATTGTTGCAAATCTTGGAAGTGAAGCCGAAGAATCAATTCTCTATCGATTATTTGGTCCATTTGGTGCTGTATTAAGCGTAAAAGTTAGTTTTTGTTAGAAAAAAATAATTCAAGCGGAAAAGCAATTATGGTTATTTTTTTCAGATGGTTAAAGATTCAACTGAAAGATGCCGAGGCTTTGGCCTAATTACAATGGCAAATTATGAAGAAGCTTATGCCGCCGTTGGCACTTTAAATGGTGCCTCTGTAAATGGTCGAACAATACAGGTATACTGTAACAACAATGGCATGCTTCAACAACAACATTTTTTAGGTTTCATTTAAAAATGCAAATCCTGCAGGAATTTAAAACAAATCAAATCTGTAAAAGTAAAGTCTCACAACTTTCATCCCATTCAAAAGATTCTTTCATCCATGTTTTAACAAATATTCAAAATATGTGCAAATCAATATAGATTATTTACACAGAGATTCAAAGAAAACCCACAAAAATTCAACCGGTCAGTATCAGTCAATCACTATCAGTCAATCAATCAAATACATATATATCCAAACTCTATAAAATATATGATTCGAAATTCAAAAAAGAAAATGTTTGTTTTTCTCAAAAACATTCTTTGTCTTTTTTATATCACTTTTTTTCGTTGTTAAATTTCTTTTTAAAATCAAATTTCGTAATTAATTTAAAAAAATACAAAAAATAAAAAAATCTAAATTCTATTTAAAATTTCAAAAATACTCTTTTTTGCTTTTATTTTTCATTTTATTTTTTGCACACATTTTTATTTTTTAGTTTCCATTTTTTAATACCGTTTTTTAATTTTTTTCTTAGTTTAACTGTTTTTTATTATTATTATTTTGGTGTGAAAGAAAGTCTTACGTTTTTATTCAATTTTTTTCTTTTTTACAGTATTCTTCTTTTATTATTTTTGTTTTTGTGCTATGTTTTTTTTACACACATTTATTTTTTTACAAAATCTTTATTTGCTTTCTTTTATTTTTTATTATTTTTATAAAAGCTTATGTTTACTAAATTTTAGTTTTTTTTCTTTTTGCATTCTGCAATTGCAAATATTGCAGTATAAAGAAAGGGCATCACAAAATGTGACACAAATTAATAATTATCGAAAGAGATTTCTTAAAATGGCAAAAAAAGACATTAACAATTGGAAAAACGTATGATTATCGATACACAAAAACTACAAAATAATATTATTCAAGAATTGAAGCAAAAAGTTAATGATATGGTTTTAATAGAGAGAAAATGAAACAGAAATAGAATTTTCAAAAGTGAAAATTAAGTTATGTCTCAAAAAACTTATGTAAGCATTAATAAAAAAAATCGGTTTTGACCATAAAATTTTTGAACCAAAAACTGCAACACAATACCCGAAATGATCGAAATCGGCCAAAATCTGACATAAACAAATTTCAACTGCAGTGGCCAGTGATTACCGCTTTTTTGACAGTTCATTGACATCAATCAACCTCTAACTCACCTTTTCCCTGAAACCCTTTTTTTGATGACTTTGATTTTCAAAAACATGAACACTTCAAGGCTATCATTATTACCGAAGATGTATGACACATAATAAATAAAAAAAGAGTTTTCAAAAAACAAAAGAAAATTATTGTTTAGGAACAAATAATTTCCGGTTGACTCTTACAACATTCATTTCTTTTGTCCATCAAATTCTTTCCTAGAAATGATTCTTTTTTTGTCAAACCTCTTTGACAAATTCGAGGTTGCTCATTTTAAATGTATTCATTAATTATCATTATTATTCATTTTGATTTACGCAAAACAACAAAAAAATGAAGAAGAAGAAAGTTTTTGATCAAGAGTGTTTTTCTTTGAAGAACACAGTTTTTGGAGAGAAGTTGGTTAAAAAATGTAAAAAAGGATGATGACGCAATTTGAATTAGGCGATCGTCCTTCAACTTCACCAACGCCGCCTTTCGTTTAACAAGAAAAAAACAAAAATTTGATATAAAAGGAAAACAAAAATTGAAACAGAATCAAATCAAATTCTTTCAAAGTCTTTTCTTCAAAGTTTTAAAAAAATGGCTTTCAAATACGTTATTTTTGTTGCTTTAATTGCAGTTGCTTTTTCATGGCCATATGATCGGTAGGTTTTTATCAATATTTTGAATACTGTTTAATAATGATTTTGTTTTAGGCAATTCTATGACCAACCTGAAGGTGGTTATCAACGTCCATACGGTGGTTATGGACGACCAAGTTACGGTAATAATGAAGGAGGTGGATATGCCCGGCCTAATGGAGGTTACGGTAGACCAAATGGCGGATATGGTCGTCCCTCAAATTTTGATAACAATGGTGATAATTGGCAAGGATCATCAGGTTCTCAATGGCAAGGTGGACCTCAAGGTGGATCACAAGGGCAATTCCATCAACAACCCCAAGGCCCAATCCCATCTTCACCATTTGGAGGCCGATTTGATGGTTCTTCTGCTGGAGAAAGTCAAGCCCCAAATCCTTCAACCTTCGGGGAAAGACTTGGTGGCCCAACAACTGGAAATAATTTCCCTCCCCAAGTTAATGTTGAACCAACAAATAAAATCGCTGAAGGCGTCAAGACTTTTGGTGGTGCTGGAACCCCACCCCCAGCAAGCCCAAATGCTCCACTTGATCCAAGCATTGATTTAACTGGCAGCCGAGTTTTCCATAATGGTGGTGGAGATTCTGATTCCACTGCTCCTTCTGCTTCTGAATCTTCTTCATCAGCTGATGCAGCACCACAAAATCCATCTGAAAGTGAAAGTGCTTCACCCTCATCCTCTTCATCTTCAAATGGTGAAGATTTAACTGGATTACCAAATGGTCAACAACAAGGTCAATCACAAGGATCTGATTCTGAATCTGAAAATCGCGGCAGTTCATCATCATCTTCTGGATCACTCTTTGGTGGGGCACAACCTGGTGAAGGAACTGAGGGGGCAGATTCTTCTTCATCCTCATCTGCCTCCGGCAATGAACCCGCTGTAACAATTGATCCATCTGCAACCGCTGACAGTGGCCTTGTTCTTGGTTGAAGACATTCCCTTAACCATCGATTTATATTTTAATGATCTCATTAAATGATAACCTTTTGTAAATGAATTTTGTAATAAGATTTTATTGTTTTAATTAAAATTTATTATTCTTTCCGTTCTTTCTGATGACAAACATTTTTTAAATAAAGTGTAACGTATTTTTTTAACTTTGATCAAACCAAAACAATGCGACAAAAGATGGTCATTTTCTGATCTTTAATACCCCGAAAATTATCAAAGTTGGGAATTCTTGAAAAAATTGATTTTAAACCTGTTCAAAGAAAAATTAAAAGATTTGAAAACACAACAAAAAAATTGTAAACAATTTCTTCGGTTTTTCGAACCCATGTTTGTCCATTTTATAGATGTATCCAAATATTTTGCACATTTTTTGATTCACTTGAGTCATCGATGAAAGATCAAAAAACTTTCAAGTGATCTGGACACTTAGATAAAGGTTGTCCCAAATACCAAAAGGTTGATATATCCTGTTTCAACTTTCAAAGGTAAAGGTAAACCAGATATATTGGATATAAAAAATCCAAGAACATTAAAAATGATTATTCGAGACAAAATATGACATCCAGAATTTGTGTTCTTCTTTTATCTGCTTTCATTAATTTTTGTGATGGATTTATTTATGGTGGAGGATTCGGAGGAGGTTGTGGTGGATTCCCAATTGGTGGATGTTTCGTGCCGCCTGTTTTCTCTCCGATTTTGCCACCGATTGTGCCGTGTTGTAATTCCTGTTGCTTTTATGGTTATGGAAATATTAATCCAGGATTTGGATTTAATGGACCACCATCAATAATTCCTCCTCAATATCCCCCTATATATCCCCCTATGTATCCTCAATATCCCCAACGACCTGGATATAGACCACCACCACCATCACTACCATGTAACAGTGGAAATTGTGGAATTCCTCCATGTCAAAATAATAATAACAATAATGGATGTAAATGTGTTGAAGAATGTAAATGTTGTAACTCAAATCAAAATGGTTGTATTAAAAATATTGTGTTTCCATGTCCAAAACATCAACAAAATGGCTGTGGTTGCAATAAATGATATAAAATTACGGTAAAAATGTGTCTGGACATAAAGTTTTTATAAATTCTCTCGTAAACTTCGAATTTGAATTAAATGATTTTTTGCATTTTTAATCTATCTGAAATTATCTCACTCATTGACAATTTGTTTTTAACGTTTAAATCAATTTTGCTTATCTACAGTATACACACGTTATCATTAATGTCGTTGATTTACCATAAACCCAAACTCAATAATATTATTTGATTGATATAAATAAATTTTATCCCGTGAATTAAATTATATGTGTATATTTAAAATCTGGTTGTGAAAATCTTTTAATTAATGCATTTCAGACAAAGCGCGTAGTGTACAAATAACATATATAAAAACCTTATGTTTTAAAAAACAGAAACTGAACAGTGGTGTAAAATTGGTACTCTTTTTCCAGCTTTGATTTTGTACCTTTTTGTTGGACAAGTTGAGACAGCTTACTGTATCGTGTTTGCGGATTAATATTTTACAACAAACTTTCAGTTTACTTTTTAACGGATTTAGTTTTGCCATTTTAAATACATGTCCATTTCAGTTGCATTTACAGTTTACAGAATCATTGTTTTTTTTTCCATTCTTGCAAAATAATTAAAAATTAAAAACTTGGAAAATTTTTTACAACAAAAAGAAGTTGTATTTTTTACTCTTCGAAAAATTCCTTTTTTTATGTAAATGATGTCTGCTTTTATCCAGAATACAATTTCTGGTTGTTTTTTGTTAAATCGAAGAACATTTGTTT
This sequence comes from Panagrolaimus sp. LJ2414, assembly GCA_024447195.1. Classification (NCBI taxonomy): domain Eukaryota; kingdom Metazoa; phylum Nematoda; class Chromadorea; order Rhabditida; family Panagrolaimidae; genus Panagrolaimus; species Panagrolaimus sp. LJ2414. Next base: position 1,428,055 of record JAMRXY010000048.1, on the reverse strand, counting down.
ATTTATTAAAGACTAAAGTTTTGTGTCTATAAAACATTTGTAAAATTAAGATTAAAGTTTAACTTAACTATCAGTTTTATTGTTTCATTGAACCCCTAAAACTGAAATCTCTCCTTTTTAGTATTCACGATAACCCTAAATGCCATTATTACATACATGAATATTTATTTATTATTAGCAACTTTTTTTAAAAAATTTGTATTTAAAGCATAGTCACATAATTGTTAAAGTCCATGTTGTTGTTGTAACAAAAATGTACCTAAAAATTGTCCGTAATTTTTGAGTATTTTCCTTTTTTGCGTTGGTGTTGTGAAAAAAGTATTACTTTTAGTTTGATAAACAAAAGTTGCAATTAATTGTCTCTTTTCTACAGTATATGATTTTCACAAAAAAACACGTCAACAATATTTTTAAAAGTAATATTTATCTTTTTTATCTTTCTTTTTTCTCCAGTTTTTAAATGTATATAATTTTGTCCACTTGACATTTTTTAAAAGCTTGATGTAACCTTTGACATATACAATAACAAAATGGGTGGAGTTTAAGTGAATGGCTATTATCTTAAAATCTACAAGTTTTAACTTTTAAATGATGACTTTAAACTTTTTGTCTTTCTGTTATGTTTCAGGGTTATCAAATTGACTTTTTTTATTAAACAAATTTACATTTACTTGTAATCATGAATGTCTTTTAACATCTACAGTAAACTAACACGGCAGCTTGAGTTAAAAAGCTCAAGACTTTTCAAACGTTGAGCTTTTTAACTTTTTAGAAACTTGTTTTGAAAAACTTTTGTGGGAGTAAAAACAAAACAAATGTTTTGTTTTCACTCGCACAGTACCCTTTTCCCTTAGTTTCTATTTTAAATTTTTGTGTTTTACTTTTCTTTTTTGTACTTTGTTGAAAAAATATTTTTATAAATGAAAGTCAAAGAATACTGTACTTCACAGTTTTTAAAATCTAAAAATATTTTAGATTCAATTTAAAATTTGAAAAAATGGCTTTCAATAATTACACAGCTGAAACAGCATACTGTATTGGAAAACAGCCGAAATCAATTGCTGACAATTTTGATGCAAAGCGATGGCACATTGAATACACGATTCCAATGGTATACGGTATTCCATCTGTTATCGTTTTTATTTCTGTGTTAAATGTTTTATGGTCAAAAAAGGGACAAAAAATGTTTCAAGGACCTTTTTATGTTTTTCTTTCATGGACTTTATTAATTGTAAGAATTTTAAAAAATTGTCATAATCAAAAACAATGTACTGTACATTTTAAGGATTTAATAACATGGATAATTTTGTTGATTATGAATGAGCTTGTTCGAGTATCATTTTTTGATTGGATGTTTTCATGGATTCCTGAAGATGGAATAATTGCATCATGGATGTATGCAATTCAAATATATTTTACTGTTTTGGCACTTTTGAATACTGTCGTTCTAAATTTTAATAGGTTTATGGCAATTGTATTCTTTCTGAATGATACTGAGGTAATTTTACCACACGTAATTACTGTAATAATACTTAATGTTTGTAGTTTTGGAGAAAATGGATAAAAATTGTTCTTGGTTTTTATTTCGTTTTTCCAATCTTGTTTACGTGGCATTTATTTCTGCGGTTTCAACCAATTCGAAAATGTCGAATCCAGAATTTTGGTTCAGGAGATGCCTATCACAGCTTTGACGCTTTGGCACCTGCATACTTTGTAAGGGCATACTGTAGTTTTGTGTTGTCCATCATAGGCATTATTAATTGTTCATTATTTCTGTAGCTTTTCTTTGCCAGACATTACAGTATTTTTTGTAGATCCATATGGCCTCAACAATGGGGTACATAATTTTTGTTTGTGGTGGTTTAAATCTTTTGATGCTTGGAATCACGCTTTTTGTGCTTCTGAAGCAGCATCACGAAGACCGAATTAAACCACTTTTTCAACGTCGAGGAATTCCAGAAATGAAATTATTCATTATTGCACTTTTAAATCTTTTGAATCTCATGCTTGAAGTTGTTTATTTTGTAAGTTTTATCTTTTAATACAATTTCAATATTCATTAGATCGTGTCAAATACAGTAACCGATTTTATAAGAAGTTTCGTTCTAACCCTATAATAAAGCATAATACAGTAATTTCCAATAAGTTTTTTTAGATTTGTATTCGAGTAATAACAAATTCAAGCATCAAATCGGGATTTTTCGAAGCTCAATCATTTATGCTTGATTGGTATTATTTGTCACCAGGTTGGACAATTTTAATTATGATTCCAAGTCTGAGGCAACAAACCTTTCGATTTCTTTACAAAAAATTCAAAAGAGGCCAAAAAACTACGGTAATTTCAATAACAGCAAATCGGAGTCATGGACATACCATTTAATAAATTTCTTCAATTTTTGTATGTGTGTTATTAATAAAAAATAAATATGATTTTAATAGCCAAGCATCTTTATTATTTTTAGCCTCGTGATAAAATCAAAACGTCAGAAAATAACATTTATGTATAAACAGATATCTCGTTTACTATGATAAACGGTTTATCAAAAATAAAAGCGGATATACATAGTTTAAACTCAAAGTACAAACTTATATAATTGAGATAGAAGATAAAACTCAAAAACTACTGTATTTTTTAAAAGTTAACGAAACATTCAATTACAACACGTGCGTGAATCAAAAGTTTCAACAAAGCTTTTGTTACAAAAGACTATAAAGTTATATGTCACCATTTGTAGTATCTGCAACCCTTAATTTTTATACATAACAAACTATGAATTAAATAATGAAAAACATTTGTTTAAAAAGTTAAAAACTATTACAGTAATCTTTTTTAAAATTTAAAAAAATTTAAAGCAGCTGTTTTTATTATTTTAACAAAAGTCGTTGCAAGAACAATCGCGTTTTTGTTCGACACAAATTTTTTTAACAAAACAAAAAAAACGAAGAAATTTCTTTCACACTTGAAAATTTATCTATTCTTCTTCCTTTTCTTCATGTTTCCTTTTTTGAATTAATTTCAAAACAGCAGATAACGAACGAATGCAAAGCATTGTTCCAATTTCAATTACATTAGAATTAGCAAATTCTGCTCCAAAGATTAACTTTGAATTTGATAAACTTATTAACGGTTTGTTTTTATTTTCTTTATTTTTATTATCATTCATTTCATCATATCAATTATAGATTCATCAGCAGAATTTTCTGATACTTTAAAGAAGATGAAACCAGCAGTGGGAGGAAAAGCCGGAAGATCTCGACAATCTGCTTCTCAATCATCTGGAACAACTGCTCAACCGCCAACTTTACCTGAGGCCGCAAAAGGTAAAGCAAAGATACCACCAACACAAGAGAATTGCTTTGGTCGTCGAAAATATGCTGAAGTTGTGGTAGAAACATTTAAGCCTCAGAAAGCTGGAGAAGAAAAAACTTCTTTTTCTTTAGAACCATCAAGTACGTCGAGTTCAATTCAAGGTGGTAGTGAACGTGCAAGCTCGATGGAACCTCAAGGTTTGTTTATGCATATACATTATAACTGATACTAATGTGATTATTATAGAAACTGAAAAACTTTCATACTTTTGTGGCAATCCACTTGTTGAAAAAACTGAAGGAATCTTACATTTTTATCGTTCAAGGTTTGCTATTTCTTTTTCTTCAGTACACAATTAATAAGTTTATATTTTAGCAATGATGCTGCAGCACAAAATGATAATTGTTCAATGTTATGTATGATTGGAGTTCCAGCATATTTATCTTGCAGTGAATTAATTAGCTTTGTGCAACCATCAGAAAATATCTCAGAAATGAAAATTATTCGTGATTCTTCACTTAATCAATACATGGTCATCTTAAAGTTTAAATCATATCGAAGTACAATGGCTTTTTATGCACAGAATAATGGATCATATTTTAATGAAATGCTCGGAAATGAACAATGTAATTTAATGTTTGTTGAAAAAATTGAAACAACTTCGGAAGCAAATGGTGGAAGCTTACCTCGAGATGATTTAACTGAACTTCCAACATGCACTGTTTGTCTGGAAAGACTGGATGACAGTGTTATAACAATCCTTTGCAATCATACATTTCATGTTCAATGCCTTCAACAATGGGCAGATACTACGTGTCCTGTTTGTCGGTAAGAAAATTTAAAAAATTTAGAATCAAAATAACAATCAATCTTTTTTTAGTCACACTCAAACTCCTGAAGAAGTTGATACACAAAAATGTTCAAGTTGTGGAAATGGACAAGATCTTTGGATGTGCCTTGTTTGCGGAGATATCGGTTGTGGAAGATATGTTACAGCATGTGCAAATCGGCACTTTGAAACAACTGGACATACCTTTGCTTTACAAGTTGGTGGAAATTTAGTATGGGATTATGGTTTGCTATTTCTTTTTCTTCGGTACAATAATAATGAGTTCATATTTTAGCTGGTGATAATTTTGTTCATCGAATTATTCAAAATGCTCAAGATGGTAAACTTGTTGAAGTTCAAGCGAGTAAAAGTGATGAAGATGTAAGATTTTGGTTGTTTTTCTATAATACTACAGTAATCTTTTTTTAGAAGCAAACTGATAAATTAGATGAAATTCAAACAGAATATCTGTGCATGCTAACTCAACAACTTGATAAACAACGAAATTTCTTTGAAGATAAACTTCATGCAATGGAAGAATCAATGAATGAATACCGTACCTCAACGAATAATGATATGAATGTAATTCGAACAGAATTGGATGAAACAAAAGCTGAATGTCAACAACTGAAAGCTAGTCTTGACAGTATGAAACAAGCAAAAGATAATTTGGAGAAAAAGCTTGCAGCTGCAAATGCCAAAGTTCAAAAGTTACAAAAAGATCTTCAAGATGAGCAACACATTGCTAAACTTGTTCGAGCAGATAAAGATTCGCTTCAGAAAGAAAAGGAAGAACTGATTTGGAAGAATAATAATGAAATTCGAGATTTGCGAGAGCAACTTCATGATTTGATGATGCATTTTGAAGCCCAATCAAAAATTCAAATGACTTTGGATGGTGACGAAGTAACTGAACAAGAACTCCAAGGTAGCTCGATCGAAGTTCATCAACCTCCGAAACCGCAGCATAAAAAGAAAAATAAAAAGCGTTAAGCTGTTCATTGATGTTTTGTCGAATATTACTGTATCATGAGCTTTTTTCTCTGTCGTGTATTCTATGTGATGCCTTGTTTTTTATATTTAGGGTTTTTGAATCTGTGTCAACCAATTTTTTGTAAATGTTTAGATCTCTCTGTAAAAATGTATCTTTGTATTTTTGTATAATTATGTATTTTCTATGCCAATAAAAAAATGTGTAATACTTTTTGCTAAAAATTATTCGATGTTATTTTAATACCGTAAAAAGACGGAGTGCTTTGAATACTGTACTACTTTTCTGCAAATTTATATTCATTGAAGGTCCTGGTACCAGTGTTGTTGCGCCTCCGGAGGCGAGTTTTTCAAAATATCAAAAAAGTGCCTCTTTTCGACTCCGCAGCAACAAAAATAAAAAAGCACTTGGTACTGTAGCGGGTAATTATTGCCTGTTAGTGTGTTCAAAACAGTAAAAGAATCTCATTTTGTGCTTTTATAAAACGTTTTTATTAAACCATAAACATTATCATCTGAAACGTGTTTGATTACAGTGTATTCTGATTTTGGACAGCAAAAATAATTTTATAATTTCTTAAAAAACAGAATAAGCAACATTTTTAAAATTTAAATATTTTATTGACATACAAAAAAAATCCAATAAATTATTATTACAACAATTGCACTAAATAACAAAAGAACTTCAAGGAACTGCTTATCAATCTGTTTTGGAATGTGCAACTTTTTTCTGAACAATAGAAAAATCTAAGCGATTAAAAAGGATGAATCCACAGAATATAAGCATCAAAGCAGCAACAAGAATAAAAGGTTCATAGAACATGGACATAAGAGAGAATTCATAATAAATCTAAAATAATAATAATTGAGAAAATATTCAAAGTCTGAAACTGAACATACCGTAAATTCTTGACTATGATATTCAACGAGATTATTCTTTTCTAAAGTGATTACCGGACGGCCAACAATATCCAAGTAAGTGAAGTGAAGAGAATCAGGAAGATGAGAAACGGAAAATGGTTTTACGATTTTAATGTCACTAAAATAAATATATGTACATGATTCTTATTATCCCATTCTTCTATTGAACTTACTGAGATGTTTCTGGAAGAATAATCTTAATCTGAGCTTTTTCAATAAGCATATTATCATAAAGTGGATGAATAAGAGGAATTCTAAGAGCAAAATTTGAGCCAGAAGAATGAAGGAATTCACTTGAAGGAACATTGTACCCAAAAATATAATTTGTACGCCATCCACCAAGAAGAGGAAAACGTGGACGCATTTCAACTTCAACCCGATTACCGTATCCATGAACCATTGAAGTAGAGATATTTCCAATTTGGTCACGATAATAAATATCTCGAGCTTGAGCTGGTAAAGTTGCTTTCAAAGATTTAACAATAGGAGAACTAGAACGACGATCAACTTGGAAATCAAGACGTGAAAAAGAACCCTAAAAAAATATTTTACTATAACTATCATCAAAATTACTGTAAGTTCAATACCTTTAGTTTAGCACCTTTATGAACAATTTCAACTTGATCTTCAACAGCAATATTTCCCCAATGTGAAACTTCAATAATTCTTTCCAAATTTGTTACGACAATAAATGGTGCATTATTTTCATAATGAATAGAAACTTTATTCTAAAAATCATCATTTAAAGTAGTTCAAGTATATAAAAACCCTAAAAATCAAACTTACAAAAGTAAAAGATTCAATGTTATTACTTGGTCCATATTGAATTTTATCACTTGATTTTGTACCCGTATGAGAGATAACTTTGCCATGTCCAATTTTTACAGTTGTTTTGTCACTTTCGATCGCATAAACACTAACATAATTTGAAGAATCTTCCCATAAAGTAAACCTGTAAATATTTTCATTAATAATGATGTTTAAGCTGTAAGAAGAGGAAACAACTTACTGTGATTCACTTTGAGTGATTTCTGTTGGAAAGACCTTTAAATTGTCTGACAAAACATATTCAATTTGGAGTTCCAAAGATGAATCTTTCTTTAATGAAGAAGTCAATTCAATTTTGTAATAAATATATCCAGGATTCCCAAATGAATCTTCAACTTCCGACACTTGCAGCTTCTTCTTTCCCTTTCCTTCCGTAGCAATAATATACGATACATGTTGGCTTTGTTCTTTAGGAAGAGGATGAATAAAATAAGAAACATCATTGCTTCCTGTATTTTTAGCATTAACATTTAGAACATATTTTGAAAATTGAGTACTAATATCAATATTACGAGAAACAGATAATGAAAGATCAGAAGGAGCTTTGGTAGAAGAAACTAGAACAACCCAGGCACTAACAAGTGCAATAATGTTTACCGCTTTCATTCTAAAAAAGAGAGATAAAATTAGATCAACAAAAGAATGGCAGAAAATTATTGTAAATGTTGAAAATAAAAAAGTGCGTTGTCAAAAGTTTTAACATTGGAAACTCAAACTAACAACCGCATTGCATTTATGGCTAAAGCATACTATACTAAAATCATCAATCACATTCTGCCAAACATAATTTTTTAAAATTTTTGCAAAACTATCTTCATAAAATTTGGGATATTGTTTTTAAAAGTTTTTTTGTTGTTTAAATTTTTTGTTTAAGAACAACATCAAAATATGGGAGTAATTAAATGATATTCATCGTTTAAACAGTTTCTGCGCGATATGGGAAAACATAAACAATGTTGCATTTCAAAGTTTTCAACTTAAAACTTTTAAGTTAAGTTTAAAGCAAATAATTATTTTTGTTTGTAATCCTTCAGAGATAATTTTGGTCTTAAAAGATTCTCCACATCAAATACTATATCACAAAGTTTCTTGAATTCGACGAATGATAGAAATACGTGTTTTTGCCCCGTAACACTAAATACAGTACTCTTCATTTATGACGCTTCTATTATTTTAGGCCATCAACAGAATGGAAATAGGTAGAAAAAACATATGCCCCTTAGGGAATAAATTCTTCGACAAACGTTTTAAAGAAAATTTTCGTAAATTGTTATATTAGGAAAAACTGAACGGTTTTGAGTCTCGTAGCGCAAACATGATTTTTTCGAGCAGTTTTTTTAAAGCTGACATTTTTTCCTACAACATTCGCGAATCTTTTTTTCTTTGCACCGAAAAAATCCATTTTTTGCCGCTGCTTTTCCACCACTTCTTGTTTTATTAAATATCCGTGTTTTATGCTTTATTTCTTATTATTTTTTATCCCTAATACAAACTGTTGTTATCTTCATTTATGTTTTTAGCAAACCTCAAACATGGTACTTTCGCGTGCTTTTGAAAAGTACCAACAACAACTTAAGACAATTCTGGATGCCCGTCCTGTCAATCTTACCAATGAAGTTCGGCCTTTGACCATGCAATGCTTTACCAAAGTTAAACCAACTCCTGTTTTACTTCGACAACGTGCTCTTGTTATGATCCTTTTGGCGAATGAATTGAACAGTGTTCCTGAATATAAGTCTTACATCAATGCTATCATCAAAGAAATCTTTTTTTGTGTTAAAGCATTTCTCGATACTCAAGATGATGAATATAAGAATAGTTTGGCATTAATCGATTTTACTTCGAAAACAATGGCTGTATGTTTCTTTTAATGAGATGACATTTAATCTAATGATAGAATGTTTTTAGGATGATTCTGTTCCAATGATGATTCATGTCCGGCCTCGTACGAATGAAATTGTCGCAGCTGTTAAAGCTTTGTACAAATTGAATGATGAAAATTGTGATATGGCAGTTGTATTCAAACGAGTTTTAGAAGGCATGATCAAAAGCGATCCTGATAAAGTCTGTGAATGGATCAAATGTTTTAAATTTGTTGATTTCAAGAAGCAATATCTCGATGACTTGATCGTTTCAATTATGACGCTTCAGTTGGATTTAAATGTTTTGCTCATCACTGACAAAAATGATGCTCGAAAAGTTGTTGAATTCCTTGATAAATCTTTGGATCATAAAAAGCAACGAGGCAATCTTTTCATCGAACTTCGCAGCCGATTCTCTGATGTCGATATTACACGTAAGATCTCAAAAATCGCTAAAGAATACAGTATCAGCACTGATTATTATCCCAATTGTGTTAAAAAGAAGCGAATGGCAGATTTCTTATACAATATTCATGAACGAAGCAGCAAACAAGAACGTGCTCAATTGAGTCATGTAAGCTTTCTTGTGTATACTTTAATATTTTGCCATTTTTATTATATGATGATTTTTAGGATGTCATGTATGGCAAAAATAAACTTGATCATCTTGATGTCATCCGTGCTCTAACAACGTGGGAGAAAAGGGATCAATATGCTGGAATTGCTTTTGGAAGAATGTATGGCTTGGAAACGACAGAGCTTTGTCGCGTCAATCCTGATTATGAAAGTATTTCGAAATGGGATGAAGAAAGGATTAAAACAAAGATTGTTGAAATGGAACTTGCATTGAAATCTGAAGAATATATTGGTGAATTTCAAATGGATGAAAATTATACAATTTATTTAATTGATAATTTGGAAAAGCTTCGTACTGCAATGAAAAAACTGTTTGAAAATGATAAGGTTGCATTTGATATTGAAGCCAATTATGTCTGTCAAAGCCCTACAAGTATTTCATCGTAAGCTTTTATAGATACTTGAATTATCATTACTTTGCTAAAATTTTTAGAGCATCTCTTCTGCAATTGGCTTTCAAAGATTGTGTTCTCATTGTTGATATACATACGTTGACTCAAAATGTTTCTGATGAAAACTTGAAACTATTCTTTGAAATGTTCCTTGGCACTGCTATTACCCGTGTTGCATTTGATATTAAATCTGATCTCGAATTTCTTCGAAATACTTTCACTTGGATGCCTGAATACCTTGGACGTATTCAACCTGAATTTCATTGTGTTCACAGATTTGCTAATATTGTAAGTGCAATTGTTTCTGTCTTGCTTTGTGTGTCTTACCTAATTGTTACAGGTTATGAATACTGATGCTTATAAAGAATATTTCCCTGAAATAACCAAACCATCTTTGAGGGAAGTTGCTGATAAGTGGCTTAAAATTGAGTTATCAAAAGATGAACGGCAAGGTAATTGGCTCAGACGACCATTATCAAAGGAACAAATGCTTTATGCTGCAATGGATGCAAGGCAAACTTTGGATGCATATTATTTTGTACAAAAAGTTTTGTGAGTTTTTTAGCCTACATTTTTCTTTTCTTAACTATCTTTTAATTTTAGATATTCAAGGGAGCTTGGTAATGATATGGGAAAGCTTATTGTAACTCCAAGAATGTTTGATCGTAAAAAAAATTTGGCCAATCAAGGACGAAAAGAACATGCAGACGAAATTCTCAAGAATGTTGAAGAAAAAGTCAAAGATATGCGTTTAACTCTTCATAATTTTGAAAAGCCAGAAAATATTACGATTGTTGTTGATTTTGTCTTTCTTGATTGTGTTGCGCATCTTCGACGATTTGGTTACAAGACTTATGATCAACGTGATGTAAAAGATGGTGGCCAGCTTCATCGACCTCAAGTTATTCAATTATTATTAGATTTTCTTCTTGCCCGAATTGCTGATGGAACAATTACCTATTGTTATCTTTTAACTACTGAATATCAAGTTGGTCATGTAAGTTGTTTTTTATTATCATTCCTGGTAAAAGGTTATCTAAATTTTTAGTTCAAAAGTAAAGATAAAAATTTCGCTGATTTAAAAATTATCTGTTGTGATGAGAAAGAAACGGAAAGCAGTATTATTGGTGCAGTAATGTATGAAACAAATTCCGTCATTGATATTAAAGAAATTCCCAATCGGTGTTCTGTAAGTTTTTTTAGTATTATCTGATTTTTCAACAGTTACCTTTTTTAGAAATGTGGTGAATCTAAAACTGCTTTTGATTTTTCTGCTGATGCTTTTCGTGTCATCTTTATTCATTATGCAAAGAAAAAGGGCTTCTTCGTTGAACTCAAATGTGTTGATGATTCTGATGAATTGCTTGAAAAGCTTGTTGGTGAATCTGTTGTAAAATATGAAGATCAATGGATGACTTATGAAATCAATGATAAATGTTCTGCCAAATTTTATTTGTAAGTTTTTCGCCTTTTTTTGTCACTTTTATGAATATGATTTTAGGGGTGATAAAATTTCTACTCAAATCAATTATGTCAATGAAAATGGTGAACTTGTTGAAAAGGAAGATAAGTATCGTTGTAATAGCCGTCTCTTTCAAAAACTTGGAAATGAAGCTCATGTCCGTTTCTGTGTTGCTTGTTCTGATTTCTTTTAATTATTTTTTTTTGTTTGTTTTGAAAGATTTCTTGATTTAAAATAAATTCGTTTTTGATTTTAAATTTGTAACTTTTTTTTATTGTTGTCTACAGTATGCCAATTTCAATTTTATTAGGGATTGTCCTGATCTTACGTAAGCATTTTTATGAGTGGGTGGGTGTGAGCGAAATCTTACGGTTGAGCTATTCGATCAAAGGCTGAAACAAAAAAATGACATTTTTTCTGTTATAACAAAACATTTTTAAACAAATTTTTTATTAATAACATTTATACTTTTAATTGTTTTAATTAAAAACAAACTTAATTTGGTTGGTTTTTAAAAACTTATTTGTTCAAATTTAGTTATTTAAATGCAGTAATAATCATATATGTAATAACAAAATTGTAAAGAATTACAGTAATCGTTATAATCATGAATGTGTTTTGTTAAGTGCAGTTTGATTGTTGAAAATAGCTGCTTCACCAACATTATTGATATTTCCGGGATGAACTTCTCTTGCAGATGCTTCAAAACCGCAACCACCGTCACAGTTACAACAAAATCTATAAGAACAACTGTTTTTTCAGAAGAAAGTATTTCAAAAAAGTGGTAACTTACACATTGCATAAACCATTTGCAACACAACGGGGCGGAAAACCTGTTAAACAGCATTCAGAATTGCACTAAAAATTATATTTTTTGAAATTCTCAAACAATGATTTTTAGAAGTTCAAAACCTACGCCAACAATTGCGCCCATTAGAAAAATGAAAGAAATTAAAAGGTTCTTCATTTTTTGATATCGGAAGTTCTCCTGAAACTTATGATTTACATTTGTAAACCTGGGGGAAACATAATCTGAAGAGGAAAAAACGTGTCAAAATAACAAAAGGATGAAAAAAGTGTGATATTTTCAAGTTTGATTTTCTTTTGTATTTTTTCCAACACTTTTTTTGATCCTTTTTTTTAAAAAAAAAAAAAAAAAAAAGGCTTTTTAGATAATGCAACAGAATTGAATGTATGAAAAAAGATTGAAAAAGTGTTAAAAATATATTTGTCAAAGTTCACACGTATTCTAAAAAAGAATAGTAGAAAAAGAAAATTCACTATAAATAAATGTGCTACGATAAAATACATATTTAATTTAAAATAAAGAAGAATTTTTAAAACTTTTATTTTTCATTAACAAACGAACATAATTACATAATTCTACAAAATTTTCCCAGCAATTTCTTTTTCTCCAATTTTTGTGTCACGTGACATCTGGACAGCCCCTTATGATGTAATTTTTTGCTGCCATTGTAAATTTAAAGCCAACATTTTCGGGTATCAAAACGTGATCATCGACACTGTATTGTATTACCCTTTTCATTTTTTATTCCTTCTACAACAGAAACAATAAAAGTCTCCAAAACATCCCCTCTGGCACCTCTACTTTGTGATACTGTATTCCCTTGAACAACAACAACAGAATCAAAACGGGGCTTAAATCCACCTAAAATCGATATCCTACAAATTGGCAATAATGTATGATTATTAAACAGACACTTTGAAACATTTTGAAAAATAATATTTTATTGAAAAAACTAAAAAATACACAATTTGATTAATGTCTACTAAACTAATTAAATATAATAAAACGCGTTTATTATTTATCATTCAGTACCGTAATATTGATTCTAAATTAACTCTTTTTCTCAAAAGCAACGAGTAATACTTGAAAATTTTTAGAAAAAAGTTAATTGTTAATAGGAAACTTATAGAATAAGTTGTCTATAAATAACAAGCAATCAGCATATTTTTCTCGCATAAAATACATTTTTCGGCATTTTCTTTGAATAAAAAAATTTACCTTAAAATTGTATTTTAAAAATGTATGTGCAAAATTTTTGAAATTAACAAAATTAAGCTCAACTTTTAGTATATACTGAGAAACACTTATTCTTTATTTATTATACATCTTTAAATTGAAAATATAAAAAATAAAGTAATTGGTGAAAAAAAGAATACAAAAATATCCAAGTAGACACAAAATTAAAAAAAAGCAAAAATGTGATTCGAAGTAAATAAAATTTAATGATGCATTTTTCAAAAACAATCAAAAACTCAAATAAAAAATTGATGAAGAGGATTAAGTTTTAAAAATGTCAAATCATTAATAGTTTTTCGTATTCGTTAAAAACAGATTTTCAAAACAAAGTATCGAATAAATGGTAAAGAAAGACAAAAACAAATTACAAAAAATTACTCGCAATAATAATCTTTACAATGACATTTACCAATATGATTGAGAATTGTAATCAAGTTTGGTGTAATCGGTTTTTCCAGTTCTAGATGTGTATCTTTGTTCAATTTCTGCAGTCGTTGGTCTAGGGAATCAATGGTTGCTGAAAAGCAGCAACATTTATATTTTAGGCGGGAATGAAACAACAGAAACGAATGAAAGAAAGAATCCGGGATAATATGTAATACAAAAGAATTAATTTGCTTTGTCTCAAACCAAAAAATGCCCTTTTCTAAAAAAACATAAAACTGTTTTAAAACAAAGAACAAATAAAAAAGGGTTGTTATTTTTTGTTGCTCAATCGGATGCTGAACCATCACCAATTTTTTTTGGTCATTTGGGGTCGACTAGGGTCTATGATAAATACTATTCTTTTTCCTGCAATAAAAACAATTTCCATGCCGTTTTAATGACAGGTGTGAAAAAAACCAAAATATCAGAATTTTTAGTGATGTGAAACTCAGCATTTTTATGCTTTTTCATAATCCACCGATTGATCACCAAGATTACATTTTTTATGCGAACATTTGTAAACACATAATCGTTTCTTTGGTAAAAAATAGATGCAAAAAAGGTTACTAAATAAGTGATTTGATTCAAAAAATTTTTTTTTGTAATTTTTGATGGTTTTAAATGTGAGTCAGAAAAGAAAATCTACCGTACTTACAATATTCATGTGTGACTCTATCTTTATTTTTTTAGAGCTACAGTATCCACGAAAGAATAATCACAATAAATTGTGGCATTTTACACCAACATAATTTATTCAAGTCCAACAAAATCAAACATTTGTATTTACAAAAAACAATTGATTATTTTTTTGAAGCATAAGGATATTTGGCGCTGCTTGCAATATCCGAGCTCATTTCTTCTGTTTCAGGTGGAATAAAAGTTTGATGAGATTCCAAAATTTTATTGATTCGACGTCGCCATTTTTCTCGTTTCTTTTTGAGGGCTTCTTTTTCGTAGTAATAAAGATTAATCGCAAATCCAAACATGATAATTGTTAAAACTGTAACAACTCCAAGGACACTCAAAAATACAGCAAAATATGTTCGAATATATTTCTCAATTTCTGGATCTGGAATCTTTTGAACCCATTTTGTTTCAACATAATTTTCATAAACTATTGTAATTTGATGATAAGCTGTCAAGGCATCCAAAGAATCCAACCAAGCACAATAATAATCAAGAAAAAGATAAATATTCAATATTACTCGAAATATCTGAAAAAAGAGATATCATAAATTTGGATATATCAAAGCTCAAATGAATTTCATTAAACTAATGTGTTCACAACACCTTGAATCAGACCTACAGTATCCATGAACAATAAATCCCATTTACATATAAAAACTTACTTGACAAGAAATATGAGTTTTCCAACCAATTGTTGAAACTTTCTCGGAGATCATTAAATAGAATAATGCAGGACCAGATGGAAGGGTTAGAAAAAATACATAATGATAGGTGTGTTCAAGAAAGACAACATCATGAAAGATATTCATCATTAGCATTGTTGAATCATAACAACACAACAAAAATCCCCATAAAAGTAAAATCCATCGAATATTAAAACAAAAAATTTGTGGAGCTTTCTTTGAATTCAAATTTATTTTTGTTACAAGCCTAAAAATAGTGGTAAATAATTAACAGATATACGAACATTATTGTCGAAAAATATGTTTAATACAACTTACTTTTTTTCATCCCATTCAATGCAAGCTTTTGTTGTCTGTGTTGAAGGTTGAAAAGATGTTTGAGAGATTCCATTATCCAAGGAGGCAACTCCTCGAGGTGTATTTGAACCAGATCGAGATCTTTGTGGAGCAGCTCTTGCTCGTTTATATGCTGAATCAACTTTGATATAACTTCCAGATTTGATATTATTATTCTCGTTCGTATTTGGAGTATCCGGATTCAAAATTGATGCTTTTGTTGAGGGTGAAATTGGTTCCGGTTCTGAGACAGAATTCTTTGGTTTTTGTTGTTGTTGAAGTGGTTCGGTGACTACAGATTTTTGAGTTGTATCAGTTTGGTGTTGTTGTTGTTGATGTTGTTGAGGATTCTGAAGTTGCTGTTGTTGAGGATTCTGAAGTTGCTGTTGTTGAGGATTCTGAAGTTGCTGTTGTTGAGGATTCGGAAGTTGATGTTGATTAGGATTCTGAGATTTTTGTTGTTGTTGTTGAATATGTTCAGCAGTTCTAAATTGTTCCTTTGATTTTGTTGCTGTTGTAGGAGTTGGTAATTTTTGTTGTTCTTTGTTTGATCGTTGTTTCTGCCGCCGTTGTTTTTCTTGTTGTTTATCACTGATTGAATTTTGTTTACTAATTGATGGTGAAGAAGTCAAAATTTTGCTACTCGGTACATCTGATTCCTTTTGATTCTTTTCATAAATATTTCCTCCTCCTTCATAATCCACTAATCCTTCATCAAGTTCTTTATCATTACCATCAAATGGATCGGGTTCAGCTTTCAATGATGATGGGGGTGGTTGTGGTTTTTGAGGTGGTTTTATTTTAACATTTTCAACTTTTTGTTTTGATCGAATTGAAGGAATTGTGTAATCTGTTGTTGAAATTCTATCCATCGACATGATTGCCGTCGTTCTTTCGTTGTGAATAGAAATAAAGTATAAATAAAAGAGAGGAGTAATAATTATGCAAATTTTTTGTTTTTTAATTTGTATCATACAGTATGATGAAACAATTTTAAATTATTCGGATTACTGTATTTTGCAAGACATTTAAAAAACATGAGTAAAGCAAAATGAATTAATTGGGCGGCTATAAAATACAAAGCAATTCTCAAAGATTCCCCACTTTTGATGTTTTTTATACCTGTTGTTCATAATTAATGACCAAAAAAAATTTTTAACCCTTTTAAAATGTTTCAAAAAACTTGTCAAGCAGCTAATAGAGATGGGAAAAATAAAAACAGACCGTGAACGTTTAACTTTCAATATTTTAGTTCCTTTTGATCAAAGCGTTGATGACCCTCAATATCAAAGGATCTTAAATTGAAGGGCGTTGAAACAAAAATTGTTTGTGTTTTTACAAGTTTTATATTTTTTAAAATTTTTGGAAGGTCATTTTTTTGAGAAACACGCGTGTATTTTTTTTTTGCTTTATTTGGTTTAATTTTTTTTAACGTCATTGTAATTTACAATTTGTAAACATGCAAAAAAAAGTGCTCAATTTTTGTCTGCATCATTATTTGTTTCAAATATTTATTTTTGCTGTGCTTATTTTTTACGCTTTCTTTTTTTTGATATTTTAATTTAATTAAATTTCTTTAAACACTTGCACCCCACAAAACTAACTAACTAATTCCTTCCTTTTCTTTTTTAAAAGTGAAAATTTTTCTAAGAAAAATGTTGCAAAACATCATTTACACACCTTTCCATTTTTTTCTGGGATTTATTCCAAGAATAAAAAAGAATCGTCTGAATCTAAATTTTCTAAAAGTGCAGAATCCTTTTTTGAATAAATTATTGTCGGGGGATTCAGGTTAACTGAATTGTTTTATTATTGTTTTTTGGGTTAAATTTTCATATGTCTACAAATTAAATTAATATAATACCGAGTTGCTTACTGTAGAATTATATTTGATCACTTTCTGTATTTTGTGTCTCAAAAAAGTTGTTAAATTATGTATTTTTTTTAAAGAAAATAGTCTTTCAATATTTTTCATATCGACGAAAGCATTAATCAAATTGGAAAAACTTATCCAAAATATCTGCCTGCTAAACCCTTTATTTCAGCTAATTGGAATAGCTGCCTTCAATAGATTGGTTGTGAAAAAATACTGTACGAACTTTGTCAAATTATTATGTAGATTCTTTCTTTATAAATGCCATTACCGGTATTTCCGAGAAGTGCATTTTGAAATTTACTACAAATTGAAATATTTTTCCATAAAACTCACCAACGTTATTTATTATAAGAACTTACAGGGAAAATCTTTAAATAACATGACTTTCTTTAATCCACTGATTTTAATACCCCTAAAACTTTCCTTCGATTTTTTATTTTGAAGATTTTCAACAATGTTTTTTAACGACCGTTAAAACAAAATCTTTTTTTTTTCATGTTATTTAATGTTCCACGCAAATGTCATAAAAACAATATAAAAGTACATATCCTGAAGAAACCTAGTTTTACAAAAAAAAAATCTTTCGAAGTCTGGTTAAGCCGCGCGCATGCGCATCTTAAGAGTGCATCCCTTCAAATAATAGATTACGGTAGTCGCCAGTCTAGTCATTCATTCATTAAAAAGATTCCTTTTTCTGAAAGAACAAAGACAAAAATATCCATCCAATTAAGCGGAAAATTTTAGGGGGAAGTAAAAAAAATCATCAGATTCCAGCTTTTTTGAAAAAAGAAAGAGACCACCACCATTCAATAGTGCAGCAGCAGATAATGTTTCTCGTGGGGGGAAAGAAATATTTTTCTTTTTTCTCGGTTGAATGACGATTTTAAGTAAAAGGCGTAAAAAAGGGCATTGCGCCAGGTGGTGAGAAAAGAAAAAGGAAAGAAGGAAGATGAAAGATTGCGTGATACGATAGCAGCAACAGAATTAATAATAGACATGTGATGATAAAATTTGAAGGGAGGAGATAATTAGTAAGAAGGGGGAAATATTGACAGTCTTTCCTCCCCGGTTTTTTGAATATGCCGTAGAATTTGATATATTAAATTATTAAAGAGAAATTTATAATGATAAAGTGCAAAAAGTAAGAAAGAGAGAAAGAGAGAGAGGGATATATCAAATTATCGGGATGAAATGAATAAAAGAGGACAATCTTTTTAAAAAAATTTTGAGGGAAAATCACCACGGATTTTTGACATCCATACTAACACTCAAAGATTGAAGCAATGAAACGGAAAAAAGAGGGTAATTAAGTTTCAAGACCGCCTTTACTTTATTTTCTTTTTCTTCAGGATATTAAAAACGGCGTGTCTGTGCTTTTGTCATCATGATTTAAAATGAGAGAGAGAAATTCATGTCAGATGAGGATAAGTAAAAGTGATTTATTGCCTCCTCTTTTTTGAGTTAAATCTTAAAAAGAGGGAGTCTTATTTTTGGGTATGAATTTCTGAAAGAAAACGTTTTTTTTTAAATCAATGTCCTTTTATTAAAGGGAGGTAGACCCTTTGTTACTTTTTTATTTTTTAACGATTTTTTTTAGTTTAAATTTTCTTGACGATCAGGGTCTTTTTCTATTGTTCTGTTGCCTGATCGTCAAGAAAATTCAAACAAAAAAAAACGTCAGAGAAATAAAAAATTATCAAAGGGTCCTCTCTATTTAAATATTTTGAAAAACCGTTACCGTAATTCTCTTGTTTCTTCTCCAAGTTTTTTTTCTTTTACGTCTCAAAATTAGTAATAATGTTTATCCAAAAATTCGTCCATTCCATTCCAGAGAGGAAGGGATCTCCAACAATTTCACCTGCATATTTTTTGTATTAGTTGAAGTAATTTTTTGGATTATGTTTTTGATTATATTTAACAATTTTTGCCATAATATTGACTAATAAGTTTTTAATTAATCTAAATACTTTTATTACAGTAATAAAATTTGACATTTAAAAATGCAATTTCATATTTGAGTTTACTGTACATATATTCAAAAGTATCTATTTATACCTTATTATTATAATCAATTTCTGTCTTCACCCGCCTTATAATATTTAAGTTCTTTTTTGATTTTCTCCTCGCCAATTAAAGTCAAACACAAACTACGATTTTAAAAACGATGATCTTTGTCACGAGAAATAAGAATTCTTTCCTCACATTCCAGAGAAATGAAGAGTCTACAATTTGTAAAAAAGAGATATCGATATCTATCTTGAACAGCATGTTTTAGAATGTAATTAATTTAAACTCTTTTAAAACCCTTTGAAGTGAAAGTTCTTCCCGCATTTATCTTTCCGTTTTTGATCAAATTTTTTCTTTCATTCTGTAATTAATTAATTATATTTTTCTTTTTTGAGCACCGTGTTATTTTTCCAATGAAAAAATATTGTCACTCAAAGCGTGAAAGATTTTTGTTGGCGCGCCTCTCAAATTTTCTTTTTTTGATTACACGCTTCTCATTTTTTCTCCCGTGATTCTCTCTCTCGTCGTCTTGATCCATTCTTCTTCCCTGAGGGGATGACTTAAATTATGTAAAATGAAAGTTTTCACTAAAATTGACTTTTTTTTATATGTATACGCATAGTTAAAATATATGTTTTTGGATTAAATTCATTTTTTCCTTTGAAAGAATCAATAAAAAAAATCTGTTTTCACTTTCTATTTTTTTTTTCAGATGGCTTCCATCTTAAACTTTGGCATTTCCTTTCATGCATATTTGATATTATTTTTATTACCATCGACTCAAGCATTCCGGAAATATGGTATGTCATCTATTTTAGGGAATCTTTTTACGAAATCTTTAAAATTTAATGATTCAAATTAATTAAAAATTTATAGATAGTTCATCCCGTTATGAGAATGCCATTGCCGATGGCAGTAATAACAATGGCAACAGCATTGAAGAATCATCAGGGACGACAAAGCCTCTATCATCGAGGATACGAAAACTTCCACCTCGATATTCTCAACATTATTTTTCGCCATTTCAACCCATTCAAAGTGACACAAAAACATACATTTCAATGCCGAATAATGCAGCAAATTTCTTTGGTCCACAAAGTTATTGGGCTCAAATGGCAAATCGATTAATCGATAATGTGGTGGATACGGTAGGAGGGCATTATGCCGCAGCAAAAACAAAATCTTCAAAAATTGTGAAGAAACCTTTCACAAGCAGCAGCAGCAGTGAAGAGAGACTTGAAACTTTTCGAAAAGCTTTGAGAAGTGAGAATGCCACCCGCCTACAGTATCGTCCTTCATCATCAGAATACAAATCAAAAGAAATTACAGAAGTTGCCTTGGATGTAAGATATCCATCTAGGCAAAGGCTACAGTATGCTGATAAATATGGTGCCCCTCTTTCATCATCCGCTGAAATAGTTCAACCAAGAAAACTTCCATCAACCCTTTCCCCGACAGCTCCATATCCCCCTCCGGCTACAACTCCCCCGACACAATTCCCACCATCAGAATTTGGAATCCTTCCAAGTCTTCTTTTAAGGAATCCAAATGCTCGGTCAAAATTTTATCACCTTGATAAATATGCAAATCCGCAATATCCACCAGGAATGAAACGAAAAGTTTTTCGACCGTTGAATCCGCTGCCAGAATCCTCCCAGGATTCTGATTTCTATAGAACTTCAAATTCTGAAATCCGCAGAAAACCTGTTTCTAGAATTTCATCAGCAACCTATTATCAAAATGCCCCGGAAAGCCGAGAACAACAAATCTTTAAAGAAATTAAATTCCGATCAGCTTTAAAACAAATTTTGGCAGATTTTCGAAAGCAGCATCCTTTATCTTTCATTCGAACAAATAATGGAAGATCACGACAGCAGCTTAGTCAAATTGCCCAACAAGAAGGATCTCGATCCAATCGAAGAAGAAGGCCACAAAATCGAAGAATTGTACATTTGCCCTCAAGGTATGATTCATTAGATGAATTTAAAAGATGGTAAATTTAGAAGCAATCAATCACAAAATAATTTTTCGCAATAAATTTTAAAAGCAAAACTTTAATCAAAACATTGTCTTTCAAACCTCATAATTATGTGTAATATTTGTAAAAATGTTAATTAAAATTGTATGTATTTAATTTAATGGTAATAATATTATAAATATTTTTAAATAAAATTAATTGAGCATAAATAAGGCAATAATGATGAAAATTCTTTCAAAAAATTGAAAATTGGAATTTGATGAAGAATAAGTTGGATACCAGTGTGAAGAGAACATGTGCCGGGGTTGCTGTAAACGGGGAACATTCGGATCAACATCCGCAATTGCAGCTTCAATATTTATTACACCGCGAAATATAGATCCGGAATATGTTGAGAATGGAACGCGGGCATGGATATCATTACATCTAAAATCATTGAAATCAATTGTTTCAAACATTTATACTGTATATTTAACAATGCAATTCGAAAAATATTATTCGCATCATTTTAGTCTCATATAAATTATAAAAATCGAAAAGAGAACCGGTAAATATTAGCATTGTGGTAGATATGTCTTTAAATTAGGTAAAACGGAATCCGATAAGGGATTCAGAATCCAAAAATATATTTAACATTTCATACAATTTTTCTTTCATGAAATGTACGAAACTAAAGTAGCAAATGGCTTTTGGCATAAAAGTAGTAATTAAAGTTTGGCAGATTTTCAGTATTGTTATACGGTATTTTAATTTTCAAAACAGAAATTATTTTTGATGTTTTTTTAAAAAACAATGATTAACAAAATTTTCTCTTGGGATCCAATTAAATTTTTTTAAAAACAAACCTGTGTCGACTGTTACATATGCAGGTTGTCTGAAAAATAATAAATGTCAATAAGTTTCAATCATTTTGTGATGTTAAACAATCTTACATGATTTGCATTATCTTCACAGAGCATTGCCGCCCCTGCCCTGGTATTTAGAAGTTCAACTTTTTGCCTTGAAATTTGTAAATCTCTCATTTGCCAATCTGTTAATCTCACACACCCGGAAATATATTGATAAATTCCACAACGTTTACATTGACCTAAAACATAATTTCTTGTTGGGACACAAAACTGTGACAAAGAAAAAGTCTAACGCATAAAACAAGCATTTCCGTTACAGGTTTCAGAATGGGGTCCACAACTCAATGGATTATTGTCAGAATTTGGGTCAGCTGTCCAAAGTTGAACACATTTCCGGCATGTTATTGTTGAAATATCTGTATCAAGTTCAAAAGGAATTCGAAATTGTTGAGATGAATAAATTACAAATGATGAAAGTAAAATTATCAAAATGAACAGCATTTGAGAAGAAGAAGGATATCAAAAAAAAAAGAAAAGAAGAAACGGGACAAACCTCCTTCAAGGCATCTGAAAAATATGAAAAGCTTCAAAAGGGTAAATATTTGTAGTTCAAAAATATTATTTCAATTGGAAAGGATGAAAAGACACAATTTGTCACCAAATTTTTGAAAAAAATATGAAAGAATAATTTCAAGGTAAAATGAACGCGTGAGAAAACACAAACGAGAAAGCTTGGAAGAATATTGTCGCGTGTCAAAAAGCACGCTTCTCTCCTGTCATATATTTTTCATAAATGAATTTTGTGAAAAGGGAAGCAACCTTTTGGTAGTGTGGTAGTTGGTAAAAACAAAGACATACTTATATAGATATATACATTTACATGTGGATAAAAACAACAACAAAGAATGCGTTAAGAGACTATATTTATATATCCATGTATGTGTATTTTTTAAAGCTAAAAATGTTCAAAAAAGCTTGGTTCGTTGAAAAATGTAAAGGTTGATTGAATTCCTCCAGGGGATAAATGAATAAAAAAGGCTGAAAAAGAAAAGAAGAAAAAAGATCGAAAACAAAATTGAAAAAGACAAGGGCCCAGATTTTTTTGCTTTGAGAAAATGGAATGGCATAAATCCGATCTAAAAAAGAGATAAGGCATTCTGTTTTTTTCATGGAAGAAGAAAGGAAAAGAAACTCTTGGATAAAAACAGACAAAAAAAGGAAAGGAAAAAAGGTTCCTCTCAAATGAAGATGATGAAGATGAAGGAGATGATGATGATGTTGTCCTTGTTGATGATGATGAAAAGAAGAAGTGCAGCATCTTTTTTCTTCTTGTTCAAAAAAAGAAGGCCTTTCTTTTCAGCGCGCTCAATTGCATTATCGCTTTTTTTTTGGAAAGAAAAGAAAGCAATGTTCCAAATCCCCCGCGGGGAGGAGCTAATTTAACATATATATTTTTTTAGCGAAGAAAAACAGTTCCTTCTGAAAAAAAAGCAAGCCTATTTCGTTCTTACATAACTTTAAAAATGAATATTATATCTTTTCTTTCTTCATTTTCTTTGCCGCCGTCGCCGTTTTTTTTTGAAGTAGTTAGTTAAGAATGATGTTAAAAGTCTATTTATTAAAATAAAAAAATAAGAATGAATAAGATGTTTAATGAAGGGCCAAAAAGCATGAAAAAAGAATAGAAAATAGATCCAATTTCTGTAAATTTATCTTTCCTTTTTCTTTGCTGCTGCTGTTGCCAGCTGCATTCCAAAGAAATGAATGAAAGGGAAAAAAGGGAGGGACACAGGTACAACATCATCATCCTCTATCCCTATCCATCGCAGCTGTTTCATAAACTGGTCTCATCATAAATGCCTGCAGAGAAAAGAAAAGTCGGCATCATTCATGCAAGACAAAATTCACTGGTCCAAAATTAAAAAAACAATAACCCTGGGAACTGCATTATTTTAGGCTATAACAGGGACAACAGTGCCATTTTTGAAAACTATCAAAATATTGTTACCCCAGCAGCAAAAATGAAGTGTATTTTTGGGATTTCAGAAATATCATAACATTTAAAGCTTTTTTAAAAAAGACTAACTAATTCATAACTTTAGAATTGCTCTGGATGAAAAATGTTGGAAAAGCACCTTTTTTAACTTTTTATCTCTCTATGGTAACGCATAAAAGCATTTAATCTTTTTTTTTATAAAATTATAATAAAGAAAGGAAAAAAAAAGTTTTGGGTCAATGAAATTTATTTATGGCACTTTAATTTTGAAAAGAAATTTTTTTGGATTCACTTATTCAATAAAGAAAAAAAGAAAATAAAGTTTGCTACGATTTTTGGTCAAAGATTAAAAAGTAATTTGGAAAAGAAGGTACTTAGCAAAAGCAAATCGGATTTCTCAGTATTAAACTTAAAGGAGCCGTTTTTGAATGCAAAAATTAATAAAATTTTGCAAAAAAATGGCTGCCCAAATGAATTACCAGAAAAACTACTTTTTAAAATGAGTTTTAAAAAAACAAAAACAACATTTTTAAGTAAAATAGTAGGCTCAATCAATGTCTTATATCTTTTTTAAATACATCGTTTTTCTCAAATTACTTCGCACAAAACATTGAAAATAAAACTCAGACATTTAATTACCACGTTTTGGTAATTATTTTGTCTTCTCAACTCACGAATATCCCGTCATTAAAAGTTTTTTGTTACAAAGTTGCTATTTTATATGTTTAATTTTTGAGTAAACTTTACTAAACATGATCTAAAATTTATTCAATTTCATTTTTCTTAATAAACTTTCTAAGATAAAACTTTCTCCATAATGAATACTGTATTCCAAGAAACTTAAATTGTATAATTTTAAAGTGTTTTATTTGCTGCTAAAAAGAAATGAAACAATTAAAAATTAGATTTAATTGTAAACTCAATATTAAACATTTAAATATAACTTAAAAGTCACCTTCGTTTAAAATTTTAGAAGAACTTCTTTCACTTTTTTTGTGAGATGCAAAAAGTCAATTCTTTTTTGGGCACATTTTTGGTGAAAACGGAAATTGGTCATTTTCCGTTTCATTTTTTTTTCAGCTTAAACTTTTGTTTTTAAAAAAGGTTAAATTTTTTGTTTTCTAAACATTATACTGTATAATTTATTCATTGGAGAAACAGTATCATAGCAATAAATTGACATAAAAAATTCAAAAAAAGAGTTCCTTTAAAATATGACGTTTTTATTACTTTGTTAATAATTGTTTTAAACAAATTACGAATTATAAAAACTAAGAATAATCATAATAATTTATATAGTGAAGTCAATGATACAAAAAACACAAACACAGGGCTTTCATGAACTGAAAATTCATATCGGATGAAATAGAATTTAACATTGTGTTAAGTAAAAAGATACAGAAAGAAATTAACTTTATCTTTAAATGTAAAACAATATTTTTTTACACATTTTACTTGAGTGCTCAAAGTATAGTATTGGAACACATTCAGCAATAATTTTTTCAGAAAAATAATTTTTAGTACTGAAATTTGAAATCCCCGCGACAAAAATATTCTCGACACGAAAGCAATCCTTCATTTTTCTTCCAAGAAAAAATGTTTGGTTTTTTTATCAACGTTCAAAAAGCCCCTAAAATTTATTTATTCGTCGCAAATCTTTATCCTTTTCTCCCATTATCTTTGATAAAAATGTTATGGGTTTGCTTTGATAACTCGTATTAATAATATTTGAGACATTCTTAACATTTATACACTGTGTCATCATCTCTTCGGGTTCTTTGCTTTGAGTAAATTCTTACGTTTTTATCGTGCCCTTTTTGTTCTTTTCTAATCTACTCAATGTTTTCTATATTTTATTATTTTGCAGGTGATCATGAAGGTAAATCCATTTGTTTCTTCATCTTCTCGCAAATCTCGCAAACGTCATTTTACTGCACCTTCTCACATTCGTAGAAAGATTTTGTCATCTTCTCTCTCAAAAGAACTTCGTGGTAAACATAATGCTCGTTCAATCCCTGTTCGGTAACTTTTCTTTATAAATACATTGTTGACTGCTTGATTAATTCTTTCTTACTTTTTTAGTGTTGATGATGAAGTTCAAGTAGCTCGTGGTCATTTCAAAGGAAACAGTGGTCGTGTTCTTCGTGTCTATCGAAAGAAGTTCGTCATTCATATCGACAAAATTACGCGTGAAAAGGCTAATGGCGCCACCGTTCACGTTCCTGTTCATCCTTCTAATGTCTTCATCACCAAGTTAAAGATGAATGATGATCGTCGTCGAATTCTTGAAGCAAAAGCTCAAACTCGTGATCTCATCTCTCAACAAGCTGGTAAAGTTCAATCATCATAAATTCTTTCGTTTGATTATATTGTTTTTTGTTTCTTTGTCAAGTATTAATTTTGAAATAAAGTTAATAATTGCGATTCTATTTTTAGGTTTTTTTTGTTTCTTGTATGTATTTCTTCGATACTTGTTAATATCTTGTTTTGAAGTGATCGATTTTGTGTTTGATTACAACACTTGTTTGAGTATGAGAATTCTTAATTTAGACGGTGTCATTAAAGTATTAAGCCATAACAAAAGTTATAAATGATTTATTTTTGCAATTTAAAATTAAAAGTATCAAACAAAAACAAAGTAATAAAAAATATGTAGAAAATAATCAAATAAAATGGGATCTGTTTTGAAACAAAGCAATAAACACAACACTTTTTTCTTGGAATGCAGAGAAACAAGAGACTATAAAAATTTTGAAAGAATAAAAACAACTGAGAAAGTTTAGATATTTTTTAAAAAGGATGTCATTGATCAAAGGCACAAATGTAGAAGAAGAAATCACTGAAGGGATTTGTAAAGAAAGGAGAGAGAAAAACTGAGCAAAACACAAAATTACAGTATATTTTTAATACTGTCTGTTGTAATAAGATGGAGGTGGAAGTCGGTGTTCGCCTCCGAGAGTATAATATCCCGATTCATGGGGATAAGAAATATAGGGAGCACCAGATCCGGACATTCTTGAATGCGGTCGACTTGGCGAAAGGGTACTTTCGAGATGATTGTTTGCATTTGGATTACTTGCTACCTAAAACTTATTGATTTAAATAATTTATCAGGAATAATAATTCGAATTTTTTACCTTTGTATACCATTCTTGATAAGTTGTTTCTCCCATTCCCTTTGGAGTTTCTTCTGGATGATTCTTGGGTTGTGGGGAGGATTCTGGAGATGACCCCGCAGCCATTGGTCTTTTCAAGGTTCGATCTTGTTGTTTTCCATCATAGATCGGTTCAGAGATATATGGACCCGCAAAAGATTGATGCATTACCGGTGGAGCAAAAGACATTTGCTTGGCTGGCTAAAATTACTGTATTCAAAAAAAGATTAAATTTAGGATTAAAATTTACATAAGTCTTTCTTTTTGATTTTCGGCATACACTCCAGCAACAACAACAAAATACCAAAGAAAGAATTATCAAAATTGCAATAATTACAAGAATCCATGTTATCAAAGTTTGATATTGTTTTTGTTCTTCACTTTCAACTTCTAAAAATAAATTTTTAATTAATCAAATAATAATTATAATTGCATGCCTTCAGGGTTGACTTACTAGGTTTTTGTTCAGCTAACATGATATCATTTGAGTCAATCTGAAGATCGCCAACTTTTCCAGCAACAGCAATTTGTTTCAAATATGTTTCAACTTCTTTTACAGTTGGTGAATCGGCTCCTTCAAATTCCATTCTGGTTAATGCTTTTACGGGCGGGCCTGCAAATTTGATAATTCCAATTCTTTGAAGTTGAGGCCATTTCTCTTTCAAGACTTGTCCGAGTTGAGTTCGAATATTTACAGCCATTTTTTCAGCTTGTGGTGATTCAATATCATTAAAGTCATCTTTGAATGGAATATCTTTGAATTTAAGAACAGCATCATAAACAAAGTGGGTTGGAGGCTTCAAGGCAGGGATAACCAAATTTGGAGATCCTGCAAGTTGTACGGTATTCTGGTCAGGTTTGTGTTGTTTCTTCGTTACGATATCACCTTCAAGTGGCACGGACGTGGTTGGAATTTCTTCTTTTGCACCACATTTGCCAAGACAAATTCTTGCATTACTGCTAATTGGAGTTTCAAAATGTTTACGAATTTCATTTGAACCGCCTTCAAGATGTCCACCAGATTGAAGGAAAAGGAAAAATTGGCATTCTGTTAAATCAATGTCATTTCCGGCATCAGTTGTTGCAAGGGAACGAGAAAAGTTTGCCATTAATTGTCCATTTACGTATCGAGTTGAAACACCAAAAATATCTTGGGATTCATCAATTGTAGGTCTACCGTATCCAGGTGACCATTGATCCATTACTGTAACAGAAGAATCTTCAAGCACCGAAACAATAATAGCATCTGCATTCATCTAAAATATATTTCGTCAAGATTTACCAAAAAAGTGGTGATTAAAAAACATACCATGCCACCTTGAGTTGAGAAGCCAATTCCACTCCACATTTTAGGTTTAAGTTTTGCCCAAAGATTAAAGTGCGCATTTGCCCCATCCGTTTGCCAATTAACAGCATATACGCAATTTTCATTACATTTTGGTGGATAAACAAATGATCCATGACAAGGAGCAATTTCAGCGGCAGGATGAACTTGTGAAGTTTCCCCTGAGAGAACAACAGGTTCAACAACATCACCTTCTCCAGAATCTGGTTCATCGATAAGATTTGTTTGAGTTGTTGGTGGTCGAGCAGGGGCTTTTGGAGTTGTGAAAACATTTTCGGTAACTTCAACAGGAATAAATGGAAGATCGGTTGTTTCTGGAGCTTCAGTAGTTGCTTCGGTAGTTGGTTCGAGAGTTGTTGTAGTTCGAACAGCTTCAATATTTTTGACAGTTTCTACTTCAAGAATTGGTTCTTCAGTTGTTGTTGTTGGTTTCGCTGTTGAAGTGGAAGTGGTTGTTTTTGGAGCAGATGTTGTTGGAGGTGGTGGAATGTATACGGTAGTTGCATCTTCATCATCACCCAAATCAGCAATCACTGGTTTTGTTGTATTGAAGAAATCAACGAATCCATTTTCGATATGGGCAGCTCCAGAAATTCGTACTAAACAAAAATGTTGAATTACGGAATCTTGAATTAATTATTTATATTACCTGGTAAATTGCCTTCAGGTCCATTTGCCCAAAAGAATTGTGTATTTCCGGGCAGGATATCATGATCTGCGACATCTGAAGCTTTCAAGGATCGCTTGAATAGAACAACAGCTTCACCATTTTCTTCAGAAGCGCTGACATCTGTGAATGATTGTTCACCGCCGAAGAACTCATCAGGTTCTAAGCCGTATTTTGATTGGGCTAAAAAGATTTGCTCATGAACACATATAAATCATTAAACCAAATCCTACCAAAAGCATCAACCACTCGTGATTTTCCGCCGTCCAAAACTTTAACAACTGTAACATCACTGCATGCAAATGGATCCATTTTAACGTCATATTTTGCTTTTCCAGTTAATTCAGCAATTGAAATTTGTCCGATTCTTGCCATGTCTGGAAGTCCAGCAAATGCAGGTTCTTCACGATCTTCGAATGGATTTCGAACTTGTCTTCTGGCACGTACTCGAGATGGCACTGCCTTCACTGGGACTCCAGAATCATCACAGATGCAAACTTTTGTTTTTGAAACTTTTGGATTATTTAAGTCATGATATCCGATTGGAGTTTTAGGATTCATAAAATCTTGAGATTTACGAGCCAAGACTCTTCCACCTCCAATTGGGAATAAGAAATAATAGCATTCATCTAATCGATAATCGGTTGTCTTATCTTCTGGAACAATCTTTCGAGAGAACCAAAGGGTCTAAAAAGTTTGTTATCACTTATCAGTTACAACCATAATAAGAATATGCAAATTACCTGATAATCATCTTCAATCTTTCCACCAATGTCATATAAATCTTGCCTATCAGCAGGATCAATTGCAGGAAGTTGGCGGCCGTATGCAAATCTATCTACGACATATGCCTAAACAAAAGCATTTAGTAATTTGAATAAAGACAATAGAAGTGTATATATACCTTTCCATTATACACCCATCCGGTGTAGATATCACTGTTTGCCATGGCACCATCTTTTGAAATTCCCAAACCGGTCCATCTTCCAACACCTCGTGATTTAACTTCAAATCGAACTTCATCTCGAGATTCATTATAATTCCATCGGGCAATATAATCACAGGCATCACCCTTACAATTATCAGGGAATTTAAATTCATTGGTGCAAGTTGGTTCAGCTTCCTGTTCTCCGGAGGCATTGACTTCACATGATTTAATACAAACTTTTTGGGATGTTACATGTGGGGTATTAATATGTTTAAGGATATCCCCTTGAGCATTTACTCTTCCTCCTGAGACAGGGAAGAGGAAATGGAAGCAGTCGTTGTCAGTGAAAATTGCATCAGTATTAATGTCACCAGTATTTCGCTTTCGAGTGAATTGGGCACGAAGAACTCCATTTACATGTGTACCAACAACAGTTGGGGTATAAACATTCTTAATTGGATCTTCTTTGGGGGTACTGTATGATGTTGAACTCATATCATGAAGGGATAAAACTCCGCCATGGGATTTAACGACGATTAAATCGGCATCTTTCATGGTTCCAGTTTTTGAGAAGCCAACTCCCGTCCACCAATTTGAAGACATTTTAGTTTCCAATGAAAATTCAATTTCATCACTGGCTTGGGCGAAATTCCAAGAAATTCGGTAATCACAATTTGATCGACAATCTCTCGGCCATCTCCATTCCCCGAAGCAAAGATCTCCTACAACTTCGGAAGGTGGCCCACTGGATTCAACTTTAATTTCATCATCAAGATTTGCCGCAAACGTTGTTGCTGCTTCAGGAGACGTTCTTTTTTCAGCTGATGTACGTCTTGTTGCTGTTGTTGGTGGAGCAAGAGTAGTGGTTGTGGGTCGTGTTTCAGCAATTAATTGTTTGATGGTTGTTTTTGGTGCAACAGTTTGAAGTCCATTCACACCGTCCAGTGGACAGTCTCCCCAGTACAGACATTGCTCACCGTTTCTGGCATATCCTTGATTACATGCGCATGCTGGCTTTCCACATTCATTACATTCATCTCGAACAAAAATGGTTGTACAATCTGCTTCACAAATTCGACCACATTCATTTACAGTTTCATTTGGAGCACATTTCAATGTTTCTCCAACTGTAACATGTTCTCCAGAAGCTGAAGAAGCCGCGGAAGATGAAGCCCAAGTAACTGGTGCAGTTGGTGGTGAAGGGGTTAAGGTAGTTGGGGCAGAAGTTGTTTCTTCATCATCAGTAGGTTTAAGAACTCGTTGCTCTAAAGCAGGACAATGACTCCAATGAATACATTCACCATCAATTCGAACAAAGTTATCCGCACAAGTACAAGCAGGTTGTTGGCATTTATGTGTACAAGGGGCCTTAACAGTTTTGAAATTTAGTCATTACTTCATGGAATTTGTGAAATCTTACCGTATCATACATTGTTGAACAAGATGGTTCACAAGCGGTTCCGCATTTTGCCCAAGTTTGATTTTTAGGGCATTCAACAGCAACTTCTTCCTGGCAAACATTAAATGGCACACATTCATTTTTGGCATTTCCAGCCCGAACAAATCCTTCCTGACAAATACAACGTGCTTTACCGCATGCCCGAGGGCAAGATGGAATGGATTCTGGGAAAGCAGTCCAATCACAACTAGCTTCACATTCTCGTGAATATTCTGGACAATTTGAAAATACTTCATTTTCACCACATTTATCTACAAATTTACTGTACTTTTTAGTTACAATATTCCTTGAAACTTTACCATTAATATCTTTATTATCGCCAATTTTTCGAATTTGAAGTTTATTAAAGCCCTCCAAGGTATTTCCTTCCTGGGAATCACTTTTAAGTGATTTTCCATCATTTAACCAAGGGCATTTTTCATTGGCATTTGCAGGTCGGAATCCAAAAACTGTCCATGTATTTGTAGGGAATTTTAAGATAACTTCAATTTCATTCTAAAAAATTCAATGTTTGACCTTGTTTTACTTAAACATTAAAAATTTACTTTTTCAATTTTCCAATAAAGTTTATTTTTTGAATTGGGACTTGATAGATGTTGTGTGTATTCTTCCAAATCAATTTGTCTTGGGGAATATTTTGATTCCTTTTTACAACTTGATCCAAAGAACCCTTCCAAGCAATAGCAAGATCCATTAACACATGTCCCTGATCCACATTGATCATCATTGGAGCATTCAACTGTAAATAATAAATAATAACAATATTATTATTTTTTTATTGATGCAATTATTGCGTAAGAAGAAGAAGAACTCACCAGTACATTCTTCACCTTCACATTTATTTACGACAACAGGAGATTCTAAAAAGTTGTAATTAATGTTAGAAAGTTGTTTTTTCAGGGGCGAAAAACCGGAAGAACTTGCCATTAAGAATGTTGACATCTGCACAGGACAAAAGTTGTGCAGAATTATCCATTGTTGATTGAACAAGTCGAATAATGCATCCTTTACATTCTGTATCGGGGATATCAATTTTAGCTGTTGTTAAACCATTCGTTTCAAAGTTGCCTGATTTCTTGGAATCTTTTATTGTTGAAATTAATTCATAATTTGCATTTAAAAGTTCTATTCTGAAGGCCCCTTGAATGGCAGAAGGATTAAACCAAACAAATTCGAGACTTTTTCCAGCTTTGATAATATTTTTTGCATCTGTAAAAATTTTATTTTAATTGTTTCAGTGTTTTGTTGTTTACAATTAATTTTTTTAAAGAAGAAGAGATTTGAAATGTATTTTTAAAACGGTGAACTTGACGTTTGTTAGTTTAATTTTCATTTGACCTGCTTTTTTTCTTTCCTTTCATTTTTTCGGCCGAATTCCAATTTTGTCAGTCAAAAAAATTAAAAAAGAAGGAAAGAATTTCCGCAAATTTTCAATCATCAAAATCAAGAAAGAAATTTAAAGAAGACAATGAACAAATTTGTGTTTAATTAATGAAAGAATGGTAATAATGAAACAAATCTTTTAATGACTTTAATTATACAAAGATTAATTCAATTTAAGAATGTGATAACTGGATTATTTTTGTAATTAATTTTTTTTATTTCCAATTAATTGTCATGCCGGTTATTAATAATCGCCAGTGGATACTGTAGTTCTTTCGAAACTGGTTTTTTTGAAAGTGCCATTGTTTGCTTTTGAAAAAACATTTGTATTATCAAAAAATCACAAAAAAGCCACTTAATTTACAACAGCAACAGAAAAAAGAGGTAACAGTTTTGCCTGTCGGAAAGAAAAAAAGAATACAAAAAAGGGATTTCTCATTGTCGATTTTCAGTAAAGTTACATCGTTATCCGCCCTTTCTTTTGACGATTTTGATTGACCTTCAAGTGCCTTTGCTTGCCGCTCCTATTTTTTCATTTCCCCTGGATCAAGGTCATTTGCCACCATCCAAATACATAAAAAAAACAACGCGGTGGTACTAAACTAAATGATTCTGTTTAGATTAGCAAACCCCTGCCGAAAAAGAAGAAGGAAAGAGTAATACCTAGTCAGTCGGTGGTTACCACCACCACCACTGGCATCCATCCTTCCTATCTTTTTTTGGAAAAACAGTTTTTTGCCAATGTAATAAATAAGAAGAACAATAAAGATCGAACAAATGAATGAAGAAAAAACAAAAAATAGAAATTCTTACAATTTTTCAGACTGAAAATTGAAGAAAGTAATAAAAAAATTGAAAGTTACAAAATTCACAAAAGTTATTCTTGCGAAATAATTCAATCAAATCTCCCCTTCTTAAAACCACAAAAAAAGCTATCCTGAATTTGATCCTCAAAAAAGCAATAAAATTTGCATCATTTTTTTTCATCATCATGTTTTTCGTTTTTGCTGCTCTTCTGAAATCATTTCACAAAAACGTTGGTTGTTACCCTAGATTTTTCTTCTTCTTTAAAAAAATTTTGTTATGCAAAAAAAGAAAATGAAAAACATACATAAAAAATGTAAAACATAAAATTAGGGCTAATCAAAATTCGGATTTCTTGAAGTACAACAACCCTTTTTTTTTAAATTTCAATTCAGAAGATTAAAGTTCCATGAAAAAAAAGAAAGAATTGATTGAAGTTTTTTTTGAAGAACAAAAAATTTGCTTACAAATGGGGTCATTTAAAAACCATGAAGAATAGTTCTTTTTCGAACACTTTAAAGTCAAGATCAATTGAATTTAAGGATAAAGAAGAAGAAGATATGCGTAGAATTTTTTGAATCATCTCAAAGAAGAAAAAGGGATAAAGAAATGGATAATCAAAAAAATCAAATGGTCCGGAAATTACGTCAAAAAAAAGAATGAATCAGAAAAAAAATACATTTCAAAATATTTCTTTTTTAAAAAATAGTTATAGTAGTAATTTTTAAACTAACCATTTTCCTGCCTTATCGTTGGACATGGAGCTTCAGCATTCCTGGAAGTATTAAATCCCCTTTCTGATATCCTTGCAGCAGGTTGAACAAGTCGGACATGATCAAAAGCTGTTGAAAATACTGTAAATATTATCACCAAAAGGCTTAATTCTGTTAAAGGCAAGCGAGCCATTTGAGGCTAAAAAAGATTTGGATATTGATTTTTAAAGAAGCTTATCGTTAGCTAATATAACTGTACATGTATACAAATCAAGGGGGAAAAAAGGAATTACAAAAGTTCCAACAAGATTGCAAAAATATGTAACGTTATTTTTTTTTTCTGGGTCTCTTTTTCACTCTCGAAGGTCATTGAAATGTATAAATGAAAAAACGAGATCCGCTTCAGTGATAGCAAAAAAAGGGAAGAAGGACATTACAAAAAAATGAATGAGAAAGAGAAACGATGGGGTACCGGTCAAGTTTTTTAATATGATAGTGCCAAATAAAATATAATGTCATCAATACTTCTTTACCATTATCCGATGACAGAAGAAGAATATTTAACATCTATTTTTTGGCCATATTAGAACTGTGTTCTACTGCCAAGAAATGGTAACCACAGAAAAAGAAGATGAAAAAGTTCTTCCAAACAAAAAAGTTTTTTAAAGACATACGATTTTGCGCAACCTTGTACATTTAAAAAAGACGTGCTGTGAAGAGCTACTTTAGAAAAAACACAGTCAAAAAAAGAGACATTGATCATCAAGGATAGAAACAGAAACAGAAAAAGTGCCGGTGGAGTCAAAATTATAAAATGAGTTCAAAATACAGCATGATGAAAAAAGAGATTCATTTGCGAAAAACATGGATAAACGAACATTCAAAAATTTTAAATTTTACATCAATAAAAAAAGGCGCGATTTTTATTGTTTAAAACTTGTTGCAAAAAATCTAAAAACTTGAAAGTAACTGTTTTTTTTTCAAAATCCATACAATTAAAAAACGATTTCTTTCTTTTTTAGTGTTAGATAACTTGATCCAGAAAAACTATTTTTTTAAGTAACTGTCAAAAAAGATATTCACTTTCAACTTTTTTTCTCAATAAGCTGTTTTTGTACGCCTTTTTAGAACCGCTAAAAAAGGAGACAGGAAGAAAGGAAAGGGAAATCCAATTATTAAAAATAATAATTCAAAAATATAAATAATAAAAATACACAAAGACAGATCAAAATAACAGTATAATTTTTTCGTTAAAAACTGGCGGCGACGACACGCTTCGTCTCGGATACACATATCTTTATTTTCTTCTTTTCGCCTTCCTTCAAACTTCTGAATCATTTCTTTTCCGGAATTTCTTTTTTTTCAAAAAGGGTGTAACCTTTTTTTCTTCAAGTTTTTTTTCTCATTGAAATTGAAATCAAAATAAAAAAAGAAAGAAAAACATGTCGTCGCGCATTTCCTTAAAAAGTAACACAAAAATGAAGAGGGAATCAGGAGAAGAAGTTTTGAGGCGTTGACGTTTCTGGAAAAGAAAAGAAGGGACTTACTTCTTTCTTTCCTTCCTTTAAGTTGAGGGTGCAATTAAGGCAAAAAAATAGAAAGCTGCTCAACCGTTCTACTATTAAAAACTTGTGCAAAAAATATGAAAAACAACAAAAAAATGTTTATTTTGATTTGATTAAAGGTAACCAAAAATAATCAAACTTATTTACAGTACCAGAAAAAGCAAAAACGACAAGTTATGCAGAATATATGATTACAAAGATTATTGTTGCAAAAAATTAGCTAACTAAATTTGCTAACAAAAAAAGATACTGTAGTCCGTTTTTGGTGGCAAAATGTATTATTATTATTATTATTAGATAGAATTTTTACCTCTTTAAAATTGTTGCGCTGCTGGTTGCATTTGATTACAAAACTTTTAAAACAAAATTACGATTACTGTCGAAAACAAATTATCTCATAAAAAATTTTTCCCTGGACACACTCAAGAATCCCTTCATGAAAAAGTTGACCAATAAAAAGGTTTTTATTGGATTTAAAAAGGAGGAAACTGGGGTTTTGTATGTACAAAAAAACAAGTAGTTAGTTTGAGCAAAAAAATCAAACAAATAAAAAGACAAAAAATTATATCATTGAATTTGATGTCAGTCAGGCACTCGGTCAGGGGCCCTGACAAGGGGTACATCCGAAATAAATATATTTTTAACATTAAAAAAAGGTCGTTCAACTCAAAAGTCTTGAAGACAAAAATGTAAGACAAAAAAACGGGGCAAGAATGATGGTGGCCGATGGCAGTCTTCTTTTTGCATCTTCTTCTTCTTCAATCTTCACCTTCTTCTCTTTGATGATGTACTTCTTTCTCCGCCTTCATTCAAAATCTCTCTCTCTTTTTGTTGTCCTCGATTTCCGATTTTCGTCCATTTTTTTTACGAACGTAATTGGAAAGTGATTTGATTTCGGAAAATGAGAAAATAAAAGACTGTGAAACAAATATAAAAAAAAAAGATTTTGTTAGTCTTTTTTCCAACTTTGTTTTAGATCAGCAGAAAAAATAAAATTAAAAAAATATATTTGACGAGACGGCGGCCTTGACTGAGTTTTTTAACTTCAGCTAAAGTGGGCGCTAGAAGTGTAAATGTCAAACTAATTTTCCAACATCTTCTCATTCAGAAATGGGAGTTCTTTTGTTTTGTATTTGATTGAAGCTTTTGGAAAATAATAATTTTATTGTTACATAATAGTGACAAATGGTTACAGAGAAGTTATTACAAAAAACAAATCAAACAATAAAGCTACCAGCATCAATAAATTCATAGCAAAAAAACAAAAGAAATTATTTCTTACAAAAAACATTTTGAATAATTTCGATAATTTTCATTCGAGCTTCATCAACATTGGTATCACAAGCTGTTGAAAGATGATATGTTTCCTTAAAAAATATTGACAAGATTGTACTACAGTAATCCAAAAAATTCAAAAACAAACTTTTCCAGCTGCAATACGATCACGAATTTCTTTGTTATCTTCTTTATGATACATATTTCCACAATCCAAGCAAACAACGTGACTGACACCAAATCCTGATGCAAAGAATGCACTTCCAGATGGCTTGAATGTCAGTGGTGGAGCAGAAGTTTTACCTCCAGACTTTGGGATAATTTGACATGTTCTAAAAAATAGAAGGTTACTGTATTTTCAAATATCAAAATATGCTTACATAGGTTTTATTTGATAATTCTTTGAATCAATAATAACTTCAGGAAGATATTTGCCATGTTCTTTCAAGAGAACTTCAACAGAAACATTGCCATAATCTGCAGGATTCATATTTTGAACATCAGTTGAAGCTTGTTGAATATCATCCATTTTAACAGAGAATCTGAATCCAATTCTTTTAATAACCTAAAATTTAAAAGATATAATTAAGAAAATTTAATAAATATATAAATTACCAAATAAATATAATATGCAAGGACATAAACTGGTGATGGAAGTGGATGAATATTTTGTGATGAGCATTTCTGAAAATTTGATAAAATAGAAAAAACAGAAATTGATTTACAGTAATCGTCAAAATAAAAAGTGAAAATAAAAACAATATAAACAAACACTTGAAAATTTAAAAACAAATTATACCGTACCTCACAACGAGTAAAGAAATAATCTTCATCAATGCATATTTTCAAGGAATTCAGGATTCTTGAAACATAATTGACTGAAACAAAATCACCAGAGGTCGGCATTATCAAAACTCTTGAATATCTGAAATTTGGATCATATTTTCATAAAACAAATACATATAAGAAAATGAATTACGGAATAGTATTTGAAGCAATTGAAGGGAATTCTTTTTTCCGCTTTTCTGTTGTAACCAAAATTGCTTTTTCATCTTTAAGCATTTCTTCATCAATGATACCAATTTGCTGCTTTTGATTTGCGACACCTTTCAATCGAACATCATAGGCATCAATTCCAAGATTATGTAAGAAGGAAAAGAGATTAAAGAATGGTGCATCAAGAATAAGTCGAATATCTTTCGGATGAATTGTTTCTTGTCCTTCAGCTTGCAAATTTTCAGCAACTTTCTAAAAAAGCTCTAAGAGTATTTAAATAAACTTTAACAACAAAGTTCAAACCTGTGCTTCTTCAACAATATCACAAAAATCGATTGTTTTCTTTGGCATCTTAACAAGGGCATCAATATCAATTTTATCTTTCTTTTCAGCTTTAACTTTGATCACTTGAGTGATGTATCCTTGATTCATCATACCGTCCACTTCAGATTCTTCAAGTTGACTGAAAAAAAATTCTACAGTATATCCCTTCCAAGACTAACTACAGTAACCAACCTTCTCAAAGCATTTTCAATTTTTTCTTTAATCATAACAACGACCAAAGCATCAGAAACAGCGTAAATTTTTTGTTCTTGACTAAGAGGTCGTTGAGTCCAATTAGAATTTTGCATTTCTTTGTCCAAACTGTAACCCAAAACAGTTTCGGTGATATCCGCCAAAGAGATATTTGCAGGAACTTTTTCAGGAAAAACAACTTTTTCAGCTTTAGGATTTGTAAGAATTGCATGAAGTAACTTTGCAAGACATAAAACTTTTCGATTTTCTTCTCGAAGAATATCTTTGAGATAAGGGAATGCATTGAATATGAAGGCATAATCAGAGAGAAAAGCAAAACCAATTCTTGTAATTTCTGGATCAAAAATATGTGAGAAGAAACTCGTCCATTCATCTTCTCCAAGTTCCTTGGATAAAAGATAAACATCAATAAGGCAAAGCCAATCTCTTGTGGCAATTTGTAATACCTAAAGAAATGGAGAGTGAATAAAATGGAGAACAAACATGAAAAATGTGACTTACAGTACACTTAGAATCTGTTGAAGTTGCCAATGATCCCGCTTCACAATCAAGCCCCAAAACAGCTGGCTTTGAATCAATGAAATATTTCTGCACAAAATCTTTCAATCCTTCTGCAGTTCCAACCGTAATCAACTCATAAGATTTTCCAAAAATTGAAACAGTTTCAGTAGAATCTTCAGCAACCGGAGTAACAGATCGTTCAGCCATTCTAGAATCACCATATTAGTACGTTGCAGTAATAAAGAAAAACAAACCTTTTAACGAAAGCTTCGGCCTCAGCATCCAAATCTTTATCATTAAAATTCAACAAAAATCTTGGCATTTTTTCAGGAGGAATTTCAAACAGCGTTGCCCAAAAATATCCATATTCACGCTCTTTATAAAATGATTCAACAAAATCAATTTTATATTGCATATCACGATTTCGAAAAGCTTCCTAAAATTGTTTTATTTTATTACAGTATCTTAAAGTTCAAAAACTTACAATAACCAAATGTTCAAAGACTTCAGGAGATTCATTTCTATATTTGTATCGAATATCAGCAATAACTCGAGCTCGATGTGCTCGAAATCCAAGTTTTTCAATATCAAAACCATATTTCTTTGCTTGCTTTCCAATTAAAGTTGGTAATTTATGGCGTTGAACTGTTTGAAGAAACGGCCATTCAAATTCATTGTTAAACTTTTCATGATTGCAAACTCGACTAAGAAAGGCATCCAAAAATTTCAAATATTTTAGTTGTTCTTCTTGATTTGGCAAAAATGAATCAAAAACATTCAAAGCACCAACAATATGAGCTTTATAGATGATCTAAAAACAATAAAGATATGGTAAGAATTATCAAGGTACCATAAAAAACCAACATTTCCAAATTGTTCCTCTTTGAGATTTGTGAGTTTGAAGACATTAATCCAAGCAACACCATTCTGGAAAGTTTTTTCATCATCGAGCAATCCACGAACACCTTCTTCAATTTCTTTTGCCCGTTCTTCAGTTTCTGGTTCACGAATATGAAGAAGTTTTTCAATTGCAATTCCATGTTTCAATGCTTTAAAATTTATTGCAACTTTAAAACATGCACTCTGAAAAAATCAGTTAATGGTTTGAGATAAAAAGTACAAAAAAATCAAACCCATAATTTATCTGTAACATCAGCATCAACGACAGCCTTAGCTTCGTTTTCATCCTTGAATTTTTGATGAACATATGTTTCATAACGAGTACAAATTCGATGTGTAATTTCATATGGATCCATATCTTTTATTTTACGCAAATTCTCATCTGCAAACATTGTAAATAGCATTGTTGCAGTTCGAGCTTTTGAATTCGGTATTTCAGCAAAGAATCGATCAATGCATTCTGTAGCTTGTGTAAGACGCATAAATCCATCATAGCTGGTATCAGAATATAAATTCATAATCTTTGACGTTGAATCAAGGACGATTTCCTTGTATGGATGTG
The DNA here is from genome assembly GCA_024447195.1 of Panagrolaimus sp. LJ2414. Taxonomy (NCBI): domain Eukaryota; kingdom Metazoa; phylum Nematoda; class Chromadorea; order Rhabditida; family Panagrolaimidae; genus Panagrolaimus; species Panagrolaimus sp. LJ2414. The sequence continues at coordinate 1,387,154 of JAMRXY010000048.1, read as the reverse complement.
GTGAATTCGAAGAGCTACTCGTTTCTGCAGTATCTGCCATCTTGATTAGATCTAAAAAAAAGTATGTAGTGATAGATGGGAAAAGATTTTGTAAATCTTATATTTAAATTAAACACGATTAGGTATCATCTTTTGCAAAAGATTAAATAAAAAAAGAGGGAATATCTTGTAATTACAAATTATTACAAAAACGGATATTTACAAAATCTAGGAAAATTAATTACAAATTTTAGTAGGCATAACATTGTTTAATTTACCAATGCAAGAAATGCATGTAAATTAAACTCCAGATTCGTGTTTACTAAATAACTTTACTACATAATAAACAAATCTTATCATATAAACCTCTTATCATACTAAAAAAAAACAATGTTGCTGTTTAAAAATATATTTTCATCTTTTTAAAGTTTAGTTGTAAAAGTTTTGAAAAAATAAAAAGACACATCGAATTTTTTTCCAGAAAAAACCAGAAAAACGTGAGACAAAGTTTGGCAAAATGTTTATGAACGCCATGTGTAAAAAAGGCTTTTGAAAAAAAACGAAAAGACTTTTCTTTTGTTCTTTTTAAAAACGAAAGAAAACGAAAAATCTCACATTTTTCTGCCTTCGTTTCGATGTGAAGAAGGAAGAGATATGTTTTCAGTGTTCGCTGTTTGCCAAAAATTCGTGTAATTTTAGAAATTTCAATAAAAAAATCAAAGAAAAAAAAAGCTCAGGATCGGCTGTATTCTTTTTAAATGCGGTTTTTTTTCAATATGTGTTTTTTGATATACCTTTATAAAAAGTAACCACAAATAAACAAATAAGGTATAAATGTTATTTTTCGATAAATTATTTATTTTGAATACGTCTACGGTTTTTTTGATGGTAGGATTAAAAAGGATGCAAAATATTTTATCACCACAATTTCCGACATTTGCAAAAAACAACTTTGTGAACAAACCATCAGCAAAAGTAACCCTTTTTCGAGGTTGTGAAGGTTTTCCTTGATTACAGTTGAATAATTTTTGAGATGTTTTAAATTGCATAATTTCTGGCTGCGTTGCATCGTTCCCTTGCTGCTGTCGAGGAAATTCAAATGGATTCTGAAACATTCTTCTCCAGTTACATCCAGTGTTATCGCGCTCCCGCTCCCGCTCCCGCTCCCGCTCCAAACACATGGAGCGGCTCAGGAGCGGGAGCGGTTCCAGAAGCGCGGGAGCGGTTCCGGCGGGAGCGCGCTCCCAAAAGTTTTCAACAGATTTTTTTCTTCTCAAAGAAATAACGAAAATTTAAAATTTCAACAATATTCTTATGCAACATGCAAACAAAAAGCTCCAAAAATAGCAGTTTTTGTTATTTCTTTTTTAAGTTTTGATAAATGTTTAAACATAATATACACACGTGGTCGGAGGACAGATTTTAAAATTTTCGCGACCTTTTTTTCCAAAGGGTCCCCCCTGTAGGTTTTTTCAATTTTTTTTTCAATTTTTGGTGAATTTCTCATTGCTTTTTTCTCATTTTTTTTATTCCAAAACTTTTATCAAGCATGTGCGTATATTGGAAAAAAAATGCGTGAATAATAATCACTATTTCAGTCTCATAAAAAACAGCATGCCTTGAGGTTATTTTACATGTAAAACGGGCTTTTGGTTTACGATAAAGCTTGCCATTAAAATTACCATAGTCAAAAATCTACATTGACGGGAAATTGTCATAATTTAATGAAAATGCGATTTTTCGAATTGAATGGGTAAAATTCACATTAAAAAAATTTTTATTGTAAAATTTTGCCTTTGAAAAGAGCTCGAAGCGGGAGCGGGAGCGGTAAAAATCAGGAGCGCTCCAGGGAGCGCTCCGGTAGCGGGAGCGGTTCCGGAAGCGCGGGAGCAGGAGCGGTAGCGGGAGCGCAACTTTTTTCGGGAGCGGGAGCGGAGCGGGAGCGGAAAAAGTGGTAGCGCGATAACACTGGTTACATCTTTAAAAAAAGAGGCGGACTCTATGAAAGTATTATTATGGGCAATGCAATGCCTAAAAAGGTCAGCTTCCAGGCATAAACAATATCATGCCGAAGCCAAAACTCATCGGAGTAGATCAATTGGAACAAAAGTGTGCTTCTCTTTTGTTTTATGTCAGTAGCAAAAGTATCAAAGAGTCAACCTCCTCTCAAAAATTAAGATTACTTGAATATTTGATGTTGTTCCATCAACAAGTTTTTGAATACTTTTTCCAACTGTACCCATTCCAGAAGGATTCTTTCTGAATTTCCCTTTAAGATTTTTAGCTTCAATTGAATTTTCATATGCAGCAATATGAAGTGAAAGGGTGCTTGCATTTTTGTTTTTGCCTTCTGAATCCTTTTCCACCTTTCGTTGTTTATCTGATTTTTCATCATTTTCTTTGAAATTGCAAAAGTTCAAAGTTGCTTTGGTTTCAGATGATTTATTCCATGAACTTTTATCACTCTTTGATTTCAAAAGTTTATCATTGGAATCTAACAATTTTATGATATTTAAGGCTACAGTACTTTTTTAAAGATTAACAAACATATTTTTTAGACAAAAAAGAGATTATAAAATTTGTAAAAAGAGATAAAAATTTATCGACATCAAAAAACCGATTTCTAAAAAAGAATTGCAGCCTTTTTTATTTTTTACCGTTATTTTTCAATTTAGTGCTTGTAAAGCTTTTTGAAGAAACAGTTTCCAAAATTTGGCATTTATGGCTTTGATTCAAATTTAGATTACTGTATTGAGTAGCAACCTGTCCTTTGATGGAGCCATTGTTCACAAAAGGTTTTCCCTCTGGAAAACTTTTTGTTTTCATCTAAAAAAATTTAATAATTTATTATAAAAATACTGTAGCATTAAAGATTATAAAATTTAGCGATCAAAATTACAAAAGATTGATTGTATCAATCTTCGAAGAAGAAGAAAATATTTGTCACACAAACAAAACAAGTCATTTTGTACTTTAAATAAACGCAGAAAAAGATGCAGAAAAAGAATGATGCAATTTAGATACTATATCCCCCTTGGTTTGACACGCGGAAAAACAAGCTGCGAAAATAATTGCAGTGTTACCGATTGAATGGGTGCACAATGTCAACTCTGATAGTGAAGATGAAATTGATGACGATGAATGGACAGATTGGTATTTTATGCGAAGTTTATGAAAAACCAATAACAATAAACATTGTTTTATAAGTACCAAGGATTTTATTTGACGATTAATAAATAAATATTCGTTTTCACATCGCAATAAAAAATGATTTAAAAAAAGTCTTTTTAGGAAAAGTCTATTTTTGAAGGCAAAACATAGTACAAAAACAGTCAGCACAAAATAATAACAATATTTATACACAAAAAAGTTTGTTGTAAATTTAAAACTGCTTTCTTCAGTCACTTGAAATGGCTCACTTCCTAACAAACTTTTAAAATAGAAAAGCAATAAAAATTTTAAAATGTCATCTTCAGAAAATTTTGTTTTTAATGTTTTTAAAACAAATTTGGTTTGAACGATTACGGTATTTTTCTATGAATTGTTTTTGGCAAACTGTTACAAACTGTTTTCATTGTTTCTTTTTTTGAAAAAATTAAAAAAACATTAAATTTGCGATAAATAATTTGTGTTCAACGTTGATCTTCGATTAATTTTTTTATAAAATAATTTATTGTGTTGTAAATATCGTTATGCTTGTAACAAAACCGTAATATTGTAGACACAGCTTTTATTTGTTCCATTTAAATTGTAAATATGTCATACATTATAGGTTTTTATCAATGACAGATACATCAGATGCCGAATCAACAACAGAAAAGATAAATAAGAATGTTCCGCATTTAATGCGATTGTCATCTTTGGATATTTATGAAACTGCAACGCATTTTTATATTATTGGAACAGATTCAACAAAAATAAAGTATCATGTGCTGAAACTTGATCGAAATGCGGATCAATCATTTTTAATTGGAGAACCAAATCATTCTTATACGAGAAAGGATGTCGATGAATTGCTTTCAACAATCTCATCCAGTTCTGGTGTGTGAACTTTTTGTACTTTTTTTTCTATAAAATTTAACAAGATTGTTTCAGTTGTAACGTCACAGAAAAGTCGATCATCTGGAAATGCACTTCTTCAAACAATTAAAGGAGCATATGGTATTATTGGAGCTGTAAGATTTTTGGAAGGTTATCATCTCTTGGTAAATATTGCCCTATCTTTATTTCCTTTAACGGAACATCCATTTTTTAGGTAGTAACAAAAGCCAAAGCTGTTGCACTTCTTGGTCATCATGATATTTACAAGATTGAAGAAGTTCAATCCGTTTACATTCCAAGTATTACATCTGGTGCAATGAGTCCTGATGAACAAAAATATGCTAAACTTTTTCAAGTAATTTTTATCCCCTTGTAATATACTGTAATATGAATGTTATTTTCAGTCCGTGGATTTGACGACAAACTTCTATTTTTCTTACACGTATGATTTAAGCCGAACCTTGCAAGAGAATGCTTTAGCTCAGCGTGAACTTAAATTTAACAAAACAAAGTATCACCGAAAAATTGATGCAGATCGAAAATTTATTTGGAATGATTATTTGTTGAAGCCGTTCAAAGATAACCTAGTCACTGATAAATGGTCAATTGAGATTGTTCATGGTTATGTTGGTAAGGACTTTGATTACTGTAACCTGTTAAATTCCATGTTTTTGTAGGTCAACAAATAATTGAATTACCGTGTTCAAAGCTAGCTCTAATTTTGATTGGCCGAAGATCTGCAGTTTTTGCTGGAACAAGGTTTTTAAAGCGAGGAATGGATTTCTCTGGTGCTGTTGCAAACGATGTTGAATCTGAACAAATTGTATGGGATATGTATTCAACTCCTTCAATTGAAACTGGAAATTTTACTGCTTATGTTCAACGACGAGGAAGTATTCCTCTATTCTGGAGTCAAGATCCATCCACTAGAGGTGTCGTTGGGAAGCCACCTGTTATTGTTGACCTCGTTGAACCAAATGCTTTTACAACTGCTGCACATTTTAAGTATGTTTTGTTTGAATTCTATGATACTGTAATACAGTAATTTTTGTTTTACAGAGAACTTCGACACAAATATGGTTATCCTGTTTCAATAATTAATTTAGTTAAACGTCGAGGTGGCCCAAAAACAGTTGATGAAAAAATGTTGCATGCTCAATTCCTTAAAACTGTACATTATTTAAATCAGTTTATGAAACCTGGAAAGAAAATTGATTACATTAGCTTTGATGTTGCTCGATGTAATAAAACGGGAATGGTGCTACAAAGACTTGAACAAATTGGAACAAAACTTATTCTCAAACAAGGCTGGTTCCAGTCTTTCAAGCCTTTAAGGGTTCGAGAAATGATGAAACATTCTTCCCTGGAATCCTTTACTCCACATTACAGTGAAGATGGTGAAATGCTTTTGCAATCTGGAATTTCGAGAACGAATTGTGTTGATTGTCTGGATCGAACGAATGTGTCTCAATTTGGATTGGGTAAAGCTGCACTCGGCTTTCAACTTTATTCAATGGGATATCTCGATGAACCACATATTTCAACAACATCTGAATTATGCAGGGTATATGAAGATATGTATGATGAACATGGTGATACAATGGTATGTATGTTTTAAAACTATGAGTTTATAGCGTGGCTGTTTAGGACATGCATAGTTTTTGATTCTTTTGAATTGTTTTCTACAGTAATATTTTATAGGCATGGCAATATGCTGGATCACATCTTGTTCATTCAATCAAAACTTACAAGAAAACTGCAGCATTTCAAGAACGAAGTCGAGACGTGATTCAAACGATTTCCCGATATTATTCAAATACTTTTAATGATTACGAAAAACAAAATGGTATTAATTTATTTTTGGGTTTATTTCGTCCATTTGCACATATTCGACCACATTTGTGGGATCTTTTCACTGATCGATACCTACATTTTCCGATAAAACGTGATCAAAAAATTAATAATCATATTGAATGGGTGCACAATGTCAACTCTGATAGTGAAGATGAAATGGATGATGATGAATGGACAGACTGGTTTGTAGAATATCCTGAAGATCGAGAATTATATGGAATTGAACAATACCGTATTCTTGACTGTGAATCTGCAGTTCCAAGAACACCTTTGCCAACCGCAGAAACAATGTATTGGAAATTTCATAAAGAACTTGAAATAACAAATTTTGAACAAGTTTTGAAAGAAATCTCTCAACAAACAAACAAAAAGGTTATTTCTTTGAGTGATTTGAATCAAAGTCTTTTTCAAACATCCTTCATGAAACTTTGGAAAACTGTAAGTTTTACTAAAAGTATACTGTATTAAATGCTAATAAACATATTTTAGCCAGAGACAACTCCAACTGGAGGAAAGAAAGGTCCACTTGGGTCTTTTACAAATCCAGAAGAGGATGAAGACGATGATCAATTGGAAGAAACTGCATCATATGATTCTGAAGATGAATTGAGATACAATGAAGATTTCAATCCACCATTTTTATCGTCTCGTCAAGGATCAAATAGTCCAACACAAAATTTACAACGTTCAATTTCTCCATTTGCTTTAACACCGCCATCATCAAATGGAATTGATACCGGCTTGAAAACAAGTTCTGAATTTTATGGATTTGAAATTTCTGAACCAACTGGACAAAATTTGGAGAAATATGAAAGATATGCGGGTATAGCTGAAAAGGAACGACAATATTTGGAGATGAATAAAAACCATGAATCCCATTCTCGTGATACTTCAAGTTTGCCGCTGGAACCTTTGCTCGAATTCTCTCCAAGTATTTTTACCGTTGACAGTATTTTTGAAACTGAAATTCTTGGTGCAACTGATAATGCAATAAATATTTACAAAGATTATGTAAATTTAAAAGATAACTTTGTTGCAAAAAATAATATTTCTGATAGTTGGAATTCTTTTGTTATGTAACTATTACATTTTGTAATTTATTATGTTAAAAATTTTTATAAAGTTTATATATTTATGATTCATTTTTTTTACATTTAAAAACAAATATTTTTAATGAGGTTTTAAATTTCATTCTTATTAGTTAGGGTCTTTACAAAACTACAGTTACAAGCTACAAAATTGATCTCATTGAAGTGAAAAACAGATCTTATTTTAGAAGACATCGGGCGGAAAAAATTACGGTATTTACAATTTGTAAAACACTCCAAAACATTAAAAAATTACTAAAATGTCTATTTTATAGTAAAATATTATACAAGATTCAAACTCATTAATTAAGGTGCTGCAGCACCAATTTGCAAAAATCATAAAAAATAATATTATACCACATTGATATAGCATCTCAAGGTTTGTTTGTTTTTGCATCGATTGTCAAAACATCAACATTTGTTTAAATTAATTGCAGTTTAATCCTGACATTCTCTTGTTTTTAATGAGAATTTTTTTAAACTTTTAAAAAGAGGTAATTCTGGAGCTGACATAAAAAATACTAACAACAAAAACGCCTTGAGAAGCTGAATCTAACTTTTGAGTTACTGAAGAGCAAAATTCATTTAATTCTTTACCCACAAAAAAGAATTAAATGAATCAATCTTTTAAAAATTTTTATCAAAAAAAAACTTTTTCTTTCAAAAATTCTGGAACGGCAGCAGCAGCTGCTGTCATAAAGACACAAAATGCCAACATTGAGGAACGTTAAACAAAAGTTTTTTGTTTTGCCTTGAAAGTTTCGAGAATTTCTCTTCGATTGATAACTTTCATTTAATTAAATATATTCATTGCCTTTCAAAGTATATCATCAGAAAATGCCTGAAGAAAGCCGATTTCCTCCGTGGGTAAAGAATGCTGCAATTGCTGCCGGCGGTGCAGCAGTCGTAGGTGGTGCTGCGTATTTAGCTTATCGACATTTGAGGGTATTACTTTTACATCTTTTAAAAGTTATATATTAACATCTTTTGTTTTTAGAGCACGGATTCTTCTTCACAATCTTTAAATGATGGCAAAAGTAAGTTTAAATCTGTTTATACAACAATCAATCAAGCGTTGTGTTTATAGGTGTTGCAGAAAATCTGAAACATGAAGGCAATCAATTCTTTCAAAAAGCAAATTATGCAAAAGCCTTGGAAAAGTTTAATGAAGCTGCAGAAAAATGTAAGGAAGATGAAAGGGAATTGAAAGCAATCGCGTATCAGAATGCTGCAGCTTGCTTGGAAAAATTGGTAAGATATTTTTACTGTAACCGTGTTTACTCTTGAACAAACATGTATTTGAACCAATTTAAACCTAATTTTTTTAAGGAGAAATATCCAGAATGCATTTTAAAATGCACAGAAGCCTTGAAATATAAACCTCGTTATGTTAAAGCTATTGCTCGTCGAGCCTCGGCTCATTCTGCTCTCAAAGAAGACGAAGAAGCTCTTCGTGGTAATTCATTTTCATGTATTTGTTAAAGAAAACTTAACATAAAAGTTTTTAGATTATACTTTGGTAACATTTCTTGAACCACAAGGAAAAGTCATTGAAAAATTTATTCCACAAATTGATAAAGCTCATCAAAGAATTATGCGTCGGGAGCTTGAAGATATTGCATCACAACGTTTATTAGGTATTGGCTTAATTTTAAAATATTAATATTCCGATATTATGCTTTAGGCCTTGATTTTCCGATTCCACAAACATGTGCACAAGAATGGCTTAAATATTCTGTAATTCGAGACCCAATTATCCTTCACATGGCTTATCTTGCTGAACCAACAAATGAATATGAACGCATTCTTGCTGATGTCAAAAAAGGCCATTACGATGATATCGCAAAGAGAGCTGCCGCTGAAGCTGCTAATGCTGAATCTCCACATCGATTAGATTGCATGGTTTTAGCAGCAAGATTCTACACATTTCATAATAACGTGAATAAAGTTGTTGAATGGTTGGATAAATTCTTTGCTGAATATGAATCTCTTTGTAAGGTTTTTCATTGTTTTGCCTCATTACAATATTTCCTTTTAGTGGATGAAGAAAAAGCAAAATACACTGATCTTGCAATTGCTGCTTACGGTATTAAAACTCAACTATCCAAAACCCTTGAAGAAGCTGAAGTTTATGTTAAAAAGGCGGAAGAATTGGATCCAACAAATACTGATGTCAGATTTGGATTTGCATCAAATGCAGTTATGCAAAAACAAATGTCTCGAGCTTCTGAAGCAATGGATCATGTTTTGGCTGTTAATCCTGATCATCCCTTTGCACGTTTCTATCGTACACATTTTGATTTTACCAATGCATGTGAAGAACAACATATGTCAAATATTCATAATTATATTGTTCAAATGGAAAAACTCTTGACACAATATCCTCGTGCACCTATCTTTACTTATACCGTATTAAGCAACGTACATTTTAAAATTTATTTCACAAACTTTTTTACATGGATTTGTTTTTAGATTCATTCATCTTCGGGAAATCAAGCATTGGCAATTGAAATTCTTAACAAAGGCTTGGAAGCCTATCCACATTTATCTGAATTTATTATGTTAAAAACAATCACTGAAGCTAAAATGAATCGTGATAATGAAGGTATTGATGCTATGACTCGAACATTCATTGATCTTTGTCAACGTGATCCAAATAATTTTGAAGCTCAAGCAACTTATGCAAAGATTAGCGCTGGAAAGTAAGTTGCTTCAGTTATAAATGTAATATTTATATTATTGTATTTGTAGGAAAGATTGGGATAAAGCAGAAGAATGTTTCCAACGTGCTGCCATGCTTGCTCGACAACCGCAAGAGCTTCAACTTGTAACTTCTGAATGCATTTTGATGCGAGCAAATCGCGAAGCCCAACATCTTTTTGATACATTGCCTGCTGAATCATGAAATTGAAATAGTTATTATTTGTTTTGTTTGTTTATGCAACAGTCTTTTTGTTATTATTTTTCGTAGAATCGTTTAGCGGATGTTTCAAATTCTTGTCAAAGAGATATTGTTTTTGGTAATAAATAAAAAGATTTATTTTTAAATGAATTGTATACATTAAAAATTGACAAAAGTTGTTTCTACTTTGAACAAATATATTCGCTTTTTACAGACATTGGGCTAAATGGTTATCTCAGCTGTAGTTACAGTTTACCTAAAAAGAGTGTTTGCTGTCTTAAAAGTATCGTATTGAATTTACGAATAACTTTTCTTAGGTTTTTTAAACGTTGAAAATTTTAGATGCTACCAAGTGCCGGTACATCCAGAAAGCTACCAACAAAACTTTCACATTCCTTCTCATGTCAACAAGGTGCTCTGAGAACTGTTCGATTTAATAGTAAGCTATCTCTTCTAGTTAATGTTATTACAGTAATTATTTTTAAGATGATGGAAATTATTGTTTAACTGGTGGAGTTGATAAAACTGTTGCTCTATGGAATCCATTCAAAGCAGCTCTTCTTCATTCTTATAGTGGTTGTGGAGGTGAAATCAGATCTGTCTCTTCTTCGGGAGATAATTCAATGATTATTGCAGGTGGAACTGACAAAATTGCAACGTAAAAAACGAAGAATATTACGATATCTTTCAATCTTTATTTTATAGAATTTTTGATGTTGAATCTGGAAAATTGTTGAAGAGATTTCGAGGACATGGATCTTGGATTAATGCGGTGGCCTTTGATGATGAATCTTCATTAGCATTTTCAGCTGGACAAGAAGGAATTGTTTATGTTTGGGATTTAAGAGATCGAAAAGAAATTGTTCAAATTTTGGATGAAGCAAATGATGCCGTTCTTTGTATCGATATTGATGGAAGCCAGATTGCAACTGGTTCAGCCGATCATCGAATGCGGTTATATGATGCCCGACAGGGAAGACTTTCTGTCGTTGATGCAGGTGAATCAGTAACTGATGTTCATATTACTGATGATAATGAATGTATTCTGATGGCATCAATGAAACAACCAATAAAAGTTATTGATAAATCAAACGGGCAAATGCTTGCAGAATATAAAGGACATTCGAATGATGAATTTCAAATTGAATGTGGGATTTTGCCGTCGAAAGATGAAGTGATATCTGGATCTGAAGATGGCTTTGTATATATTTATGATTTTGTTGGTATGAATGTTATTGCAAAGCTTGATCATTCACCCGCGAAATTTATTCATTCAATAACAATTCATCCGAAGAAACCTGCATTAATTACATCAGCAAGAGATCGAGTTTTTGTTTGGACTTGTGATGACTTTGTATAACATTGAAATATTTATTGATTGTTTTTATTGTAAATAAATTGCTTTTTTTCCATTTCCTTTTTTTTATTTGAAAGGTTAGAAAGCCTTTGAATATTTTGATACCGTTTAAAAACATTGTTTCTTTTTTATGTTGTCATTACGGTATTCCTCATCCAATTTTAAGATGGGTCTACTGTATCTCTGCTTTAGTTTACTAAATTTACCTTGTTTTTCTTCTAAATTTCCTATTAAAATTTGTTTTGACCACCTACTACAATCTTTATTTTACAGCTTTCAAATATGGCAAAAGCAAACGAAGAAATGAACATGAATAAACCTCCATCAAAATCTGCTCGACCACCTTCGACACCTCCATCTTCATCATCTGGTAGCGGGCATGCTGGTTGGGCAAAAAATGAACAAGAAGAAGATCGAATTGAAAAGCTGATTCGTGATAGTGGTTGCTGGGATCAACATCTTGCAACTGTTGAATGCATGAGTGAAAAAGAAGATTGGCGAAAATGTCAAGAACCGGTATTTGATTATTTTTTTGTTTCGAAGATACTGCAACATTTCTCTTTTTAGCTCAACGATTTTCGAAACTGCATGGCCAAGAATCGAAAAAATCCTAATAAATAAAAAATGAAATAGTTTTTAGTTTAGTTACTGTATTAATTGTTTGTTGTTTTTTATTTGAAAAATAAATTTTTTTGACTAAATTTAATTTTAAAATCTAAAAGATTTGAGATCTTTTTAAATATTTTCTGCACTGCCATATTTATACTTTTTTGTTTACGATACTGTATTTTAAAGGAATGACATCAGAAGATGTTGAAACAATTTGTAATATTTTTGGTCAATTTGATGTCGTAGAAGATGCACCATCATCGGATACATCACAAAGTTCTCTTGAAGATTTAACAAAGCCACCCGTATTCAATGATACAAAACCTGGACAATTATTTCTTCTTGGAGACTGGTATTTAAATCCTGACCCTGTAACAAGGTACTATCGTTACATAATTTTTTACACGACCCTCTGTTATGCTTTTTTCATATTTGTTAGCACCGAAGCCCAATATCTCTTTTCCTTTTCAATTGTACCTTTGGTATTTTAGGCCAATTTGGGATGAACTCGAAATTCTACATAAACAAGCAATGTATTATGCATGGAGATGCCGGCATCGAGAAGCTTTTAAAATTTACAAGAAAATCTTCAATTTTTATGATCATAAAGGAAGTCATCGCCGGGAAATTCTTGATGCAATGGTTCATTCATCTTTGAGAGGAAAACATGTTGAACCTTTGGAAGCTTCATATTTTGCTTTAAAACGTGATGTTGAAACTTTTGGGGACCAACTTAATTTATGGTCAACTACAGTAACCATTGCTGAAACTCGTGGTGGATATTTGGTAACCCCTCTTGAACATATCACTGCAATTATTTATTTATGTACTTTGGCAGAATGCGGAAGGCATTGGGCAATGTTTGATAAAATTGATACAAGTTTGCTACCGGTAATTTTCAACTTTTGTGTTGTTTTAGCCAAAATAAATTAAATCAATTTTTAGAGGAAATGTAATTTTCGATTTGGTGCAAAAGTTCGAGCATTCTTTTTATTGAAGCAAGAATACAGTAATTTTGAACGATCTGCTGATTCAATTGAAAAAGTGACAGAAGATTTAATGGTTAAATTAAGAAAGGAATTATTAGGGTCTCATACTGAAAATGAAGTGAGTACTCTATTTGTTTGGAATTGATTTTTAAATACGTGTTTTTCAGATAGTGAATGCTCGGAATCGTGTTTGCAATGATATTGTAAAAACTCCAAAATCTACAAATTCCGAAGAAACACAAGAACCTCCACCACATGCTTGTAAACTAGATTCAATTGTAAAATCTCATGAAGAACTTGATATTATTCGAAATCATTTTGTCACAAAATTTTCATTCCTTTTTGAAGATAATCAAGATTTGGCAACAAAACTTTGTGAACCGCTTGAACCTGAACCTGTGGAAGAGAAACCATATAAATGGGATGAAATATCAGATGATGAAGAAGGTGAAAAGGCAGAAGACACTTCAACACTTACATCTCGGACATTTCCGAATCGTGCATCTCCTCCGCTGAAGCATCGTTCAAATCGAAATGCTGGATTTGTTTAAAGTTTTATTTTTGTTAAGTTTTTATATTTAAATTAGTCAGGTTTAAATAAATAGAAAGAGATCAAAATTCAACTACACTGCCATTGTTATAATCGGGCATTTCTGAAATATTGCAAATATTAAAAGGATACGGTAAAAAGGTGTGCTGTACCTGGCGGAAAAATTCCAATAATTGCTGGAAGGGCTTTATTCCAAAGTAATTGATCAGTACTTCGAAAGCCTTTTGCCATTTGTGTTTCAACATTTATTTGAAGATATTCTTGTTCGTTGATTCCAATTGAAGTTGTTGGCTTCCATGAATCATCAAGGGTTGGCTTACTGTAATAATTTTTTAAATTGTATATTTTATTTTATGGGAATATTACCCATATTTTGCAAAATTTGTCCAAGTACTTCCAAGATAATCTGCAACCTTAAATTCATCAGGTGAAAGGGTGCCATTATCGTACAAAGGTTGCCAAAAGAAATCTGGCATAAAAATTAAATACAATTCAGCGCAGTGGAAAATTGCTAAAATTTTTCAGTTTTTGAATTTTTAACGAAAACTTTAAAACGTACGAGTCCATCCTGGAATTTGATCAAATGGTCGTCCGACTTTTGTCGGGAATAGAAATTCATATGTGTAAACTTGTGAATTTTGATTAAAAACATACCTAAAATTATTTACTGGAATAGCTTAATTTCGGTTACTGTAAACAAACCATTCAATTTCTCTTCCAACAAATGATGTAAAAGAAATTCCTGAAAACATATCATTGATAATTTTAAGCCATGCAACATTATCATCATCTGCAGTTCCAGGTGGGACATAAACCCCTTCCAAAATTCCGAGAACATCTGCTTGCCGATTTCCTAAATAATATCCATAAACTTGAAAAATGAATTCAACATATTGTCGAGTGTATGTTGAAAGAGGATTTGCTCCACTTGCTAGTAATTGTAGATCTAAAATATTAAAGTCATAAATGAGTACTGTAGGTTGAGATACTGTATACCGACTAACGACCATTCATCCCTATTATTTCCGTAAATGACTGGAATATTTGGTCTCTTTTGATAAAGATTTCTTGGAACATCTGGCATGAAATAACTATCTTGAACAATTTGCCATCCATGAATATTAAACTTAAAACTTATTAAAATTATTTTAAGTTGATGATAATTAATTGTTTCTTACACTTTCGGCATCCAAAAATTTTTGATAATCCATTGTTAGCAGGCAATCTTTTAGAAGATTGAATTCTCGATTGATCCATTGTGCTTGGGTAAATTTGCATAAAGTATTCGCTCGGGATTCTGATAAATTTTGTAATCCCATTGAACCTTCAAATGACGTTAAAATTGATCCAGATTCCATGATGGCTTGTTGGAACATATCTGAAAATGGTTACTGTAACATTTTAGCTAGTACACTATGCTTCAAACTTTGTGAAGTTGGAGAAAAGATGTGAGCTGAAACAGAAGCGGATCCCGCGCTTTGTCCGAAGAGAGTAATCCGATATGGATCACCACCAAAATTTGCAATTTCATCTTGAATCCATTTAAGGGCTTCATTTTGATCAAGCATTCCCAAATTTGGAGGGAAATCATCGGAATGAGTTGTGAAAAATCCGAGCAAACCAAGTCGGTATTGAATTGTCACAACCACAACATCTCGAGAAACAAGATTTCGAACAATTCCTATAAATTTGCATAATTGATAAAGACATACTTATAGGGATATGTAAAAACCTGGCGTTGGAAAATCTGCGGCATGTCCAGTTGTGAAAGCTCCACCATGAATAAAAACCATTACAGAATATTTGTAAGTGGAACCAGCATGGGGAGTAAAGACATTGAGATAAAGACAATCTTCACTCATGCTTAATCCTCGAAGATTATAGGATTGTGGACATGCTGGGCCAAAGGCTGTGGCATTTAAAGGTGTTGAGAATTTTGTAAGCGGAACAGGCTTCTGAAATATTATTAATATTGCGAAAAGGATATACAGATTTTAAAACAGCAAATTTTTGATTTGTCAAATCCATGCCTATAGGATATGCAAATCAAAATAAAAAAACTTACAGCAAATCTCAAATTTCCAACAGGAGCTTGAACATACGGTATCCCTAAAAAGACATCCGCTTCACCATAATACAGCTGGGATTTATCAGATCCATAATTTGCATGAAATCCAACAATTTGCCCTCGACTTGTTTCAACGGAGACTTGAGCGTCTGCCACAAAATATCCAATTGAAAGAATTAAGCTTACAATCTTCAAGAAGGACGCCATGTTCGAGGTCTTGATGTCCTTCTGACTTGACTCTTTTTTTGCAAATTTTTTTCATTGAATTTAATTGCATCTATTCTTCCTCTTAGATATTCTTATCTTTTTATCACGGCCATTATTATCGATGGAGATATTTTAACAACTTTTTTTATTCATGTCGGAATTCACACCTTTTTTATTACTTCAAACAAAAAAGCGCCGGGCGTGTAAAATGTAATAAAATATCTTTGATTTTTTACACCTTTTCCCATTTTTCCATTCTTGGAGGCTTTCTTCATTAATTTTGTACAACTTGCTCAAGTTTGTATCTATTTTGTGCTGCTGCTGTTAATCAGTTTCGTTCAATCTAACAATCTTTGACTTTTTATATTACAAGCAGTAAGCATGTATTTTTTTAGAATCATAAAAAACTACATTAAACAATTTAAATTAAATTTTTTTAAAAAGTAATAAAAATCCATTAGAAGTAAAAATTCATCGGCGGTAAAGATCAAAAGAAAAACTCATAAAAATATGTTTAGGCGTGTTTTTAGAAATAAAATAAAAGATTATCACACAAAACGCGCTGAATTTATTTTTTTATTAGCTAATAATAATTTTCAAAAGCAGCGAAAAAAGGAAAAGCAAGAATGCAAAAAATTTTTAATGATCAAAAGTTGAATAAATTGTTTTTTTTTGTTTGAAGAATTTTAAGATTCAATGAAAACTTTTTTTACAAATTCTTTATCAATAATTTTTGTGGTTGGAAGATTTTGGGCAGCTGATTCAAAATGTATCGGAGCTTTTAAAGAGCCTTCATATCTTACAGTATCCACGTCCAGAGGGGATGTAATGGGATTTCGAGAAGATCAAGGAAATGATAATCGAAAATTTTTTTATGGACAAGGTGATGTCTTTTTGGGGATACCGTATGTTCAGCCGCCAATTGGAAGCTTGAGATTCAAGGTTTGACGGAATCTTTAAATTCAATTCATTGTAAGAATGAATTTTAGAAGCCTCAAAAATTAGATACTTTTTCATCATCACCTCATAATGCCACCTATCTTCGATCAGCTTGTCCCCAACAAGGTCATAATGATATCAATGAAGATTGTTTATATCTAAATATATATACTCCAAAAGTAAATACTTCGCTTTCTACAGTATCCTAATATATGCAAATTTAGGCGAATGCATCAGAGAGATACCCGGTGATGCTTTGGATTCACGGTGGATCCCTAAAAACTGGAAGTGCACAAAGTTATGCCACAGCTTCGGTAATTCGAAATTTTGTTTCTCGAGGTGTGATTGTTGTAACAATTCAATATCGCCTTGGAATGCTCGGATATTTTACAACTTTCACCGAGGATTTCCCTCCGAACAGAGGAGCTTTGGATCAAGTGGAAGCAATTAAATTTGTTAAAGATGAAATAAGAAATTTTGGTGGGAATCCATATCAAGTATGTCTTTATTTATCTGAATTTGTGGTATTACGGTAATTGAGATTTAGATAACACTTTTTGGACAATCAGCCGGATCGGCGTCTGTTGCAGCACATGTTTTTTCTCCACTTTCACAAAGTTTGAATTTAAAACAAAGCATTTCTAAAAAATTTGAATAAATTTTAGACTTGTTTCAAGGTGCCATTATGGAATCTGGTTCTGTGTTGACGTGTTTCGATGGAGCTTTAGGATTTCAGAATACTTCAGTTCAATGGGCAAATAAATTGTGCAATTTTACAACTCAAGATTGGGATAATCTTAATTATACAACATTAACAACATGCCTTTCAAATATGCCATATTCAAATTGGTTGCCACTTGATGATGTGCGTGATTAGTTTAGTTACCGTAACCATATTAAAATGATTTTAGGATTTATTACTTGGATGGCAAATGGTTCAAGATAATTATTTTCTTCCAGATGTTCCAAGAAATCTTGCATCAAAAAGGCCCAAAATTCCTGTAATGTACGGTAATTGCCGGGATGAATGGTCATATTTTGGTAACAGTTTTTATACAGTTTGAATAAAATCAATATATTTCAGATTTATCATTTCTCAGAGATGGTTTAACTGAACTTTCGGATTATTCAAAAGGTTTCTTTGAGCTATTTTTTGAGACGATGGCCTCCTATTTGGCAACAAGAGAATTGGATGTGGTTGGAATTTTGGAAGGAGTTTATACTCCTTTTGGGACATCAGATGAAGATCATCTGGCATGGTTCAAAATTCAAAGTGATGTAATTAATTAAAAATTAGAAAATTGTGATAAATGAAGACCATTTAGATTTTTACTTCAACAGGTTTCACTGGATTTATCACAAGAGAAATAGATTGGCATCTTTTGAATGGAAATAAACAAGTTTATGCCTTTGAAGTGACATATGAAAGTCAAATTGGAAGATTTTATGATCTTCCAGGATGGACTCGTAAGCCTTTTACGGATCCGATACGGTAACACAAGTAATATATTTTAGCGGTGTATCACAGTTGTGAAATTCCATTTCTTTGGATGATGCCAAATGATTGGTTTTCAGCAGCTTCAAAGGGCTTGATAACAAAAGATGACTTTGATATGGCAAACTTTTTTGCGGATTCTTTTACAAATTTTGCAAAATACGGTAAACCAAGTTTAGAAGAAGATTTTTGGCCGGCAATGAATTACGACACACATTCATATTTGGATATCAACAAGGCTAAAACAGTGAAACAAAATTATCGAGAAACTGATTCAACACTTTGGAATAAATTTTTGCCATCAATAATCGGAAATTGGCCCCCAGAGAGGCCAGATTGGGATAATGGAACCATTGCATTTTAAAATTTTTTTAAATATACTACCATTTTTATACTTTTTTAGATAAAAATGTTAATAGTGAAATTTTTCATTAACTGTTGGTAATTTAAATAATTTTAGTTTTCCAGTAATAAATATCCCAGATAAGTTAAGTTATTGATGCCAAATAATGTTTAAAAAAATATGGAACGAAAAAACGCGTAACTTATTTTTATTAAAAATTATAACCGTATAAACAAACAAAAAAATGAACAGAAAAAAAAACAAATACAAAATAGTTTACAAAATTAAAAAAACTAAAATAAGTATGGTTTCAGTTGTGTCAAAATACAGTAGTAATTTATAGGACCCAAATTTAAATAATTTTTCGATTCAAAGAAAACTATATAGTTTTGAAAAAAATTTTCAAAACAAAAAGGCAACCAAGAAGAAGTGGATCAAAAACTAATTCTAAGAGAGAGACTAGTAAAGAGAAAAAAAGGCATCCAAATTTGCATATTAATAATATGCGGTACTTTGTGCAACAGAATCACTGACGATTTCTCGAATTGCTGGACGACCGATAGAAATTTCACGAATTGTTGCTTGTGCCATTCCGCCCAAAAGTACTTCCGGGCATGAAACAAAGACATAATTTCGATTATTATGTTCTTCACAAATTTTTCGAACCTAAAACAACCGTATAAATACCGTATTCCCTCAAATACAAAAACATACAGTATTCCGAAGATCTTCATTTGTTGTAACCCAAACAGTAAAAACTCCATGGGGATTATTTTTGAGGCAAACTTTCAACATTGGAAGATCAGTTTCAGAATCCCCACAAACAAGAATCGTGCCAGATTTTAAATCACATTTCATATGATCTACCAAAAGTTCAATGCCTTGTCCTTTATCAAAGATATCCCCGCTTTCTCGCTCTTTCAAATAAATTTTCATATCAGTTTCTGATTCAATAATTGATAGCGTTTGTCCAGTTGGATCAATCTCTTTAACAATTTGATGAACTTTGGAAACACTAAAACATTACAAGATTAATGGTTTTTCGAAAAATTTATAATAAAAACATACAGGGCTTGAGTTTGTGAATCTGGGATTGATCGATTTGCATCTTGTCTTGCAATTGTTAAATGACCGTAATGCTTTTGAAGTCCACTTCCAATCCAGGCAAAATGTTTAAGTTTTGGATCTTCAAGCAAAAGGGAGATTGCCAAAAAGACACGATCCAAAAGTTCTAAATCTTGTTCAGGAATTGATTGATCTTTGAATTTTGAGGATGGCTAAAATGATTGAGGGCATTATTTTAAAATAAATATTTAAATATTTACATCAATAAACCATTCCCGTCCAGCTGAAGCACCATAATAATAATATCCTTCTGGAATTGTTGAAACATCTAAGACACCAATTTGCATCATTGGAGCTGTGGTTAAAATTGCGCAAGTTTGAGCACATCGTCTAAAAACATTCTCATTTAATCTTTCACATGGATTTTAAAAATCTCCTTTTTTTACCTTGCAAATTGTGCTTGAATAACTCCAGAATAAGCAGGTTGAACAGAAGCCGGATAACTGCAGGAATAAAGTTTCAAAGTTCCATCACGA
The DNA here is from genome assembly GCA_024447195.1 of Panagrolaimus sp. LJ2414. Classification (NCBI taxonomy): domain Eukaryota; kingdom Metazoa; phylum Nematoda; class Chromadorea; order Rhabditida; family Panagrolaimidae; genus Panagrolaimus; species Panagrolaimus sp. LJ2414. The sequence goes on along the minus strand of JAMRXY010000048.1, from coordinate 1,367,132 downwards.
TCAGTAAAGAAATAATTGAAATGATCGGCATCCGTAAAAAGATCTCCTAAGGCCATTACTTCTTCACGATATTTTTCACGGGATTTTGGATGATAAACTTGAAGGGTTTCAATGAAGGATTCAACATTGTAAACATCATCTGAAGTAACGTATTTCAAGAAATTCAAATCTTTTTCAAATTCATCCAATTCTGTTCGAATATCAAATGATGCATGAGGAACGGCAGCATCTGGATCTCCAGATGTCATTACCCGGAGTACGGTAGAATTAGCTTCACAAGCTTGCAAAAGAGATTCTTTTGCTTAAAAAATTCGAATATTATTAATAGATGCCAATGAAGAAGAATGAATTTAGCTTACCATTACTCAAAGAAATACCAAAATGTGGCCGAATTGGAATACCTTTCAAAACCCGTTCAACAATTTGTCGTCGAACATCTCGTGTTCTCATCATCATCTAAAAATTTCAAACAATAATTTATGAATACAGTAACCAGGTTTGTAGCAGGACATTACTTTTGAAGTCAATGTAAGAAATTAAGGGATTCTTTAAATCAAAAAAGGACAAACTTACAGTATAAAAATCATCTAATGTCTTGATATCTTGTTGATGAATAACCAAATGTGACCATCCTGGATCCAAGAATGCTGCGGACCATCTTTCAATATCATTTGCCATAATAAATTCATGTAATTTTTTTCCATGCAAAGCTCGAACATCTTCAGGTTCAGTGGCAGCTCGATAGAAGGCATCACAATAATCGTCAACATTGTAGACATCTGTGACCCGATGATATGTTCGTTCTCCATCATCTGGATGTAAGCCAGCCATTGTGAATTGAATTTCAGAACCAGCACCAATTGAAAGAACAAGTCCAGCCTGTGGATTACAAACCAACATTTCCTTTGCCACCAAATTCATGCCATCTTTTTTTGGTGTTACAACTCCAATATCCATAGCAAGATAATGTGCAATTAAATCAGCCCGTTGAAGACCCGACGTTTGGAAGTATAACGGCTTCCAACCCGGAAATTTATCAGTTTCAAATTCTTTATTTATTGTATCAGAAAGTTCAATGCATTCATCTTGATATTTTCGATAAGTATCAACGGATCGCCGATTTGTAACAGCAACTTGAAAGAGAACATCTTTTCCAATTCGATCCGGATATTTTTTGAAGTAATGCCGATAAGCGAGAAGTTTCTCTTTAATTCCTTTTGTGTAATCAAATCTTTCAACGGAGAATAATAATCGCATCTCAGGATTTGGATTTTCACCAAGGAACTAAAAATCTACCGTATACTTATGAAAAAACAAAATTTAACAAACTTTTTTACGGATTTCATGACTTTTGTTTACAGTTTCAGGATCTCTGGCAATTTTTAAGAAATCTTCATTCTTAATTGAAACTGGAAAAACCCCCAATGAACATGACCAACCTTGGAAGGTTACGGTATTGATGTCAAGATTGCCTTCTAAAAATTTTTACATAATTTTTTAACAAAGTTTTAAAAACAAATTACCGTATGTAATTTTAGCAGATGGAAAATGTTTTTCAACCAATTCAATGAACATTGCACTAAAAAATGTCAGATTTTTATGAAAATAAATTGTGAAAGTTATCTTTTTAATATTAAAATGTCACTAATATTTTTTCGTTTTTTTATGTAAAATTTAAAAGACTAACCGATCACGATGAGTTTGAAAGCCAACTTTTGTGAAGCGTAAAAGTCCACGAAGAATTGGAAAAGCACAGATACGGTATTTTGTGAAGAAATTATCAGGCGGTAAAAATGGAATATGTAAAAAGAATCCAATTTCTAAATTTTGGTCCAGAGATTGCATAATCATTCCAGTCAACATTAAATGATAATCATGAATCCAAATAAAATCTTGTGGACGAGAATTTCGTACTGCATCAAGAGCAAATTGATAATTTACTCGGACATATGAACACCAATGATCAACTAATGTCTAAACAAAGATTACGGTATTTAGAAATGTACCCCAAAAGAAATACCGTACCTTTGGATCATCATAATCTGAAACAATATATTCAGGAAGATTGTGCAAAGCTGGCCATAAAAGTCCATTTGAAATTCCACCATAATAAACATTATAATCACCATCTTCAACGACAACCGGATTGAGTTTGTAACTGCCTTTATTATAGTTGTTGAGAACTCCAAGCAAACTCATTTCCTCACTAAAATCACTATAGACAGAAAAATTTTCGTATTCTTAGACATTCACAAAAAGACAGAGTTACGCCACAACATTCATCGAAAGTTACATTTAATAAGAAAAGGGATGGTTCATTCACTTACCGTATAATATCTGATACAAAGATTTGGTAAAAGTTAGAGTCATTATTAGGATATTTTCCAAATCTACCGTAACCGTAACATTTGAGATATTGTTTGTGAATTTTAAAGAATTAATGAAAGATCATGTTTAGGCTACATTTTAGATAACCAATAAAAAGTTATTACATTGTATTTTAAATTATTTTTATAAAAAGTTTGTTTGAATAATACTTTTGTATAGTTTTGTTTAACAATTTCAGCATGATCAAAAAAAGGCAATCAAAATAAAAATGGCCATTAAAAAATGTCCTCGAAAATAAACAATGTCTCAAATGTTTCCCTGTTTTTTTTACACATTAAAAAAGATAGCTTTAAGAAAAAAAAACGATCACAATGACCCAACTTTTTTTAAACTCATCACCAAAGATTTAAAACAAGCAAATATAAATTACATACCGGATATTCTTTTTATCGGCACTTTCGTCCTCTTCTTTTTCTTCATCTGCAATAACATGAAATAAAACTTCGGCCATATTTTGTCGAATTAATGGTAACCCGAGGGTATTCGTTGTTGGGGCCAAGGGTACTGTATCATCTGAGACATTTAAAAGATCCCGCATCTTTCGTTTTTCATTTTTTAAATTCATCCCCAAATTTGCAAGCCAAATATTTTCTTCATTTGCAGACATAATTGGGTCCACACAACTAACAAGCCCTCCAGAGCCTTGTTTAATCTCCCATTCACCAGATTTTTCCCGAGTTAATGAAACTGGTGGAGCATTGGAAACATTGATAACACGCTGTTGGAAATGGGTATTTGCAAATGATCGAGTTGTATGATTTGCATCATCATTTGGGGAATCTGAATCATAACATAACGAAGCCTTATTCGATCGAGGCTTTTTTCCACTACTTTCATCATCGGATCCTGGAATATTTGATAAATTTTCTTCAGATCCTCGAAGAGATTGTTGTGATCGACGACGTTGTAAATGATGAAATTGTTCACTGAATCTTTTTGCATGAACGCCAAGAAGAGATTTTCGTAATCCTGGGACTGCAGCATACAATTCCCTGCAAATCCACGCAATGTTAAATTTTAGAATTTCACTTAGTAAAACGTACCGTAATCGATTTTTACCAGTATTAACATCGTATAATGTTAAAGCAAAAAGTAGAGAATCCCGAAATTTTGTACCAAAGCTCATATCCGAATCAAATATGTAGGGTACAGCAGCCCTCCAAAATTGTACAGTATTATATCCGAGGGCATTTACGAATTTTTCAAAGAATTCATGTGAATCCTAAATTTGTTTATTATCTTGATTTATATTTGTAATGGAAAAGGAAATAAAAAATAACTAACAAATGAATGTTGAAGGCAGTATTCCAGAATTGAAAGCAAGCCTTGAAATGCAATTTCAGATTTGCTATCTCTTCGACGCCAAAAGGCTGCAATTGTATCTAATCCAACTTCAATCATTTTTCCTGTCTCCAAAGATTCATCAACTTCGTCACCAAGAGAATGTAAAGTTTTAATAATATTCTAAAAATAAAATCATTCATTTTAAAACATTTACAAAGCTATCTTTGTTGTTATTAAAAACCCACTGATTTTAATTTTACAGAAATAGTTCCTTTTTGGGAAATTCCTGGAAGCGCTGGCATTGTTTTTAAAATTTTAATTAAAAACAAAAAAGAAACATTTTTATCTTAAAAATCACATCTCTGAACAAAGAACAAAAGAGGGCTTAAACTTTAGACTTAAAAAAATCAACAGAATGTTGCTTGAATTAAAAGAATTAACAACAGCTGTGATGGCTTTTAATTGCAAGCTTAGAATAAAGTATATGAAGGTTTAATGATTAGTTTTATTGCATTAAAAATTGATTCTTTTTCCTATTTGGTTTTATGTGATCTTCTAAATTTTTACTCCGCTGATAATTAGTGGTAGAAAAACGAAAAGGTGTAATTAAACAATATTTTTTAGTGTACCCGAAATTATAACACATTTTTTAGCTCAATTATTCAATGTTTTAAAGAATTTTATTAAAGTGATCAGAACTTACAGTTCTCACTGTATCAGGTTTGAATCCAGGGGCTACAGGCACTGCAACAGGCCTAATTGCTTCTGATACCCGTCGCTTTCGGAAAGGTTGATCAACAAGGGGTGGAGATCTATTACCACCTTCATTTTCATCATCCAATGAAAAGGTTGTTGTCCCATCAGAAGCACCTAAATTTAATCTTAATCTCTCAAACAACTGATAAAAAAAATGAACAAACCATTCATTTTATTCGATTGATTATTTGATTGAGAATCAGTTGAAACAACCATTTTTGTTTCCTATTTTAAGTTTTTGATAATCGTTTATAATTATTTTCTTATTTTTTGACAGAGAAAAAGGTTCAGTTCAGAAATGAATAAAAAGGAGCAATGCCCTTCGATTATCGCTCTTTTTTTTTCTCTCCCACTTTTCTTTTATCACTAAAAAAAGTTTATTTTGTGTAAAACAATAAAAAGAAATATTATAGTATTATTGATGCACATGATCAAAAATGAACACGGTTCTTCTTCTTTTTCTTCTTCTCATTGACAGATCTTGATATTCATTTTTTAAAACAACAAAAAACGTCGTTGAAAAAAAACAAAGGAGAAAAGACAAACAATTTTTAGGCGAAAAAACATAACTTTCGATCAAAAGCAACAACATCCAAAAAAAGATCAAGGCCTTTTTAATGGTCATTCATTCATTGGTGTTACAATCAAAGATTTAAGTCTCAAAGAAAAATAAAAAACATTCTTCAAATTTTAAATATGGCTTATTTTTGAAGATAGTAACCAAAAAATCAGCTAGTTAAAATTTTTAAACTTTTTGAATCAAATAAATTGGAAAGAACTCATGATAACCAAAACGTTTCTAGTCATTTCCTCTAAAAATAGGGTTTCAAGTCCATGAAAAAAACAAGTAAGAAAAACATTTGCCCAACAGCAGCAGCAGAAAAAAATATAGCATCAAAAGAAGCGCACGTGAAGTTCATTCTTTGGGGGTCCTCCTTTTTTTCAAAAATGTGAAGCAACCAAGCTTGCTTAACTGAGGCTTGTTTGTGTTTGTTGCCGACAGCTCTTCTTCTTCTTTGCTGCCTTTTTGAAATCTCAAAGACCAAAATGTAGTTGAAAGGAGGAAGAAAAGAAAGGAGAGAGAGAAAAAAGATTTGCTTGCTTACAAGAGAAAATGACCAATAAAACCATTGAAAAAAAACGAAAGAAAAATATTGGTGGACAAACAAGTTTTACAAAAAAACATTAAATCGAGAAATTTCTTTTTGATTGATTCAATTAAATGAAAATGATAGGAAAAAAGGGTAAACAAAAAAGGCATAAAAATAAGGTCAAAGTACCAAGGGTTTAAAAGTTTTTTTTGAAAGATTTGTAAAATTAAACACATGAAAAGCCAGGCGAAAAACATGAATTGAGAAAATGACCATGGATGTTTTGAGCCAAATTGTAGCTTTTTGTAAAAATGAAACGAAATCTTGTAAATATTAAAAAAAGATCACACATGGTCCATGTGGTACCTATTGTAACATAACACGAACTTTTATTACCCTTTCTAAAATCTTTTTCCTTTCCGAGGTTTAAATAATTTAGAACAAACTTTAAACGCTTGTTTTGTTTTTGGGAAAGATATCTCTCACTTTCTGAACAAGCAAAAATCAATGACTAAATACTCTCCTTCCTTCCATCCCTTCTCCTCCTTGCCTTTTGTTGTTTACAATTAGCAGCAAATCGAAAAACACTTTTTTTCTTGCAGAAAAATGCTTCTTTTTTTCAAGCAAAAAAAGTAGTGAGGAAGCAATGTTAGAAATCAAAAAACAAAACAATTTCTTTCTTTTTTCTTTGTGTTTTAACTTTTAATGACCTCCGATCGCTTTCTTTCTTATTTTTTTCTGACAAAGTTTTGATAAATAACTCTATTTTTTGAACACGAAAGATTAAAATCTATGTTTTTTTAGTTTTTTGGGAGATTTTTGCTTCATTCAGACACAAATAATTCAAAAAATTGATTATAATTTTTCTCAGGTATACCTTTAGAGGGTGTATTTGGGCAAAATGTAGCAATACACTTAATTTAAAAATAGCAGGACCCAAGACGCTACTAAATTTCATTTTTAATTTAAAATTGAATCAATCATAAAAAAAAGAAGAAGAAGATGGCTACCGGAAAAGAAGGAAATAAGACTGAAGACCGCCGTAGAAATGGCTTGAAATTTGGGGTAGCAAAAAATGGCCGACATTATTTTATTTTTTCATTAAAATGAAAGACCACTGATATTTTTTTCTTGATCATTTTCTGAATTGAAAGAAGCAACGAAAAAAAAATGATCATTGAAATGTTCAGCTTTGACTTTACCAATGAATATTTTAAAGTTTGTCAGTACTCATTCTGCACCGCCTTTGTTGTTTTTTTATGCCATTGCAAAAAATAAGTTGACCAAAAAGTGATCAAGAAAGAGAAATATATTTTTCAAAGGTAATAAATATATTTTTTCTGTTCTTTCTTCTTTCAAAACAACGAAAAAATGAGTTTAATGGCGATGATGGTTGATCCGATATTTTTTTATTATCATCAAAATTTCTGGTACACGAAAACTTCAAAACAGAGATATTTTAAAAAAGGAGAGAGATTGTGTGAAACGTTTGAAAAATCCAAAATTAATTTGTAGCCGAAAAATAAAAAATGATGAATTTTTGAAACAATCAACAGAGAAAAGATTGCCAGCCATATCAAGATTGCCGTATTTGGTTTTTTTGGAAAAAGAGAAGCTATTTTTAGTAGCACTTTTGTTCTTGAACTTTGATATTATTAAACTTTTAAAGTAGAAAATCAAAAACTATTAAGATTTGTTAAATTTAAAAACGGATATTTAAATTTTTTGAAGAATAACCGTTTTTTTAACTGATTAACTGTAAAGACTTTGATACCTAAATCAATTGCTTTAAAAATCAGAGCTGTGAAAAAAGGAAAACAAACCAATAATAAGAACAACTATTGAATGAATGAAAAAAAAGATATTAAAAATTGTTTATTTATTATATCAGAAAGACAAGATCGGGGTCTAAAGCAACGGAAATGAGAAAGATAGAAAAAGAAAAGCAGCCACGCCAATCTTCTTCGAGAAACGTCTTTTTTCTCTTCTCTTTTTATAAACGGCAATTTAATCGTTGTCTTGAATGACGACGATAAAAAATGGGAGTATTCAACCCAAAAATAACTCTTTGTTTTTTTGGGTTTGCCAAAACAGCAGGATATTCTCTATTCAAAGAAAAAAGTTTCCCTCTTTCGATAAAAAATTTGGGTAATCCCTTTAAAGATACATAAATAAATAAATGTGACAATGTATGCAAACAATTAAATTAATTCTTGTAAAACAAGGTTTCACAGCATGTCTAATTATAACACTTTGGTGTTTTAACGCCTTTCTTAAATAATTTATTTAACATGCTGATTTTTGGGGATAGTAACACAAAAATGCAAAAACGGGCAGTTCCTTCTTACTGTACCCAGAAATAAGCCTATCAAAAGTGTTTTTAAAAGTTCCGAGAAAAGGGCAAACAATTAAATAATTTTTTCATCATTAAGGTTTTAATCAGTACACAGTTTTAAACAATTATTGTCTAATTTTGACACGGGTATAAAATGTGAACAAACTTTTTTTGCAAAAATAAATTTGGTAATAAACAACAAAAAAAACTTGCTCTTTGATACATAAAAAGATGAAATTGAGATCAGTGATAGATGGAATGAAAAACATAAGAAAAAAGGGAACAGGTAAAATGTACTTTGACCTTTCATAAACAAACAAGCAATTACTTTTCTCAGTTATTTTTAGTCACCCTATTACAGTATGATACTGTAATTAATCTGTAAATTCAAAGTGATACAGTAAGAAGAATTTTAAATCAAAAGTCAATAAACCCATTTTATTGATACAAAAAATAACAAAATAATAATTAGAATATAAACAGGAATAATTTAATAAAAAACAACAGTATTAATCAAATTTCTATCTTGATTTCTTGACTCAAATTCGGTTAGAATATCATCAATTTCATGATCAACATCAAACGATTCTTCCAGTTTTTGACATAAATTTGTGACAAGTTCTGCTCCAACTGCTGCTTCTTTGGGATTATCTTTTATGTCAATATTAATAACATGAACACGTTCACCAGTCATGGGAACACGATTTTGAAGAAATATCAACACCTAAAAACAACAATATTAGAAAATAAATCACAAGATTGAATTGAATTACCTGATCATAAACCCTTTCTTCTAGACAGAGAATAATATCAAATTCTTCTTCAGCTTTTTGAAATTTTTGCGGACACGGTTTAATTCCCCGATTTCTATCCAACATGTATAGTAAGCCATTTTGAGTGTATCTGCAATAACATATTTAAAACATACATATGGAATCAACCCAAACTTACAATTTAACATCCTTCTTCCTCAAATCTTTGTAAATGTAATCATAAGAAGTTACTTCAAATTCATAAGCATTAAATTTATCAATTGAAGGCCCAGGAAGTTTCACACGATTTCCAGTACCATAGGACATAATATCAAATTGCATTGCTCTAAAATAAGTAATAATTATATCAAATGCACTAAATGTTAACAAAAAAAACTTACGCCATCTTTTTATGAACTGCCATAGATCTATTCATATTTGAGGAACATGTTACAGCGAATTTTCTACAAAAGGATTCAACATTAATAACAAAAATGGAGAAAACACTTAAACTTACAGCTTTTTATTTGACATATACCCTGACATTGGTATTACTAAAAATTTAATTTATAAAAGTTTTTTAATTTATAAATCAAAACAAAAAATGCTAAAAATCACGAAACTGAATTCTTTAAAAGAAATGTGTTAAATGTTTACTTCGTACGAGGCCTTAATAAATTTTTAAAAATCAGAAGGTTCTAAAAGTTAAAGCAAAATATTTGTATTCGGTTTTTAAAAGAGTTAAACTTTTACGCAAACTTTAATTTTTTTCAGAATTGAAAAATTTTTTTGCTAATGTTTCTTTGGCGTTATGTGTCTAACTCGAAAGAGTTATCAAAGAAACGACGCACACAAAATTCTAACGGAAAAATAAAAAAAAGAAAGAATGGATATTGACGTTTGTGACAGACGAGTGCCTCCAACGATTTACTTAACTTTTTACTTAAGATATCTCCCATCCACTCAAACATTAAAAATCTTTTACTTTTTTCTTTTAAAATTTAAAAGCATAAACGTTTATGCTTATTCTTGTGTATTTTAATTTGTGAAAAGGCTTTAATTGTTAACGCTTTTATAGAAAAATTTGGGAAAATTAACCAATAATGCGGATACTGTGTTACATAGTGGTAATCAGTTTGTTCGTGATTGTGGCATCATATCATAATGACCCGTATAAAACATTAGGAGTTTCACGATCTTCGTCTGCAAAAGAAATTAAAAAAGCTTACAAAAAGTTGGTGCTGGAATGGTAAGTTTTCAAGATTATATTGTTGATTGCTTGCATTAATTAAATTAATTTTTAGGCATCCAGACAGAAATCAAGATCCAAAAGCTAATGAAATGTTTGTTCATATTAAACAAGCATATGAAGTATTATCAGATCCACAACGAAAAGAAAAATATGATCGATATGGAAGTTTTGATGAATCTCCGCAACATCATGGCCGACAACATTTTAATGAATTTGTAAGTTAATGAGTTACATCATAAATATATAACCAACATATGCATTTATAGTTTGATTTTGGTTTTGGTGGATTTGGAGAAAATGGTGGTGAACCAAGCTTCTTTGAAAATCATCGAATCACATATCGCATGTATATGAATTCAATTCTTGAACGATCTCATACTCAACCATTTATTATCTTTGGATATTCTACTTATTGTCATTTTTGTTTCCGATTGGAGCATATTTGGAAAGAAGCTGTCAAGGATCTTGAAGAATTGGGTTACGGTATTGGCACTGTCAATGCAATGACTGATGGAGTGCTTTTGGAAAAGCTTCGGGTTAAAACTCTTCCAGCAATTGTTGTGGTTGTTGAAGGGCGGGTTGTACAATTCCGTAATTCCTACAATGGAATCAATGCAAAAGCAATTCGATTGTTTGCAAGAGATGTAATTCCCACGACGTTCCTTTATCGAATTACAACTCATGTTGGTCTTCGACGATTTTTGGATCAATGGAAAACAACTAATCGTATTTCCGTTTTAATGCTTGGAACAAAAGAAGAACCTCGACTACGGTATTACTTATCTGCAATGAAATACTCACATTTTGCTCGATTTGCTTATGTCTTCCTTGGATCTCATCAAGAAGACATTCAAGCTCTTCGAACAGCACTTAATATCAAATGTCGAGATTGTGAAAATGTAATTATCTTCAAGGAAGAACCTGAGAAAGGTGAAGCTGCAAGAATTACTGTAACTAAAGCTCAATTCAGTCAAGAAGAATTACAAGGCGTAATTGAAAAGAATAAATTTTTACAGCTTCCAAGGGTAAAGTTTATTAAAACTTTGAGAATTTTGTGTTAATCATTGACTTTTAGTTATCTTCAATGCAATACTTCGATGAGCTTTGTCCGACTTCTTCTCGTAGTCTTCGACATTACTGTATTATTCTTCCTGTCACTGATTCAGAAGCCGATGAACCATATGTTTCTGCGTTGTACCGATTCATTCAAGCTCATCCAAGATCTGATAATTCTCGTTTAAAAATTTCTTATATTTATTCAAACCGACAGGCATTCTTTATTGAACATTTTGCTGCTCCAAAATCCTCTGATGATAATAAAAAACGAAAGAGTATTCTTGTTTTATGGAGAAATGAATACGTCAAAGCAAAATATGCTTGGTTGGAAGGAATTTGGAATGGAGATGAACTTGAAGAATACAAAACTTTTGATGCACTTAAAGAAAAGCTGCATTTAATTGAACGTGGAAATTTAAGACTTGAAGAGACAGCAAAAATTGTTAATTTGGTTCGTTTTTTGCTCTTTTTTGTGTTGCTTTATTTACTCAAGCAACGCAAAATAAAACATGCGAAACAAAGGAATGAAAGAATAACTTTATTGTGTTTTTTTAGCTCGATGAACATCAACCTTCCTGGTTTACAAGGCTCTCACGACGTGCAATTCGAATGGTAGAAACTGTGTGGTTTTATATTTCAAAGGAAGAAGCTTTGCCCGTTTTAAGTGTGGTTGGAAGTTTTTTTGTGATTATGTTATGCGGATATGTTCTAAATGCTGCATTTAATCCGGATAAAAAACGAGTTTCTGAGGCGCGATTTATTATTTTTCTTTTATAATTTTTAATTACCGTATTCTTATTTTTTAGAAGCAACAAACTGCGTCATCTGGTTGGCACCCCGAAGATCCGCCACAACGAAACGAATCAATGCGGTCAACGGCTTCTTCCCGGCAAACTCGGATTTTAAAAGAAATGGAACCAATGATTCATGAATTAAGAGCTGAAACTTATTTTGGTTTGATTCGATTGCTGAAACCAGGCTGTCGTTCAGTAATTGTTCTGGTTGATAAAGATTCTAAAGAAGTTTTGCTGCGTCAATTTTCTCGACATGTTTATCCATTAAGAAATAACAAAACCTTCTCATTCGGATATTTAATGATTGATAAAAATTTGACATGGTTCAAAACTTTGTTGGAACAAATTCTTCCGGGTGAAGATGGTGAAGGAAGTGTTTCGTCAGCTTCAACAATTCCGGCATTGAAAAAACTTCGTGGAATTAATCCCAAGCATACATTGGGTACTGTACTTATCTTATGTGGATACAAATTATATTTTTCAATGTATCATCCAATGTATAAAACCGCAAAAATTCCTGATAGTGATGATGAATGTTCAAGTGATTCAGATGGAAATAAATCTGCCAAAAAGGTTGGTAAATTTAAATGCCTGGGATTACGGTATCCAGTTATATGGGTTACTGTAAATAATCTTGTTTACGCTCTAATACGGATTTCCTAATTTTTTAGAAGCTACGGCAAGCAAATGATCTCAATATTGAAAATGTTTTAAATGGTTTCCCCAATTTTCTTGATAGGCTACTTGAAGGCTCGATCCCTCGTTTCTACATCCCTGAATGGCCTGATAATCTTAAATGAATTTTTTCTATAATTCAAGTGCCATCGTGCTTATATTCGACAGCTCAATTATATTTTAAAACTATATAATTTTTATTAATGGCAGCATCATCTTTTTATGTAAAGGCATTTCCTATTTTATAAATTTATTTGGTCACATTTTTCCTTTATCTAGTCTTTTGCATAATAATTAATATTATTTTATATTGTATTGTTTTCAGTTATTTTGTTGCAATATTTTTTTTGCCGAGTTTTAAATAAAAAATTCTTTAAAATAGCGTTGATGAATTCTTTGATGTTCAACTTGATGAAGTTCTTTCAGGCGGCATTCGATGCTTTGGTTGGCAAAATGTAACGGGAAATAAATGAGTCAAAAGTTTGTTAAAATTGAATAAAATTATTGATATTTTAAACAAACACTATTATCCAGCTTTAAATTGTGATGTGGTTTATTTTCTGAGAAATTTATCCAATATCGATTTTCTAGAAATCTCTTTAAAAAGAACATCATCAGTTTAATTAATATTTTATTGTTGCCTTGGCAACTAAAACTCTGATTTGATGGATTAGAAGACAAGATTTTTAACAATAAAATTATTGTTGTTGTTTCACATTGTATTTATTAACTGTGAATTTGAAAGTAGTATTTTATTTACAATTACAGTATCCTCTATTATTATTATGGCACCACGAACATTTAAAAAGATTTTATCTGCAGGGAAAGGACCTTTGCCAGATTGTACGAAAGATACAAAAGCAATATTTGATTATGAAGTGCTGTTGCCATTGGTGGATGTGGACAAAGAAGGATTTCCCCAAGATAAAGATCAATATAAAACAATTGATACCACAAAAAAGCCATGGCCACATGGATATGGGAAACCGCTAGAATTAGTTTTTGGAAAGAAATTTCAGCTGCCAATTATGGAGACATGTCTTCAATCAATGTTGGTAGATGAGATATCCCAATTTGATATTGATACAAGGGATATGATTTCATTTCCAATGGTATCTGCAAAGTTAAGAGATATATCAAAAGCTGAATTACATCCAAAATTTAAAAAAGAAGAACATCATCATCATCATTGTGCAGCAATGGGTCCTGTAAAGTAAGGAATAGTAACTAAACTTTGGATACTGTAAGTGGTATAATTTTAGAACAGGCTATGAAGAATTAGATGATCTCATACATAATCCTCGCCCCATTAGATTAATAATGCATTTAAAGAAAATATTAAAACCAGACGATTATAAAGTTGATTCATGGCAATTAAATGATGAAAGTAAACTTAAACAAAGTGAAACCCTCCGGCAAGAAGGAAATGAGCTCTTTAAAAAAGGTGAATTTAATAATGCAAAAGAGAAATATCGAGAAGCTTTGACCCTTCTCGATACTCTATTGTTGAAAGAAAAGCCGGGTGATCCTGAATTTGTTGAATTGGATTCAAAAGTAAAACTTATAAGTTTTATTTACGATTTGATTCATATATGTTTGATTTCAGAATATTCCACTTTATCTCAATCTTTCTCAATGTTATTTAAATTTACAAAATTTTTATGAAGCTTTGGGATCAGCTGAAGAAGTGCTTAAACGTGATTCTGATAATGAAAAAGGATTATTCAGAAAAGCAAAAGCTCAAATTGGCGTTTGGAATTTTGATGAAGCTGAAAAAACTTTGAACATTCTTAAAGAAAAGCATCCAGAAACGGCAAAAACTGTTGAAGCTCAATTTGAAATTATTAAAGAAAAACGTAAAGAAACAAACAAAACTGACAAAAATATGTATAAAAATATGTTTTCTGCATATCATAAAGATAATTAAAAATATTCGATTACTGTATAATCAATTTGGTTGTAATAAAATAAAAATTTAGACGTAATATTTATTTTAATGGGTTGGATGAACCCAGTTACTGTATCTTTATGTCATTATTTTAATTTTTTAAATTTTAAACTCACAAAGATGAATTTAATACTCACTATAAAAAGCTTTAAATCAGTTTGTAATTAGCTGAAATTCACCAGAACAATCCACCTGTTAAAATTTAAATTTTAACGGAGAGAAAAAAGAGAAAAAGAGAGAATCAAAAAGAAGTGGGCATTTTTAAAAAATAATTTTTTGTCACCAAAATTAAGCTCACTGAACATTGTTTATTTTTTTGCGTTGTCCTTTTTTTCTTCAACCATTTTAACGTCGCTCATTTTTTAAAATAAACTGTTTTAATTAATTCTTGCTTTTTTTAGAAATGTAAAAATGGTTCCAATATATTTTTTACTTTTAATATCTTATTCTCTTGCTCATCCACCTGGTGATAGAATTGAAGTAATTCGACAGGATCATCTTGATGGAGTTCCTCTTGAACGTGATGGAAATCTTAATATGGATTTTCGAAAGGAAGTCGTATTTGGGAAAGGTCAAGACGAATTCAATTCAACTTTATCAAAGCCAGAAAATATTGAGAAAATGATTCGTGAAATGTTTAAAAAAGCTGACAAAGATTCAAATGAAAAGATTACAAAAGAAGAATTGAAAGCTCAAATTATTGAGAATACAAATAAACATCTTGAAGATGGAAAGAAAGAAGCAGAAGAAAGCTTTCAAGAGGCGGATGCTGATGGTGATGGGATCGTTACTTGGAATGAATACTTAAAGAAATTTGTTGTTCAGAAAGGTCTGGTTGATAAGAAGCATGCCGATGAACATAATGAACATACTTTTGATGGAGATAGTAAGTTTTTAGATATTGCAGTAGAAGATTTAAATGATAAGAATTTTATAGCTCGAAGAATGATTGATGAAGAAAAACAAATTTTCTCAGACGCTGATGCCAATGACGATGGCCTAGATACGATTGAATGGCTTGGATTTCAACATCCTGAATTTTCAAAGACAATGTTGAAGGAAATGGCAGAAGATATCATGAGAACACTTGATGATAATCGTTAGTTTTTCGGTATAATTTATTGATTATCATGAATTAATTATTTTCAGGAGATGGAATGTTATCTAAAAGTGAATTTGCGAAGGAACCTTTTGGTGAACCGATTGATCCAGAAATGGATGTCGCATATAAAAAGCAACGTGAAAGAGAATTCGATACTGAAATTGATGTTGATAAAGATGGATTTGCAACTCTTGAAGAACTTCTCAATTACGTGAATCCAAAGAATGAAAGACATGCTGTACAAGAAGTAAGATTGTCATTTAAGTAACCTACAGTAATCCAATGATACATGTATTTTAGGTAACAGAAATCATGGATATCGCTGATTCAAATAAAGATGGAGAGCTAAGTCTTGCTGAAATGTTGAATAATGCTCAAGCTTTAGCTGATTCGGGATTTGTAAAAGCTCAGAAAAGACTCCATGATGACTTGTAAATTTAATTCAATGACTCTCAAAAAAGTGCTTTACCTAAGAATTATGCAATTAAATATACTCTTTTTTTAAACGGTTATCTGTAATTTTTTCCTTGCCAGCATCTTTTTAAAATAAATTATATTCGTAAAATATGCAAAATTTTTATTTTCAAAGGGTTTTTCATTCACAGTTTGCCCGATTTGTTTTTATCTTTTTTACATTTTTTTCTTGAACTGTTTTTGCTTGCTTGCGTGTTTCTCTCTCTCTCTTCTGTGTGTGCGTGTTGAAATATTTATTGCTCGTAATGGGATGTGCAAAATCAAAGCCTGCAAAGGGGGATGCCGCAGCAGGAGGAGCAAAGGCGGCATCTTCAAATGCAAAAGGTTCAAAGAAAGAAGTAAAAAATCAAAAATCTGCAAAACAATCACCTTCAAAAAATGCTAAACCTCTAACTTCAGATAAAGAAAAGCAGCAGCAACCTCAAGAACAACCAGCAACAAATAAAGATCAAATTGAAAAGCAATCTGAAGGACCAACAAATAAAACCGATCTTCGCTCAGTTCCTGAACCAAAAGTTGAAACTGCTGAAGTCAAAACCAAGGATACCGATCAACAAACTGGTGTAACTCCAAAAACTACTGACGCTGAAACAACACCAATGGCAAAGTGTAAAGTATTCTTTGATATTGCAATCGATCAAAAACCTGCCGGAAGAATTACAATGGAATTACGTGGAGATGTAAGTGTCTTTTTCTTTTCATTCTCTAGAGTACTGTATCAAACTTTTTTTAGGTTGTACCAAAAACTGCTGAAAATTTTCGAGCTCTTTGTACTGGAGAAAAGGGTGTTGGAAAACTCGGCAAAAAACTTCATTACAAAGGATCCAAGTTTCATCGTGTCATTCCACAATTTATGCTTCAAGGTGGTGACTTCACAATGGGCGATGGTAAGATCGATCTTGGATTTTTACCCAACAAATACATGAATTAAATTTTAGGTACTGGTGGAGAATCAATTTATGGTGAATTTTTTCCTGATGAAAACTTTACTTTGAAGCATGAAGAACCTGGCACTCTTTCAATGGTAACTTTGTGTTAACATCTTTTTTGAAAATCTAACTTGATTGGTTTTAGGCAAATGCTGGTCCCGACACAAATGGCTCACAATTCTTCATTTGCACAGAAGTTACTGATTGGCTTGATGGAAAACATGTCGTATTTGGAACCGTTGTTGAAGGAATGGATATTGTACGGGCAATTGAAGCAAAAGTAAGTTTAAATTTTGAACAAGAATTAGAGGTCTAGAGGTCACATTTTAAAGGGAAAACACACAGGAATGGATATCTGATATCTATTGTTTGTGTGACTCCGCATTATCTCCATTGTTCTCTGAGTTCTGAGTTTTTATCTTCTTCCAAAAAGAAGCTGATGGCATTATTTGTGCAAGAAGTCTTTTGTCTGAAAACGGAAAAACTTTAGTGACCTCTTATTTCCGGAAAACACATAAAGCCTACGCAAAAAACAAGATTTCGACGTAGACAATTTTTTTGAGTAAAATTTCAAGTTCTTTTTATTCTGTGAATGAGTGATGACGTAAAATTCATTTAAAACTTTAATTTTGACATTTTTTAGGGCTCTCAAAGTGGTAAAACGTCTGCTGAAATTATTATCTCTGATTGTGGTCAACTTCCTCCTTAAAAGAATCTTCAAACATGGAAAATCTGCTGCTGCTGCAAAGAATCTTTTCTTGTATTTATATTTTCATCACTTTTTTATATCTCTGTCTTTTTTAAATTTCATCACTTCCTATGTTTTGCATGATGTACGGTATTATATAAATTTTGCAAAACTCTTTTTTTTGAATAAATTTTGTATTTGTCTCTTTTTTTGTTCGTTGATGGGGATGGAAAAAGTTTGAAATTCAGGATGATAAAGAAAAAAGAAGTTGAAGCGCGCAACTGCCGACACAAAATTCAATTTCAACTTGTCCTTCTCATTCCCATTCATTCAAGAAGAAGGCAAGAAAAAGCAAAAAACGAACTTGAAAGAGTTAAGAAAAAGCAGACGCCGCCTGCCATTTGCCATTACAAAGATTTTTTCAAAAAAAATCTTTTTTTTTTAACGGAAACTTGCATTTTTTAAAATAAAAAATTTGTTGAATATTAAAAAATCTTTACTCTTTTTTTTCTTGAGTTTTCGGGGCCTTCAACTTCATTATGATTAGCCGTGGTTGCCGGCGATGACTTTTGGCTTTTTTTCATTTTTTAAAAAAAGTCTTTTTTCTCAAAATTGGCTTATTTTCGAATAGGGTGGCATTTAAAATGTATAAGATTTGAGCTTATTTAGATCGGAAGAAGGATATTATCGTATATTTAGAAATGCAACATGTGAAATATTTAATAATAATAATGCCCTATTCAGACAGAATTTAGATAGGACCTTATTATTTTTTGTTTTTGCCAAGTTTTTTACGTTTTTTCACATACGTCAAAATAAGTTGCCAAAATATTGCTGCTGCTGCTGATGCTAAAACTTATTCAAATATTTTGCAAAGAAAGATTTGTTGAATATTTTTTTTGATGCAAAAAACAAAATTAAAAGTTTTTAGTAAGCACATCTTCTGAGATTTTTTTGTGAGGGTGTTTTTGACAGCTTCTTTTCTTCCGTCTTCTTCTTCATTTTCATCTTCATCTGCTTCCTTCTCCATAATTGAAAATGATGCTTTTATAAAAAAGAGCTCCTCCTTTCCTCAAATAACCACTTGTTGTATGTCAAATATCAAAAAAACATATTCATCAAAGTCACAAAAAAATAACCATGGCTATTAACATTTATTTCCCCTTTAACCTTAAATCATCATCTATAGTCATTTATATGTGTGTTTTAACTTTTAAAAAAGAATCTTTGAATTTTAGTTTTTTTGATACAAAAACAATGCTAACCCATCTTCTTCTTTTGCTTTTAAAGTCTGTGAGAAAAAGTTTTCATTTTTATTTATTCATTCAAACTTTTTTTCTCTCTTTAAAGATGCAAGTTAAAAAAAGTCAGTTGATTAAATACAGATACTACGGTAGTAGACATACACTCAAACAAATAAATAAATATAAAATCATTTCCTAGCTTCTCTTAAAAGAATAATAATGTTTTGCCAACACTCACTCACCTACTCTTAACTTCTGCAATTTTTTTATGATTTCAAGTGAGTCCCGCCACCTCCTTTCCTCCTCCCTCAATCTCCTGTGCCTATAACATTTTTTTTTAAATCTTTTAACTCTCCGAAATGAACTTGAAATTGTCGAGAGAGGAAGAAAGAAGAAGAAGGAGAAGTGATCAGTAGTAGTAACTTAGCTCGTTTACACTTTGTTTTACTCCAAAAACCAACAAAAATATTTTTTTTTGCTTTTACCGACAATCTCTAAAAATTTGCGTTTTCTCCCCTTTTTTATGTCTATAATATTATTGTATTGGGTTCTTTGTTTTGTCTTTTTTATCAGTACTTTTGCCACCCCCTTTTTTGTTCCTTCTCTATCATTATCTTTCATAGCTGAACACTAGTTTTTATAAGGGAACTTCAAAAGTAAGAAGAAGTGTATAAAAACTAAAACATAATAGCCAATTTTTACTTTTAAGTAATAGAAATCAATTTTAACTTTTTAGCTTATTTCAGTTTTAAGTTTTTAAACCTTATTTTTCTTCTTCAATGTCTTGGTTTTCGAAAACCCGAGACTGAAAAAAATAAAATCTGTTAGGTATCTTTCTCTCTCTTTCTCCTTGAATAAGAAGCATCCAGCTGTGGGAAAAATTCACAGACTTTTAGTCATCTTCTTTTTACTGATGCCAAAAGCAAACTCATTTTTGCCTTCTAGAGAAGGATTTTTAAAAAGTATTTTTCAATATTTGTTAATATTAAATATTAGTAATATTTTTTGTTAAGTTTTTTGCTACTTTTTTACAAAGCTTATGTTGGGAGAAAGTAACCATTTATTTTTCAAATTTTAATTTTTTTCGTTACAATCACTGATTTTCAGCTCAACTAATAATTCACTCGTTTAACTTATAACAAAGAAATTTTGAAAGTGTTGTTGTAAATTACTGTTAACATTGTTAATATTAAACGACAGTAATGTTATTAAAGATAGTTATTGTCAATTACTAGTTCTTTTTAATTTAAAATACAGGTGGCATTTTGTAAAGCTTACGAACAGTGTGAGTAAATATTTATTTTCAAAACTTATTTTTTTGTGTTAATATCATTGCTTTTCAGCTTTGAAAAAAAAGTCATATAATTTTTTACATACAGAAATTTCCTTCTTTTGTAAGAAAAAAAGTTTCACGTTGAAATGTCACTTGTCACTTTTTGTTGGTATAATTGATTGGTAGAAAAAGGGATAGGCTGCAATTAGGTTTAAGCTATTTAATTTTTTTTCAAGTTTCACTTTTCTCTTTTTTCATATAATTTTTTATGATGGGCTTAATAAAATTGTTTATTTTTGGCATTTAAATTATTTTTTGAAAATTCTAACTACACTTTGTAGTTTATTTTATGCTGTTAAAAAAGCAAAAAAAAATTGACGTTTAATGTGATCTTGATAGATTAACGACATGATGCATTCATTGTTAGTGACGCCAATTCACAATGAGAAATGGAACAAGGAAAAAAAGGAAGAAGAAACAAGCCACGAAACAAAAACTTTTTTCATTTTGTGCCACCACCTGGGAGGATTAATTCTCTTAAAGTCATGTTATTTTTACACTTTTTTATTCTCTTTAAGTGGTCTTCTCTAAAGCTAACAATGAACGATGTGTCAAAAAAATTAGGCTCATAATGTTGCAAAAAAAAAGATTTTTTCTATTAATAATTTTGTTTTACATATCAAATCTTTTTTTTTTGCTTGATTGCTTTCTTCTCTTTTGTCGGCATTTTTATGTTTTGCTTTTTGGGCCCTCCATATTTTAATTCATTCATTTTATTTGTGTTTGAAAAAGATCCAAAAAGGTGAAGTAAGAGAGACGACGAAAAAAGCAAACAAAAACCGAACAACCATTTTACCTGGCTTATTTTCTTTCTTTTTTTCGTCTCCGGAAGTTTTGTAAGTATCGTTGTCGTTGAATGAATGAAGGAACGATAATAATAAAAAAGACCGCTTCTTGTTGCTTTTGAAAAGAAGAAGAAACAATTGCTTCATCCTTTTTATGGCAAGATTGCTTCTGGTGCTTTTGTTGTTGCATCAAAAGAAAAAAAATACGGAATGGGTCATTTTTTGATTGTTCTTTGATTGCTTTTTTTGTTTGTTTATAAAATTTTAAAAGTTTTTTCTTTAAATTTCTGAAAATTTATTAATTAAACTAATTTTTTTTTTGAAGTCTTGATGACCATTTCCACAAATTTCTTCTTGCATTTTATTCTTTGAAAGTGTGAAAAAAAACTCCATGAAATTTGATTTCCTGTTATTGCCCTTGTTTTTTAAATCCGTGAAACTTGATTCTTTATCAATTTATCAATTTACTCCATCCTCCCTCCCCAATTACTTATTCTTCTTCTTCATTGCCCCAAATGTCTCACTGAATTATCTCGTTTTCTAAGGATCCAATTATTCGAAAAAAGAGGCTTACGTTACAATAATTATTTTTGGACTTCCAACTGTTTTTTATTTTATTTGGTTGTTGCTTTTCTTGGAAATGTTAAAAAATTTCCTGCTGATTTTTATATTGAAATGCCTTTGAAATTGCCTAATTGCCCAAATTTGTCTTCATTGCCATGAGCATGAATGGACATGAATTGGCTACGTACGGTGTTTAAAAAAACAGTTGTCTTGAATTTTGTCTATGGAGTTTCCTCAAAAAATTATCAAAATGCCTCTGGCTATGTTTAATGCATTTAAACTCGTTAATTCCCCTCAAGAGAATTTTCTTTCCTACTTTTTTTTCAAAATGCAACTTTTTTCTTCTTTCTAAAATTCCATTTTGTGGGATTTTTACAAAGAAGAAGAAGTCATCAGTGCATTTTTTTTCAAGGATTTATCCTTATAAGAAGGCGAAGAAGTCTCTCTCTCTCATTTTTCTCTCCGGCGTTGCGTGAATCATTAGCTTTGCTTTTTCTTTTTGCCGTTTATGGTTTTTCTTCGTCTTCTTCATTTTTTGGAGAAGTCCTAACTTTTGCTTCCTTTTTGACAATTCTTATGTTTCCCTCAAAGAAGAAGCAAAAAAATGGAACACAAATGCGTGCTCATCTTTATTTTTTCATCTTCTTTTTCTTCTTTCAACGCCTTCTCATTCGAGAAAATTCAAATTGAAACTTTTTAAGGAAAAAAGAGATTTTCAACAACCACAAAAAAGAAGCTGCTAAAAAAGAAGAAAGAAAAGCAAAGAAGCAACAACTGTAAAAAAAACAAAAGACAAAAAAAATATAAGGGCAATTTTTATTTAAAACAGAAAAATTGCCCCCTCAAACAATAAAATTTTTTGTTTAAACAAATTTTTCAAAAAAGTAATTCAATTTTCAATGCTAACAAAAAGTTAACAGTAATCAATCATCTTCATCCAAAATCTTTAACAAAAACAGTATTTTCTTTGGTGCGCGTGGAAGTATCAAAAAAGGATGGTTCTGCTACAAACATCTCTGTCATTTAGTATTTTGTTACAGGTAATTTTTTCAAAATATAGAATGTCTCAAGAAAAGATCCAGATTTCAAAAACGGTTTGCGCAGTTGTGTTGATAGTAACAAAAACATTTTGTTTTCTTTTTTAAATTGAGGTACTATCGCTCTTTATAAGCGTGCAAATTTGCATACCACAGATTCATAAAAATATAATGTTAAACTAAATGTCAGCCGATCCTGAACACAACTGCGCAAATGTTTTTTGAATATCTTTGTTTTTAAAAAAAGTGCCATCCAAACGAAATGTGGATCTTTTGTTGACTTCTGTAGATTTGAAAATTAATTATTGAAATTCTAATTTTAAGGCTTTAACGTTTTCATATTCTGCTGCCGCATCTTCTTCACATCAATCAAACATTCCGGTGGAAGTTCAATTAAAATATGGCAAAATTCGGGGACAAGAATCTATATTTTTGCATAAAAGAGTTCGATCGTATCTTTCTGTGCCCTGTAGGTTTAATTATTATATACCGTATCCCGCAATAAATAATTTAATTTAGTTGCGGAGCCACCCCTTGGAGATATGAGATTTAAGCCACCAGTTGCTAAAAAACCGTGGAATGGCACAATTGATGCATCACATTTGTCACCGGCATGTTTTCAAGGTCGTGACACATATAATGAATCTTTTTGGGGATCTGAAATGTGGAATGCCAATACAGTTGTAATATTTTAATTATCATTCCTTTAAGTTTTAAATATTATTGCGCTTTTTTAGGTAAGGGAAGATTGTTTATATATGAATATTTGGGCACCAGCAGAAGCAAAGTAACATCAATTTTTTTAAACATTGAAAACTAACTTAATCCATGCTTTTAGTAATTTAACTGTAATGGTTTGGATATTTGGTGGAGGATTTTTTGCTGGTTCACCTTCGTTAATCCTTTATGATGGAAAGGCTCTTGCATTAACGGCAAACGTGGTTGTGGTAAATTTAAATTATCGATTGGGGCCATTTGGTTATATATTTTTTGATCATCCTGATGCACCCGGAAATATGGGAATGCTCGATCAACAACTTGCATTTTATTGGATTCGAGAAAATATTGCTCGATTCGGTGGAAATCCGGCTTCAATTTCATTATTTGGAGAATCGGCGGGTGCTTCATCAATTGTTGCACATTTAATTGCCCCCGGGTCAAGAGGAATCTTTCATAATGGAATCCTTCAATCTGGAAGTTTAGATAATAAATGGAGTTTGGATTCACCAAAACGAGCCCTGGAAAAAAGTCATCAGTTGGCAGATTTGGTTCAATGTAATCGCACAACTGTAAGGATATACGGTAGTAGAATTGTGAAGAATGTTAAGTGAATGATTTTAGGTAACTGCAACAATAAATTGCCTAAAGGAGAGAACTCCAGAAGAGTTGTTGGCTCAAATGTGGAATTTAAATCTTGGATTCTTGGAATTTCCATTTGCAATTGTTTCAAAGGATAAAAATTTCTTCCGAGAATTTGATGCATTTACTGCCCTAAGGAAAAAACAATATCGACGAGATGTTAATTTAATGATTGGCGTAAATCATGATGAAGGTTTGTTTTTTTTAATACAGGCTTATAAGGTGTGTCGAATCCTGTTGGAAAATTAATTTTACAGTAATTTCGGGAAAATGTGGTGTTTTAGTTATCGTTATAGAAAACTTTTTCATTATTTTTGCATGTTAAGAAAAATATCACAAAGTAAACATATAACATTCTGCGTGTTTCATTGTAGTAAAAACCTAATTTTTATGCCATATTTGTTGTTATTCTATTTTTAGAAACACCAAAACATTAGCAAAATAGTCAACAAAAAGTATCATGCATTGTTAGACACAAATTATGCACATCTTTTATTAACTTCAAAAAAAAGTTTTTAACTTCAATGTTTGTGGGTTGAAGGGAGCAAAAAATTAATTATAATCAAAATAAAAACTTTTTGTAGCTCAAAAAAATTTGTCTTATTACAAAACGCAATTTTAATAAAATACAATTTTAAATGTTGAGTAATAATAAAAAAACTTTATTAATTCAATTGTTAAAACGTAATTAAAAAAGAGCTACAGTATGAAAAAGTACAAGTACTTTCAAACAACAAATTTTAGGTAATTATTGGAACATTTATAATTTACCAAAATATTTTGATGTTAACCAACAACCTGAACTGACATTGCCAGAACTTTATGAATGTGTTGATACGGCATTTGCAAGGCTGCCCGAAATGGTTCGAAATGCAGCAAATTTTGTTTATCTTGGAGATGCATGTCAAAGGCCATCTGGAAAATCCAGACTTTTAGCAGATCATGTAAATCAAATGGTTGGAGATTACTTTTTTACATGTGATTCTATATGGTTAGGTAAGTGTATTTGAGGAGTCTAATGTTATGTCGAAACATGTTGTTCACAAAACGTTTCTTTTAGCTGATCAAATGGATGACGCAACTGGAAAAGTTTATATTTATTATTTTGATCAACCATCAAGGTTTGTAGACATAAGCATTTCAGGGAAAGGGAGAGAGATATTAGTTGCAAGATGATACTATAATAGGATTATTTAAATTTATTTGTAATGTGAACGAAAAAGCAAAAGTTCAATGACATTACAGTATCCCGTGAACGCGCTTTCTTTGAGAAACAGCTTTGCAAAAAAATATTTTTAAAATTTTAAAATACAGGAAATTAGCATATCATGACCTTTCAGCGCTAATCCATGGCCTTCCTGGACTGGAGTCATGCACGGCTATGAAATAGAATATGTCTTTGGGGTGCCAATTTATAACACAACAGCCGGATATACCAGTCGAGAAAAGACGCTTTCACATAAAATTATTCAATACTGGAGTTCTTTTGCAAAAGATGGGTATGAAGACGATCTTTGTCTTTCTAAACATTAATTGCAAATTGGTTCTTTAGTGTTCCCAGACTAACCAAGCATCATCGGGAATCCCCAGAATGGCCAGAATACAAATCAACAAATCGAAAATGGATGCATTTAAAGGGGGGTTCACATGTTCGACCAATTGAAGGAAAAAAAGATAAAGAATGCAAAGTCTGGAGAGGAGCAAGAGATATGGAATATAATGAATACTGTAAGTATCTTGTGCACAGACAACAACATAAAATTATGCAAATTTATTTTAGTGCTTCCAACATCATCTTCCACTTCTTTCAAAACAACTTCAACAATAACAACAATATTCTTTCATCTTTCAATTTCAATTTCAACAATAGCTTTTATTCTTTCATCTTTTCTCTCTGTTTAATTATTATTTTATTAGACGATAAAAAATGTAATATTAATATTAATAATGAGTCTCTCTCACACCTATGCCGGCATTTCATTTTTTTTTAAAAATGCATTTAGCCGACATTTTATTCGCGTCGAGACTTTTTTTCCCCTATAAAAAATGAAATGCCGGCATTGTTCCAGTTCTTTTTTAAAAAAATAAAAATGCCGGCATTTCCACAGCAAATGACGTCGCCCAATATGCAACACATCACCAGCCACTAACGACAAATGAACGATTTTGAGTCTTTATGTGGCGCATATATGCGCTGTTTTCGAGGTAGAACCGTTTTTTCTCCCTATAAAATTCAAATTTCGCGCCCTTGCAAATATGTTTTTATTTGCAGCATGTGCAGTTATGTTGCATATTGGGTGAAGCAGTTATGCATATTGGGCGACGTCATTTGCTGTGTCATTTTTTATAGGGGAAAAAAAGTCTCGACGCGAATAAAATGTCGGCTAAATGCATTTTTAAAAAAAAATGAAATGCCGGCATAGGTGTGAGAGAGACTCAATAATCATTCCAATAATTTTTTAAATTTTAAATTAATATTTCCTTCTTTCTTTCCATTTTTTTATTTTCAAAGACCATAGCTTTAACAACATATCATAGATATAATAATATAAATAATAATAATAATAATAATAATAAATATTAAAATTTAGTTAAGAAATAACAAATTTTTTTAATTACAATTTTTTCTCCTCTTTTAAAAAACAAATAATCTCATTTTTTTATTGTTTCATTTAAAAAAACACTCGTGTTTTTTAGTCTTCTTCCTTTTTTGTTTTGTCTTTATTTTTGAATTGTAGATTACTTAATTAATTTGTTAGTCATATTCAAATTTATTATTATATTTTCAGAACAAATAATATTTCAGGGTTTTCTAAAATGAGTGATAGTTTGAAGCAGAATGAGTCACTTTTTTGATAAAAGTACGGTAATCTTTAGACATTGAAATTTTTCTATTTCAAGCTTCAAACTTTCACCAAGAAAATCCCTGGTTTAACCTCAGCAAAAAACCGCCGTTTTTTCTCTTTTCTTTGAACAATTTCGTACAAAATTCTTCTTCCAGAACTTTAGCCGGATCGGCTTTCTCTTATCCGTTGAATTTTCTCTTTTAAAAATACTTAAATTTTATAATAATATTTACCAATAAAACTATATAGATTTCTATTAATCATCGATTCTTTTTTTCTTTCTCATTTTTTAGCAGTAATAATTTTATAATAATTGTTTTAAATATTTTGTTTTATAAATAAAATAGATATACTTTTGTAACCATATATTTTTGGGACAATCCTGAAGGAACACATTTGCATCAATTTTAATAACCTTTAAGTTTGAATTTTAAAATGTATAAATTATTTGTTGTTTACAAGTTTTTCTGTGAAAACCCAAAAAAATCAAAGGAAAAAAATTACCGTCATTTCTTTGTTTTAAGTTTATAAAAAGGCATGTTTTTAAAGTTTATCAAAACCTCCGCAAAACAAAAAAGGTTAATAAAGGAATGGAATGGAATGGGTAAAAAATGCCGGGGCAAAAGTTATGATAGTCCCAAAAGGCGCTTTTTTAAGGGGGAGATGAGAGAGGAATACCAAGAAAACCTGGGCACAAAAAAAGACCATTAAATTGAAATTATTTCTTTTATTACGTATTTGAAAAAAGCATTTCTTTTTATAAAAAAAGGTAAAAGAACATGATTATAAAAAGTAGTTGTAAATAGAATCCCTTGGGGGCATCTGATCATTCATCAACAACATTCAACATCATCATCATCATCATCTATAGTCTACAAACATTTCTTTTTTTTGTTTTTTTGATGTTTGGAAAAGTTTAAGCTTATTTTGCATCAGTGTTTTATTTTGCTTTTTTTGATGGTCTGACGGAGGCAATAAGCTTAGCTTAATGATAAGATTAAAGGCCATTAAGGGCGACATTTTTTTCTAGAAACAAGATCGAATAAAGACAAAAAAGGTATTACGAAATTAATGTTTTCGAGAACAGACCTCTTTTTAGTTAATGATGATGATGGTTGTATATCATTTTAATCATGATTTCATTAGAGATCATAAATAACTAATATATCCTTTTTGCCTTTGATGTCTTTTTTCCTTTAGAGAAAAAAACTAAAAAAAGTCCCTCCGATTTAGATTTTTATCATCTTCTTTTTTTTCTATATTTACATTTGTCTTTCCATCAATAAAATGCCATGGCATTCACGTGAGTGAAATTCTTTCGAACAACTTGATCATTGTTTTTGTTATTATTATTATTATTCTTATTAAAGTGAAGATGAAAGATAAATATTTTTTTCATCTTCTTTGCAGTCAGTCATATTTTCTAAATTTATTTTTAATCCCATTTTCGTTAAAAAATTAAATCCTTAAAAATGTGGTGGAAAAAAACTTCATTCAAGCTACAATTTTTAAAAATTAAAATTAAAAAACATGGCTGCTTTTGTTGAGATTGAAAGAAGCCTTTTTTGTAAAATAAAATATCTTTCAAAGGTTGAAAGCAAATCTCAAAAATCACCTTTTTTTGACTTTTTCTATAGACTATTTTGTATTTGCATATTTTTTCTACTTTTTTTTGTGTTTTTTGAAATCCCTAAATTTAGAATTACTCAGTGTAGTTTTTCCATCATCGTTGTCGCAAAAAAATTTAAATCTTGTTTGCTGCAAAAATAACACTTTTTTTAAGGATTTGGGATTTGAAAGTTGATAAAATATACGACGTAATTTTTTTTGAAGTTGTTATTTTCGGTTTCAAATTATACTTTTTTTGCGCCGATGACATAATATCTACATATAACGACTGACGACGACGACACTAAAAATATCTTTTTTCAAGGATTATAAAAAAATACTTTTTTTAAACTGAAACCAGGAATTTAAAAAAAAAGTATGAAGCATGTGTTTGTTATTTATTGGATGAAAAAAGAGAGAGAGAAAAAGGGTTACGGTAGGCTAGTTTTAGAAGATGTACTTTCAAGAGAGAGAAATCAAGTTTTTCTTTCTTGGAATAGTTTAACAGCATTTTGTCATATAATTATATAAAGAAATATGTGCACATCAAATCGGTAGGTATGTAATAAAAACATAAAAGGTTGTTACGACAGAATCGGGTAATTTTTAGGTATGTTCAAAAATGACAAATTCTGTATTTTTGTCTCTGTTTTGTAATAAACAAGTATTATTTAAATGATGACCGTAATACCGTAATATCTAAAGGTTATTTTAAGGTCAAAAAACATAAATATAAATATAAATGATATCAAAGTTCGCTCACACTTTTAAACACAAAAACTTTTTAATTAATTAATTGTTTACATTTTCAATTCTTTGAACTTAGACCGAAGAAGGAGGATCCCATTTTTAATATTCTACACCCTGTCACACACATATCTCTCCCCTATAAAGTGACAGATCTTCATGCATATTCTATATTTCGGTCTAGAATCTTAATTGCTTGCTTGTCTTTGGAGTATTAAACTAATTTCTTATGCAACGTTTTTCTTTTATTCTTCAACGTAAATTTTTTTGTTGTTTGTTTCATCTTCGCTGTTTAAAAAATTTATTTAATTTCATATAATTTTAAAAAAATACGTTTTTAGATTTAACCCAAAAAAATTGAATTAGATTACGTTTTTCATGTGCCTAATTTTTGAGGCCTTGAAAAATAGTAGGCAAATAAAATAAATAAAAAGGTACCTTTAGCTTTTTTTGATTTTTGTGCAAAAATTCTATTTCTTGAATGTTCTTCTTCCAAAAAAGTAAAGGTAAATTTTTTGTTGTTGTTCAAAAATTTATTTGCATAAAACAGAAAATAAGAAGGAGCTGTTTTTTTTGATAAAAATCACGTAAAGCTTAAACTTGGACCTTAAAATGTATATTTTATGAAATTCTTGCTTTTGCTTTTCCTTCCGCCCATTTATGTATTTTTGTTAGTGTTTAGTAAATTATTTACCAAAAACATGAAAAGATACTTTGGAGTTTTGAGTAATTGTTTAAAAGGGTTTTTTACTCCTTCTTCTTCTTTTCTTTTTCTTTAACAAAACGCTAATTTTTATCCGACTTTTTGTTAAAATTTTTGTGGCGGGGGTTTTTTAAATAAATGCCTTCTGTGTTTTTTTAAAAGAAATTTGTTGATGGTTCTTTTCTCTGCCTTCTTTTTAAAAAATTTCTGATGAAATTAAGAAACCTTTCTTCCGTTTTTTTTTTGATAAAGATAAATAAATAAATACAAAAATAAAAGAAGTTGTTTATTTTATAATTTTTTCAATTAAGATATTTTAGGAAACTTTTAAGTTTAATCCTTACAAAAATTCATTTATTATTATTATTATTTTTTAAAACCACAGTTTTGAAGTAAGTATAAAAACGGAGACTGGTGACGACCTTTAAATTTCCTCAAAAAAACAAAGATTTTTATTTTTAACTTTTTTTCGTTTTTTTTGCTGCTTCGATCATTTCTTGTGAATTTCATCTTTTTTGCTTTCCGCCTTCCCTTTCATGTTATTTTTAAGAAACTCCCCTGAGGGGCGGAGTTTTGCATGTGATCTGCTTGCATTCAGGTGGTTGTTAGTAATAGAAATGGAGGAGCAATAAGTAATAGTAATAATAATAATAATAATATGTGTAAAAAGAGTTGTTGGTATATTCCCTCCTTCTTCTTCTTCGTTTTACTTTTAGTTGGATTAAAAAAGAAGGAGGAAAGAAATTTCTATTTTTCCAAAAATAAAAAGGTAAAAACTATTTATCTTCATTTATTTCCATTTCCATTTCCAGACAGTAGTAGTAGTCTAAGATGAGCATTAACAAGCTTTTAGGTTTCTCCTCTCTTTTTCTTTCTCTCGATTTCCATCTTTATTTTTGGGCGGGTGTGAAATATCCCTTCTTCCTTTTTTCCTTTTACTTCTCATTTTCATTTATTTTTGGTTTTTGGCATCGCCGTCGTCGTCTTCAAAGTGTTTACTCTTTAAAAATTTTAAAATAAAGGGCATTAACGTAGTAAAAAATGGCAACTTTTTTCCACAAAAAACTATAATTTTTGCCGGAAAAGAAATCTTTTTGCAGGTAATTTGGGAATATATTTTGCTGCTGCTTTTTTGAGTTTTTCGATATTTTTAGAATTTTCTATTTTTATATAAAAAATGTCACAAAAAGTACGCTTTTCTGTGTTACTCGCGTAATACAAAAAGAACTTTTTTTTAAATTTTTACCTTTGATACCTTTCATCCTTTTTGGAAGGGGGGACATCATCATCATCATCATCCATCCCGTCGTCGGTCGTCGGTATAAAAAAAGGGGGGAGAAGAAGTTTATTATTATAAATATATTTTGTAACGAAAAAATAACGTAAGCAAAAGGCGTGTTTTTCTTTACCTTTTTTTGGAGTTAACGTTTTTCTGAAAATGTCACCACTTTTTTGCTTTGCGCGGCGCGTTAATTAGTCTCTCATGGAAATACAAAAATCCAACAAAGAGGAGGAAAAAAGTTAACCCTTTCTTTGACTATTTAAAGTTACCTTTAACTTTTAGAAATTGCCTTTTTTATATATTCCTTCTTTCATTTCATTGAAGTCACATTATAGCAGAATCCTGCTCAACCCAAATAATTTATTTCGAAAATGGTTCGAACAATTTCATTTCTAAATTTTTGCCTTTCTTCAATTTGTTTTATTTTTCTTACAATTCCATGCTTATGTTTTGTGCCATCCAGAATATCTTGGCTAACAAATGGTGGAGGAAGGAGTGGAAGCCCAGATTTACCAGATGATTATGCATTACAAAATTATCATCATTCTGATAATTTTCTTCCATTTAATTCATATAGAACTTCTTCATCTTCTATGCCACTACCATTATCAAGATTTATGAATGTTTTTAATGGTGAAAACAATCAAAAGAAGAATATCCAGAATGATTTTCATCATTCAATACATCATCAATATCAACAACATCAGAATGATGAAATTGAAGAAAATAAATTTGTTAGTAAACGGGGTGAAAGATTATGTGGGGTTCGACTGTTGAAGAAGATGACAGCAGTCTGCAAAAATTGCATTAAATCTCCGGATTCTTCTGCAATTACAAAACGAGCTGGTCCAGCTGGTAAGCTTGCTTTTACTTTAACACATTTTATATAATTACCGTAACCCCTTGAGCTGGTTCTTTGAAGTTTAGAAAAAAAGTTGTATCTTTTTATTTAAATAAAATTCTTTTCAAAAGTTTATAGTGTTTGAGAATGTTTAAAGTTTAGAATTTATGTATAAATTGGGTTTAATTTCATTTTTCTCACGTGAAACTTCCATGTTTATGTTTGGGGCTGGCGTCTGTGAAATTTGAACTTATACCATCAGACTTAGCAGCAGCATTTTTTTTGCTGATGTAAAACTCTTTCATGGGAGAGAGAGAAAATTATAAATTTAAATTATAAAACTTTCTTTCTCTTTTATGAAAAAAAAGTGTGAATATCACATGTAGTTTAAAACTTCCAATTTATTTATTTTTATAAAACATGAAACCATGCAAGAATAAAAAAAAGTTTAAGATTACTGTAGAAAAGTTTAAGAAAATTTTACCTAATTACATACTAACCATTCATTTTTTTTCAGATATGACCCAGTTTGCTGCATACTGTTGTTCAACCGGTTGTGGAGCAGAAGATTTTCAACAATTTTGTTGTAATTAAACAATGATTCTTGAAAAATTATAAAATATATATCAAAATCTTTTGAACGGTTTAATTTCTATTTGTTTTTTGTATTAAATTTGTTAACAAAAACTGTGTTTTTTTAAATTCTTAATTTATTGTATTTATTTTATTTAACTTTCAATCAATCAAAAAATGGGACGCGTTGTTTTTCTACGGGTTCCAACCTTAAAAAAAGGATGGTAGTCAAAATTTTCAAAATTTAAATCAAAAATTAAAAAGTTAAAAATCGAAAAAATACCCCTTCTTCCTTTTAA
This sequence comes from Panagrolaimus sp. LJ2414, assembly GCA_024447195.1. Lineage (NCBI taxonomy): Eukaryota > Metazoa > Nematoda > Chromadorea > Rhabditida > Panagrolaimidae > Panagrolaimus > Panagrolaimus sp. LJ2414. The sequence continues at coordinate 1,334,387 of JAMRXY010000048.1, read as the reverse complement.
CTGACAGTATATTCTTCCCCAAAAACACAAAATGGGTTCCCTCTTCTGAAATTATTATTATTAATTGTTAAAAAATGTTTTTTTGTTTCCGGAGAGTTTCAAAATGATCTTTTTTAATTTTTCGAGTACAGCTATAAAATAGCTTCCTTATTGTTTTTTTTATCACAAAAATATTTTTAACACATGTTTGTTTAATTCCTGGTAAAATATATTATTATTGTTTTTCTTAAAAAATTGTATAAAATTTGAATAATAAGTGTTTCTATTAATATTGTTATTATTATTAACGTTAGCTGTTCCTTCATATTTTTTTAAAAAAAGAGTAGTTTGTAATAATATTTCTCTCTTTCATTTCAATTCATTTCATTCATCTTTCCATTTTTGACTATCATATTTTATTTTAATATTTTATGCTTTGAATAAAACGATCTCCGGTGTGTTTTTGACAAAGTTGAAGGAGTAGTAGTAAAAAAATAAATAACAAATTATAAGAAAATGTCAAAATTCTTTCTTTTTCAAATGACATGAAATAGGAAGAAGAAACAGAAGCAGTTTTTGTTTAAAAAAAAGAGTGATATGAAAATTAGGGTCTCATGTTTTGGACATATTTTTCAATAATTTTAAGGCATTTTTTGTGTATCGACAGATCCCTTTCAAGTCTTAAAAGTGCTCGAAGAAGTTGTTTCTTTCTTTCAAGAGTCATGAAAAGGGAATAAAAAAGGGAATGTTTCAAGCCTTCTTTCTTCTTCTCTCTCCTACGCAATTCTACCTTTTTGAAATGCAATTCTGCTTCTGCTGATGGAAAAGAAGAAGAATGTTGTTATTCTTGCAACTGAAAAAAGAAGAAGCTTTTAGGCCCGCCTAAAGAAGAAAGAAGAAAACGTCATAGTATTTATATGCCATATCTGTTTTCACAAAAATGGCATTATTTTTTATGTTCTAATCTGATATATATATATCAGGTTTAGTTTTCGCCCTCTGTGTCCATTTTTCCATTTTATTCTTCTTTTTCCAGTAAATCCAGTTAAATACTGCAGAAATAAAATTAGAACATCATTGATGAGAAACACTAATAGTATCTTATTCATTTGCTTTCCTCCTACTTAATTCTTTCTTTAAAAATTGTTGCTTTTTAATCTCTTTAATGATACATTAAATTATATTTATTTATTTCATTCTTCATGCTTGAGTAACCATCATCAAATATTTTCTTTTATCTTTTTTTGCAAAGAACAGGAAACAACTTTATATATATATACATAGATAGATATATATTCTTGGACATTAGAAATTAGAGATATTTTTAATGTCCTCCTTTTTGATGTTGATCATCATCTATCCACATCCTCATCATCATTCTCATCACATGACTACTTTAGCTAGTTATATAACAACTTCCTCCCCTTTTTCTTTCCCTTTCTCGCTCTTGCTAGCTTGCTTGCTTCTTTAATTACACAACATTTTTTTCTAAAAACTTTAAAAGTTCTTAAAAAACGTCTGAATGCTATAGTTTTTTTATACTTCTTCTAATTCGTAAAATTGTTTAATCTCATATTGCAGCAGCCAGCAGCAGCAAGCAAAGGAAAAAAGGTGTTAAAAAAGTAGAAGAGAAACATATTTGTAGCTCAGCACCGCCGCTTTATCTCTTGCTCCGCCTCCTTTTTTTCTCACCAAAAAATAAAGATGTAGAAAAAAGGTGGTTAAAAAATCTCCCCCCCCCATCTTATTTTAAACACCCCAATTCAAGGATAAAATAAACAGTTCCCCCTTTCACTTTTTTGAAACTCTTTTTTACTAAAATTTTTATCTTGCGCTTCTGGGCTTAAGAAAAATCGTGTGCCTTCTTTTTTGTCCTTTTTTTGGTCGTGTGAAAAAAAGAAAGCAGTTTTGAAACTTCTTTTTTGCTTTTTTGGGTTACCGTAATCCTTTTTGAAGAAGTAACAGATCTTTTTTTAGGGTGACAAAACGAAACTCATTTCAAAAAAAGAATGGATATGAAATGGTTTTATGGAATTATTGCATTTATAACTTTTGTAACATTTACATCTGCAGCAAAAAATAATATTCCTCGATTATATAATAATCATCAAAGACATCGAAATCAGCTTTCATCATCTTCAAATTACAACAACAATTACTATAATGTTAATCGAGATGATGGAAGTTATGGTGGCACATCATCATCGTCATCATCTTGGCATTATCGACAACATCAACAACAACAATTTCCATGGAAAAGTCATTACTTTTTTCGACAAATAAAAAATCAGCAGCGAACATGCGGAAAATTTTTGAAGAATCGAGTATCTGAAGTCTGCGGGGGTTGCCCTCCCGATGGTCTAACGTCCATAAGAAAACGATCCGGACTTCAACCAAAAATTGTGGAAGCATGTTGCATAAATCAATGTGAAAATGATACAATTAAAACGATAGCTTGTAATGAATGTAATATTTAAAAATATTAATAATAATATTACTTTTAATAATACTTAGTTTGTTAATTAATTTATTTAAATTGAAAGAGACAAGTAATGTCTCTTTCAGACACACTTTTTCGAATTCATAAAACTTTCTTCTTGGGACAAAAAAGGAAAGAAAAACGAAAGTTAATATTTCGAAATTTATCATTAAATGATTTTGATTTGTCGTAGGTTTTTTTGGTTTGTTTTTTAAAGAATTGATTTAATTTATATCACTGTTTTAAACTATTTTATGAGGTTTTATTTATTTATTTGATAATGGTTTTTTTCGAAAATGTACATAATCAAAAACTTTTTTAAAATAATTTTTCTCCATTTTTAAACGGGGTTTTCTTAAAAAGGATAAGACAATCTTTTATTGCTTAATTTATTTAAAAATATTTATGTTTATGTATTAATTTTATTTATTCAAAAATTTATTTAAAACTATTTAATTAAAATGCATCACTTATTTAAAATATGTGTAAAACTTTTATCTTTGTTCTTTCTTTCTGTTCATTAAAAATTGTTAAAAGTTTGAAAAATAAAAAAAGATATATAATAAAGTGATATTACTTTTTTTTAATTTAGCATTTTAACCCTCTTTTTTACCGTTTCATTAAAATAACACGTGTAAAATTTTGTTATTTAAAAAAAGGTTGGATGAGAATTTTTTTACTTCTTTCGTCATCAGCAACGATGCCATCTTTCGTCTGTGTATATACATGTATGTTTATGTATCAAAAAAATAAAGGTTCATTGTTAAAAGGTTGAAAAAGAAAAGGGGGAAGAAAGCTTCCGTAAATTCTTGAAAAGATGCAAAAAAAAGCAAAACCAAAAATAACAGGATAGTCGTCGTCAAATTTCTTATGTGTGTGAGAATAACAATAATAATAATAATAAACACGTGAAAGATTCGTGAAATCTCGGGAACCCCTCAATTCTTTTTTGTCATACCTCTCAACCTTGGTAAATATTACGCTTTTTCTGTTTTTGGTTTGTTTACATTTTGAATCCTTAAGAATAGGGACTGGCAGGTCAAAAATAAAAGTTGGAAAAAATTTATTTTGTGGTTTGTTCTAGGTACTTTCAGACCTGAATAAACCGAAAATAAAATCAAAAAAATTATTAAAAATAGTTAAAATGCCAATATTAACGTTTTAAAATTAATAAAAGCAAAAATTTTTCGTCGAAAAAAAGAAAAGGGAACACTTTTTCCTTTTCTTTTTTGCACAAAAAACAATGCATTTTTTTGTCGCGCGTGCAAAAAAAAGTTCTCTTCTTTTTCTTTCCTTTGTTTTTCAAGCATTTTTTATACAAATCTAGCTCTACGATCGCTATAATATTTTTTCGCTTGCTTTCGCCTGCTTTTCCTTTTGACCTAAGATGTATTTTTTTAAGGGCTATCGAATGGTATCAAGCTTATCCATGAGCTCGGATGAGCTTGGGTTCAAATCCTCAAAAAACTATTAAAAATGCAAATTTTGGGTATTTTTCTCAGAAAAAACTATTTCAAAAATGGCATATTCGGAATCAGCGTAAAAAAATACGTCTGGTAGGTCAGATTATTAAATTTCAAAAAAAAGTATGTGCAAATTCAATTTTTTGTTACGGTAACGAAGAAAAAAAAGGAAAAAGAAAAGAAAAAAGTGTTCCCTGCCAGTCCCTACTTAAGAAAACAACAATGTCCTATATGACAAGAACATTTGACGACACCGACAATGCCAAGCAAAAATGTATGTGGATTTTGTCATACTTTATTCTTTTGCAAGCATAATTTGAAATTGATACATTCAAAAATTATTTAATTCTTTTCCCACAGTAAACTTTCTTTTGACGTTCTTTTTTTGAGAGAAACTTCTTCTTCCTTAAATCCAAAAAAACACAAAAAATTTGTAAATTTGAAAAGGAAAGTACAAAAGTTTATTTGTTTGATTGCGCAGTTTTTAGGCTTCACCGTTTCGTTTTTTTACGTTTTAATTTTTTTTAATTCATCGAAAGACTTTTTTTGACTGCCGCGTCGAAAAAATACAAACTAAAAACTGTTCTTTTAAATTTTCAAATTTGAAACTATAAATATTACTTTTGATTTTTAAACTACAATTTTATTTTTTATTAAAGAGCAAAAACAGAAAATTCAAACATGAAATTTTCGTAATTTCTTTTTGGGATAAGTCTTCCCAACTATAATTTTACATCTTTTTTAACATTGACTTTGACATTGACAAAAAAAATGGATGGAATCATGATTGCGGGGTTTCTTTCTTTCTTCTTTGTTGTCTGTTTTCCATGAACGAAAAAAAGCTTGAAAAAGGTTACTTTAAAATTACTGATAATCTGGTACTTAAAGTTTCAAAAAAGAAAATTTACAGAAACAAAAAAAAGTGACGAAATTGTTGTAACTGTTACATATAAAAAATCAAAGGGGAAGTTTTATTCATTTTTTAAATAGAATTTTAGCAAGGAAAAACAGAAGTCAAAAACGCAAAGGTTATTATTTTACTTTATTTTGCGTTTTTATTTCTGTGTGAAGAATTTTTCGGTCACTTGGAAGCCAATTAGTGTGACAACAATTGCGTCAAAAAAGTAAGCAGAAATTTAAAAAGAAGGGATAAATATTTTTTTAAAATTTTGTTAAATTTTTTTAGTTGTTGTTTATTTTAAAATTAAATGATCATCTTCTTCACTTTTGATGCCCTCGAACAAACCCCAAACAAGCACAGAAAAACATCTTTCAACAACAAAAAATATATATATACGAATGATGAATACCGTATACCTTCCAAAATAATTAGCATCCTTGTTGGAAAAAAAGAAGATTTTTGACTTTTAAAATTGCGTAACAAAAAAGTTATTACTAATGCTAAAATTAAAATGTATAAAACTCTAAAATTGGAAGTTTTTTGACATTTTTGAATCATTCAATTTAATTCAAAAATTAAATTCGTACTACTTTTTTCTATAATTTTTTATGTTTACAACATTCTTTTTTGCTACATTTTTTGTGTACAAAAAATTTATATTTCATAAAAAAATATAGTCGTTAATTTTGTGCTTTATTGTTCAGAAAAAAATTAAATGTCAAAATTTTGAAAAGGTGCTACCGTTTTTTTTTCATTCTTTCAAACAAAAAAGAATCCTCCGCTTTTGACCTTAGATTTTTTTCTTTCTTTCATAATTTTTTTACAGACTGACTGAAGCCCTTGAAAGGCAACATTAAATTCAAATAACCAAAAAAGTATAAATATAAAAAACATCTCATTTAATTTTTTTAATATTCAAAAAAATTTTAATTAAACTAAACTTTGGATATTTAACCTTTTAAAAAGCAAAAAAAGAAACTAAAAATGTCAACAGCAAAAAATGCATGTACCAATTACATACCTATCTGTTTTAACAAGGGATTTGGGATACTGTAATAATACCAAAAATAAATATTTTTTAGAAAATGTCTGTGCAAACTTTTTTTAAAAAATGTAATAATAATTGCAATGGGAAAAAGTAAAAGGTTAACATTTTTATATTTTTACACAGCAAAAAAATGTTGTATCAAAAATGTTATTTCTTTGTGTAATTACTTACGTAAAATCTCAGGGTACTGTAGAAAAAAAGGAAGACCGGAAATAATGAAATGAAAGAAAGAAAGAAAAGGTTGATTTAAAATTGGTACTTACAAAAATGCCAATTTGAACTTTTGTGACACAAAAAAATAAAATACAGTAATTTCTTAATGGTAAAAAAAGTGATGAAGCATTTAAAAATGTTGAATGATGTAATTTTATGAAGGCCGCCAGGACGGGGTCAATGTTCAAAATTAAAGAACTCAAAGTTGATACAAAAAGTGTACGGTATTTGTAACATTTCTGCTTTGTTTTGTTTCAATAAGTGTTCGAGTGTAAATAAATTTAATTCAATTAATGAACCAATTATAAAAATTCAATGAGAACGTTATTGTTGCATTGAAAAGAAATTACGTCAAATTTATCATTCCAATTAATTACTCCAATGATCAATAAAATGTTACAAGAGGAATATTTTTTGTTAAATTTAATTTAATATATCAACCAAAACAACAAAGATAATGTTATTACAGAGTTACAGTACTTTGATGCCAGTTAAACTTTATTTGAATTCAGTTTGCTTCCTTTGAACCCCTTTAAACAAATGAAGGCCTGGTAATGTTCAAAATTTAAAAACTCAATTTTGTATTTTTAACATTCATCATAAGCGCTATTCAGGTATCAACTTTGGTTCCTCTGAAATTGTTTCAAGGTTTCTTTTTTTGATTTTGATGTTATTTTTATAGATCGAGCACTTCAAGATACTTTATGTGTGTGTTAATTTTATTAAACTTTTAGTTTCAGTTTTTTCGTGAAAAACAAGTCCAATTTTGCCATCGAAGACAATTAAGCTTCAGAGGATTTTTGACTTTTAGTTTTTTCTTCGAAAATAATTAAAGTTTCTTCACTTTTTGTGCCAAAAATTCCAAGTGCAACAAAAAATAGGAAAAAAACAGCAAAAATTGTCGCAACATTTTTTTACACAATTATCTCGCAAAAGAAAATTTGAAGCCATTGTTGTTGTTGTAAGCAGCATTCATAAATGAATGACCAAAGAAAAACAGAAGCTGCAATTCTTCTTCTTCTTCGTCTTCTGTCTTTTTTTAAAAAGAATCTAAAGAGCTTAAGCTTCTTTCTTTTTTTCCTAAAAGAGGAAAAACAGAAGAAAAGATTTTGAAAAAGGACTGCAAAAGTTTCAAATGTTTACACAAAAAAATAAAAAGAATTTCAAAATTTTGTGATTTTTTAAAAAAACGTTTATAGTTATTTTTCTAAAACTTTGTTTTTTGGAAATGAAGGAATGTTTTTTGTAAACTATGAAAACGGAAAGAAAGAATGTGGAGGCGGAAGTTAAAGAATGTCCAAAAAAAACAATTCTTTTATTAAAATATATACAAAAGCGAGGGTTGTTGTTTTTTACTTGTCATCGTGTTTTTTTATATTTTTTATAGTAATGACTAAATTGTTTTTTTAAAAATAATTACTCAGATTTTATTTATTCGTGTCACGGCATGTGCATGCCGGAACAAAATTTAAAAGTTCAAAAATAAATGAACTTTTTGAACAAACTTGACCATATGTACAATTTTTTTGCAAGTAATGCTTGTTTTTTGTGACACAAGTTTTGCAAATTTTAAATTTTTGGCAACAACAACAGTAATAGTGGTCATCTGCTACATAAGTAAAAATGTAAATTATGTTTTTTTCGTTGAGATTATCTTCGCTTTTTACAACCATTTTCGCATGCTTTTTTAGCTTCCAAAATTTCTTTAATCTCCAAATTTTTCTCATCACAACTTTGAGGCATGGCTTACTTTAATTTTTATTGCCTAAAAAGATTTCTTAAAATGACGAAATCTTTAAAAAATAATAAAGTCAAAAAGAAGAGTGTCCCCTTCTTTGCACCATTAAGCAGCAAGCCAAAAAAGCAAGCTCAAACAAGACTCAAATGTTTCTTTCTTTAAAGCTTTCTTCCATTTGAACGCGTCTTCTTTGTTTCATCTTTTAACAGAATTTAAGTTAATAGAAACTTTTTTTAACGAACAAAATGAAAAATATTTGGGCACCGAAGGTTGCTTGTCCTCCTTCTGACTACCCCAAAATCCTCCACTCTTTTTTTCTGTCTAATAAATGATGAAGTAGTAGCTTTTTCATCATTATTTTTAAAAGCTTTAAAAAAGGGTTCCTTTTGCCTTCCCTTTCCCCTTCTCACGGACGAATAAACCTTCAAAAAATAAAAAAAGAAAGCCCCAATAAACAACCATCGAAAGAAACGAAAGAAAAATAAAAGTTTAACGATAATTGTTAAAAAACAACAGAAAAATATTTTTTAGTAGTCAACATTTTTCTCCTAATTTTTAGGCAGCAAATTTGTATAAAAAATTTTGTTGTAATTCATGTTGAAGTCTAGTAATGTCAAGAAATATCAGTTTTTTCGGAAATTTCTTGACATTTTTGAAAAAGTTGTTTCATGTTTTCTGTAGTTTTCAAATTTCAAGCCTTTCATTAGTCTACCTGTCATCCATATTTAAATATATGTTATCGTTATTTTTTGTTCTAATTACATCTTAAAACACGATAATGTAATGCTTTTACGTAATTTTTTTCCTTGTCTATGTTTTTATCTGACAAAAGTTTGAATACCGTAATCCAAAACATTTAACATTGCAAATTAATATTTTATAAAAATACATGTTTGCTTTTTCTTAATATCAAACTTTAATTAATACTTCTTTTTTTCCATTTCCGGTATGATATTTGCCTCATCCAAATACGTTACAGTTTTTAATTTTTGGCCACTTTATTTTTTTGCAAAGTTTTGCTTGTTTCCAGAAATACCAATTATCTCTCTTTTTATTTTTTGTTTGTCATTCTTCTTCTTTCCAAAAATAAATTGTTTTTGGAACCAATAGGCACGTGCAACGAATTTTTTGTTTTAGCAAGATCTCAGCATACAAACGACTTTGTGACACAAACTGTATCTTAAAAAATAGGATTTTGTATGCTTAAAAGCCTTAAAAAAAGAAAAATGAAAAAATCTAAGAATGGCTTCAGGAGATCAAAGATTCAGAAGGAGCTAGTTTTTTTACAAAGAAAATGTTCAAAAAAAGTGTTTTTCCAAAGAAAAATCCGTGTTTCACTTTGCCAAAGCTTATTTGTAAAATCTGAACTCCTGATTTAGTAATCTCAGAATCCTTCAAAAATGCATTTAAATACATTTTTGTTGTAATTTTAATGTTTCTTAACGAAAAGAACAGTATAATTAACCTATAGAGACTTTTAATTAGAAAAATCGGTAAAGTATAAGCAAAATACAGCAGTTTTTGTGCAAAATTCAAAGGGATTTAGAAAATCAGCTATAACTTTTTTGTGAAGAGACTTGAATGCCTGTAAACTTTTCAGAATATGTATTATAGTGATAGAAATAACATACTAAAAAACTAGCCCGGCACTCGGTGGCCCTTTTTTGTTCTGACCAAAATAGTAATACATCAATTTTTTGACTTTTTACAAAAACATTATTTTTTTTGTTTTTAAATGCATTTTAGTTATTTTTAATAAGATAATCTTTTTCTCCGACCTTTTTTCTATATGTTATGGCCAAAAAGATACATTTAAATAAAGAATATACAAAATTAATTAATTTAAAAGAAACATCTTCAACACCTCCAAGTTGAGTGCGCGCTTTTTTTTGCAAAGAAAAAAAACGAGCTCCCTTTTTCTTTTTGTTGCACGTGCCTAGGAACCATCAAAAAACTTTTTTAAGTGTCACTCATTTTCTCTAAAAAAAACCAGATGCCATTTTTAAACTTGCAAAACTGTTTTTTCCAACGAAATTTATTTATTCTTTGGTTGTTTTTGTTGGGTGTTACTTTTTAAAGATTACAGTATTCTTCTTTGTAAATAACAGTAATAATAATTGAAGGCTTTTGCAGGAAAAAAAAACGCCAAAAATAAGCATGCATTCTTCTTCGTCTTTAACAGAGCCATGTTCAAGCTTTACAACAACCATAACAACAATAACTACCCATCCAAATACTGTTACAACCGAGAATGAACCAACCGTTTCATTTTCTTCTCACTCACATCATCCTCATCCTCATCCCCAACATCATCCACCCCATTCTCAACAACAGCATCCTCAAGCAACTTCTGCAAATTCAAATGGCTCTTCAACTTCATCCACGCAACATCGTCCAACATATTTTCCAATATGGTTGAGACTCTCACGACTTATTTTTGGAAAAATTAAGCGGCTTCCTCGTTCTATGTCCACCACCTTAACATTATATACATGCCAAATGTATCTTTCAATTCCAGTTATAATTGTTTGCGGGGCTACTGTTGACTTGAAAGCTCTTTTACGTCCATTCCGATATATTAAAGAACAAGGTTTTCTCTTTGAAGAATTGGGAGATCAATATTGTGAACTTTTATAAAAATATTTTTACTACATTGCTTATTTTAAACATTAAATAAAAGCTTAATCATTTATTTATTACAACTATTTATAAAAAGTTAAAACCCGAAAATTCTTTAACGAAGATAATTTTAAACCAAGACAAAAGATTGCAGTTGCACAAAAATGAAATATTTCAAAGACCAATTTTGGGGCAAAAACACTCCAAACAAAAAGATGATGCCGCATCAGGAATAAAGTTGAAAGAGCAAGAAACATTGAAGAAGAGCGATAAAAAAGGAGATGGTCGGGAAAATGTTCAAAGGAAGCTTGTTTCAATCTAAAAATGAATCAAATTAAAACCATTGTCTCTAAAATAAATAAAAGTTACCGTAATATTAAAAGCATAATCGGACCAGAATATCCAACAAGAAAAAGTTGAATTCCAACAAAAAGCGGATTATAAAAAGGCAATCGAGTATATGCACTTGAAAGATCCAAAGTTGCCAGTGAATGTGTATTACCCTAAATATTACAGTAATTATTCGCATGAAAAAAAAATGAAAAGCTTACCGTATAATAAAATGATGAAGCAATAGCCAAATAAAAGAAAGCTGGAGAATTTTTGGATTTGGTTTGAACGATTAAATGTCCCATAATTGCAGATAAAAGTAGAATTATTTTGTTTGAAGGTGAAGCAAGTGAGAGAATCCAAAAAAGAAGTGTATCAGAGATTGGAGCAAAAAGAATTTGAGAGAGAAGACAAGCATAAAAGGTTAAAAGTAGACAACCATGCAACGAAAACCAAACATATGGAATTTGAAATGGATCAGAGAAATAGCTGATTGAAAGAATAACTCTTATCCAAAAAGTACCAGAATGAAGGGCCAAAAGAATGACAATTGATAGCAGATTTGATGCAGTTTGAATCCTAAAATAAACAATATTTTTATTACTGTAATACAATATTGAAATACATGCGTTTGATCATCGGCAGGTAAAAATACTGTAATATTATGCTTCAGTGTTTCACAAATTCGATGAATAAATAATATCCCAATCAGTGAAAATCCTTCTTTTGTCCATTTACTATTTGATTTTCTTGATTGAAAGATTCTTAAAGCAACGGCAGTAGAAAACAAAAAATTCCTAAACCAAATTTTTTAGTTAGATTTCTCAATTCATACAGTAATACATACCAAACATGTTGTTCTTCTTCAACGTAACTGGAAGCAAAATTTAGTATCGGTTGAATACAAACAATTATCTGTTCAAATGAGCCTTCATCAAATCGCAGAATGGAAAAGGAAATAAATGTTGCAAGTAATGAAAAAACGAGACCAAAAACCAGGAAATCATGTTTATACTCGGAAGAAAGATCAATGAAAGCTTCTTGTAAATTTTTGAAAGTTTTGTAACATCTTGTAATCAAATTTTCAGTTGTTCCAGATGTTGATTTGTCATTGCAAGAAGTAGCAGAAAGTTCAGCGAGACATGTATCAAATACTTCTAAACAATAGATTACGGTAATAGAATATATGCTTACAAGAAGAACTTACCAACAATTGCATCATTAATTTTATCCCCAGCATTCATCAAAAGATGCCGAAGTTGATTACCATTTTGAAGAAGTGACCAAAGTGCTAAATTGTTGCCGTCTTTTGAGGTTGATGGAAGTCTATCAATGAATGATATGCCTAAATTATTGGCAGGAATTTGAATACCAAAGAGTGATGAAATTGTTGGAACTAAATCTAGCTGATCAATTTTAAAGTATTTTTGTTGGGCAATTTTTGGCTTTTCTTTCGGTCGTAAGAAAACAACTGGAACATGTCTTTCTTCGTATGTTGCACCACCTGAAATTCATTCATACAGTAAACTTGATAATGAGTCAATAATCAAATTTACCATGTCCACCATCTTCAGCCATTCCGTGATCACCAAGAATAACAAAGGCAAAGTTTTCTGAATCTCCAGAATCCTAAAAAGCTTTATGTAAAAACCAAAAACAAGAACCAAGATCAAAGCTTACAATGCTTAACAAAAACATGGTTTCATTTTTTGGAGCGGAGCGGTGACGAGGCGGTGACGGGGCGGTGACAATTAACTGTGGCGCGTCCCGCCTCGTCACCGCTCCGTAACCAAAAAAATGTAACCATGTTTTTGTTACGCATTGTACAAGTTTTTGATAAATGTCTTTTGCAATTGAATCCATTTCATTCAGCTTCACATTTATCAAGTGAGTTTTATCTCCAAGTGAATGCCCAATATGATCAAGTCCAAGATAATGCAATATCAAAATATTCCAATCTTTTATTTGTTCTTTTCCAAATTCAGCATTTAAATGTCTTGTAACATTATTATCAACTTCCGTGTAATCCGTTACAAAAAAGGATACGGTACCTTCAGATCTTGGCTCAAAAATACCATTTGGAAACATCTAAAATAAAGGTACATATTATATTTAATTATCAACTATATAAACATACATTTAACCAAGTATCATCTCCATAGAAGACAGCTTTCTTTCCATCTTTTACCGCTCTTTTCAACCAATTATCTTCTGTAAATTCTTTGGAGGCAAGATTCAAGGCAACATCCAAATATGATGGAACAATTCCACCCAAAAGTGCTTTCAACCGAGGCATTGTTACAGTTGGATATCCGAGTTGGCATTCAAATGCCGTTCCATGCGTTGAAAGAAATGGCATTTGTTCAGGACGTGAAAATAGAAAATCTGATCTCCAACCATCAATAACCATAACAACCAAACGAGTAATTGAATTTGAAGGATTTTTTATGCATCGAGATGATGGAGAAGTGAATGTATCTTGGGATGGAGGAATTGAGACTCTTGGAGGAAAGAACCCATGAATAAAAAGCCAAAGTCCAACACCTTGTATTACAAAGCTGAGCAAAGTTATTCTTGAATATTTCATTACATTTAGATGATGATGATTTTAAAATTGAAAGAAAAGAGAGCTTTGATTGCAACTTAAAAAGTACTTAGAAAAAACTTTATTCAAATAAGCTTTTTCTAACTTTGTCATTAATGAATACAATGCCAATTTAAAATTATCATATTGTCTTTCGGTTACAGTATACTAATGTAGAACAAAACATTACATTTGCAAAAAACCAAAACAAAATCGTAATAATTATTTAAAATTTAATTCTTATAGAATAAAAATAACGTAAAAGATAATTAGCTAATAACTATCAATAAGAAAGGATTTTCGTCCAGTTTAACTGCAATTCGGGAATCTACGTTTATTTTAGTTATTTTGTTTCCTATGTACTTTGTTGAATAACTTCCATTGTTTTTGATAACTAATATTCAAGCTCAATAACATTAAAATCATCAACATGCATCAATTTCATCAAACCCATTATCATCAATATAAATCTCTACGTTTGCTTTTGTTTCATTCTCTGCAGAAGAACCGTCATCAGGCACAACTTCGGGCCGTTGCACTCTAAGATCAGGGATGTGCGAAACTGAGATTTTTTAATGGAATCGGAAATACAAAAACTTTTTTGTTGCAAAAGCAAAATTGGAAACGGAAGCCACATACATATGATAATTTTTATTTCATATAAGACAACTAACAAACTAATAATAATTAACAATAAAAAATTTTAGAAAAAACAAAAGAAATTGCCACCCGATTGTGTTTGTTTGAAGTGAAATGAAAACAGAATGGAATGAAAAATACTAATTTGGAAAATTCGTGGATACAAAAAAGGCTAACCGAAAAGTTTGAATTACTTTAATAAAAAAGATTGTAAGTACAACACATTATGAACTTATAATTGTTAAAATACAGTTTATTTTTTACTGCATCGCTTTTTCTTCTTCTTCATAGCTTTCTTCTTCATCATAGCTTTCTTGTTCGATTCCTCTTCCTTTTTCTTATTATTTCTTGTTGTTGTATCATATTTCTTGTGCTTTTTAAATTGTTCTTCTTGATTTTCAGGCCAAGCATAGAATTTGTCATGAACATCATTTGCTTTACAATAAAAATAATTCTGGCCATCCAATTCAAAAGTTGGGGGATCATTTACATTTGTTTCCATAATTTCGTCTTCTTCAACATCAACATCATCATCATCAACACTTTCATTTTCTTCAGATGTAATATGAAACATAAAACAGAGTTTTTGCCAGCATTCAGAAGCCGCTACAGTTTCATCATTCAATAATCTAAAACAAAAATTTTAGTTGTTTGTGCATTTGCAATTGTAATTGGTAACAAAGAACTGTTTATATAATTTCTCATGGATAGATGGCAATTGTTTTTGGAACTACAGTAAACAATATTTTATAATACAAAGTATTGTTGCTGAACAATAATTTTGTATAAATTTAGTTGCAGTAGGTCGAATACGGTAATTATTTAAGTGGAGTTGAACAATTTTGAACAACTCCACTTAAATAATTACCGTATTCGACCTACTGCAACTAAATTTATACAAAATTATTGTTCAGCAACAATACTTTGTATTATAAAATATTGTTTACTGTAGTTCCAAAAACAATTGCCTTTTGTCCATGAGATTATATATAAAAACAGTTTTTGTTACCAATTACAATTGAAAGGTGAAAGACGAAAGAATAAAGGGTTAAACAACGTACTCTTGAATTTCAGGGCATTTGATGAAGGATGTTTGATGTTCTGGGCAAATATTTTGTTTCAAAATATATTTTGCATTGACGATGTTCTTCAATGTCTTTTGTGGAATCTAAAACCAAAGCATTTTATATGTTTAAAAACCCAAAATAAAAAACAAACCATTTCATTTGCATCTTCAGGAATAAAATAATCTCCTTTTTTCAATAAAATAGTCATGAATAATTTGAGTTCTAAGATATTCCAATCACCTAATGCGGTTCGATTTTGCAAAATTGGAGTTGGAATTGAATCAGGCTTTGTTAAAGCAATAAGCGCCTTGGAAATGCAGTAGTCATGTTCAGCAAGAATTTTGAATGCCTAAAAAATATAAGGTTTTTAACTTTTTGATGTTTATTAATTACAATTTAAAAGTCTTACAATATCTTTGTCCATTGGATAAAATTCATTTCCAGTTATCATAAATGCTTGAATCCTTTCTTCATTGATTTTTTGAATCTTTTTTGGATCAAAAGATATTTCATCCAAGGATTCATTCAAGTCATCTTTATTCTCCTTATAAACTGGAAGAACAGCTGCAGCTTCAATATATTTTTGAGGGATTCCTGATCTTGTATTCATAGTCTACAAAAAAATTTAAACATAAAAAACAATTAATAAAAATATATCAAAATTATTTTTTTATCCATATATTTTTTTAGATTTATCCTTTTTTACATGGTAATAGGACAAAAAAATAAAGGTCAAAATAATAACGAATATAAAAATAAAAAATAACGGATAATAAAATAAGCGGACAAAAAAATAACTTTATACAAAAAAATAAAATAGTTATACATACAAAAAAATGAAAATAACAAAATTTTTAAAATTTGATTTTATTTGAACATAAAGCAAGGAATCGGATTATTGCAGTATTTCCTGCCATAAATTCTTGTTGATATTTTTGTAAATCACACCACATCATTGAAGAGAAGTTTTCAATGATGTGGTTTGAGTAATTTCAGTAATAACACGTCGAGTTGACATTTTGCAACATTTTGTCTGTTATAACTGAAAAAACACTATTACAAAAAAGTTTCAAATAAATAATTAAAAACTTACTTAACACACTGCCAATAATGAAGACCTGTAGTTTTAGCTTCATGGGATCATTTAAATTCATAGCCTCCAACTTGTGCGACAGGTTTCTTATAAGTTTGATTTGATATTTGAATTTTATCACCAACAGTATACGTTGTAATATTTTCACCATCCATTTGATATTTGAGTTTTGTCGAAATTCGAAGAGCAAGAACTTGTAGAAGTTTTAAATTTAAATGACGATTTTCAAAAATTTCAAATTCTTTATTTTTTAAGTGACCCATTTCTATTATAGCATTTTTTGTGTATAATTATGTATAAAGTTATTTTTTTGTCCGGTTATTTTTTTGACCATTATTTTTTTGACCGTCCACCTTTTACATAAAAATTAGTAATGTTATTTTTTCAAGTAAATTTGCTTAAATTAGATCAAAAAGCGTGGATCTGAATTATTAGGTATTTTTTTGTCTAGTTGTTTTTTGCATATCATTAGTCTAACTTTTTCTAGAAAAAATTATCATCAGTCGGGAATTTCAAAGGTTCTGAAAAACTCCGAACTGAGGTTGTCCCTTCTGAAATCGTACATGAAGCTGAAAGATGGGTAAAGGTAAAAATTGAAGAAGATGATCTTGAAGTAAATGAAAATAACCTTTTTTTATCCATCTTTTTTATACAGTAATATTAAACAATTTTTAAAATTTTTTAAATGATTTCTTATATTTGTATAAATTTAATAGGGTTGTACATTTCCCTTTCCCGGGAAATGTTACAGTAATACATATTTTACGGTTTTACATTAATCATGAAAAATGAGATGAATATGCAATAAAAACATTATAAATAGTCAAAAATGGTTAATTCTAATATTTAACGGAACTTTCGTCGGTTATAAAGTTATTTTTGGTAAAATGTTACTGTAGCTTGGAATACAGTAACTCCAGGAAACGCCGGGAAATCTCCCGCCTTTTTTCGATTTTCTGGGAAATGAACAACCTTAAATTTTTAAATAAAAAGTTGTAGCAATAATTTTTGAAATATGCATATTTTTATGTTATTTGTTTAAGGATAAGAGTAAAGTAACCTACTGAACGACCAATTTTATTACTGATTGACATTTGTTGTTGAATTCGACCACTTTGAGGATTTGCAGATAAGACAGAAGAACTTGTTGCTTTTTTTGCGGTCACAGAATTACCATTCCCTTGATTGGGATTGAGCAATTTTTGGGAGGCTGTAAATTTCATAATGGCAGGATCATTTTTATCTTTCGATGGCTGCCTTGGGAATTCAAAGGGATTCTGTAAAAACAATGAACAAATCTTATATTTTTTTAATTTAGTTTTTAATTTAAATCTTACATTAATAGCTGATGATAAATTCATATCATTAACATTTGCCAAACTTTTCATGAAATTGGATTTATCTTTGCTAATATTGTTGCCTTCTTCAGATGCAGCAGCAGCAGCTTCAATAGAATCTTCATATGCTGCAATATGAAGGGAAAGGGTGCTGCCATTTTTGCTTTTGCCTTCTGAATCCTTTCCTTCCTTGGATCCATTTTTATCAGAACCAGAATGAATGTTTAAAAATTCAAGTGGAAAATTATTTTCAGATTTTTTCCATGAAAGTGAAGATTTGCTTTTTTGTGTATCGTGAATTACATCTGAAAGAAAAACACTTTTTTATTTTAAAACTCATTTTTTTTCAAATGGGAATGCTCATTCCCAAGTCGATTTTTCAAAGTGATGTTAGAGAGTTCATTTTTTGCATACGAGATTATTGGGATTTTAGAAGATCGTTTCAAACTTTGCCTACCGTCAAAACCCCCTCAGGGGATCTGGGTGGATTTCATATATCCAAAAATCCAAAATGCCGGATTAAGCAAAACTAACTATTGGACAATGTTCTACTATGCTATTATAACATACTATGAAAGTTTCAGCTTTTTATCTCAACTTTAACCTACTTTTTGAGTGACTTGAAAGTCGTAATTTTCGGTTTTTGGGGCAAAACTCAAAAATTTGAATACAGTATGTGAGATGATATTCATACCATAAAAAGACCTTTTTTAGGGCTACAAAATAGTATAAAAACGATTTTTTCAGGTGGCAGGGAAAAAATCGATATCTGTCAAAAACAGGTATTTTTGCATATTTTTGCCTAATAAGTGGATAAAAACGCCATTTTCAACGAAAACGGACATCACCATTGGATTCCCCGTGGTCGATTTGCTATATACCTTTAAAATGAGACAAAACCGACAACTTTTGAAAAACTCGAGAATACTGTATTTTGGCATTTACCTAAAAACTACAGTAATTCTACCGTATTCTCGAGTTTTTCAAAAGTTGTCGGTTTTGTCTCATTTTAAAGGTATATAGCAAATCGACCACGGGGAATCCAATGGTGATGTCCGTTTTCGTTGAAAATGGCGTTTTTATCCACTTATTAGGCAAAAATATGCAAAAATACCTGTTTTTGACAGATATCGATTTTTTCCCTGCCACCTGAAAAAATCGTTTTTATACTATTTTGTAGCCCTAAAAAAGGTCTTTTTATGGTATGAATATCATCTCACATACTGTATTCAAATTTTTGAGTTTTGCCCCAAAAACCGAAAATTACGACTTTCAAGTCACTCAAAAAGTAGGTTAAAGTTGAGATAAAAAGCTGAAACTTTCATAGTATGTTATAATAGCATAGTAGAACATTGTCCAATAGTTAGTTTTGCTTAATCCGGCATTTTGGATTTTTGGATATATGAAATCCACCCAGATCCCCTGAGGGGGTTTTGACGGTAGGCAAAGTTTGAAACGATCTTCTAAAATCCCAATAATCTCGTATGCAAAAAATGAACTCTCTAACATCACTTTGAAAAATCGACTTGGGAATGAGCATTCCCATTTGAAAAAAAATGAGTTTTAATGGAAACGGAATTTTTGATCTCTTGATGGTATTTTAAGTATTCCATAAAATCAGAATTAGCAAACTTATTTATAAAAATTAATGCAGCCTTTAAAAAAAAGTTTACCGTAATTTTGAAGTTTTCGATTTTTGCTTGAAAAATCTTTTGATTGAATCGTTTCAACACATTGATGCTTTCGAATAAGGTTAAGATTACCGTAACGATTATTTGAGGTATTAGAAAGATGATGTTTGTCTCTGAATGACAAACAATCATTTTTTGTTGTCATTCTGAAATAAAATTAATTTTTTGTCTTCCTCCTTCAAATTGTTTACAAAAACGCTGAGAAAATTAATAAATTAAGTTTCCGTTTGAGGCAAATTTATACACAAAACAAAACTTTCGAAAAAACTTTAAGATAAAAATCATTATTATTAAAGATAACTAAGAATAGTATTTTTATAGCCAGTAAACGATCGCAGCAAATTATGTTGAAATTTTTGACATCGTACTAGAAAAAAAAGGAAGGATAAGCATCTGTCAATTATCGCAGACTTTTTAACGGAAAACGTTTTGCGAAAAAAGACATAGTCTAGGTTCCGGTTTGCTCTGAAATATGAATGATGCAACATTGAAAGTACGCTTTAAAATAAATTTCAATTTGAAGCATATGTGGGCATATGGGGTTCACAAAAGTGGATCTGGAGTGAGCAGATAAATTATCGAAAATGCCGTTACCCAGGCTGCTTACCGTAACTGGCAATTTTTTCTTCAACCAAAATTCGGCAAAAACTTTCTTTTTGTTCTTTCCAAAAATAAATTATTTTTGGAACCATCAAAAAACGTTTTTAAGTGCACCCATTTTCTCTAAAAAAAACCAGATGCCGTTTTTAAACTTGCAAAACTGTTTTTTCGATAGAAATTTATTCTTTGGTTGTTTTTGTTGGGTGTTACTTTTTAAAGATTACGGTACGCAAAAGCGATCCAATTAAACTTGGTGAACAACGTCTTGATATTCGAATCCGAATTTGGTCTTTGAATGTCTTTGAATTGCACTTACCGTAATAACATCGCCATCAGAGAAAAGTGGAAGATTTGTATCTTTTTGTTTTGTTATTCTTTTTTGTCTATCTTTTACACTTTTCCTTTCTTTCAAAACTTGTTTCAGCTACTCTTTATTCAGTTCCTTTTTGACCCTGTACAAGAATATGGATTTTCTTGTATTTTGTACAGTACTAAAAAGCCTTTTTAAATAAAGGTTTAAACCAGCAACTGAATCATTCTCCACTGCATTGATTTCACCGCTGAAGAGGTGATTACACTGTTTTAAATTTTTCAATTAACATTTCTCAAACTGATGTAAGAATATATGCCTATTATTTCGTGATTTCCGTTTTCAAAATTTTCATCAGCTCACGCAATTTTTTTCCAAATTCGACAAATTTTAAGATCAAAAGCTGCTGCCGCTGATGGCAGCGGTGGATCTTCCATTTTTCACTGACGACGATGCTTGTAAAAAAGAATACACTGAATATTAGTCTATGCGCTCGAATATTGTAATTGTTACCGTTAATTATAATGTCAAAAAGAAAATACTTTACAATAACTTTAATCATAACTGGCTACAGTATATGCATCTGTAAATAAATCAAAAAAAGAAAATTTTTAACTTATTTTATTTATTATTACATAACAAAAAATGTAAAACTAAAAAACAAATGCTAAGCTTTCATTGAGAGAGAGAGGAAGAGGACAATAAAAATTACAGAAGGAAACATAAATTAGAAGGGAAAATCCGGAAAAAAACATAAAAGCAACTTTTTGGTTTGGGTCAGATATGCGGTATAGAACATTAAAGAAGGGCAGTATAAAAAATAGCTAATTAGCAAATACAATAAAAGAATAAGAGAGAGAAAAAAACCGAGTTAAATACGGCAATCAAAAGCCCTGAAGGTGCAAAGATTGCACAATTCTGTCAAGAATGTGGTGAAAAATGGAGGATGTTCAAATTTATTGGATTTGGATGCCAGTGATTTCAACATCACCTTGAATTTGAAGTCCAGAGATGTCAGAAGGATCATCACGATGAGCAAAGGTGCAAAAGCGTTCATCATTGACAAAGATCTAAAAAAGTAGAAGTTAAAAATATTCTAAATTTAAGATATATCAACTTACTTGGAATCCATATGATTCATTGATGATTGTTAAATCAAATCCAACACCTTTTTCGAAAACCATTTTTCCTTCACGTTCTTCTAAAAAAAGCAAATCAATTAAATTGTAAACCTAAATTACTAATTAACGTACCATTTCCCCATTCTCCTGCTTGAAGAGCATTACGAACAACAGCTTTATCACTAAATCGTGGATTGAAATGAAGAGAGATATCACCTAAAAATTAAGATCAAGAAAAATTTTAAACACAAAAGTAAAAACATACCATTACGACGAAGAAGATTGATATTGAAGCTCTTGGCTTTCTTTTCAGGTGTTCCAAAGATGAGTAATTTCTTGCCTGGTGGGAATCCACCAGCGATTCCTGATTCATATGGAACAGGCTAAAAAAAGCAAAGTATTAGTCCACCGAACGTTATAGAAATGAATAATGCATACGTAATATTTGCCACCCCAATGAATTTGAGACAAGTATAAATCACCATCAACAGAGAAGTGAGAGACAGAGCTCAAAGGAACACGATGTTCATAATCTTTGAATTCTTTTTGATCAATAAAGATTTGGTAATGATTCTAAAATATTACGGTATAAGTGCAAATCAAAGTCTAAATTCAAAGCTTACATCATGAGATCGAATTCGAATATCAAAGGGTTCACCACGTTTAATTGGATTGCTTTTGCGTTCTTCTTTTCCCCATTCTCCATTATGGAAAGTATTGAAAACAATCTTTCCTTCATCAAAACGAACAGAAATATGAAGAGGAACATCATTGCCAGAGAAATCAGGAGTTTTATGATGAAGATTGATGGTGAACCGTTGGCTTTCTTCAATGGTTGATCCCTTGACGATAAGGGTTTGACCAGGTTCAATTCGTTCCTAAAAAATTATTTGTATAGAACAAGCATACTGTAAGAGTGATAGCTTACTTGAAGTTGAGAGCGATAAGGAACGGTGTATGACTTGGTTTCGTGAACGTGAGTCATTTTTAAGAAGTTTCAGTAATATCAAGTTTCTGAAAAAGAAAGAAAAATAAGTACAACTAAATTGGACAAAAGAAAGAAATCATTGGATTTTTACACATTAAAAAAGGGGCAACAAATAAATATCACGGCGTAAACAAAAATGGGAAACTGAAGAAAAAAAGGAGAAGGCCGTTCAGTAATAACAACGACAAATGTATTCCGAAAAAAGAGTAAGACGGAAGAAAAAAACTTGTCTTATTTAGATACGTGCACTGGCGTTATGCGACGCGAGTGTTCCCCGCATTTTTTTTCAGTCAAAGGAAAATGAAAGAGAGGTATACTGTAGAAATTAAAACTTTTTTGTTTTTAATTATTTTTTATCCTACCAAATGCAAAATTTTACGGAGATTCCGAAAATCCAACTTTTAAACATCGTTTCCACACAAAAAATCTGTGAAAATAGCATTTTTTTATGTTTTTTTGATGATGATACATTACGCACCTCCATGCCCCAATTCGGGATTACGCCTATTCGATTCAGAATTTTTTTCTGCATCGGATAGGATATGCCAAAATTGAGCGAAAGTTAGCGGTGAGAAATTTGCGTCTACGGCCAAGTGTTAGAGACGATGCGCAACGATCCGAAGGTCACGGGTTCGAATCCCCTGCGATGTTTTTTTATTTCTTTTTAGCTCAAATTATAAATTTTCATTAATAAAGTGTTTTGTAAGTTGCAGTTTTTTGTTTTTTCGCAAATTTGTCAAAAATGACATGAATTATTTGCAAAACAAATAGTGCATTTGAGTATAGTTGGTGTTTTGTTTGATATGTGTTGTTTTTGATTGCCTGACGGGTTAAAAACTGTTATTGATGAAACTTTAAAAGGTTAATCCAATTATCTTAATTTATATTAAAAGCATCAGCGGTTAATAATTTCACGATTGATGAAATTAATAGTTTACTATTATCCCTCCCAAACCTACCCCTACAAAAACAGAGATAAAAATAAAAAAGTTTTGTTTATTGAAGTACAAATAAAGACAGTATACAAAAACAATTGTTAGAATGTTACAAAATAATACATTATATTGTTTTACAATTTTGATAAGTTCATTTAATGTCATTGATTGCCAAACAGATTGATATTCAGTTGTTCCAAGCCATTGATTCTTTTCAATACCCAATACAAGCAGGGCTTCATCTTCTTCAGAATATTCACCAGAAATTCCTCGAACTTGAAGATTAAGTTTATCACATTATCGTTGAATATCCAAGATGATTATGAGGTCTAAACGAAACAAGCATTTCAATATTCTAAAAAACAACAACTTTTATATATCAAGAATAATTAGACAAATATATTCCATACCTTTACATCACGTTTACACAATCAAGATTCTTGGTTCAAAGATGTTTCTTGCATCCAAGCCTTTTGTAGGGAAATAACACGATGACGATCTTCTTCAAATGATGAAAGTTTTCTTTTTGTTATTGAAGATACACGATACACGTATTACAAGCAAAAACCATCAAGCAATTTCATGTTGAAGATGTCCATCACATACATTGAGCTTCTTTTTTCATTCCTTGAAGAAGATATAAAGCCGGAGTCTTTGAGATCATTGTTGATTTGTTCCAAGGGAGTTTTGAACTTCTTTTTTATTGCGAGCCAATCAGTGGTAGTCAGAGAGGCAGATTAATGAGATATCCATTAGAAGACAAAAATAATTCAGATTCTGAAAAGATCAATATTATTATTTATATAAATTAATACATAACATATATGAAATGAACACATTCTTAGTGTTTACAACAGGAAAAACAGCTTATTCTTAAGAATTAACCAACCTTTAGCCACCACATCAGATTCATCACATTTATAAAAAGATATAAGTCTGCCAGTAAACGAATTAAATGAAGATTCTTAGTTAAAAAACACTATTTGAAAAATATCCAAAGAAAATCAAACAAAAAAAATTGCTGCAAAAATAGTGCGGTTTTTGCACCCCACACGAAAATATTTAAGAAGTAAAAGTGTTCCCCGACTGAAAAAAAATGTGTTTTTGCTATTTTTCTTTATCAATTATCTTTTTTATCAGTACTATTACTATTAATTTTTTTTATCCATTATTAATCAGAAAAAAAATCTGCATTCAATAATACCAAAATTATATTTTTTGCTAAACTTTGAAAAAACAGTGCACATCTCTAGTCTTATTCTGCCTTGAAAAATTTTTTCCAAACACCACAAACAACATTGATAGAACGAGCAAAAGAGAAAGAAAAAAGTTTCAAGTGTGCAAAAAATAGAAAAATAACAACAACAAAAAAGAGACAAAAAAATGGTTGAACTTTTTAGAAAAATTTTTTGAAAGCGGTAAAGACAAAAACGGAAAAGAAATGCGCACACGCTATTTTTTGCTTGCATCTTTTTTTCTGCTCTGTTTTTTTAAATGTAAAAAAGCATTGAAAAAAGGGACAGAGGGGAAGGAAGAAGAAAGAAAAAGATGGGGGAAAAAGTATCGACAAATGAATGCACAGGAACAAACAACATCAACGATAAAAGTTAAAGTGAAATGTAAAAGAGGGGTGGAAATAGGAGGAGAGAAAGCAGCAAACAAGCAAGCAACAACAATGCCTAACACAGAGAGAATTTTTGCTTTTCCTGTTGCTGCTGCAAAGGCTAAAAGGCAAGCCTCAATTTGATAAACTTTTAACGATAATCAAGTGTTGTTTAACACTCCTTAACAGTATAAAAAGTATCATGAAAATTTAAGGAGAAAAAAGGTGTGTATTTTATATTGTGTGTTGCGCTTAAAGTTTTACAATCTTTTGATAAGTCTCTTTTTTCTAGAAAAGAACAACCTTTTGAAGTTCCTTTAACAAAGAGAAAAAGAAAGAATGAATAATTTTCGGCAAAAAAGGCCCTTTCTTTTTCCCCACAAGCCAAAAATGCCAATGCAACGACTAAAGGTTAAAAAAGTAGTATGAAACAGTGCCAGATGTGTAGACACGGATGTTTACTATTAAATTGAAGAAACTAAAAAATGTAATAAAAAAAAACATCAAAGATGAAATATTTCAACTACTCATAAGAAATTGCTCAACTTATATGAATGAACCAAGCAAGCAAAGGCAACAAACAAACGTAAAAATCTAACCGATAATTTTAACTTTTACGCAGCAACAAAGTTTTTGTTTTGTCAACAACCTCACACTTTATTCTCACATACCGATATTTGCACAAAAGTTTCACAAAAGAACTATCACCAAAGAAATTTTCCGCCGCTTTTGACCTCTTCTTAACCCTTGCATCACCTCATCATAATCATCAACACAATAATATCGACTTAAACTTTTCATACCAGAAAAATCGTCAAAAATAAGAGAAAAAGAAAAAGGCAATAAAAAAACTATACATTACATTCAAAAGCAGCAATCAAATGTTGCTCGTCAAATTTCAAGGGAAGCGTTTAAACCAAAAAGAAAAAGAAAGAATGAAAAAAACAGCCTAGGAATAACAGAGCAGCAACGGCAACCGTTGTGTTTTTGCAATGAATCACGTCTCTAAAAGAAGCAAGAATAGAAAAAAGAAACAGAAGGGGAAGAAAAATAACAAGAAAAAAAGAGAACCGGAGGAAAACTATTTTTCTGTCTTCCTTTTTCATAACAAAAAATGATTCATTTCTAAAACAAGGTAAACCCAACCCTTTCCTTCTCCTCTTTGAATGAATTCGGTCCGGCCCAGTAAAAGAATATAGCCTTTGTAAATGATTAAAAGCGGTCTCCAAATACAATTCACAGGAGGGGAAAAGTAAACAAACAATCAATGCTGTTAACGACCAATACTTTTTATTTTTTGTAAATAAGCCTTCTTTAAGCTTTTCAGAAAAAAAAACAGTCTCATGATTATTGCTTTTTTGCTATGACAAACAAAAAATAGAAAGAAATAGAAGCTCAAAAATAACAAATGAAAAACGTATTCTCGGGAAATTGTATCCACGAAGAAGAAAGGGGCTGGTAATAATAGCAACACCCAAAATGCATTTATGAATCATATCCTCCTTTTGCGAAACAAAAAAAATAAGTCATTCTTTTTGGCAAGTCGTAAATTGAAATGTAACAAAGTTTTCGTGAAAAAGAGAGTCATAAAGAAAAACGAATTGTGTAAAGCAGTAATTGATATTAATTTAATTTTATCAGATATCAGAAGAACAAAAATTCAATGTTTCTCAAAATTCGCAGAAATAAAAGTGCTGAAAGATAAAGGGACTACGAATGAGATAGAATTAAACAAACAGAAGCTCAACTATGTCACTGAAAGAAATTTTTACTCTAGAAAAAATATTGGTAAAGCAAAATGAAATGCAAAGTTAATTCTTACCAGTGCACTGTGCTGTCCAAATCTCTGTGAATAGAGAGTGATCTCTAAAAGTAGAGACAACCGACGAAAAAAAAACTGTTAGCTTTGGTGCTTGTGCTATGTCTTTTCAGATACTTTCATATATGGAGAATTCAAAAATAAAAAGAAAAAAATTAATAAAATAAATTAGAAGTTCATGTTTTGTGATGAGAAGTTGACTTCTAAAAGAAAAAGTGATTTGAAAAAAAAGCTTTATTTTTTCGCTTGCAATTATTTTTGCATGTTGCATGCAACATTCCTTCGACAAACGAAAAAGAAAAAAAACTTTTTTCTTCACAAATTTAAAAAAACCGCTTTTGCCTTCGGTGTTCTCAACACGAAAAATTCAAACCTTGTCTTAAAAAATGGAACAAAAAAAAATCACTTTTTTTGTTTGGCAAAATGTTTTGAACCATCGATGATGGTCTCTATCTAAAAGTAACGATTTTGCAAAATATAGATTTTTCTCTATTCATTTTTTCAGTGAAAGCATTTCTGTGATTTTACAGCGTAAAGATTTGGACAGCACTGATTCTTACTCGATAATGGTAAAAAAATCACTTCAACTTTTTAAACAAAACAATTTAAATTTGCGCAAAGAATTGGTACGCATGAATCTCAACACGAAAAAATACCTACAAATGTCTCGTCGTTCACAAAAAAACTATGACGAATTTTTTGTTGCGCGTCATTTTAATTTTAAACCCCATCAAAAACATATTGCTTTTTTTCATCTTTCTCTCGTCTCTGTTTCATAAATCCACAACGATGTGCTCGTTTAACAATATTTCGTTGTCAAATTCTACCACCTAACGTTTTTAACATTTTAAAGTTAAAAATGTTAAGCATTTTGGAGGTGCACCTTCAAAATGATCTTTGATATGTTTGTTGCAAAAAATTCCTCGTTTCACCTATTTAACAACTTCTTATCCATTTCTCCAAAGACTATCTTCCTTATTTTAGACTTTTTGCCTTTGTCATGCTATGGTGAACAAACCAACAACATCCCTTTATACCAATTTCGTTTTTCGGTCCATCTATTCCCTTTAAAGAGCTGCTTTTAGTTTGTAAAACGTGTTTAGTATTATCCGTGTGCCGCTTTACTTCTCATATTTTACCCATGTTTTTTTAGGTATTATATTTCAAGTATGTCAAGACCTCGCGTATTCTTCGATGTCACCATTGGTAACAAAGCTGCTGGCCGTATTGTAATGGAACTCTACAATGGTATGATATCTTTCTTTTGTTGTATTAATACTAATCACTGTCCTTTTTAGATGTTGTACCAAAGACAGCTGAAAATTTCCGTGCCCTTTGTACTGGTGAAAAGGGAATGGGAAAGAGTGGCAAACCACTCCATTACAAAGGCTCCAAATTCCATCGTGTTATTCCTCAATTTATGCTTCAAGGTGGTGACTTTACTCGTGGAAATGGAACTGGTGGTGAATCAATCTATGGTGAAAAATTCGCTGATGAAAACTTCAAAGAACGTCACACTGCTCCTGGTGTCCTTTCAATGGCAAATGCTGGCCCCAACACAAATGGATCTCAATTCTTTATCTGCACTGCTGTCACAAGCTGGCTTGATGGAAAGCATGTCGTCTTTGGAAAAGTTGTTGAAGGCATGGATGTTGTCAAAAATATTGAAGGCAATGTAAGTTTTCTTGTTATTGACATCAACGGCGGTAATCCTTTGATGTCTCTTGCTGTTAATCTTACAATATGTGGTTTAATCTGGTTTAATTTTTAGGGCTCTCAAAGTGGAAAAACTGCTACTGATATTACAATCACTGATTGTGGTGAATTGAAGTGAATTATCCTGTTTTTTCTCTTACTTTGTTGTAATATCTTGTCTTAGTTTTTGAATAAATTATTCTTGTACTATTTCTTGACTTGTTTTTGTTCGGGGTTTTGTTTCAAACAATTGCCGCTTTGTGTTTTTGAAGATAGTTGTATCACTGATCTGTCTATTAAGCGATTATTGAGATTTAATGGGCTCTATACGGTTTTAGGTGATTTTTTGAAAAATAACGGCCCCCCAGAATCTTCGGAAGATATAATTATCAAGATATCCCTGAAACATATCTTTTCGAATTCCGGCTAAATGTTTGAGAGATCTTTTAAGGGACCCCCAAGTCGCTTCAATGCTTTGAGTATGGACGGTATCATCTTTAAGCACTCGAAATGCTGAACTGTTATCATTGCGTAAGAAATTGGAAGCTGAAACGAAAGAAGGGCAAAAACAAATTGGGATATGCCCTACATTTGCATACCGTTACATTTTCTTCCGCTATTTCAAAGATCATTTTTTAAATCAATTTCTTAGAATCGTTGTTGATCAACATCCATGAATAATTTTGAATTGTGAACTTTAGTTTAATTTTTATACTGTAAACCAATAAATACTTTTCTAATTTATGGTTTAAAAGTACTACTACAACATAAAAATATCAATTTTTTAAAAGAAACAATTGAATTACTCAATAAAAACCAAAAAAAATTTGACGGCCCCGGTATCTGTTTGGGGCCGTCAAAATTTAGCGGCCCAAATATTATAGTGGCCCGGGGCCGTTTATATTAACGGCCCCACATTTTAACGGCCCGAAAATGAAAAAATTGATTGGACCGTTATATTTTGAGGTCCGTTATAATTTACCGGCCCCCGGGCCGGTAAATTTTAGTGGGTCCGTTATAATTCTGGGGGGCCGTTATTTTTCAAAAAATCACCTAAAACCGTAAAGAGCCGTTTAGTCATTGTTCTGAGGTTGATACCTTAACATTTTTAAAATAGGTATTGCATTCGTGTTACGGTAAGCTGCTGTATAATTTTTAAGTGAACATTTGTTTTTTCGTCGCCTGTCCCTACTCATAAATGAAAGAGATGAAACGAGGTGACAAAAGGAATATATATGCCAATTGAAAAATTGTTGAGTGCCTGCTGGAGAGATTGATAAAAAAAATTTAAAAACGATGTAATAGGTGTGTTCGCATCGCTATTTTTTCAAATTCTTATTACTGTTGCAACAGATGCTTTTTTGGTAAACGTTAATAGTTGAAATAAAAGTTCAACTCATAGTTGTACGACATTTACACGATAATCTGAAAAATTCAGAACTCCAAACAGTTTATAAAATCGATAATTAATCGGATCCAATCAGGTTTTATCCTAATTAATTTGTCAATTTTATGTTGAAAATTCTCGTCACGAAAATAAAACATGTGTAGAACTCGAAATAATTTTTCCGAGCAGCAGTTTTAACAATTTTCTTTTAAAAATTTAATTATTCAGAAATGGGAAAAATTAAAAAAGTTAAACTTGATCTCGGCAATGAAAGCTCAGAAGAAGAAGGCCTTAAAATCAACAAAGATTATGCTGAAAAATATGAACAATGGCGTTCAAAAGAAGTGCTACAAAAGTGTATGTGTTTGATATATCTGTCATTAATGTATTACATAAATATTTTAGTGAAAGATAAGTTCAAGAATAAACCAGTTGAAGAGCAAGAAGATAATGAAGAAGAAGATGAAAGCTCATCAGAAAGTGAACCAGTAAGTTTTTCAAATCTACTTTGATTGATCAAAATATGTAATATATTTTTTAGGAATGGACTGCAGAAGATGAAAAAAGCTTTTTACGAACTCTGGGTGCATTGAAAAGTAAAGATGCCAAGATTTACGACAAAAATCAAAAGTTCTTTATTGAAAAAGCTGAAAATGGATTATCTGCAAATACCAAGCCAAAGAAATCCAAAGATGCTGGAAAGAAGGGAATGACTTTGAGAGATTATGAAGTTGCTTTGGTTACTGAACGAAAAGGAAAATTTGATGATGAAGATATTCAAGAGGAACCACAAGATGAAGGATATTTTAAAAAGAATCAACGGTTGAAAGATGAATTTAAAGCAATTGCCCTTGATGAAGGTGATAGTGAAGAAGATGAAGGGTTTATGAAAAAGCGGGTTAAAACTGTTGAAGAAAAGGTTCGTCGCTTTTATTGTTGATGTGTGGTGATTTACTTCATTTTTTAGAAGCAAGAAGAAGAAAACTATACTGAATGGTTGAAAGGTGAAGGTAAAGATCTTGACATTGCTCCAGACGATGATATCAAAAAGCTTAAGAATGTTTGGAATAAACCAGAATTGGATGAAAATGAACAATTTTTACGTGATTATTTGCTAAATAAAAAGTATGAAGTTGATGATGCTGAAGATCCTGAGTAAGTTTTTTATCATTAATTAACAGTATTGGAAAACCATTTTTTTAGAGCTCCAACATACGATGATATTATTCAAGATGAAGCTGAAATCGAAAAAGCGGATGACTTTGAGCATAAATACAATTTCCGTTTTGAAGAACCCGATCAAGATTTTATTAAACAGTTTCCTCGTACTGTAAAAGAGTCCATTCGGAAAGGAAATGAAAAGAGAAAAGAAAAGCGGGATCAAGTTAAAAAGAGAAAGGAAGATGAATTGGCTCAAAAGAAAGAAGAAGTTAAGCTGCTAAAAACTTTGAAAAAGAAGGAAATTGAAGAAAAGCTACAAAAGGTTAAAGCCATTGCAGGTGACGATGCACTTCCACTTAGCATTGAAGATTTGGAAAAGGATTTTGATCCAAAAGAATACGATAAACGAATGCATGTTTGTCTTTAGTTGCCCTTTATTTATTAAAGCATCCTTTTTATTGTAGGAAATTTTTGCCAAAAAGTACTATGACAATGAAGATGATAATGAAAAGCCTGTATTCACTGATGATAGCGAAGATGAAGCAAGTGATTATGATAATATGCAAGTTGGAACTGTTGATGGAGATAATGAAAATGGTGAAGAAGATGATGTTGATGAAGCAGAAGAAGCTGATAGACATGAAAAAGTTTCTGGTCGTAAAAAGAAGAGAAATTCAAAGTTCAAAGATGTCATTCATAAGAAGAAACCCATCTTTGATCCGAATGAAAAAACTTTTGAAGATTATTTTTCTGAATATTATTCTCTTGATTACGAAGACATCATTGCTGATAATTTGCGAACAAAATTCAAATACAGAAATGTCCCAGCAAATAATTTTGCTTTAACAACTGAAGAAGTTTGTATATTATAGGTCAAAAATGTATAATTAATATTGTTTTTAGATTCTTGGTGCTGATGATAAACAATTGAATCAATGGGTTTCCGTCAAAAAAGCCAGTCAATACCGTAATGAAAAAGATGAAGATTATGATCGAAAAGTTTATGAACAAAAAGCAGCCGCCGGCAAAAAAGCTAAAATATTTTCAAAAGAGTAATTATTCTTTATGTTTGATTTATTTACAGTATGCTTTTTTAGAAATAATCTTGATGAACCGAATGATTCCCAACCAAAAGCAAAAAATGGAGCCGGCAAAAAAGTATCAAATTCAAAGCAAAACAAAGTGGAATCTGTTGTCGAAAATATCCCAGCAGTAAAAAGAAAGAATCGTCGTAAAAACAAATCTTCAAAGAAAATTGCCTTCCAAAATGGCCAAACTCAAAAAATTGCTGGAGTTGATGTCAGTCGTCTCAAAGCCTACAATGTCTCAAACAAATCTCTCAAACGTAAGATCTATGGCAATGCAAATTCTGGTCTAAACAAAAAGCCAAAAACTTCTTGATTTTTTTATTTAGAAATGTTATATTTTGTTGTTGAGTTTATAAAAGTCTTTATTTACAAACATGCGGTATCAAAGTTTATAACAGAGAACATATAACAATGCAAATCATTTGCGAGCTTTACGAGGCTTAGGATTTCCATCATCGATGGCTCTTCGCTTGTTATCGCCACCATACTTCTTTTCCAAATGAGCAAAGAATGCAGCAGATTCAGCTTCTCTTTTCTTTCGACGTTCAGCAAAAGCTTCAAATAAATCAAAATCTTTATCCGATTTTCCAGATTCTTTTTGCATCTTCTTTTGAACCTTTTCAGCAGCTTTAGCTTCTTTTTCACGTTTCTTTTGACGTTTAATTCTTGCAGCTTCTGGTTCTTTGACGAATTTATCAAAGGCTTCAATTTTACCAGTAACAATGAGATCATTGAGCATATACCGTACTCTTTCTTCATCATCACCACCAATAACACATTCAAGAATTTTGTTCATATCACCTTTAAATTGGTTGTAATTGTTGATGAGATCTTCAGTTTCTTCTTCAGAACCACGATATTTCTTAAAGAAGTTTTCGACATCTTTCTTGGTAATAGGTTTGAACATTGCTTTCCAAATCATATTCCAATCAGTATCTCCAGCAAAGCAATCAAAGGAGTCATCATCAAGAAGGCCTAAAATAAATATTGATTATAAAACTGTGATTTCGAATCATTAACCTACCAGTGGAATCATAAAGTTCTTTCTTTGCTGGATCATTTAAAATGTTATAAGCTTTGCTAACAACTTGGAATTTTCGAGTTGCATCTGCTTTCTTGTCATCTTCATCTGCAGCAAATCGATCAGGATGCCATAGCATGCTCTGCTTGTAATAAGCTTTCTTAACTAAAACTTACAAAAAAATTAATCACTGAGAAATACAATATAAAATTCTTACGTTTAGCATCAGTTAATTTTTCTTTATCTTCATTGGTAATTTGAAGAATAAAGTAGAGATCAGTTGAGCCAAAAGTTTCTTTACAATCTTGACTGAAGGTTGATGTCATTGTTAATGAAGCAGAAATTCAATAAAATTGAAGAAATGTTAAGCAACAAGTTTTGGTTTTGTAAAAGTTTAATAAAAGAAAAATTCAGTTGTGAAATTTTGCCGCTTAAAAAATTTTTCAAAACTCTTCAAATTTTTTTCGTGCAAAGAATTTTTCGCCAAAGAGAAATTTGATGATGCTTTTTTCAAATTTTTGAGCGTTTTTGGTTTCCTTTTTTGAAAGGGAGAAAAAAGCAAATCCTTGGACATAAAAAAAACTTCAAACTAAACTAAACTGAAATGAATTCAATAAGCAATGGAGCCTGCTTCACATTTGCTTTTTTTCAAAGAATGCCATACTTTTGCAGAAAAAAATATAAATTACTTCTATAAACTTTCTTTTGCAGTTTTTTTCTTCTTTTCTTCTTCAAAAACTACCATTATACTTGAAAATGAAAACACACATTTTTCTCTCTTGCGCATCTGCTGAATTGAATTCTATTCTAAAAAACCCTTTTACGACATTTTGGACTCAGAGAAAAAAGAGGATCGTGAGGTCGTTGTTGTTTTTCGTCAACTGCAACTCCATTTTTGAACATCAACACAGAAATTGATTACTTTTTTTTGAAGAGATTACCCAACCCTCCACTGCTAATAGCTCTGTTTTTTTCTGATGTAAGGTTATTGAAAAGGGACATGAAAGGAATGGAATAAAAAAAAAAGAATTGAAAGAAAAAAAGAGAATTGCTGTCACACTTGCTTGTTTGACGAACCTTCAACAACCAACAAAACAAGCAAGAAATTCTATTTCAACGGCGGTCTGCAAAAGATGGCAATAAGTTTGACCCCCACATGATGTAAATAAGAAACGCTTTTTTCTTACGTTTTTTGTTGTTCAGATTCCAACTTATCTTTTTCATTAAATTTCAAAAAATTAATCCGTTTGTTTTAATACATTTTGTTTATTATTATTCTAAAAGCTTTTTTTGCTTAAGAATTTAGCTCAATTTTTCTTTTGTTGAGCTAAATTCTTAAAGACCTTTCAAAAGTTTCACTTCCAAATGAAACATTAGCGCAGCAAACCTTATCAATTTTTGGATGGAATTGATTTTGACATTCTTGAATGAATGAATCAATTGAAAGAAGCAGAAACTGAAAAATGGCTTTATTTCATTTGAAAAGAAAATTTAAGCGTTGTATTTCAAACTAAAATTTTCATTATTTTTAAAATTAAAGTGTCTTCAAATTTCTTTTTTGGGATTAATTTTTTTGTTTTGCACGGGTTTCATTTTGCTTTCGCGTTCTGAATACTTTCAAATACAAAGGCGTTCTCCATTTTAATACGTGTTCTTTTTTTTATCTTTTTTTAAATGCCGAAAAGCTTTTTTAATTGTTATTTTTTATTTTTAAATGATAAATATTTTAAAAATATATTTCTTTTAGTTTTCTCTTTCTTTTTCTCCTTCAAATACATTCGTATTCATCAGTCAGAATTATCATCACCATTGCAGTCAAGAATTTAAACAAATATTAATTTTCAGGCAACTACGAGGAAAAAAGAGAAAAAACTTGTTAAACGCGGGTTAAAATAAATTTTTAACTTAAAATTCTTGTTTTTACTTTTTTCCCGACAAAAAGTTGTGCGCAAGAAGAAGGAGAAAAAGTTTGTCGGGTCATTTTCATCCATCCATTCTTTGTCGTCATTGCTGTTTATCCCTTAGAATATTCATCCATCTGTGAGTGAGTGTGTGTGGTTCAACATTTGGAAGAGAGAAAAAAACCCTCCGGCAATCTCTCATTTTTCCATCATATCCACATTCATTTTTTTTCAAACGACAAAGGGTCATCTACATCGACTCCATTCATATATCCCTTTCCAATCTATAATTTTTTGGTGCTGAAAATTATTTATTGTTGATGGTGATTTTCTAAGACTGTGCTGTGTAAGGAAGTAGCCAGCAAGAATCGAGAAGCAAGAAGCAGTCCCTTCAAAGAAAAACAACAATTCCCTTTCTTCTTCTTTTTCAAATGGCCATTTAACCTTTGTATAATTGTTTTAAACAATCGGAAAAAGAAAAGCAGATTTATTCTTTGTCGTCGATTTTTTTTCAAATTTGTCACATTTTTAACTGTCACAAATTTGTCAAAAAGAACTGTTTTTGATCTCATTTTGAATTGCTGTTTATTTTTTTTACCAAAGAAAAGAAAAACTTTTGGTTGTTCCCCGTTTTTTTTATTCTGTTGCTTTTCTTCGTCGATGCTTTCATCGTCGTCGTCAAGCAAGAAAAGATTTTCATCACTTTTTAATACCCTTCCATTTTTTTCACCATTGACAACTTCAACATTCCACCTCAAAATTCTTCATCATCTGTTGACAACGAAAATTCTACCATTAATTTTGACGGAGTTCCTCTTCTTATTGATTGTGACAAAAAAGAAAAGCGACATCTTCGTCGACGTTCTTCAACTTCACCATCCTTATCAGATTTCTCTGGGGGTACAACGGGTGGAAAAATTAAAATGATGATGAAATGGTATTTTGGAAGATTCCTTTTAAGACAGTATATTTATCCTGCAATTGTATTTTTGTTATTAATTTTATTATTTAAATGGAATTCAAAACCACAAAAAATTATTATAGAACGCGGGAATTGGCATGAAAGTGGTGGAAATGTAATTAAAAGTGTAAATACCCTTCCGAAGGTTAGTTATGATTTTGAAACTTTAACTACAGTGGTAATGTTGGATACGGTAGCTTTAAAAATACTTCTTTGCTCCAATCATTTTTAATTGATTTCCTTTCTAATAGAATCATGACTATCTTTTAATACATTTTTGGATACGGTAGCTTTAAGTAAATTTATTTCTCCAAATTTTATAACAGTCTTTCTAACATTTTGAAATTTTACTTTGACATTTTAATTACTGTAAGATTGTTAAAAAGCTCAGTTTTTATTGATCTCTTGAACAATCATAAGGAAAATGATGATTTTGTTTTTCGAAAATATTTTCTAAAAATGTTTCACTTCTATTTTTGGACCTTAAATTCCTTCGTTTTAAAAAAAACTTTTTAGTTTTTTTCTATTTTTGTTTAGCAAAATCAGAAGGTTATCATCATCATCAGCTGATTGTTGCTTAATAATGATCACCTACTTTTTATTATTATTATTTTTCATGACTTAACTTTCATAACTTTTTTTATTTATTTTTGTTTAAAAAAGTTTATCACAATTGTGTTTTGAGAGGACGACAGTAAACATCAAAACAAAATTGCTTATTTATTTTTTTCCTCAAAAAAACAAAAGCTTTATCTTCTTTTTTCGAAAAACTCTGTTTATTTCTTCATGTTTTTTGAATGTGTTTTTTCTAATTAAAACATAAATCACTTGGCAAGTCTAGACAACAGCAAAAAATAGCATTTATGTTTTTGTTCAAAACCTGCAAGAAAAAAATGCTTTTTGAATGAATTAATTGCAATGAGATTACTGTATCTCTTCAAAATAAAATTTTATTCTTTTTTTTTAACGTTTAACGTTAATGTCCACCACTTTTTTCAATTCGAATTTCGAATGGTCAGCTGGCACAAATCCATCTTTTTTTTTCAACGTTTTTCTTTCTCTTTCATTTTTTGACTCGGATCAAATTTTGCCGGAACCGATGATGATTGTGTGTAATCATTGAATTGAATTGCATAATTTTTGACATTTTTAAACTTTCAAGGACGTTTCACTTTTCGAAAATTGCTATCTATACGCAATCAATCCCTTCTGGGTATTTAAACATAATAATGAGTGGAATGAAAAGTTTTTTGCTTGCAACTTTTGCAACTGATCTCTAGACTACTTGTGGCTGCTGCTGCTGTTTGTTATTTATTCTATTTTTCTTTCTTATTTCTCAAACGTAGAAATAAAAACATAGAAAGTCTAATAAACGTCGTTTTTCGAAGAAAGTTTGTTGTTCTTCCCCAACTTTTTTTTATCATTTTTGAATCAAGCAGGGGGAAAATAAAATAACATCATCAAGGAAGAAGAAGACAAAAGAGGGAGGGTTGAAAATTGAGTTTTTTTTATATAGCATCATTAATTTATGTGTATTTATTGAGCAATAAGGACAACAAAAAAAGTAAATTAGGTAAGTAGAAACAAAAAATATTTGTTTAAACATTCAAAGAAATAAGAAAGACTCCACCTTTTACACTTTGACAAGCTTGGAAAAAAAATGTTATAAAAATACACATTGATATTTTTGGAAAGTCTTTTAATCAAACATTTCTTTAACATTTAAAAGTCTTGGATTTTTTTCTGTCAAAAAATTTGTCGTTTTTTTCTGCAATACAAAAAACTTGTTTATTTATTTGCATTTTTTAAAATACGGTATTAAAAGTCGAGATCAAAGTGTCATTCAACTTTCAAATTTTTTTATATTTCACTGATTTTATTTCTCTTTGATCATGAAATTTCTTGTATTTCTTTGTCTGATTTATTTAACTCAAGCAAATGTTGTTCGACTTCCTTTCAAGGTTTGTTCTTTTCTCTTTTGCAGCACTTGGATTACTGTATAACGTTTAAGTTTTTTGAGCTACCGTATCCAATCTTTTAAAGACAATAGTGATGTTTTTTTTATTTAAACGTTTTTTTAAAAAGAACGGTTAGGATTTTTTATTTTAACGTTTTTTGGAAATGCAAGATCCCAGTGTTCAGGCAAGAAAAAAAACATTTTTAAATTTTAAAAAACCCCGATCTTCAAGTTTATGCATTTCGAAAAGAAAATTTAAAAAACCTATTCGTCCGCTTTTGAAATTTTAATGATGACTAATTTTTAGCCGCCTCAAGAAGTTCTTAAAAATGAAGTCAATGAAGAAAGAATAGATTCTCAAACGGGTAATATTGTGCATGTTTCAATTTATATGGAAGCACAATGCCCAGATACTTCAAGATTTATTAAGCGTCAATTGGTTCCAACATGGCAGAGATTACGATCCACTGGAAGAGTTGAATTTAATATTGTTCCATTTGGAAAAGCTCGATGTGAACCAATTGGTGATAATGATTTCAAGTAAGTCTTTATTTTCATACATTTAAGGCAGCAGAATGAGAAAAAAAGTTCGATCTTTTTATACCATCGGCAAAAGATCAAAGACCTATTCAAAATCTAGGATATCTATAAAAACATCATATCTCTCTCATATTACAGTAATACATATTATTTTGCAGATGTGAATGTCAACATGGAAATGATGAATGTGTTTTGAATCAATTGATGAATTGTGCCATCCATGAATTTGGTACTCCTGATCATTACATTCCAATAATTGGTTGCATTCAAGGATCTGACAATCTCGAAAGTGCAATGAAAAAATGTATTGAAAATGGAAATTATCGTCAATATGAATCAAGATTACGTGAATGTGCTAATGGACCTCGTGGACGACATTTGCTTGCTCTTGCAGGTCAAAAAACTGCTGCTCTTTCTCCTCCACTTTCATTTGTTCCTTGGGTTATGCTTGAAGATAAACGAAATGTTGATGCCTTTTATGCCCTTGAAGAAAATGTTTGTAATCGATTTGATCCACGTCCTGATGAATGTCAACCTTCAAGTGGTGTGCCAAATAACAACAATCGTCGAGCTTAATCTTAACTTATTTCTTCTTAATCTAGAAAAACGTGTCTAAGTCAAATGTGCAATGCTTAGAATAATAAAGTGCCGTTTTTATCTTTCATCTGTGATATATATTGTATGTATTAAAGAAAAAGTAGTAATTAAAATAGTGTTTATAAAATAAAAAGTTGTATTTTCACAGAATTTTTAACACATAAACAAAACCGCAAATTATTCAATAAATATTACTGTATAAAAAAGAGGGATAAAAACAAAAGAATCAAGGGGATTTACTTCAGTCTTCAAGATCATCTTCTTCAAGTTTTGCTTTTGCCCATCGTTCAGCTTCAAGTACGGTTTCAGTAGGAACAACCTAAAAATTTTTTAAAGATTAAAACATGCTACTGTAAAATGCCAAAAGGAACATACTTGATGTTTTCCATTTGTTGATGCACCAACCCAACCCATTTCAATACGAAGATTCTTTTCTTTCGATTCATCACGAACAGTAAGTAAAATACGAGCTGCTTCTTTTACAAGATCATCCATACCAAGTTCTTCCAATTTAAGCTTTTCAATTTCTGTTTTTGCTGCTTGACGATGCTTTCCAACGGACCAAGCCTTGTATTCATAGCATAAACCAGATGGCTCAACAAGGAAGATCTGTGGCCCACGCTATAAAGTAAAAATGTTAATCAAAATAAAAAAGTCATCAAAAAGTACTTACATGTGGATCATAAGCTGTTAAAAAGATTGATGCACCAAATGGACGACTAATTCCAAGAGTAAAAATGTGTACATATTCGGCCAAAGAATTTGCCAATTTCTTGGTGGAGATTGGTTCACGAAATTCACGAAGATGTTTCAATGCTTCACCTTGAACATAATCCAACAGAGTTCGGCAATCAGGGTATACTCCAGCAGCAGTAATTCCAACATATTCATTAGCATGTCCAATTCGAGGATTTGCATTTGGAATAAGAAGTTTTGATCCAACAATCTTATCCACTGCAGTGACGACACAATCTTTTCCTCGAAGAGCAATTATTGTTCCAGAATTATCAACGGCTTTTTGAGCATATTCAACTTGAAAAATCCGCCCATCTGGAGAGAAGGTGGATGCTGCAAGATCATAACCAGTACCAATTGAACTCATGTTGAACCTGTAAATGTATACTTAATGAGGTAAAAAATTAATAA
This sequence comes from Panagrolaimus sp. LJ2414, assembly GCA_024447195.1. Classification (NCBI taxonomy): domain Eukaryota; kingdom Metazoa; phylum Nematoda; class Chromadorea; order Rhabditida; family Panagrolaimidae; genus Panagrolaimus; species Panagrolaimus sp. LJ2414. The sequence goes on along the minus strand of JAMRXY010000048.1, from coordinate 1,294,376 downwards.
GAATCTTTAAAAACGTTAAACACGAATTTTATTTGAAAGAAAGGGGTAATGGAAAAGAAGGGAAAGAAAAATCATCAAAAAATTTTGAGGTTTTTCTCTCTGTTTGGCAACGTGTGGTACAAAGCCAAAATACATGAAGAAAAATATTTCTTTAAAAATTTTAAAAAAAATTTACTAAAGTTTTAAATTAATTTAAAACTTTTTTAAACTTTTAAACTTTTAAAACTAAAAGTTTTCAACTCCTTTTAATTAAAAATATTTTGCTACATATTTTTGCGTGTTTGCTATACAGCAGTTGCATTCTTATATATATGCCGTCGGCAGATATACGATTGCAAAAATGAATTTAGATGACATCAAAAAATCATTGGCAACATTTCAAGGATAAACCTGATTTGGCTTCAAATAAATCCATTGATGTTTACAACAATTTTAATTTAAGCAAAAATCATAAATGTACGCCAGCATTTGATCACGGCAGCTCAGATAATGCTGAAATTGGAAAAACAAAAAGTTCAGATTACGGTAAAAAAACACAAGGCTACAGTCTTTTAATATTAATCATTTTTTGCATATTGAAAAAAAGGAATCTATAAATTTTGTTCAAAGTGATACCCTACAACATATATCATTGTGTCTTACGTGATTAATTTTAAGCCAAACTTATGAAAGAGGACTGCAGTCTTAACAAAAGCGTTAGATGTTATTACTGAAAAATCCACTTCACGAAAAGATAACATTTTATTGAAAAAGTCTCAAAATTTGCCAAAGGATTATTTGAATACAAAATTTAATGATGCTAAAGAAGAAAGAGGAAATTTTTCAAGCTCAAATAAAAGCAGTAGCACCCTTTCACTGCATATCGCAGCTTATGAAAACTTTGTTGAAACTCAAACTTCTGATATGCATTTGAAGTTCAATCAAACTTTGAATGATGAATTACAAAAAACAGTTGAAATAACTACAGTATCGAAAAATTCCAAACAGCAATCAGTTGCTTCACCATTTAATGTAAAATAGCGTTTTACTGATTTTAGATGACGTCTAAGTATTTTTATAGGATCAATTAGAATTTCCGAGACATAAGGAATATCAGGCCTCTGCACCAGAAGTTCAACAATTTACAGCATCCCAGAGATTATTTACACCTGTTCAACCATCATTTCCTCCAGTTGTCCCACAGCCAGCTGTTAATCAAACTCCTGGAGTAGGTTTCTCTTTTTACCAAAAACAGAAGAAAAATTTTTGCTTTCTAAAAAGTTTAAATGTTTTAGTCCAGTTAGTACAAATTTATTTTGTGATAACTTAAAACCAATTGAAAATGTTTTAGCTAAATATCAATCATTGTATTTTTTGACTATGAATTTAAGAACGTTGAGCGTTTTGCAACATGCGTTCCTTGAGCTCAGACGTTTTTCTTGTGGAAGTTTTTCGTGTAAAACAAATGTGTTGAATGTAATTTTAACACCGATTTACAGTAATTTTTAAATATCTAACATTTAAAAATTTCATCTTTTTATTTACAATACAATAACAAAAACTTTCAGATGTCAGATCCCACAATCGATGCTCTTATCAATCCTCCTATTTCTACGGCCGTTGAAACAAAAGCATCTTCATCAAGTTTTTTTGATCGAACTTATGCATCTCTTTCTTCCAATCCATTATTCTCAGCTGGTGCAGGCCTTGCAGGACTTGGAATATTAGCACAATTTGGACGTCGATTATTAATTGTTGGAAATTCAATTGCAAGAAGAAAATTTATATCAAAACTACAAATTACAAATGAAGAACCGTAAGTTTTACGTTTTAACCTATATCAATTAATAAGAGATTTTTTTCAGTTCATATCAATATGTTCTGGATTTTATTAATTTAAGAAGCTCTCACAAAACTCCAAATCTTACAGTAAATAGTGCTCTAAGACAATATGAAGGTGGAAAAGTTATTGCATCACACATCCTTTTACCAGGACATGGAATTCATTATTTTTCTTATAATTATCGTTGGATTCAAGTGGAACGACAGAGAGAAGATCATCAGATTCAAAGAGATGGAATTCGAAAGCCATTGGAAACTGTAACATTAACGAAACTTGGAGTTGATCCTAAATTTTGGGGTAAGTGAATTTTTACTTTTAATATTTATTAATACACGATACAGTTTACTAATCACTTCACTTTTAAGTTGATTTTTTACGAGCAGCAACGGAAGAAGCTCTTGCAAAACTTGAAACTGGATTAGTGATTAATAAACCAATTGGAACTGAATGGAGAAGAAGTGGTGGAGTACAACCTAAAAGACCTCTGGAATCGGTTGTTCTTGCTGATGGCGTAGCGAAAAGTATTTGTGATGATGTTCAAGATTTTTTAAAGGTACGAATAACTATTTTATAGTGTAATTTATTTATTTTTTAATTTCAGACAAGGAAATGGTACACCGATCGAGGTATTTCCATTTATTATAATATTTTAGTATCTAATAAATTTTCATACCTTTTATAGGCATCCCATATCGACGTGGATATCTGTTTTATGGTCCTCCTGGAACTGGCAAAACGAGTTTCATTACTGCTTTAGCAGCACACTTTGGATACAGTATCTGTATTCTCTCTTTGAGTGACAGATTGTTGGACGATGATAGATTGTGCTATTTGATGAATTGTGCACCTGCTAATGTAAGATTCATTCAAGTGTTTACTCTATAAAACTGTACATTTTTCAGAGTTTTATTGTTTTGGAAGATGTTGATGCAGCTTTCATTTCTAAAGATCGTTTTGATAATAATGAACATCCAGCCTATCAAGGATTAACTCGTGTCACATTGTCTGGTTTGCTGAATTCGATTGATGGTGTAGCTTCTTCAGAAGAACGAATTTTATTTATGACAACAAATCATATCGAACATTTGGATGCTGCTTTGATACGTCCTGGTCGCGTTGATGTGAAAAAGTATTTTGGCAATTCCACTCCAGACATGGTCAAAAGAATGTTTCAACGTTTTTATGAAGACGTTTCTGAAGAACTTATCAACAAGTTTGTTGAAGCAACGTCTAAACTCGAAAAAAGTATTTCACCGGCTGAACTTCAAAAACATTTTATTTTATACAAAAATAGCCCTGAAGCAGCCATTGAACATATTAATGATCTGTTATAGGTTTTCTAGATGTTATTAATTTTTTGTTAAAACTTAAAATAAATATTTAATACTTAACTATGCGTAATACAACTAGTCCCTTTGATCGATCATCTATTCCGACGGTTTGATTATTTAGTTTCAAAAGAGGTCAGTCAAAAATTACCAACTAAAATACTCAATGCTGGAAAATAAAGTAATTCAAGTAAATCTGCAGTAGTTCAACTAATTCAAGAAAGGCTATGAAAGCTTTTAGATAATCAATCAGCAACTTAATAACAACCCATCCATTAAAGTGTAAATCAAATTGTTTTTAATAAAGTGTTTTTTGATAAACAAAATAGAAATAAACAAAAAATTCATTATAACATTTATAAGACAACAAACAGTCGAGAAAAAATCAACTTATTGAGCACCTTGTGCCTTCTTGGTGCGTGGAGCAGCTTGAGATCCTTCTCGGAATCCATTACTAAAAATATGATTATACATTTCTAATCAGGCAAATTAAATTAAAAAGAACTTACCGGAAACGACGTTGAACAACTTTCATATGACGCATACGACCAGTACCAGTAGTGCGGCGACGGATAGATTTAACAGACCATTGATAAGTTCGTTTCTTAGCAGCTGGATATCCACACATTGAACAAGTATGCTTCTGAATATGATACGAAGAACGTCCACATCGTCGACAGAAGGTATGAGTTTTGGTATGGCGTTTACCAAATGATTGAGTACCCTTTGTCATCTTGACTAAAAAAGATACAAAAATTAATTTAAAGTTGAGCAAAAAGAACACAAATATCAAAGATTTACACATCATTCTTACACGAAGCACGCAAAGAAACAGTATTTATCACCTTTGTAAAGTTTAAAAGTAATTTTTAACATAAAATTTTGAAAAAAATGGGTAAAAAGGGATAAATTCAAGCAAGGAAAAGCAGCAAAGAGAAAAAACGTTGCACATTTTCTATTTTTTCTACAAATGTAGGATCCAAAAAATAAGGGGTTCGTGTTGGGAACACTGAGTCGTCCGTTTTTTCTTTGCCTTTTTTGCAGCTGATTTTTTGAATTTCTTCCCCATTTTTAACATCTTTTACCAAAATAATACTATTTATTTTTCCCCTAATTTTTTATTTTTGGCTAGGATTATTTATCTATGCCATCTTCAATCGAATTACGGAAAGAATGGAATGTTGGTGTATTTTATACCGGTGGAGATGTAAAATTAAGTAATTCTGGAGAGTTGCTGTTTACTGCTTGCGGGAATATTGTGAAAGTTTTGAATGCATTTAACAGCCATGAAAAGTATGTTGTACGTTTTTCGTAGACCTCTTTCGTATCGTACTTTTTTCAGGTTCGAAATTGGTGATTCTTCTGGTGAACAAAGAGTAACAAGCTTTGTTATATCTCATGATGACTCTCAAATTATTATTGCTTATTCAAATGATTTACTACAAATTTATTCTTTGGAAACAGATTCTGCTACATTGGTAAAGCAATTCCGAGGAAATCATGGTGCACCTATTTTGCTTATGTCTTTTTCACCAGATGGTTCTGCTCTTGCTACTGGAAGTGCTGATCGATCTGTAAAAGTTTTTAGTGTAAAATCAAATTATTGCACACATACTTTTAAAGGATCATCGCTTGTATCTTCATTATGCTATATTTCGGAAAATCTTATCGTTGTTGGTTATGCTGATGGCCTTGTTAGATTTTTGGATTTAACGAAAGGCAGCAAAGGGCCATCTGACATGAAAGCGCATACAAGGTAATCATTGTCTTGAACTTATACCTTGTAGCAATATGTTTTTATTTTTTAGTCAAGTCACTGCGATAAAATCTTACCATCATGATAAATATCCAAATTCTGTTGTTACTTTAAGTAGGGATAAAACTTACTGTATTATTGATTTGGATTCTAATACAAAAGTTAAAACCATTCCTACATTTGAAGCTGTTGAAGATGCTGTGGTATTTGATAGAAATAAAATTCTTACCGTTGGAGAAGAAGGCATTGCTAAAATTATGGATATCTTTTCTGGCAAACGACTAAAAGCTTCAAAAATTTCTAATGAAAGATTGGATAGCGTTGTTTTTTCATCACTTACTGGAAACTTTATTTGTACTTCTGCTGATCATATCATTTTTACTTTGACTTCTTCTCTTCATATGGTTAGCCAATTTGTTGGATTCAACAACGAAGTTTTTGATACTTGTTTTGTATCAAGAAGAAGCAATTATTTGGTATTAGCTACAAATAGTCCTGAACTTCGAGTTTATGATTTAAAAACTCGGTCATGCAAGCTTTTACCTGGTCATACTGATTGCGTCATGGCCCTTTCGACTCCACCATTTGACGATTTTGTCTTTGCTAGTAGTTCAAAAGACAACAGCATTCTTTTATGGAGATTGCGAGACCCGGCAATAAACGAACGAATTAAGCTTGAACCTGTTGATACCAAAGAAGGCATTATAGATGGACCCATTTTTGCTAATCAAATTGCTGTTGCTTCTGGTCATACCGCAAGTGTTACTTCAATTAAATTTTCAAATTCCAATAAAAGTTCTCCTTTTTTGGTTTCGGTTTCTTCTGATAGTACTCTCAAATTATGGCCATTGAAAGATTTGTTTAAAAAAGAACAAGATGATTTGTAAGTTGAAGTTGTGCTTTAAAATATTTAATACTATTATATTTTCAGATTGAAGCTTTCTGCTAATGCAACAATGGTGGCTCATACAGATGACATTACTTGTCTTGATGTTTCTCCAAACGATAAACTTTGTGCAACAGGATCTATGGATAAATCAGTACGGCTTTGGCAAATTGATCGTGAAGTAATGAAAATTGGTATTGCTGGAACAATTAATGGACATAGAAGAGGTATTTGGGGAATCAAATTTTCTCCAAATGCTCATACATTAGCAACATGTAGTGGTGATAATACTGTAAAGATTTTCAACCTTCTCGATAATACGTGCATTAAAACCTTTGAAGGCCATGATTTTGCTGTTTTATCTGTAAGTTTTATTATTTTTACTTGCCCCTCTAACCAATTTCTTTTAGTTGAGTTATCTTTGCAATGGTACAAAGTTATTATCTGGAGATGGTGGTGGAATTTTAAAGATTTGGGATGTCAACTCTGGTGTCTGTGACAAAACATTAGAAGGTCATGAAGATAAAGTTTGGACAATTGAGACAGTTATTAATTCTGATGATAACAGTACACCACCGAGTTATGTTACAGCTGGTGCTGATGGTACTGTAACTCTTTGGAAAGATGTCACAGAAGATATTAAGGTTGAAGAAGCAACTAAACTAGCTCAAAAAGTTGCTAACCTTCAAACTTTAACAAATTATATTCAACAAGAAAGATTTGCTGAAGCATTACAGTATGCATTGGATTTGAATCAACCGTACAAGTAAGTTACATATTTTTATATTTGTAAATACTGATAAATATGAATGTTTTAGTTGTTTAACTGTTATTAATAATGTTGTTGAAAGAAAAGAAGGTGATAAACTTGGTGCTATTTTAAAAGAGCTTCGCCCCGATCAACTGTCATTACTTTTGGATTATTCTTCACAATGGAATACAAATACAAGAACATACGCTGCTGCCCAAGAAGTGCTGAATTCTTTGCTTAGAACTGTTCATCCCGACGAACTTATGAACCTTCCGAATATTGGTAGAATTCTTCAAACGTTTATTCCTTATACCAATCGACACCTTGAAAGATTGAACAATCTTGAAACAAATTCTCAATATATGAGTTACCTTTTTACATGCATGAGACTTTAAAAGTTTTTTTGTTAAATTGTTGTTGAGTTTGAATAAATTTTTGTTACTAATTTTTGATTTTCTGATTTTTGGCTGTTTGTTTCAGCGTCGGCTACCGTAATCAATTTGTACTTTTTATTTTTTTATTTGGAAATTCGTTTTAGGGTAATTTTTTTACGTACAACAAATATGCCAAAATCAAAGCATTCTGTAGATGTCCCAATGGCAGAAGTTGACGTTGATATGCCGGATCTTATTGATTTGGAAGATGAAGATCTTGTCGCTGAAATGCCAGAACTTGTTGGTAAGAAAGGCCCTGAAGTTGATGAAGATGGAATGATTATTGTTAAATCAAAGGTAAATATATCTTTTTCGTTTTAAACATTAAGTGTGGTGTTTCAGAAAAAAGAAAAGAAACGTGTTGAATTTGATCTATCTGAGCCTGCAGACATTCAAATGGTAGAAGAACCTGAAGTGGAAAGAGTGCTAAAACCAAAACGTCTTGAATTTAAAGGTGAAGCTCGGTCAATTGCCATTCCACCAAATCGGCGTCAGGCATTCAAAAGAAATTGGGTTAAAATTATTACACCAATAGTTAAAAATTTAAAGTTACAAATAAGGTATCTCTTTATTTGTTTCACTTTCCTTGCTTACCGTGTATCACCTTTTTAGATATAATACTCATAAGAATCATGTTGAAATTCGTGCACCAAAAGAAGAAGATTCTCGTGCAAAGCTCCAGAAGGCATCCGATTTTGTTCAAGCTTTTTCACTTGGATTTGAATTGGATGATGCTCTTGCCTTGATCCGGTTGGATCATCTTTTCTTAGAAACTTTTGAAATTAACGATGGTTTGTTAATACTTTTGGTATTCTTGTGTAAATTAATTAATTTTTTTAGTAAAACCTTTAACTGGAGATCATCTTAGTCGTGCTATTGGTCGGATTGCTGGCAAAGATGGACGTACAAAATTCACGTAAGTTCTTTTTATTTTGCGGCAAAGCTAACAATCTTTTTTAGAATTGAAAATGTAACAAAAACTCGAATTGTCCTGGCTGATAGTAAAATTCATATTCTTGGTTCATTTCAAAATATTCGTGTTGCAAGACATTCAATTTGTTCATTAATTCTTGGTACTCCTCCAAATAAGATTTACGGTAATTTGCGTAATCTTTCAAGTCGAATCGCTGAACGTCTATGAAGAAGCAAATGATTTATGCCTGTTTTTTAATCAAAAAATATTGTTGTTGAGTTTATTTTTGTTGTTATGTAAAAGATTTCAAAGAAAAAAAAGTAATATTATAAAAGTTTATTGCCGCATATTTTTTAAATTTTAATTACCTTCACAACTTTTTTTGAAAAATGAATAACAAATTTTACAACACGTGGTTGATGGAAGAAAAAAAGAGGGAAAGGGATAAAAATAAGGGAGACCGGCTTGTTTGAAACAGAAGAAACAGGAATGCTTTTTTAAATGGGTGAAAAAGAGGATGAATGAAATGGGGTGATTTTTAACGTGCTAGTTACTAACACTCAAAATGGCAAAAAATGAAAACAATAATAAAAAATGAGGTGAGATAAAAACATATTACAAATAAAATAATGGCCATCAAAGGACTTACAAATAAAAAAAGAATTCCACCGTATTCAAGAAATAACCAAACAAGAAAATAGAGTTTTACCGTAATCGAAATTTTTAATTTTTAAAGAAAGAAAAGAGAGAGACCAGTTTGCAAAAAAAACAATTTCACAGAAAAGAAAATTGCTAAAAAAAAACAAAAAAAAATGAATGAAACCTTTCGTTTTTCTACAGTGAAAAAAGAAGAAACGGAAGAAGAAGAAGAACAATGATTGGCAGCGTTCTTTTTGCTGTTTTAATAAATTTTTATGAAGGTCGTTGTTCGGTTGTTGCAAGAAACGGTGGAAAAGAGAATTGGGGAGGAAAGGTGGTGCTGCTGCCGTGTTGGAAACATGAAAATAGAAATGGATTTACCATGCTTGGCATGGATGATGTCCCGGTTACTGTTGATGATGAAGTATTAGAATTCGGAAATCCCGTAAATAAATGATGAGAAAAAAATGGTGAATTATTTGTAAATTGTGGCGGTAAAATTGTTGCTGCTGCTGCAGCAGCAACAGATGGATATTGATGATGATTAAAGATAAAAGGATTTAATGTAATTCCATTTGTCGACGATGAAATTTGTGATGTTTGTTGCTGCTGTACATGTTGAGATTGGTGTTGTTGTTGCTGTTGAGAAGAAGAAGAAGTAGCTTGCATAAATAATCTGTAAATTTAAAAAAAAGTAATAATAGTAATTTTGTAGTACAGATATTTTTTACAGACTATAAAAATTACAAATTTGTATTGGGTCTTTTTTGTATTTACTTAAGAACCACAAAACTAATAAATGTAATAATCTTTCTCGAGAGAGAGGGACCTCACACGCATCATCGCGTGTGCATTAAATCTAAAAACAATAAAAAACAGCTTTTTTCAAATTTTAATTTTTTAAATTTGAAATTAAAGTTTTTAAATTTAAATTAAATTTTAAATTGCGTGTTTGTACGACTACCGTAATCTTCTATTGTACTTACTTCATTATGAATTCCATTTGAGCAGGGGTGAAAAGCTCGGATGGAACAGAAGAAAATTGTGAAATTTCATTTCTTCCATTTCCATTTTGTGGTGGTGGAGTTGTTGAAATTTCAGTGCAAACAGTTTTTGATTTGGATACGGTAGGCTGCTGAAATGCTGATTGCTTTGTATGACCTAAGTTTCGTTTTGGTGGATGATCAGTTTTTGAAAGGGATTGAATTGAAAGTTTTGATATTAGATGATCGGTTGTAGATGATGTAACAATTTGGGGCTGAGGTCTCAGCAGCCTTTTCAACACTGAATTACATTCCTCCATTGGTTCTGGGGTTGTTGTTTCAGGATTTTGTTGTTGCCGTTGGCGTTGTTGAGTTCGTCGAACTCGAATTTGTCTTGCCATTAATATTCTTCGATTTTCAACTAATGCACACTAAAATATAAAAATGATTAATAGCAATTAATAGGAAATAAGATTTACCATATCACATTCACAATTATTAAAGGGACATGTTGCTTTTTTATGTCCTCGAAGGGCTTGCTTTTGACCATGCGCAGAACAACGGGCACATTTAGGTTTCCTTATTTTTCTTCCATTTATTATTGAATCACATGTTTCATCATCTGGTTTACGAATAGATAATTGATAATTTATTTGACGTCGTTGCTCTACCATCATACAAAGTTCACACTTACATGTTGCGTATCTAAAATATACTTTTGACAGTTAACTGTGAATGAAAAAGAAACATAATTATTTTTGTAATAGTACAAAAATATGATAATGATGATGACAGGGAAGTATGTAATAAAAATCAATAATAATAAACATACTTGCATGATGGTTTATGACCTTTTCGTTGAAATTCTAGGCCATGATTTAGGCATCTTTGACAAAAATATCGTTTTCCATTTATTGGGTCATTATCGTTATCAGTATCTAATAATCCCATGTAATCCGCAGATTCCAAAGAAGTGCAATTTCTTTCATCATCATTTCCTACAATCAATGTTTCATTATTTATCATTGTCTTTAAATTTATTTCAGAAGACGACACACAAAAAATATCTGTATGCGTGTTTTCAAAATTTTATAACATTTTTCATTATTTTTCTTCTCAAAAACAATAATAACAAACAGACAGTAAACAACAAAAAGCATGTCTACTGCGGTGGTCTGTTTACATTTAATTTTTTTTCAAAGGGTACTGTAGCATGTGACTTTTTATCAAATTAAAAATTTCTTTTTTGAAATCTAATTTGATCTAAGATTTTCAAAAGGATAGAAAACGAACCTCCATTTTCAATTGAAGTATCCATACTTTCTTCTTTAATATCAATTATGTATGGATCAGATGAAGGGGATTTTCCAGATGATGGTGAATGAATGATAGAATTATTATTGTTATTGTTGCTATTGCTTTCATCAAAAATAGAAACCATCATTTTTTTGCCGTTGACAAAAATTGATACTTTTTAAAATAAAATAAAAAAAATCTCAGCAACAAAAAATATCAATAAAAAAGTAATGGAATGGATGATGATGATGATGAGAGAGAATAGATATTGTTACAAATATATCTTCTTTCTTGTGGGAGGTCAATTTTATATTAATACTAATAGCCAAAATGAAAAAAAGGAAAAATTTCGATTTTTGTTTTTGCGACGAGAAATAAAACTTTTTAAAAAAATATAAACTCGTAATAATAAAAAAACAGGGAGTTCCTTCGTTTTTGTGTTTAAAAATAAATACAATAATATTAATAAAAAACAATGAATTTGAAAGCTTTGAAAATTTGGAAAGTGGAGATTTTTTATATTGTAAATTTTTTTAGAAAAAATTAACAATTTTTTGAATTTGCGACGGATCCAGCGAAATCGAAAAGCAGCTTGGAGACTGCCGATCGAGGGCGCCCACGAAATGAATGATTGTTGGTGTTTTGCAGATCTCGCACAGGATTCACTGAAAATATAATTTTAATGAATACGGTAGAATTATTTTTTAAAAAAAGGAAACACGATTTTTCTTTGACAGACAAAAAAATAATTGCAACTTTGTCAAATCGAAAAGAATACGGTACACAAAAAGAGAAAGGGAAAGAGAAAAAAGGGAACGTCATTAATTCTAAATTTCATTCATTTTGGCCCATTTATTATTGTTATAAATTGTTGTAAAACAGAAGAAAGAAAGGAATGAGGAGTGAAGGCCCCCCTTTAGTTTTTTGTTTTTTATTTTTTTGATATAAACCGGTCTGAAATGATATTGCTATATGTCTGCTACTATCTATCTACCTAACTAACAAGCAACTCTACCATCATCATCATCATTCAAAGTAATAGCACTGCCACCAACATCGTTTTTTTCCAGTTGTTACATATGTCCTCCCCATACTCTCTTTCTCTCTATCACATACATTCCTTCTTTTTCACATGTACTTTTCCCATTTTTTAACAACAAGAACTGCCATGTCGGAATTATATTTAAAAAAAGGACCACCATCAAACACAAGTGCAGTTGTTTTTTCCTCCTTCTTTCCTTTTTTTGACAGCAGCACAGACACGGAATTATATTTAAAAAAAGGACCACCATCAAACACAAGTGCAGTTGCATATAAAAAGTATAAAATAAAGTATTATAATAAACGTGTGTGTCTTTAAGAGAATTAAAAGGCAGAAGTAGTAGTCTTTGCCCGCCCAAGGATGGTCTTTGTTTTTTGTTTTTTCTTTCTCAAAAGCTAATAAAGTAAAATGAATGTCTTCCTTCCACATTTCATTCCCCTTTTCCGGCAATATTTTTGAGGTGGTCCTTGCAGTAGTCAAAAATTAAAGAGAGAGAAAGAAACAGTTTTGAAACTGATAAAAAAATTTTAACATAAAGAAAGACAAAAAACACACATAAAAGAAGAAGTATCGTGTTTGAAATGCCTTTTTGCCGCTGGCAGCAAACAATAAAAAAATACATTTCTCTCCGTTTTTTTTCTTTTGTCATTGCAGTTCTTTTTTTTGTGTTGCTAAAAACAATAATAAAAAAAAGGCCATCAATCTGCGCGCATACTTTTTTTTGAATTTTTTGCTTCTTCAAACATTTGAAAAAAAAAGTCTGCCTTCTCCGATTCAAATGTTGTAGAATGAAATGAAAAAGGAAAAGAAGAGAAGCGGTAATGCCATTCATTGAAGCTCGTAAAAAAATAAAAGTCAGATCACGACGCGTGTGGTCACAAAAAAAGAAGATGAAATTATTGGTTTTTTCGTTGTTGGTGGTGTCATCGTAGTCGTTGAAAATATAAAAAAATAGAAATGGGAATGGATGCTCAATGTTCCTTTACATCTGTTGCGATTCATAAGTTTCAAAAAAAGTTTTTTTTTGTTTCGAACGAAAGAAAGATGGATTTCAGAGAAAAGAGAGAAAAGATCCAATGAAAATGAGACAAGAGGGTTACGGTAGATTCGATAGATTTGTTTTTGCAAAAAATACAGTGGAAAAATTTGGAGAAGATTATTTTGAAAATGTGCTCAAGATCAAAATATAAATAAAAAATACAAACGAAAATTCATGTTCAAAAGATTAACAGCTTTATATTTATATTGTGCATAACCTTTGGTTAACTGTAGATATTATGTTAATGAAGCATACTGTACATAATATTGGATATTCACATTTGCTAATTTTTTAAAAGAGAAATAAGAAGTGTTCAAAAAATTCAGAAGATGCATGTTTATTATTTCACTCTTTCAATCTCCTTTTAAAAAAAGGATCATTTGATCACTTTTTTGTTGTTCAAAATTAAAGAAGGCAAAATGTTTAATGATTCCTTTCTTTTTTTACATTCGAAATGAAATGCATCAATGAATTAAGGGGGGAAGATAAAGAAGAAGAAAGAAATAAACTGAAGAACACATGAGTTAAAAGAAAAAAAGCAACATTAACACAGAAGACAACAAAAAAGAAGAAGCGATAAATCTTTGAATTTTTTATCGTTGCAAAAAAAGAAAGAAAAGAACTCCGGAAAAAATTTCACATATCTTTCTTCATTCTTTTGTTTGTTGCTTTTCATCATCGTCGTCAATGTGTGCGGTAGAATAAAAAAAGAATCTGACAATGATGGAAGAAAATGACAGCGTGAAAAAAATGGCCTCTGGTCCTGCGCGAAAAAGAAAAATCACCATCAAAAAAAGAAGAAGTGAACGAAGCTTTCCTCTTTTTTTCAACGATAATGACAACAACATTTTTTTACCCAATGAGCCTCGAAATGAATCCGAAGAAGATGAAAAAAAAGAAGAAGAACGAACTCGATGACAACATTGCTGATGATGGCATAAATAAAAGAAAGATGGCGGTGGTCGCTGAAGTCGAACACGTTTTTTTTTTGATATTCACGAAAAAAAATATTCAGAAAGAGAAGGAGAGATTCGGCCTTGAAGCAGTTTTTTATATTTTTATTTATATTTTTTTTGCATTTCTCAGATGAGGACAGTAAAAGCTTTTTTTTGCCAAAAAATATCAAAAAAAAATACAAAAAAGGCAATAATTTTTTTTAAAACTCATAAATCTATCATTCATCTGTCGCAAAAATTATAAAGATAGAAAAAAGAGGAAAAGGAAAATACAAATTAAACCTAACCTTGGAAGTTTTTTTGGTGATGATGGAGTACGGTAACAGTAATAAATTTAATGATGATGCCAAAGAAATAATAAGCTTTAACAAAAAAATAAGATTACGGTAGGTCAAAAAAATGTTGCTAAATGGAAACAAAAAAATAAACGTAATCTTCTTTCTTTTTTTTTGATGATCGTAGAAGTTGTAGCTGCGGCAGTGAAGAAAAAAAGTAGATTTAATAAAAAACTGCACTTTTTTATCCGATTTTTAAACTTTTTTTGACCCTTTAAAGAAAAAAAATGGCCTCCCCGTAGAAATAAAAAAAAAACACATACTCACGTCCGTGGGTTATATTTTTTATATTCCGATGCAAACAAAAAAATTCTTTCTTTTATCCCATTTCTCATTGTCATTGAAAAAAACATTGCGAAAAAAATCTTTTCAAAATTATTCAATTCAATTGACCACCATCATTGCGGTGATCTCTGCATTGTGTGCAGTCTTTTTCTTTCTCGCTCAAGGGAGGGCTACCCACTACCTTGATCTTGTACATAGATATTTACTTATAAAAGTACAACTACAAGTAAGTAGTACTACTATAAAAAAACACAACCTTTCTTTTTCTATCTATCATCCACCATCACCACCCATTACTACTATTAACAGAATTGACAGATTAAGCTCAAGGGAAAGGATGGGATATATAGCCCGCACACACCGACATCCTTTCACCAACGACAACAACATCAAAATCTATACAAAAAAATGATTCTTGTAATTGTCACGTCAAAATATAAAGAATTTATACTTCTTCTTTTTCGTTTTCAGAATTCTATACAGTTCTTTTTTCTTTCGATGTTCGAATCAAAGAAAAAAGATGAACCAAAACTTTTTAAAAAGTGAAGAATTTTGTTTTTGTCACACTCAAAAATACACCACACGCAAATAAAATCAAAAAAAGACTCAAAATCAACCTCGTTCCGAATGAAGAAGAAGATGAACGAAGAAGAACAAGTTGCGAAAAAATGAAAAAAGAAGAATTTGTTGCGATATTCAAACATGTTTAAATTGTATAAAGTATTTTTAATCGAATTACGGTCATCACTTACATTTTTTCCTTAGATTTTAAAATTTTCTCAATGTTCTTCTGCAAAAATATAATTTAAAAATATAAATAAATTCTGAAAGGTGACAAAAATTGAAAGAAATAAATCTTGACCTTATCACAAAAAAATGAAAAATGGGGGGTTAAAAATGTTTAAAAAAATGTCAAAAGAATCAGATCATTTATCATTTAAAATCCGTGTCAAAAAAAAGTTAACACAAACGACCACCACCATCATCAAAAAAGGAGAACACCATTTTTCTTCTTTTTTCTTCTATCTCTAATTAAAGAAGGACAAAAATAGGTAAAACAAAATATAAAGAAAGGGGGATAGATATTTTTTTTCTTTCTACCGTTTTTCCCTTGCTTCTGTTGGAAGAAGAAGGAAAGAAAGAATGCAACAAGAAGACGACGCACTGCCATCCTTTCTGTCCTCAATTCCTTCATTTTAATGCCACCAGCACTTTTTTAGAATTTTTTTAAACTTGAAATGATGCTGTTTTTTTTATTTTTTTCGCAACAAAGCACCGGGTGGTCCGTCGCGAACACCCCTGTATATCTCCCTCCTCTTCCCCGAGACGACGTTCCCTTTCCTTCCTTTCAGTCAACTATCCAGTCAGTCGTTTTCAGCAGTCAAAACGGCTCATTCATTCAGCAAGGGAAAAAAAGAGTTAAAATATTCCGACTTTTTAACAGCCGTTTTTTTTTTAAATTTAGACATTTCTTGTATGTGTGTGTTCTTCTTCTTTTTCATTTTGAATGCTTGTAAATGATACCCGCCCTTTTAGTGTTTTTTTGCAGAAAAAAGAAGAGGAGCGGGCCCAACAAAAAGACCAAATGTTGTCAAAGCAGAACAAGAACTTTTTGTTTTTTCTGAATTAAGTTGAATGAGGAAAAAACAAAACATATTTTAATAGACAATAGACAACAACAATTTGTTCGCAACAAACAGCAGCAACAGCGAAAACAAAAGATTTAATTTCAACAACAAAAATGTGATGCTGTTGCTGTTTTTGATGTTGCTGATGGCACAATTAAATGTAATGAAATGTAACAACTATTATTATTCAATTATTCAATTGTAGTCAGTCTAATCAAAGTTTGAAAAAAATACAATGAAAATTCTAGCCAATTTAAAATGCAGTTTGTTTTTTGTTCAAAGAAAAAAGACCACCCGTTATGCTAATTATCTGGCGTCTGGCATTTGAGACTCGCAAGCAAGCAAGCAAACACCCTCTAGGCTTAAAAGGGCTAAAAGCAAATGCAAAAAAAACATCTGCAACAAATAAAAGAAAAGGGGGACATTGAAAAAAATTGAAACATGAATGATAAAATAGGATTGTACTTTTAAAAGCAAAACCAAAAAAGAATTGCAAAAAACAAGATTGTAAATAATAGAAAAAAAGAAAGTAAAAAGGCAGTACTTTTTTCTCCCTCTCTCAAGCTCAAAGTTTTTATTTACACACGCACTTTTATTTTTCATTATTGGACCCCCCTTCTCTTTCCTTTTTTCACGTCTATTAAAAGCGACCCCCCTCTTTGATGTTGATAAATTTTTTAAAACAGAATTATCACAGAAAATGAAACCATTACCACCACCACCATCTTTACCGTCTATCTCACACAATATTTTAACACTGATAAAAGAAAAATTGTTGCTGCTGCTGCTAAGGAAAGCCTTGTAAAAAACGAAACAAAGAGAGAAAAGAAGAAAGAGATACAATCACAAATAAAAAATTGAAACTTTTTTTTCTAATCAAAATGAAACATCATGTTCATCTTTCTCTTTTAAGAGAGAGTTAATGAATTTCAACAAATCGGTTGCTGCTGCTGCACTTCTTCACATTCATTATTTTTTATGCTGTTGAGGCGTTTTTTTCCTTTTTTTCCTTGTCAATTTGAACGCATTTTGTCTCTCCTTTTTATTTTTTATTTTTTCACATAAAAGTGCAACTTGTTATTTGTGTTCGCTTTTCGTCTTTCATTTTAGACCCTCCTCAACGACTAAAATTCAACTAAGAGAAAGAAGACTACAATGACGACAACGACATATTTTTTGTGTCCCCATCCAGCCACCCAGCATTAGCAGCAGCAACCCAGAGGGCCACACACGTCGGGAGAGGTTTAAGAAAAATGTATAATATTAAAAAAAACGCAACAGCAACAGCAGCAGCGTGTGTGGGCATCATCCCCTTAGATTTTATTCCTTTTAACAGCAACTTCTATATCTAAAACTGCTTCCCTTTTCTTTCAATCCCGAAAATACAACGACGATGACAAACAATATATTCAAAAACGGCTGTCAGCTGTATATAAATTTTTATTCCTCCGTTCAGTTTTTTTACGTAAAGTGTGTAACCGTTCGAATGAGAATCTTTCGTCTTCCTTCTTTTCTGCGTGTGTGTTCTTTAAAAAATTTAAAAACAGCAAGAAAAAAGCCAACGACAACCCAAAACTGAGGAGAGGTTTTTTTATAGATGTTACTCTTTCAATTTTATTTTAGTTTTTCTGTTTTTTGGTGATACTTTTTTTTGAAAATGTGTTTTGGGAGAAGGAAAGAAAAATGACTGCCTCCAATAAATTTTTTTGGGAGGCAAAAATGCATATATCTTTAACCAAATGAGAAAGACAGAAACAGGAGCATCAATGTTTCAAATAATAAAAAAAACATTTATATTCGCAAAAAATAGAAATTCAGCAGAAAACAACGACCTTGAAAATGCAAAATAAAACGAGGTGGTCTAGAGGGCATAATATTAAAAAAAGAAGAAAAGAGATAGGGGGGGGGCATTAATCTTTGAAACCCCCTTCGGCGGTAAAAAAAGGTTTTGAAAAAAAAGAAGCGAACAAAGATAAATCGAATTAAAAAAATAGGATTCAGTTTAAATTAATTTATTCAAAGAATTCAAAAAAGAAAGCAATGTTTCAATTTCAAAAAATACATATTTTTTGATTGACCTCGGTGAATGAATAAAGCAATAAAGATACTGTATGCCTTGAGGGGGATGTCATGCTTGATTATACTGCAACTGTTTTTTCTTTCCAATATGCTTTGCTTTTGAGCACCTGATCAATTTTTGATTTAATTTTTTTATCACTCACTTTGAAACGATTATTTCATTCTGACTTTTGTCCTTTGAGAAATTAAAGACCGCCTTTTTTATTTGATTTTACTTTTTTTCCCTCAAGGCATTCATCTAACACGAATGACGCCGCCGGTACAGCCAAAAAAAGTAAATGATGCTATTTCTTTAACCTCAAAAGAAAAAATCAGTGAAGAAAGAATAAAAATGAAATTAATGTTAACTTATGTCTCTTCTTTCTTTGGTCTTTTTTTATTGGAAGCAAACATCTGACTTTATTTCTTTCTTTCAACAAAAAAAACACAACCAAGGGGGTAATAAAAAACGCCTGTCTTAGAATGAATGCTGTTTTTTTAGACTAAACTTAGATAGATAAAAAAAGAGTCATACCGCAACAAAAAAAAGAACCATTCATCCTCAACATCAATTGCGATACTTTCTTTCGTCTGCTGCTGCTGTTGCTGCCGATTCTGATATATTCTGATGATGCCAATGGGGGTTGTCTTTCAAAAAATGCGTGTCGTTCGGTTTTTTTATTGTTCGGTTTTTTGTAGAAAAAACGAACGAATGGTTGTTGCAGCAGTAGAAAATGGAAGAACGCAGTGGCACAAATTTACGATTTTTAAACATTAAAAAAATAACAACCCTGGTGGCCCTTTCAATAAAAAAATTTAATTTCTTAAAATATACACAGATTTGTTTAATCAAGAAAACTGTGGAGGAACACGAACAATTAAACTGATTTTAATGAGATTTTTTATTTCATTTTTGATCGCAAAAAATATCTATAGAAAAAAGAAGAATTGAGATTTTGATAAAAAAAGAAGAAAAAACGTTAAAAACCAATTTTTTAACACTTTAATCTTTTTGAGAAGAAAACAGAGAGAAAGGGTACACGTTTAAACATTTTCAAAAACACAAACAACAAAATTTATTACATTCAGAAGAAACAATTAATTAATTATTATTTAACATTTTAAGCATCCATTAAAGTTGCTTTAAGATTTCTAATTTTCATGTCAATTGTTGCATCACCCATTTCCCAGATAATTAGAAAATAGAATGCAGAATTAAATCCAACCATTATATATTCGGCAACACTGAATGCAGCGTATGCTAAAAAAAAAATACTGTAATTGTTATTTTGATAAAAGGATAAAATTAAAAGGGTTGCTTTGAATTCTTTGAAAACAAATAATTTAAATTTTAGATGAGTCAAGTTTGATGATACCTTTTTGTTGTTTTTTAGATGACTCAAAAAAGTGGATGTAATAAATTTTGTTGCGAAAAAAGTGAAAACAACAAAAAGGTAAAACTACAGTAATCAATCCAGACTTTTTAGTCTTAAAAGCTATCAATGAAACTGCTGACGTTTGTTAGAAATTTTAAATTTGCTGAACATTTATTGCTAATCAAAATTTTTTAGAAGTAAAAGTACGCATGACTTTGATCGAAACAAATAAATCTTTTTGTCAGGCTATTCTTACTGTAACTCCTTGCAATTTTGCAGTTCATCGCATTTCTGATAGAAATAAAAAGTGTGAAAAATCTTTTTGAAACTATTTTAATGTCAGTTTAAACAAATGAGATTAAGAATTAAAAAAACGAATTCTCTCAATCTTTTTTTTCGTGTTTGATTAAAATTTATTGCCGTTGTTTTTTTTGATTTCGGAAAAAAACTTCATCGCCTTTTCCTTCCATCAATAAATTCGTTTATCTCAAAAATTACAACGTAAAACATCTCTTTTTCTCTCATCAAATTAAATCATATCAAAGAAAATATATAAATATAAATTTTGATGGATATCTTTTTTCGCCTCTTTTTTGATATTGCAATTTTCTAGATATTTTTGGGATAATTTATTGCTGATTATATTTAAAATGAAAAAAGAATAATAAATTTAAAAAATGTTGCACTTTTTTGACGTTTGTATTTTTTAAATGATAGCCTTTTTTAAAAGTTTTAAAAGGACAATGCTGTGTTTTACACCTGGTAATTAAATATAAAATAAAAA
The DNA here is from genome assembly GCA_024447195.1 of Panagrolaimus sp. LJ2414. Classification (NCBI taxonomy): domain Eukaryota; kingdom Metazoa; phylum Nematoda; class Chromadorea; order Rhabditida; family Panagrolaimidae; genus Panagrolaimus; species Panagrolaimus sp. LJ2414. The sequence goes on along the minus strand of JAMRXY010000048.1, from coordinate 1,274,065 downwards.
CTTACAAAAATTAAAGCAATATGCCGCATATGTTAAATATGTGACAGCTGTGGAAATTGAAACCGGACAACCAATAATAAACATAAGCCTTTTAAGTTGGAATGTTCTATCATGCTGCAACAATTTTGATACAAATATTAATTAATTATTTTTTAATTAAAAACTTACATAATCATGTAAATCTCGAAAACCAGAATAATGATGTAAAATAGTATTTAACAGCATATTAAAGTTAAAACTAATTAACCAAAGGGCATAACCAAATGAATGAATAACTAAAAATGGGATAAAATGTTACAGTATACTTTATTTTTAATAAATAATTTATGGAAAATAATGAGACCTTTTTTACCTTATCATTAAAAAAGGAAAAAACTTAAAAGTGCATTCATTTAATTTTCAAAGTATAAAGCACGGTGGTCCATCTTGTACTTTTATTTTTAATAAATAATAAGCTTTTTTTAAATGTTAAACGAATTCTACTAAACAGCATTAGAAATTTCTTTAATGTTAAAATAAACAAATAACGTCTAGTTTGAAAATTAAAAGTTAGGAGCAAATATGTACTTTTAAAGGTATTCGAAAAAATGTAACAATTTTGTTACAAAAAATTAAAGGATATAATATATATTTATGCCATATAATTGTTATGATGGCAGAACTCAAGCCTGTGAAAAAAACATGTATTTCGAAAGTTGTAATTTAAAAATGATAACGACAAATACAAGCAAAAGTTGGATTACGGTAGATATCTGCTTTTTTTGTTTTTTGAAATTAGTTTTTCATTATTCAAAAAATTGTATTGACTAACTATTATAAGCTAAAATATTTTAATAAATCGGGTCTTAATTTATTTTTATAAAAGCTTGTTTAGTTTTATTATTATATTTTTTAAAGACTTAATTATGTATAAGACTGTAAGGAAAAACTTACAAAAGTGTGAATCAATATCAACCACGGAAACAATAATAAGACCAAGGGGTTCCAAAAATAGGAAGCGCATATGGGCTCTTGCAACTCCTGGAAACCATTCTTCTTTTTGATGAATGGAACGACCAAGTCGATATTGACATTTATAAACCTGCAAACAAGGATTTTCATTTGATTTCATTTAACATTTAAATAATTAAATATTTACCAATGCAAAGAACAACCTTGGTGGAATATGTACACATAAAACCATTAACCATATAAATTTTTGAGGTTCCCAAACCCCGATACTGTAAGATACTGGAGGAAATGGGGATTTAACATTCGGACAATGTGAAGATGTAAAATTTAGGACTCTTTCAAATTGAAATAAATATGTATATGCAATGCAAAAATAACAACCAATCCCCGGAAGCAATGCTCCCAAAAAGCATAAAGTTCGTATTCTAATTCGACCTTCAGGTTTTTCTGGCACTTCAATTACAGGCGGCACTTTCTTTTCATCAAATGTTATTGTAACTGGAAGGGAAGACGGGCATGGCTGTACTGCATCTGATATCGTCATTCTTTTAAAGGGGGATCTGTCTGAAAGAAAGAGGAAGATGAGGCAATTATTTCTGAAGAGAGAGAGATCAAGGGGAGGATAAAAACAACAATACATAAGCAAACACGGAAAAAGGAAATTCAAGTTTTTTTTCTTTATTGCAGAAAGAATTAATTCATGTGATAAAGAAAAAAAAATCTTGTCGCACGTTTTTCTTTTTTTTGGCCTTAAAATTCGAATATCGTCCAAGTGGTTCTAGTTTTTAAAGCAAAAAAAGAAGCCCAGAGGGCGGGTTCTCTTGTCCACCTTTTCTTTATTTTTCGTGTAAAAAAACGTGTTCAAAAAGAACCCCCAAAAATAAAATATGTGTAAATTTATTTATGATCTCTCTTTCTTTTCATTAAAATTTTTCAGTGAAAACAGTTTGTTTTAACTGTAATTCAAAAAATAGTAGTATTCGTAGTATTTTAAATATCACATGTATCTCCAACAATAGTAGTTTTTAAAGTATTAACGAGAACATAGTATCATTGTATACTTTGGTATACAAGGTCAAATATAAAAGGAATTGTTGTTGCAAGTTGCAATTATTAATTTAAACTTTTAAAAAAGTAGTTCATTCAAATCACATGCATCTCAAATGTGTGAGTAGCAGTATTTTTGTAAAGATCAAAGAGAACAGAGTATCACAGTTACTTTGGTACGAAATAAAATAATGACTATTACAATCTCAAATGATTCTTTTGCAAAAATTATATTAAACTAATTTTAATGATCTCAAATTGGAGGACAACAAGAAAACATGATCATTACTTTTAAGATTCACAAAAATACATTGTAAGAAAGAAAAAGAAAGTGATCAAAAAGGATCTCTTTCGATCAACTAAAACAAAACATGTTATTGGAGAAGAAAGAAAGAAAGGTTAAAAATGATAAAAGTAAGAAATGATTTAACCTTTCCGTTTTTATTTTTTTTTAGAGATTGGAAAAAGAAAGTTTTCAGATTTTGATTTATATATAAAGTAAAACAAAAAAGGTTTGTGGCGCAACAAAAATAACACGGTTCAATTAATCCTTCTTCTTTCTTCTGTTGTTTCTGCTTGTTGCAGATCGGATGCTGTCATTTCCTTTCCAACTCCTCTTCTCTCAGAAGTTATCTTTTTTGAAATAAAAAATTGATTCGCTTTCACTGAAGCATCTGTGATCCCCTCGAAAACTGGTTGATAAAAAGGCTTTTTTTCTGAAATTCTCTTCCACGACCAAAAATAAAAAGATGCAATTCTTCTTCTTTCGTCTTTATCGAAATCTTACAGCATATAAATGAATTTGATTAATTTCTATTTATTCTTCAGTCTGATGGACTAAGTGAGGGATATTAAAAGTATAAAACACACACAAAGTTACGTGATTTTTAAAGCTTGAACATAAAAAAACGTGTTCCGAAAAGATAATATCCTATCGGGCATGACATGGGATGGGGTGATAATAATAAAAAAGTTGATGATGTGATAAGGTCAATTACTTTTTTTCGAAATTGATAAACAAGTGTTACTGTTTTTTTGGGTGAAAAATTTTGATGAATTTTATTTTCAGCAACAAAAAATAATTATTGCTTTTTTCTTGAAGGTATAAATTGACAGTTGGACAGTTTTTCTTCATCTCGGTTATAAATCTTCGCATGTCACGTCACAGAAATTTAGATCAATTTTTTAGTTCATGGCCAAATTTAATGCTCATTTAACTTTTTTATGCAACAATCAATTTGTTTCAGTTTTAAATTTAAAAAAGGAAATTAGATCAATTTATGTGTTTATCTTTAAATGAATCCCTCAAATACAGTAATGTACTTTAAAAATTTGAACTTTTTTGTTATTGTTTTTCTTTGCAAAAAATAAATTCCTTTAAATAAAATAAATAAACACCAACACTAAAATGGACAATTTTTAAAACGAGTTTTATTGAAAAAAGTACATGTGCAAAGAAAGATGTAATTATGATTCTTTAATTATAACCATTGATCACAACAAAGAAATCTTCCTTTTTTTGCATTGATTAAATCATAGCTGCTATCACATATATCAGGTGATATCTTTGTATTTAATTTATTCATTATCTTTTTCAATGAATCCAATTTTGAGTGATATTTTGCATATAATTGCTTATACAACTATAGTATTGTTCAGTCATAAAATTATTCTTGGAATTTATAAAATTTTTTATGTTTTTATTTTTGCAAAACCAAAAAATTTGAAGAAGCTTGCTGGAGGGGATTGGGCGATTATTACTGGAAGCAGTGATGGACTTGGAAAAGCTTATGCAAAAGAATTGGCGGAAAAAGGATTTAATTTGGTGTTGATTTCAAGGACAGAATCCAAGCTTGAAAATGTTAAAAACGAGATTATTAAAGTTTATCCGGAGATTCAAGTGAAAATTATTGTTTTCAATTTTGGAAACAGTTTGTTCAAAGATTATGAAAAGGAAATTTTTCCAATTATTGATCAATTGGATATTGGAATTTTAGGTAATCATAACTGCACATGTTGTGTAACAATTTGTGACAATTTGTAACAACAATAATATTTTTACAGTAAATAATGTTGGACAAATGCATAAATATCCGGATTTCTTTCATCTCTTTCTTGGTGGTCCTGAAAAGATTTTTGAAGTTGCAACAGTGAATACAATTCCATGCTCAATTTTAACTGCAAAAATACTTCCAAAAATGGTGGAACGAAAAAGTGGAATTATTATAAATATTTCATCAGCATCCTGTTATCATGAAATGGCAAAGTGGTCTCTCTATTCTGGAACAAAGGTAATTTTAAAGAATTTTTATTGAACTAAAATGATTGATTTTGGGAAATCAAAGAATAAAACGGTTTAAAAAAATTAAAAAGTAAGACACTAAAAATTCAAAGAAATGAATGGCCGTTGCTCTGGCCATTCATTTTTCTTTGAATTAAAACACACGTTTCTTTTTGGTTTACACCCAAAAACACTACATTTTTGAATTAAAAAATTGTTTATTTCTGCGAAAAAAATTATTACAAAAATGTATGTTTCTCTAAAAAAAGTGTTACACATTAAAACACAGAATTGTGAAAAATTAAAAATTTTTCATTTTTCTGAAAATTTTTCAAATATAAAACGCCTATAAACAAAATTATTTCATACAATAGAAAAAAACGGCAAAAAATTAAAATTTTCCTCGCCGTTTTTTTCAAAACTAAAAAAATCTCAAAATCTCCTCAACAGAATTTTGAGGGTGAGGAGAAATGGAAAAAAAAGTGATTTTTTAAAATTTTAAAACTTTGTTTTTTCTGTTTTTTAAAGTGAGGAAATTTTCCCATGTTTTTAACTTTTTCATCTTTTTTGTACTTTTATAAAAGTGAGGAAATTTTCCTTAGGAAAATTTCCTCACTTTTTTTTACCCTTCTTTTTTCTTTTCAAAAATTTTGGATTCGAACCCGGGACCTCCGGGCTCCAAACTCTTCGTACCCTTTTTTGAATGTTTTATGTCTGCCACTCCGCCATTCAGACTTTTACAAACAAACGATAAAAATTCCTTATCTGCTTTCGCAATTCTCTCGCAACGAAAACTTGCTTTCTTTTTGTTGTTTTTGTATTACTTTTTTTATTAAAGTAATTATTATGGTTTTTTTATGTTTTTTATAATATTTAAGTACTTATTAAACAAAAAATATTAAAATAATTAATCATTTTATATAAAAATAGAAAATGTCGCATTTAATGTGATTTTTACAGTAATCTTTGTAATTTTTTCTATCAAAATACTTGTTTATTGATTAATACTTGAATATTATCATAATAAAAAGTGGTTCGAGCTTTTTTTACACTATTATACAAAGTTAATGATTGAAAAAAGCTCTTATTTTTTCAGAAGACAATTTAAAGCATTGGTAAAAGAAGAAATTCACAAAATCATTTAAGAAAAATAAAGTTTAAAAAAATGCATGAATGATTCTGGTGAAAAATAAAGAATTGAAATGATTAAAATTAAAGTTCTTGTTTAGAAAAATTCGATATTGTTATCTAATCTTATAAACAGTATTAACTATTGCTTTTAGCCAACAGTTTTGGATGAATTAGAAAATCATCAAGGACATGCTGTTCTTTGCCTTATAAGCAATTATGGAGAAGCAGCTCCGAATCTTCCAAATATTGCCCCAACTGCAACATTTAAGATTTTAATGGAAGATTGTGTTCTAATTGGTACTACAATTTTAAAAAAGGGTTACATATAATATCATTACCTTTAGATTCTGTTAGTAATACCATGCCCCAAACAACCGTTTCTGCATCACTGTATTTACCTGATACTCCAGAAGAAGATTCAGGAGCGAAAATTCAATATTTGCGTAAATTGGCAATGGAAAAAAATTGTTCACTCGGTTCAACCATTGCTCTTTCTTCTCTCTCAGAAATATGTAAATTATCCTCAGGCTATAACAATGGTCTTCTGAATCTCACTTCATCAAAAAGTAAGCCAAAAAACATATAAATAGTAAATTAAATAAACTTTAGTGGCAAAAGCAATGTTAGAGGATATTAAATATTACGAAAACATTACATTGTCTGGTGAACCATGTTTAAGAGATTTAGTTGGAGCATTCAAGCCTTTTAATAAAGTTAAATTAGCAAAGAAAAATTCTATAAAAAAGGAAGACGAATCAACTGGTGAAGAAGAGGAAGAAGAAGAAGCTGTTTTAGAAGAACAAGAAAAGCCAGATGATGATGATGATGACTGTAGCTAAAGCACTCGATTAACTTTATACAAATTTTAAATGCTTAAGCTTTTTAAGAGACACTATACGACAGGATTAGAAAATTTACAGATCGAGCGGCACATGAAATTTTTAAATGAAATTTTTTGTGGTCCATTTGATTAAACTAGATGAAAAAAGGTTATTTTGAAAGTTTTGGCTTTATCTATCTCGTACTTTTGATTTAACTGTAAAGTAAAGTTACTGTATTGCCAAAAATGGAAAAATTCAGGAAAAATCCAAAAGTGAACGAATCAAAAAGTTATTAATCATGATTGTACATATAAATAAGGGCTTTTGAATGCACTATAGAAAAAAATTTTATCTGACCCCCAATGTCGAAATTTCGGGTACTCTAATTTTCGACACAGAAGAAAAATTTGCATAATTCCTAGTTCAAAGCAACGACATATCACACCAAATAGCCCTATATCTGGGCTTTCCAAAAATATAAAATTTATTGAAATCGGTGGGGTACTTAGCGATAGCCAGTAAAAAAGGTGCGCGTGATCAATATCTCCAACATCAACCTCGGGGTAAAACTCATGTATGATGAAAGATATTGACCTGCGGTGAATTGCACAATGAAATATCATGTTGTAAGAGTATTCTGGGTGAGTTTCATGACATTTGGATATCATAAAGACATATGCCATCAACTGGAAACTTTGAAATTTAGCAACATTAGACTTCGAAGGGAAAATCAGGGTAATTTGGGGTTTTAGTCAAAAATAAATGAGTTAATGCTTTTAAAACATTATATAGATGTTATATAAGTACTGGGGATACCCACTTTTTATTTCCCATCGTTGTAAAAATCATGGTATTTTTCGCATATAAATTATCACTAAAATGCATGTTATTTGCATTCAAAATGGTTCAAAATGTCTCAAAATTAATTTTTATGATAAATATTACCAGTTAAATTCATTCAGGAACAAATTTGATGCTTATGCAAATTTTTCAAAAATTTCGATTTTTTCGAATTTTCGAACTATTGATTTTTTAACGATTTGTTTTCTTTTTCTGTTTAATGTAAAGAAATACTGTTACTCAGTGCGAAAAAATTGTTTTTGTATTTTTTCGGGAAGAAAAACATGCATTTTAGTGATAATTTATATGCGAAAAATACCATGATTTTTACAACGATGGGAAATAAAAAGTGGGTATCCCCAGGTGTTGAAATTGTACCTACTTACTCTAAACATGTTATATTTGATCGGAAACGGCAAAAAAAGTTGATAGGAATGATATTTCATACAGTTTTGATACCTCGAAAAATGGCCAAAATTAAGGCAAATTTCAAACCCACCGGAAAAATCAAAAATGACCAAAATATCAATGTTTAGTGTTTATAAGTACTTATATAACATCTATATAATGTTTTAAAAGCATTAACTCATTTATTTTTGACTAAAACCCCAAATTACCCTGATTTTCCCTTCGAAGTCTAATGTTGCTAAATTTCAAAGTTTCCAGTTGATGGCATATGTCTTTATGATATCCAAATGTCATGAAACTCACCCAGAATACTCTTACAACATGATATTTCATTGTGCAATTCACCGCAGGTCAATATCTTTCATCATACATGAGTTTTACCCCGAGGTTGATGTTGGAGATATTGATCACGCGCACCTTTTTTACTGGCTATCGCTAAGTACCCCACCGATTTCAATAAATTTTATATTTTTGGAAAGCCCAGATATAGGGCTATTTGGTGTGATATGTCGTTGCTTTGAACTAGGAATTATGCAAATTTTTCTTCTGTGTCGAAAATTAGAGTACCCGAAATTTCGACATTGGGGGTCAGATAAAATTTTTTTCTATAGTGCATTCAAAAGCCCTTATTTATATGTACAATCATGATTAATAACTTTTTGATTCGTTCACTTTTGGATTTTTCCTGAATTTTTCCATTTTTGGCAATACAGTAACTTTACTTTACAGTTAAATCAAAAGTACGAGATAGATAAAGCCAAAACTTTCAAAATAACCTTTTTTCATCTAGTTTAATCAAATGGACCACAAAAAATTTCATTTAAAAATTTCATGTGCCGCTCGATCTGTAAATTTTCTAATCCTGTCGTATAGTGTCTCTTAAAAAGCTTAAGCATTTAAAATTTGTATAAAGTTAATCGAGTGCTTTAGCTACAGTCATCATCATCATCATCTGGCTTTTCTTGTTCTTCTAAAACAGCTTCTTCTTCTTCCTCTTCTTCACCAGTTGATTCGTCTTCCTTTTTTATAGAATTTTTCTTTGCTAATTTAACTTTATTAAAAGGCTTGAATGCTCCAACTAAATCTCTTAAACATGGTTCACCAGACAATGTAATGTTTTCGTAATATTTAATATCCTCTAACATTGCTTTTGCCACTAAAGTTTATTTAATTTACTATTTATATGTTTTTTGGCTTACTTTTTGATGAAGTGAGATTCAGAAGACCATTGTTATAGCCTGAGGATAATTTACATATTTCTGAGAGAGAAGAAAGAGCAATGGTTGAACCGAGTGAACAATTTTTTTCCATTGCCAATTTACGCAAATATTGAATTTTCGCTCCTGAATCTTCTTCTGGAGTATCAGGTAAATACAGTGATGCAGAAACGGTTGTTTGGGGCATGGTATTACTAACAGAATCTAAAGGTAATGATATTATATGTAACCCTTTTTTAAAATTGTAGTACCAATTAGAACACAATCTTCCATTAAAATCTTAAATGTTGCAGTTGGGGCAATATTTGGAAGATTCGGAGCTGCTTCTCCATAATTGCTTATAAGGCAAAGAACAGCATGTCCTTGATGATTTTCTAATTCATCCAAAACTGTTGGCTAAAAGCAATAGTTAATACTGTTTATAAGATTAGATAACAATATCGAATGGAACGCCATAGAGGAGTTGAAAAGATTTATTTAAACTTAAAAATGGGCAAGGAGGTTACTGTATTTTCAAAATACAGTAATCTTCTAGAAAAAAATTTGAACATTAAAAAGATTTTTCAACCATCTTGTATTGGATTTTGTTAATCCCATTCAAAATGAACTAGATCAAGAAAATCTATTAACTTTTTGAAAGTGTTTCATTTTTTATTAAAGTTTCATAATTTGACAATATTTTACATGCCGATTTTTACAAACATTATTGACTTTTTTGTTGTTGTTCCAAAATTTCATGTTTTTGAGTCTTTGATAAAATTGAAACAAATGGATCTACAAAAAATGAAGGAAATGCAAATCCAAGGGCTTGTAATTCATGAATTAAAGATCCGGCAGTTTCAGAAGTGTGTCCGATTGTTTTTATTGCAGAAGCAGCAAATTTTTCAGGTGATAGAATGGTTTTTGTCACAGAATAATGTGTCATATTTGTGGAGAGAAACATCGGGCATACTGCTTGTACCGTAATCCCTTGAGAAGAATATTCTTTATGAAGACAAGCAGAAAAATGTTTAATAAATCGCTAAAATTTTAATTTCTTTAAATAAACAATTAATTTTAGGGAAAAATTTGGTAATTTTAATTTGTGGTAAATTTTAATTGTTCAATGAAGACCCATATAAAACGCCTATAAACAAAATTTTTTTGACCACAACAAAAAAACGGACAAAAATAAAAAAATTCCTCGCAGATTTTTTGGTAAAAATTTCAACGTTTTTTCTCAAAATCTCCTCAACAGAATTTTGAGGGTGAGGAGAAATGGAAAAAAAAGTGATTTTTTAAAATTTTAAAACTTTGTTTTTTCTGTTTTTTAAAGTGAGGAAATTTTCCCATGTTTTTAACTTTTTCATCTTTTTTGTACTTTTATAAAAGTGAGGAAATTTTCCTTAGGAAAATTTCCTCACTTTTTTTTACCCTTCTTTTTTCTTTTCAAAAATTTTGGATTCGAACCCGGGACCTCCGGGCTCCAAACTCTTCGTACCCTTTTTTGAATGTTTTATGTCTGCCACTCCGCCATTCAGACTTTTACAAACAAACGATAAAAATTCCTTATCTGCTTTCGCAATTCTCTCGCAACGAAAACTTGCTTTCTTTTTGTTGTTTTTGTATTACTTTTTTTATTAAAGTAATTATTATGGTTTTTTTATGTTTTTTATAATATTTAAGTACTTATTAAACAAAAAATATTAAAATAATTAATCATTTTATATAAAAATAGAAAATGTCGCATTTAATGTGATTTTTACAGTAATCTTTGTAATTTTTTCTATCAAAATACTTGTTTATTGATTAATACTTGAATATTATCATAATAAAAAGTGGTTCGAGCTTTTTTTACACTATTATACAAAGTTAATGATTGAAAAAAGCTCTTATTTTTTCAGAAGACAATTTAAAGCATTGGTAAAAGAAGAAATTCACAAAATCATTTAAGAAAAATAAAGTTTAAAAAAATGCATGAATGATTCTGGTGAAAAATAAAGAATTGAAATGATTAAAATTAAAGTTCTTGTTTAGAAAAATTCGATATTGTTATCTAATCTTATAAACAGTATTAACTATTGCTTTTAGCCAACAGTTTTGGATGAATTAGAAAATCATCAAGGACATGCTGTTCTTTGCCTTATAAGCAATTATGGAGAAGCAGCTCCGAATCTTCCAAATATTGCCCCAACTGCAACATTTAAGATTTTAATGGAAGATTGTGTTCTAATTGGTACTACAATTTTAAAAAAGGGTTACATATAATATCATTACCTTTAGATTCTGTTAGTAATACCATGCCCCAAACAACCGTTTCTGCATCACTGTATTTACCTGATACTCCAGAAGAAGATTCAGGAGCGAAAATTCAATATTTGCGTAAATTGGCAATGGAAAAAAATTGTTCACTCGGTTCAACCATTGCTCTTTCTTCTCTCTCAGAAATATGTAAATTATCCTCAGGCTATAACAATGGTCTTCTGAATCTCACTTCATCAAAAAGTAAGCCAAAAAACATATAAATAGTAAATTAAATAAACTTTAGTGGCAAAAGCAATGTTAGAGGATATTAAATATTACGAAAACATTACATTGTCTGGTGAACCATGTTTAAGAGATTTAGTTGGAGCATTCAAGCCTTTTAATAAAGTTAAATTAGCAAAGAAAAATTCTATAAAAAAGGAAGACGAATCAACTGGTGAAGAAGAGGAAGAAGAAGAAGCTGTTTTAGAAGAACAAGAAAAGCCAGATGATGATGATGATGACTGTAGCTAAAGCACTCGATTAACTTTATACAAATTTTAAATGCTTAAGCTTTTTAAGAGACACTATACGACAGGATTAGAAAATTTACAGATCGAGCGGCACATGAAATTTTTAAATGAAATTTTTTGTGGTCCATTTGATTAAACTAGATGAAAAAAGGTTATTTTGAAAGTTTTGGCTTTATCTATCTCGTACTTTTGATTTAACTGTAAAGTAAAGTTACTGTATTGCCAAAAATGGAAAAATTCAGGAAAAATCCAAAAGTGAACGAATCAAAAAGTTATTAATCATGATTGTACATATAAATAAGGGCTTTTGAATGCACTATAGAAAAAAATTTTATCTGACCCCCAATGTCGAAATTTCGGGTACTCTAATTTTCGACACAGAAGAAAAATTTGCATAATTCCTAGTTCAAAGCAACGACATATCACACCAAATAGCCCTATATCTGGGCTTTCCAAAAATATAAAATTTATTGAAATCGGTGGGGTACTTAGCGATAGCCAGTAAAAAAGGTGCGCGTGATCAATATCTCCAACATCAACCTCGGGGTAAAACTCATGTATGATGAAAGATATTGACCTGCGGTGAATTGCACAATGAAATATCATGTTGTAAGAGTATTCTGGGTGAGTTTCATGACATTTGGATATCATAAAGACATATGCCATCAACTGGAAACTTTGAAATTTAGCAACATTAGACTTCGAAGGGAAAATCAGGGTAATTTGGGGTTTTAGTCAAAAATAAATGAGTTAATGCTTTTAAAACATTATATAGATGTTATATAAGTACTTATAAACACTAAACATTGATATTTTGGTCATTTTTGATTTTTCCGGTGGGTTTGAAATTTGCCTTAATTTTGGCCATTTTTCGAGGTATCAAAACTGTATGAAATATCATTCCTATCAACTTTTTTTGCCGTTTCCGATCAAATATAACATGTTTAGAGTAAGTAGGTACAATTTCAACACCTGGGGATACCCACTTTTTATTTCCCATCGTTGTAAAAATCATGGTATTTTTCGCATATAAATTATCACTAAAATGCATGTTTTTCTTCCCGAAAAAATACAAAAACAATTTTTTCGCACTGAGTAACAGTATTTCTTTACATTAAACAGAAAAAGAAAACAAATCGTTAAAAAATCAATAGTTCGAAAATTCGAAAAAATCGAAATTTTTGAAAAATTTGCATAAGCATCAAATTTGTTCCTGAATGAATTTAACTGGTAATATTTATCATAAAAATTAATTTTGAGACATTTTGAACCATTTTGAATGCAAAAAACATGCATTTTAGTGATAATTTATATGCGAAAAATACCATGATTTTTACAACGATGGGAAATAAAAAGTGGGTATCCCCAGGTGTTGAAATTGTACCTACTTACTCTAAACATGTTATATTTGATCGGAAACGGCAAAAAAAGTTGATAGGAATGATATTTCATACAGTTTTGATACCTCGAAAAATGGCCAAAATTAAGGCAAATTTCAAACCCACCGGAAAAATCAAAAATGACCAAAATATCAATGTTTAGTGTTTATAAGTACTTATATAACATCTATATAATGTTTTAAAAGCATTAACTCATTTATTTTTGACTAAAACCCCAAATTACCCTGATTTTCCCTTCGAAGTCTAATGTTGCTAAATTTCAAAGTTTCCAGTTGATGGCATATGTCTTTATGATATCCAAATGTCATGAAACTCACCCAGAATACTCTTACAACATGATATTTCATTGTGCAATTCACCGCAGGTCAATATCTTTCATCATACATGAGTTTTACCCCGAGGTTGATGTTGGAGATATTGATCACGCGCACCTTTTTTACTGGCTATCGCTAAGTACCCCACCGATTTCAATAAATTTTATATTTTTGGAAAGCCCAGATATAGGGCTATTTGGTGTGATATGTCGTTGCTTTGAACTAGGAATTATGCAAATTTTTCTTCTGTGTCGAAAATTAGAGTACCCGAAATTTCGACATTGGGGGTCAGATAAAATTTTTTTCTATAGTGCATTCAAAAGCCCTTATTTATATGTACAATCATGATTAATAACTTTTTGATTCGTTCACTTTTGGATTTTTCCTGAATTTTTCCATTTTTGGCAATACAGTAACTTTACTTTACAGTTAAATCAAAAGTACGAGATAGATAAAGCCAAAACTTTCAAAATAACCTTTTTTCATCTAGTTTAATCAAATGGACCACAAAAAATTTCATTTAAAAATTTCATGTGCCGCTCGATCTGTAAATTTTCTAATCCTGTCGTATAGTGTCTCTTAAAAAGCTTAAGCATTTAAAATTTGTATAAAGTTAATCGAGTGCTTTAGCTACAGTCATCATCATCATCATCTGGCTTTTCTTGTTCTTCTAAAACAGCTTCTTCTTCTTCCTCTTCTTCACCAGTTGATTCGTCTTCCTTTTTTATAGAATTTTTCTTTGCTAATTTAACTTTATTAAAAGGCTTGAATGCTCCAACTAAATCTCTTAAACATGGTTCACCAGACAATGTAATGTTTTCGTAATATTTAATATCCTCTAACATTGCTTTTGCCACTAAAGTTTATTTAATTTACTATTTATATGTTTTTTGGCTTACTTTTTGATGAAGTGAGATTCAGAAGACCATTGTTATAGCCTGAGGATAATTTACATATTTCTGAGAGAGAAGAAAGAGCAATGGTTGAACCGAGTGAACAATTTTTTTCCATTGCCAATTTACGCAAATATTGAATTTTCGCTCCTGAATCTTCTTCTGGAGTATCAGGTAAATACAGTGATGCAGAAACGGTTGTTTGGGGCATGGTATTACTAACAGAATCTAAAGGTAATGATATTATATGTAACCCTTTTTTAAAATTGTAGTACCAATTAGAACACAATCTTCCATTAAAATCTTAAATGTTGCAGTTGGGGCAATATTTGGAAGATTCGGAGCTGCTTCTCCATAATTGCTTATAAGGCAAAGAACAGCATGTCCTTGATGATTTTCTAATTCATCCAAAACTGTTGGCTAAAAGCAATAGTTAATACTGTTTATAAGATTAGATAACAATATCGAATTTTTCTAAACAAGAACTTTAATTTTAATCATTTCAATTCTTTATTTTTCACCAGAATCATTCATGCATTTTTTTAAACTTTATTTTTCTTAAATGATTTTGTGAATTTCTTCTTTTACCAATGCTTTAAATTGTCTTCTGAAAAAATAAGAGCTTTTTTCAATCATTAACTTTGTATAATAGTGTAAAAAAAGCTCGAACCACTTTTTATTATGATAATATTCAAGTATTAATCAATAAACAAGTATTTTGATAGAAAAAATTACAAAGATTACTGTAAAAATCACATTAAATGCGACATTTTCTATTTTTATATAAAATGATTAATTATTTTAATATTTTTTGTTTAATAAGTACTTAAATATTATAAAAAACATAAAAAAACCATAATAATTACTTTAATAAAAAAAGTAATACAAAAACAACAAAAAGAAAGCAAGTTTTCGTTGCGAGAGAATTGCGAAAGCAGATAAGGAATTTTTATCGTTTGTTTGTAAAAGTCTGAATGGCGGAGTGGCAGACATAAAACATTCAAAAAAGGGTACGAAGAGTTTGGAGCCCGGAGGTCCCGGGTTCGAATCCAAAATTTTTGAAAAGAAAAAAGAAGGGTAAAAAAAAGTGAGGAAATTTTTCCTAAGGAAAATTTCCTCACTTTTATAAAAGTACAAAAAAGATGAAAAAGTTAAAAACATGGGAAAATTTCCTCACTTTAAAAAACAGAAAAAACAAAGTTTTAAAATTTTAAAAAATCACTTTTTTTTCCATTTCTCCTCACCCTCAAAATTCTGTTGAGGAGATTTTGAGAAAAAACGTTGAAATTTTTACCAAAAAATCTGCGAGGAATTTTTTTATTTTTGTCCGTTTTTTTGTTGTGGTCAAAAAAATTTTGTTTATAGGCGTTTTATATGGGTCTTCATTGAACAATTAAAATTTACCACAAATTAAAATTACCAAATTTTTCCCTAAAATTAATTGTTTATTTAAAGAAATTAAAATTTTAGCGATTTATTAAACATTTTTCTGCTTGTCTTCATAAAGAATATTCTTCTCAAGGGATTACGGTACAAGCAGTATGCCCGATGTTTCTCTCCACAAATATGACACATTATTCTGTGACAAAAACCATTCTATCACCTGAAAAATTTGCTGCTTCTGCAATAAAAACAATCGGACACACTTCTGAAACTGCCGGATCTTTAATTCATGAATTACAAGCCCTTGGATTTGCATTTCCTTCATTTTTTGTAGATCCATTTGTTTCAATTTTATCAAAGACTCAAAAACATGAAATTTTGGAACAACAACAAAAAAGTCAATAATGTTTGTAAAAATCGGCATGTAAAATATTGTCAAATTATGAAACTTTAATAAAAAATGAAACACTTTCAAAAAGTTAATAGATTTTCTTGATCTAGTTCATTTTGAATGGGATTAACAAAATCCAATACAAGATGGTTGAAAAATCTTTTTAATGTTCAAATTTTTTTCTAGAAGATTACTGTATTTTGAAAATACAGTAACCTCCTTGCCCATTTTTAAGTTTAAATAAATCTTTTCAACTCCTCTATGGCGTTCCGAGATAAAACTCTCTTTTTTGAAAGAAAGATGAAAAAAAATTAAAGTGAAAAACATAAGTTTTTTTCTCTTGTGTGTGTGTCAGTATAGGGGTGAACAAATTTTTCAACAACAACAATCAACTAACCACATTTTTCACTTTTATTCTTCTTCAAGAATGTACTTTGCAAAATTGCTTTTTTTCATCTTTCTTTTCTTATCTTTGTTGTTGCTGCATCCATCCATCCGATCTTTGTTTTTACGTCACATTCGTTTTTGTTGTAGTTAAAATTAATTGGCTTTTAACTCGGAAAAAATTTACTTCTAAATTAATTTTTTACTTTTGATTTTAAAGTTTAAAAAGTTGTATATTCTGTTTTTTTATAGAGATATCTTCAACGATGACATTATCTTCAGCGAAAAATTTTATGCGATTGGGTGGTACACGATTTTGTCATTATAATGCCACAAGAGATAATTTAAAGATAAATAAAAATACAAAGGTTATTATTCAAGGTTTTACTGGTAAACAGGGAACTTTTCATGGCAAACAAATGATTGATTATGGCACAAATGTTGTTGGTTAGCTCCATACATACATATCTATATCTGCTAATGTGGATCTTTTAGGTGGAGTTTCGCCAAATAAAGCCGGCCAGAAACATCTTGATCGACCAGTTTTTGCAAATGTTAAAGTTTGTTTTTAAATTTTTGTTTATCTTCAAATATGTAATATTGAATTGGGCATTTTAAGGAAGCTCGAGAAAAGACCGGTGCAGATGCAACAGTTATTTATGTTCCTGCTCCATTTGCGGATGAAGCAATTCATGATGCATTAGATGCTGAAATTCCTTTAGTTGTTTGTATTACAGAACATATTCCACAACATGTATGCCCCTTAATTATTATTATTAATAAGAGTATTAAATATATATTACAGTCAATGGTTAAAGTAAAACATCGTTTAATAAGTCAAAATAAGACTCGTTTACTTGGACCAAATTGTCCAGGAATTATTAAACCTGGGGAATGTAAAATTGGAATTATGCCTGGACATATTCATACCCCAGGGGTTGTTGGTTAGTTACATAAATGTTAATCTGTATGTATGCTTAATATATCCCATATAGGAATTGTATCTCGATCTGGCACTCTTACATATGAAGCTGTACATCAAACAACTCAAACAGGATTGGGGCAAACTCTTTGTGTTGGAATTGGTGGAGATCCTTTCAATGGCACAGATTTCATTGATTGTCTTGATGTTTGTTTTTACTATTTATAACATTCGTTAAAATATTATTCATATTTAAGATTTTCTTACGTGATAACCAAACAAAGGGCATCATAATGATTGGTGAAATTGGTGGAAGTGCCGAAGAAGATGCCGCAGAATTTATTAAAGCTAATAACAGTGGTCCAAATGCAAAACCAATTGTTTCATTTATTGCTGGAGTTACGGCACCACCGGGACGTCGAATGGGTCATGCCGGTGCCATTATCTCTGGGGGCAAAGGGGCTGCAACTGATAAAATTGCCGCCCTTCAAGCTGTTGGAGTTAGTGTCGTCAAATCTCCAGCTCAAATGGGCATCGAAATGCAACGTCTTCTTCTTCGTGGAATTAGTAAGAGCTAATTTTGATGTTAAAAGCATTAAATAACATCTAAACATTTTTAGAAGGCGAACGGGCAACAGCTTAATAATTCCCCCTCCTCTTCACACTACTTTATTCACGGCTACAGTATACATAAATCTAAAATCAACGCCTTCAACTTCTTAAATTTAAATTTATAATATCTCTGTGACATTTATTCATTCATGTTTTTTATCGCATTTTGACCTTCTTATAAGTCTATCAATCTCTTATGTGTTTATTGTTTACAAAGATGAGCCTATATCTCTCTGTTAAAAAATAGGAAGTGATATAAAAGATACATCATACATTTAACATATATATTTTTTCCTTTTTAAAATTCTAAATCTGGATTTCAATTTTTCAACTAAAATATCTTTTTCGTCACCGTTTTTTTGCCTCACTTCCAAAATTTTTTTGTTATAACGGAAACAAAAACATTGCGCCAAACGATGGTAGTTTTCCATCTTTTTTTCTTCAGTTTGGTCAAAATTTTTCACATCAAAATAAGAATCTTCTTTTTTTGACGTCACCGTCTCGTCTTTAAAAAGAAATTTTGTTGCAAAAAGATTCTTCTTCTTTTTTTAATTTTGCTTTTTTTATAAAAATTTCATTTCCAAAAATAGACAGTTTCCACGTGCTTCTTCTTCTGTTTTTTTCAGTTTCTGAAAAAAGAAGGGCCTTCAAGGATTCTGTTTTTTTCTTTCTTATTTATCGTATTTTTTTATTCAACGAAAAAAAGAATCTGATTCTCTTGACAATATTCTTTTTATGCATTTAATTTTAAAGGTTTATGCATTTTACTGCTGCTCTTTAAAAATTTTAAATACTCAGAAAAAAAGAGAAAGAGAAATGAAGCTTCAAATTTTTTTATTATTGGTTTTTGGTCAAGGAAAATCCAAAAGGGTGGAATCCCCATATTTTTTTTTAAATAGCCGTGTGTTCTATTTTATGCAACATTTTTTTGTTGTTCTTCAATTTCTTTTTGGTTACATAAAAAACGGATAAAATCAATCATTTCTTATTTTTTTACAATATTATTATATCAGGCATTGTTGGGAGAAAGAGATCCAAATCAAAACAAAATAATACATATATTTTTTTGGAGATCTTCTTCTTCAAAATACAGTAAGTCAGAAACAAATGAAACACAATAAAGTAAAAATATTAAATTTCCCTAAGCTTCTTTGATAGAATTTAAAAATATTATTACAAATTAAGAAGAAAAAAAGTAAATAAATATTTTGAAAAAATAAATATATTTTTTTATAAATTTACAAAAGAGCTTGAAGTGACATGAATTTTTTCTCTTTTGTATTGTTATTATCGATTAGCCGAATGAGTCGTAATCTGAATTTTTCGTCGGGAGATTGGGCAAAGGGCACGCGTACGACAAGTCTTCTTTTTGCTAGTTGATGTTGTTGTTGCTGTTGCTGTTGCTGTTGCTGTTGGGGTACTGTAGATTCTGATTGATGTTCTTCTGAAGATGTTTGTGGCGGTTGTGATTGAATTTGTTGTTGTTGTTGAGGATATTGAAATGGTTGTTGATATTGTTCTTTTTCTTGTTGTTGTTGATTAAATGAAAGATATGAATCAGATAAATCAAAAGGGGTTTCACTTTGATAATACGATATTGATCTATAAAAGTTTAGATACGGTATTAAAACACGTCACTTCAAATAATTTTTTTTTACCTTGCAGCTGAAGTCTGACAAATAATAAATAATACGAAAGCAGCAAAAATTACACTGAGGCTGGCAATACGATTTACAAAATCCATTTTTTTATACAAGTAATAAAATTTAAAAAAAAGAAGCACTTTTAGGGGACCGTTGTTTCTTGAAGGGAATTTGAGAGTTCTGATTTCGCCAGCCTGAAAAAAGTTGTTGAATTTAAAGTTTTAAAATTTTAAAACTTTGAAAGAAAACAAAATCAAACAAAGGCAATTTCAAAAAAGGAGGGTTAAAAATTTTTAATTTAAATTCAAAAAATAATTATTTAATGAACACAAAAAATCATGCCCCGAAAAAAACCCAAACACGCAAAAGTTAAAGTTAAAAAACGAACGCAAAACACGAAAATCCTTTTCTTTTTTTTCTTTCTTTCCTTTGCCCTCCCAGAATTCAACCAAAAACAAATGATGTCAGAAGCCAAAAAAAGGGAAATTCCTTTTTTTCTCATTTTTTTCCCTAAAAAATGTTGTTAATCCTCCTAATTGACCCTTCTATGTCACCAAAAATTCTTTTTGACAGTTTAATTTTTTGAGGTCTTTCTAAATAAAAAATGGAACTCAATAAACTTAATATAATTTAGATTAGATTTTTACCCAAAAGTTTAATAGATTTAATTAAACGCACTCAGTCGGTAGTCACATTCTTTTAAAAGCTATTAAATTAAACTCTAAAACTTTTATATACTTTTTTGCTTACAATTTTTTACTCGAGTATCAAAAAATTGTAAAATACACATTTCGTTTTTATACAGATATAAAAAAAGAAGGATTTGTATGAATGAGACAAAGCAAAAATTTACGCAAGAAAATCATGAAAAATGAGAAAAAAAAAGTTTGATTAATGAAACGCCTTCTTCGAAAAAAAGTGTAGTAAAAACATGAAATCTTACGTGGGCTTGCTTCTTTCCACTCCTTTCAATTCTTTGAAGTCAAAAAATTTTGAAAGCAAAAACCGATTCATTTGCCTTTTGTTTTTATTTTATCCATAAAAATGATGAAGGCTTTATCCGAGAGAAGATGTTCAACAACAACAACTATGAATGTTTAAAAAAATAAATAAACATTTTGTGATGCATGAACAGAAAAATTTTTAAAAAAAGTACTCCTCTGGCATCTCAAAATCTCTCTCTCTTATATCAAAAAGGAGGGATCAAAGATAAGAGCGAAAGGATTAATAACGTGTTAATAATGGTGGTGTACAAAATATAAAAGAAGTATAAGCATTTCTATAAAAAGCATTCAAAAAGCATCTTTCTTCTTTAAGATTAACATTTATTAACAACGACCAGACAAAAAAAATATATGCTGCTTGTTTTTTGGTGGGGAAAGATTCTTGGAAAAAGCTTGGTTTTTTTGAGATCCATCCGGTGATGCTATTTATTATCTATCCATTTGACCCTTAAAAAAGCTTAAACAATATTTTTGAAGACCCTTAAAGGCCTTGTTAAAGCATTAAAAGTCTTGTTTTTATTTTACTACGACCCCATTTTTGCTTCTTTAAAAAGTCTTTGAAGAATGACTAAAGATATTTTTCAAATTAGTCATTCCGAAAATCCTGGATTCCGATCAAACTACAATCGTAAAATTAGAAAAAGGTATCTGAAAGGAAGTGCCCCTGTCAACGAATGCTTTGTAAATTAGCAAATTTGAACAAAGAAAAATAGAAAAATTAGTAGTACAAAAAGAACTTTTTGCAAAAAATTTACTACGATAAGACAAAAAGAATTTTATAAGTGTTTTAACAATTTGTATTTATAGTAGATTCTTGACGAAAAGAAGAAATGTGTACTTCCATTTTATGTATTTTTAACTTTTTATTACAGAAAGAAAGAAAAGCATGAGGCATACCAAAATACCAAATATGAAAGTACACCTATGGTTAACGAAAAACGTTAAACTTAATAAAGAAAAAATATAAATACATAAATATGTATTTAATATAATACGAAATAAAGTTTTTGTTTCAAAAACATTAATTTTCTACGTAAATCTTTTTCTTGAGCATGAAGCAGTTTTTTTTATTTTGAATAATTGTACAAAAAATAATATGGTAAATTGGTAATGGCAAATGTCATAAAAAATATTTTTTGCTCTTTGACCAATTGTTTTTGATAGAGAGAATGTTGAAACAAAACTTAAAGGTTAGAATTAGAAGCAGCATCGGAAAAAGAAAGATCAAAAACAAATCCAAAAAGTTGAAAAACAAATTCCTTAAAAACTAAATTTTTTAAGGATCATAGTCCTGATATCCGTCTCAACAAAAAATCTTGACAGCTTCTTCCCCTTCGAGGTTCGAAAGTTTCCGACACTTTTTTTCAAAAATTCTAAAAATCGTAGAATGAAAAGATTTTCAAGAAGCTTCCTTTTTTGCAAAAAAAAATAAATTTGTAAAACAATGAAAGTTACCTTTTTTGGAAATTGCAGTGTTTCCTTTCCTTTCCTTTGTGTATGTCTCTCTCAAACAAAGAAACACCCCCCATTTTTTGATAATTGCTTCCTCCCTTCTAAGAAGCAGCAAAAAACATGTATTCTTTTATTACGTATTTTCTTAAAAAAATTTAAAATTAAATTGTCTGATTTGAATTCCAAGTTTTTCTATGATGCACCTTAAGAAAAATGATGATTAAAGTACTTCAAATTTAGTTCAGCTCCTTTCTAAAAATTCCTTTTTTTCTAACAAAGCTTATAATTATTTGCGTTAACAAAAATTTATAAATTCCCAAAAAAAGAACTCAAAATATAATTGCTAAAATAAACTTTTATTTTGAATAAAAACATGCAAAAACCAACTTTAAATTTTTATGCGCAAATTTTGCGGAGGTTTTTTTAAACAAAAAGTTAAAAAGGAACAAAAAATTACTGTAGTTGTTGTTCCATTTTTGAACTTAATAACTTTTTGCAAAAAAAAAGTTTGTTTTTTTCGCCGAAAAAGTACAAAGACCTCCGGAGAAGTCTTTTTTCCTGTTTTCGTGACAGAATTCAACCAAAGATCTACCGTAATTCTTTTTTATGCATATTTTTATAGAGGCTAGACAAGAAACATACAACAAAGAATATTTCCGGTAAACATCTTTTCTTTCTCTCAACAGGAAAATCTTTCTCCCCGAAATATATGGTCATTATTATTATTCCCCAAACAGAAAAAGTTGAAAGGAGAAAAACCCACGACATCAAATAAAAAAATATAACTGAATTTTAAAAGCTTATATATATATTTGATTTTTCTTTGGATGGGAAAAGCCCCCGAAAAATGTTCTCTATTTTTAGGATATAATAGCATACCAAAAATAACAACAACATTTGCTACATACACACCACCATATACATATAAATGTATAGATATATATTAAGTGTGCACTAAGGACACATAGTTTGGTGACGACAACAGAAGATTTAAATCTCTTTTTTTTGCTTTCTTCCGGGGGAAAAAAGGGTATGAATGGGGAATGGGAAGTGATATAATGTAATTATACAAAATATATACAATACAATATTCTTTTTGTCAAAAGATGAAAAGAATGTTTCAAATTGGATAAACACTCTCTTCTTATGAAAAATCTTAAGACCGGTTTTAATTTGATGACCTCAGCAAAGAAGAGGTTTCAAATCTAAAAACAAAAACAAAAACCAATTTTAAGGAATTTAAAATGGCTTCTTCTTATGGCTACAAGAAAGCGTATATGAAGCAGACGTAACAATTTCGTTCAAGGAGTTCCAAGAAATTCAAAGAATTATTTAAAAATTTTTTTAGGTAAATCAAAGTAAAAGTTTAAAGTTCACTACATTTTTTAGAGTACCAGATAATGAAAATACAAAAGTAGGTAAATAAAAAAAGGAGGTAATCTGCTTGTACTTTTTCGATTTCTATTAACGGATAATTAAAACTTTTAATATTCCTACAACAAAAAAATAACTACAACATAATACAGAAATCATCAGGATTACAGTAGTTTTTGCAAAAAAATGAAAAGCATGCGAAATCCGTTTGGATAAAAAGCTTTCACACAATGTTTGTAATACGTTTTCTAATATAAAAAATAATCTAACCTCAGAATAAACATACAATCCTTATTTTTTTGGAGGAGAAAAAAAATCCCCAAGTGATTTCTTTTCTTTGATGACGTCCAAGAAATTTGAGGGAAGAAAAGCAAAGAAAAAAATGATATCGTCAACGGTCAAGCAAGCAAGAAATGGCAAATGGCAAAAAAATATTTGCACAAAAAATATCAAAAACTTGTTTTTGGTCACATCAAAATAATTTTAAACTTGATTATTGGGCATCTTCTTCAGCAGCAACAGCAGCAACAAAGCAGATAATTTGTTGTGAATGCCAAAAAATATATGGAAGCAATTGTTGTTGCTTGGCATTCCAGAAGAAAAGTAAGTAAGTGAGAAAAAAGAAGTCAAAATGTCATTGCTTCCGGGAAAGAGAGGGAGGGAGGCATCAATCAGGGGAAAAAAAGAAACAACAAATTAATGTCTACAATGAAAAGAAGAAAGAAGTTGTTGCCATCACCGAAAAAGCCATATACATTGTGTCTCCCGGAA
Source organism: Panagrolaimus sp. LJ2414 (assembly GCA_024447195.1). NCBI lineage: Eukaryota > Metazoa > Nematoda > Chromadorea > Rhabditida > Panagrolaimidae > Panagrolaimus > Panagrolaimus sp. LJ2414. Next base: position 1,250,070 of record JAMRXY010000048.1, on the reverse strand, counting down.
GGAAAAAAATAAAAGAAGAAAACAACCCCAAAAATTGAATTTAACACAGTATCCTTTTTGGACATGATGTGATTGATATCTCCCTCCATTTTTCACCACCCTCAAATCCGGTTTTCAAACTTCAACAAAAATTTCCATGTTTTTTTGCAAAGAAATAAAAAAAACATTTTGGAAAAAGAAATGACGTTTGAAAATAAATTTTAGAAGAAGCAATCAAAGCCGCAGCAAAAAATACACAAAGTTCTTACATAAGTATTATTTCCCAAAACTTTTCAAAACAATTAAAATGTTTGTTTCGGTTTTGTGATTGACGTTATCAGTCAGTCAAAAATTTGGCACAATAACGAGATTAACAAAAAAATAAATAAACTTAATTCAATTTTTAGACGCGAACTAAAAAGTCTAAAAAAACAAATATAAATAATCAAATTTTAACTTTGACCCTTTTATTAAATTTTATGGTAATAAATCAAAACAAAATATTATGACAAAAATTACCTCAACTCTCAATTTTTTGTTAAACAGAAACGAAAAATTTGCAATAAAAGATTGAAAATTTTGTATGTCTTTTAAAAGCAGCTTTTCAAAAATCAAAACATATTTTTTGACACAAATCCATTTTTTGCAATGAAGTCAAGAAAAAATATTTTAATACTTACGTGGTTTAATCTTTTCTCTCTCCTCCCTCCTCTTATTTTAGTTTTAGTTTGTTGCAGGTGAAACATTTAAAAAATTACGTTTTTTGGAAATACCCTGCAAAATCTTATTTCATTTTACCAAAAATAATATTACTGTCATTTTGATAAAGGTCAATCATAAACTTTGTACAACAAATAATTTTGGCAATTTTGTTTCCATCATCCGAAAGAAAACTGCCAAAAAAAATTATGAAATTCATTCAAAATTTAATGAGACAATAAAAAACTCACATTGAACAAAGATTTGCTTCAAATTTATTTTTGAATTAAAAACCTTCCAGTTTAAGCTTAATAGTTCTAAAACCAAATTTCTAAAAATCACGTAAAGAGCATCTTTTTTACTTTCATTATTCCTATAAAATTGATACTCACTGTGACATTTAAAAAGTCATGGATATTTATTTATGAATTTTGTAATAAGCAAAAAACAACTTGTTAACGGTTCATTGTCTCTTTTTATATATTTTTTGGTTTAAATGGAGCAAGATTTTCAGACTCAAAGAACAAACATTTTATTCCACTTTAAGTACAGTAACGTTTGTTGAAATTGATATCACTGATTCTTCTTTGATAACGCAAAAATTGAAACAACGAAAAAGAAAATGAAAGCCTTACTTTTAAAAACTTACCGTATTTTAGTTCTTATATTTCTATATTTGAATTTTAAAATTGAAATGAAAATGAAAAATTAGCTTATAAAAAATTTTGCCGTCATTTTTTTAAATCGTTTAAAAACTTAAATTTAATTCGTCACTTTTTTATTATTTTAAAAAGTGGTACCACAAAACATAAAAAAACTTCAGCTGCTGCTGCTGCAACTCTATTTCTGATGCCGTTTACTCTTCCTTCTTTTTTCCTTTTTTGCATTAAAATTGTATGAGCTCAACAAATGTTTCAAACAAAAAATCCAACATTCAAAAAAGAAAGTGACTCTTTTAACCTTTAAAAATCTGTATATAAAATTTTGAAACTACAGGCATCTGAAGAAAGTCTGTAGTTTTAAAACGCGTCAATCCAAATTTTCTTTTTTAAAAAAAATTAAAGGTGCAAAAAAGCATAAATAACTTTTTTTTTATTCAGAAACATTTTCTGAATCCTTTTTTCCTTTATCAGATTACACTTGTTCATTCAAGAAAATGTGCGAAAAAAGTTACTGCATAGAGAAATCCATGAAATCTTACACGGAAGAAGATTAAAAGACATGCTGGGTGTATTCCAATGCATCATACTTTTTTTAATAGGATTAACAGAAAAAAAAGAAAGAGATTTTAGACAAAAATAACTCAGAAATTGTAGACACATCACTTTTTCTCCCTTTGGCATTCTTTTGTTTATTACCAAGGATAATCCGGATTTTATCCAATAAAAAAATGTTGTTCAACAATTTTTAATTTTTTTAAAAGTGCTTGAAGATTCATTTTCTTTCTTTTCTTCTTTCAAGGGCTTCTCAAGCTTTAATAAATCCATTCATTTCATTTGTGAATAAAAGTCAAAGATTTTTATTTAAAAAAATGTTGGCTATAAATCTTTGTTGTTGAAGATTATGGATACTGTAGATTTAACAAAAACGTCATTTTTTGGAGCTTAAATAATTGAGGGAAGAAATCAGCCGGAAATCAGAGAGCAAGCGATGACTACAATCTGCTTTTAAAATTTGAAATGTTAAAAAAGTAATAAATCTTTTTTTAAAATTAAAACTTTGAAACAAACGATAAAATTCAAGAGATAATAAATGATATCAAACATTTAATCGTGTGGCAATGAAAAATCACTTGCTTTCATACTGTAGAAAGGCAGACAATTATAAATATATTATTCTTTTCAAAATGAATACAAAGAACAAAAATCATTTTTAAACTTTTTGTAAAAGATATTCATCAATCTTTTCTTCCAAAGTAAAATATTTCAGTGGTTTTAATTTTTCCAAATTATATGACCAAATTAAAGTTGGACAATAATTAAATGTTTTTGTTTGAATCAGATGATCAACAATTTCTTCAAGGTGGTTATCAATTTCAGGTAAGAAAGCTTCCATGTAAAATAATTGAGTTTGATATTGTATTTGAAGTTGCTACAAAAATTAATATAAAATTAATTCAATAACCTAAGAAAATTCTTACTTTAACACATTTCAAAAAAATTTGAATATCAAAATTATCGGGTACGGCTTCAATGATGATTTTTTGAAAATTAGGAAGTTTTTGCAGGGATCTCAAAAAATTTTCATAGCTTTTACATGGAGAAATGTTGCTTGTATTCCAATAACTAAAAAATTGGTATTATTTATACATTCTATTACTGTAAAAGTAATATTTAAAAAACTTACATGCAAAACTTTTCAAGCATACAAAAAGATTGTATAAAATCTTCAAAAAATATTTGTTGGCCGTTATCATCTTTAAGGATCCAACTGGTTAAAGATAGCTCTTTTGCAGAAGAAGCCAGAAAAAGCACATGACTGAGATAATTAAATTCTGAATGCAACCGTACGATTTTTGCATCGGATCGATAAATCTTGGACAAAACATTCTGAGGAAAAGTTTCATGTGTAATATATAATCTTCCAATCAGCCATAATTTACAGCCAATTTTTTCAAGAATTATATTTTTTCGAAAACATTTTAAATGATTACCAAAACAATGGTGATATGTTGAACAAAATTGCCAATATGGTGTTTCTGTATAATTTACATAACGAAATATCGAAGGACAAATCAAAATTGGATTTTTAGCAAAAAAGAATTTGCAGCTTTGAATTAATTTTTTATAGATTTCTGGATTCGATGGATATTTCCATAAATATTTCATTATCGTATTTGGAAGCAAAAATCGTTGAGGTTTAATAAATCCATAAAATTCTTTTCCAACTGAAAAGGCATTCTCCCTTGATTTCTGATAATCCATTTTGCAATTTAACACAGAAGAATAATAAATACAGATATTCAACCCTAAAAAATCAACCGAAATAAAAAATGAGATGTATTTGGTGGTCATTATTGGTTTTTTATTGAAAAACTAAGAAACAACAAAAAATAACGCTCTAAAGGGATAAATATATGCTCTTAGAACATTCTCCCAAATTTTTGTTTTTCCAATGAATTTCTCAGAGAATAACAAAATAAATACGAAGAAGTTGAAACATTAAAAGTTTAAATTTTCCCATTTACAGTATTTAAAAATTTTTACAAGCTTTTTTATCACAGTGCTACAAATACAAAAAATCGAGGCAATTTATAAAAAAACAAAGATTCAGCTTCACAATCTTTCACACCTGAATAGAAAAACTTATTCAAAAATTTGAGCTTATTAAATTTTAGCTGTTCAGTCTTTGAAATTCAAAATTCATGTCATCTGTTTTACAAATTAGGATATTTTGTATTATTCTTGACGTTTTAAATATTTAAATATGTTTTTTAAATATCCGCATCGGCGGCGGCAATGTCTCAAACAAATTGAAACACTAATTCATGCACAATTCATCTTAGGAATTTTTATGTTCTTGTTATTTAAAGAGTTTTTAAACATTTTACCATGAAAGAAAAAACAACTGACAACGTAGAAATCCAATTTCTGATTTTCGTTATTTCAAACACCACTTAAAATAATAAGATTAATTAAAAACCCATTAAAAAAAAGATCAATTTGTGCCAGGCCTCAAAGTTGCACACAGAAACAATGATTTTTATATCTTTCTTTGATATCAATTTCATTTTTTTTGAAGAGAAAGTTTTTAATCATCAAAAAGAAAAATTGAATTTGTTTTTCGGTTTTTCAAAGACGCACACATATTTTTTTTGAACCATCGTTTTGCAATTTGTTTTCTATCTCGTATTTTTTCTTCTTTTTTCTCACATTCTTTTTTTTATAAACAAAAAATCAAATATCATCAGAGAGTTAACCAACTGCCCCTTCTTTTCACTCCTTCCCCCTTTCATCTACTTTCAATAAATTTGCTTTTTGGGTTTGTGTTAGTTATATTTTCGTGTTGGTCTTTTTTGTTGATCATTTTCATTAAGAGAGAAAAGATAAATGCCAAAATTAACGTTGCTGCTGATTTTTTGAATTGTATAACTTTGGAGTTTATCTATTCCTTTGAATTTTTGCAAAATGCTGCCAAAACTTTAATGAATTTTTAGCAGCATACACCTGCATAATTCCCTCGTGCCGTGCTAATATTTTTATTTCTCGTTCTAACATTGTTCTAACTATAGATTCCTTATCTTTAATTTAATACTTACTTATTTCTTCTTTCTATTTCAGATTCTTTTGAATGATGTGGTGGATTTCGGCTGCTTCCATTTTATTCCTTCTTGCTGCCGTTTCTGAAGCTACCATTGAATCTTCTCCTTCAAGTGAAATTCGAGGTTCTCGAACAACTTTCGTCAAAGAAGCTTCACCAATTGATTGCGCAAAAGTTCCACCAACTTTTTGGTGCGTAAATGAAAAACTCACCAAAGAATGCGGTTTTGATAAACTTTGTGATTCATATTCAAAAGCAACAAAAAATCAAAAACTTCAATTAACAATTTTGTAAGCCTTTTTTATCTCCAAGTTACAGTATCTTTCATGCATGGCTTTTTTCAGTTATGAATCACTTTGTCCAGATTGTCAAGAATTTTTAATCAATGATTTCTATCGTGATGTTTATCTTCAATTTGGTGATTTTATTAATTTTGAATTGGTACCATATGGAAATGCTAAAAATGAAGTATGTGTTCTTTTTAAAATTTGAAGGAGATAGTGTTGCTCATATTTTTCATGTGAGCTAAAGTAAAAAAAACAAGGATTGGAACAGGGAAGTAAAGAAAGCATATTTCCGGTTGTGTTTCGCTTACGTATGTATAAATCAAAAAATGAAATATTTTTTCTTCAACTATCAGCTGCTTTTTTCAAAAATAGAGTTTTTGCAAAAGTTTAAAATTAGAGAGAATTTTTCGCACTTTTGAAAACGCTGTTTTTTGGGTCAAAAAACGATTTGACCTGCAAAAAACAGCAAAAAGCAAATAAACATTCAACCTTCAAAAATAGTTTTTATGCTCCAAAAATTTTATCAGTACCGTATTTTAGGATGGCAAAATCAAATGTCAACATGGTGAAAAAGAATGTGCCATCAATAAATATCATTCATGGTACGTTTTAATTTGAACTATTGTTTGAATGAAAAATGAATATGATGAATTTTTAGTGTAATGCATTACATGCCAGAACCAATTCCATTTATTGTTTGTATGGAAGCTCGAATTCAAGATGGCTCAACACTTGAAAAATCTGCTGAAAAATGTTATTACACTTTTCATGTTCAACCACATGTTGCTGATCAAATTATGTAAGCATTTTACAGTAATATTATAATTACAATTATTACTTTTTCAGTCATTGTGCAAATGGTGATATTGGTGATAAATTCCAACAAGATGCTGCAAAACGAACTGGTGAAGCTTTTCCCGATCAACATAAACATGTTCCATGGGTTCTCTTCAACAATGTCTCAATTGAATCACAACAATTTTTAATTTCTGGACTTCCAATTGCAATCTGTGAATTTTATAATGGTGATTCTGCTCCAGGGCATTGCAAAGGACTTGGTTCTTCTTCAAGAACTTTAAATGGCTGTGAAAAGGGATATTTTCTTGATCAAGATATCTTTGAAGCATGAAAATTTGCGTCAACAAATTCAGAAAAAAAGAATTCTTTATTTAAGTAAGTAAGAATACAACAAAAAAGGCATTTAATGGATTTTTTGAACATAGTATTATTATTATATTATTATTTTGTATAAAATTTCAAAGAATTAATAATAAAATGGCATTATCTTTTAAAACATAAAAGATTCTTTCTACAGCTACCGTAATGCTTCTAAGATCTAATCCTCTAATTTAAAAAAAAGGCAAAAAATGAAACAATTGAAATGTAAATGACGTAAATTCCGGTAATAATTGTTTGGATTGTTGGAATGTCTTTGTAAATATGTTAGTAGAGTAAAGTAATTTATTAAAGATCAGTTTTTTGGGTATTCCATTCACTGAATGATGAAGTATCTTTGACAAGGAAGTCATGCTTCATTTTGTCTGACCTGAAAAAAGTAAATGGTTGTTTGTAAAATTTATTTATCCATGCGAATGAATTTTCTTTTAACCTTTAAAAGGAAGTGGGAAGAAAGAAAAAAATGCAATAAAAACAACAAAAAAAGTATGACAAAAAGAAACGTGTGCTTTTTCAAAAAATTTTGAACACTTTTCGAAAAATAATGTTTCATGTTTTTGGATTAGGGAATGTTAAAAAATTTTAAAAGGCCAAATTTTTGGCAAAAAATAAAAGAACTTACTTAACAACAGATTGACTTCGATCCCAAATAATTCGGATAAAACACATTTTTTCATAGAATGCCGTTCTCAGGGTTGAATTCATTGAACAAAACAAAGCAAAAATTAGGCAAGATGTAAGTAAAGTAACCATTTCAAATAAATCTCCAATAAATTCTTGATACGGTAGAATTGTAATTCCATTTATTAATGCAATAATCCCCTGTGGGAATTCAACACAAATGAATAGGGACATAATTACCTGCAAAAAAAATACTAATTTGTTAAACTTAGAATTTGTTATTTTTGGGTTTTTAAAGAAAAAAGTTAAAATTAGTAAATTTTCACACAACACGTATGTGTGTGTTTCTAAGAGGGGGGATAAGTTTTCGTTATATTTTTTTTTGACGTGGGGTTTCTGTTTTTTGTGAAAAACTTCTTTTTCAAGAAGCTTTCATGAATTTTTAAATGAAAGCAAAAACCAAAAAAGTGTGTTTTTGAGTGGTAGAAGATTATCTACAGACAAGTACTGTATGCATGAATAAAACATTTAAGGGATTATGGAATCCAAAATCTACAGTAATTATTTGAGAACGCCAATTATAAGATTACTGTAGATTTTAAAAATTGCTTTAGAGAGGTTACTGTAGAAAAACAAAACTTACAAGAATAATTTTTGTTGTTCTATGATGTTGACGATCTCGAGCTTCTGATAAAAATCTTGAAGAAATTTCTCGAATTCTTGTTAAACTTCCAATCAGCAGAACAGACATAACGCATAAAATTAAGCATGGAATTATTTTACAAATTGAACCAAATAACCAAAAATTTGCAACTTGTAACATTTCATTCGCAGCAAAAGACAAACGATAATTTATTCGCCCCCTTAAATATGGATATCTTTCAATGCAGGATTCATCTTCAACAGCTTCAACAACTTGGGAATGAAAATATAATGGAATGCAAATGAATAAAACAGAGCAATAAATAATTCCAAGTGATTTCCAACATCTTGAATAAGTGAACCAAGGCTGGGCAGATGTTGTTTTGGAGAGTTTTGATAAAGTAATATATCGAATAATTGAAATTGCAACAACATGAAAGACTCCGCACATTTCAACAATTACTGATAAATTTACAGAAATAAGAAGGGAAGAAGTTAGTTCAAAGGACCATAAGATTGAAAGGCATAACTGATCCGAACCGTATTTATATAAGGTACTGTAGAGAAAATTTACACATAATACTAGTTGACTACTGTAATAGTCATAATTATAGATATTATTAATTTGCATAAATAATAATTACTTACCATGACATACTAATTAATAAAAGATTGGTAGGATTTAACATTCTTGTAAGAACTCCAATAGCAATTATATGCCCGATAATACCCGAGACACATAGCCCCAGGGCCAATGGCATATGCAAATTTGAATAAAAATCAGCTATTGCTTCCATGGCATTCAAAATAATTCTACAAAATATTTTGGGAAAAGGTTAATATAATTTATTCTTCATCTGTCTTCTTTGAAGTTCATTAAAATAAAATGAAAGAAAATTTTCAAATTCACGTAAAAGAAAGAATTCAGTTCTAAAAAACAATTGAAGCCATTGAAAAAAATGAAATTCAATTTAAATGAGTCTCTTTTGAAAATGATACACATTCGCTCATAGCCTTTAAAAAAGGGAAGAAAAACAACAAAAAATATTAATAACAATACAATATATTACTAGTAAGTAATATATGACTTGATGAATACATATACGTTTTATATAAAAACAAAAAGAAGAAAGAAAGAAAAGTGAGAGATAATCTTTTGCCTTTCAAAGAACGTTCTTTGTTAAATTTGATTTAAGGAAATAAAAAATTTTTATGACTTAATAGCCTTGCCACAGGGTATATTTTAGTACTCAAAGGAAAAAGGGATATCAAAGGGGAAGAAAGCTTGAAAAGGTGATTTAGCTGACCGACTGCCAAAAAAATGAATGTTTCTAAACTATGCCATTGAGACTAATAAAAAAGAAACGACTTCATCTTTTTTTCGGGAAGAAAAAAGTAATTAAAACACACCCGCATTTCAATTTATCAATAAAGAAAAGGATTTATAGTATCAGATAACGAAAAGCAGCAACAAAATGCCAAATTGAAGACCCTTTATAAAGGCATTTAGTGAAAAACAAAACAAAAAGAGATAATTAATGTTTTTTTTAAATTTCAACAAAAAAACTAAAATTCAAAAGTTCAAAAATAACGACAAAACTAACATCATTTTCCGATCATTTCAGAAAAAAGTTTAAAGTTCTCTCCGGGGTTCCCACAGGAATTTTAGGAAGTTATTATTTATTTTAAACTTTGAAAAATATATTTATATTTACTTATTTTGAAGATAAATAATACTATGCTCAAATATATTATATTTATTACGTCGTTTTAACTACTCAAGAAAAGCAGTTAAAAATTAAATATATGTTTGAAAATTTTTGAAAAACAAAAAACAAAATCTTTAAAGAAATTGAAAAAAGCTTCTTCGAATTTTTGAAGGTTGGAAAAGGGCATCTGTAAAAAAACCGATATCGGTTTTCTTCTTCTTTTTTAAAAGTTTATCCAAGAAACATGAAAAAATTATTATTGATATTGTAACCGAATCTTTTGTCATCTTTTGCCCTTAGGGCAAGACAGAACTTCTTGTGAAACATGAATGGGGGCACAAACCGTATTAATTGCAACAAGAGAAATCCTTCTCCAAAAACATGCAAAAATGAAAATGTAGTCCTTAAAAAGGGTTTCCTTATATACCAAAAAACCACGTGTATTTTTTGGAGAAAAGTATATAAATGTGGGATGTTTAAAACAAAGAAAAAGAAAGCAAAACTTCCAAAATCCATAAAAAAATGAAAAAAGATACCTTCAAAAATTTCTTCCTTATAGGCATGTTTTTTCCTGAATAATAGTATTTACGACTTTGTACTATTACTTACTTAAAAGACTATTGACAATAATTATTATTATTTCTTTGAAGTTTTAAACCACTTTGAAATCTTCAAAAAATATGTAAAGCAAAGTAACGCTTCAAAGAACAACTAAAATTTTCTAAACAAAAGTCAAACCTCAAAATTTTACCACCGCCCAAATAAGGAAAAAAACAAAGGAATTCAAAATGAAGCAGGAAGAAGCAAGCATCTTCGGCAGCTTTTCTCTGGTGGAAGAAAACCTATATTTTCCATGATTGACAAGTCAAGCTTTAATAAATCACTCAAGCTTCCCCTTCTTTTACCCATTCTTCCTTATTTTTTTGGTTTGAAATAAATTGAAATGCAAATAAATAAAGCAATTTTTCACCTTTTATTGTTCTTATTTCTCCTTATCTTCATATCTAATTTTGGAAGCAACCAAAAAATAAAGCCAAACACGTACGTTCTTCTTCTTCTTTTGGCCATTGTTTGTTCAGTCAATTTTTGGTCTATCTTTTTTTGAGGAAAAACAATTCCGACAAAGCCCAAACAAGGAACCCATAATTGTACAAAAATATATAGAATGAATAAATCAGTTTTTTAAAAGAAGAGAATATTCATAACCTTCAACCAGACACTTCAAAAACAAAGTTGTCAGAAAGAATAATAAGATGAAGAGTATATTTTGGAAAATGAGAAATTCTTTGAAGCAGCAAAAAACAACAGTAATTTTAAGCTTTAAAAAGAAGAAGAAGCTCCAAGACGATTTAGACAATAGAAAGGAGAGAGAAAAGGAAATCTTTTATTTACGAGGTTTTGGATATTTTTTCGTCTTCTTTAAATTTCAAATTTCAAAAATTTCCAAAGCTTAAAGCTAAAAGGGCAAAAAAAGATAATAGAATCTGTTCTTTTAAAAACCTGTAAAAGGTTGATTCTGGTTTTCCCTGAAACAAATACAAAAAATATTGTTTGAAACGTGTGAAAATCATCAAAAACAAAAATATGAGTGATAAAAAGGGACTTCATTAAGATGTGAATGTTCACATAATCAGATGCTAAAATTCAAAAATAATCGTCAGCAAAAAATTACAACTTTAAAATTAAATTTACCAAAATTTGGTTTTCTACTTATTTTTGCAGCTAAAACGATGATGTCAAAAGTTTAACATTTAAAAAAAGGTTTTACGTACAAAATGGTCGTTGATTAAACTTAAGTTTCCGTTAATTTAATTGATTTAATTGACTCTTAAACATACATAAATATTTATATTCAGAATTCATTCATTTTCTAGCTATTCCTCCTTTTTCAAAAAAAGAACTACAAAGAAAATGCCATCAGGGATGTTTCTTTTTATTTATCTCCCTTTCTTGTCAGACATATTTTTTACTGAATCCACTTACTCATCACAAAAGAACATTAAATTCACGGCACGCATTTTTTCTTCATTAATTCAAACATCAAAGCTTTCAAGTCATTTCTAAAAATTGATAAAGAATGCAACTACCGTATCCCTTAAATAACACCTTCAACTTCTTCATTTTTTTCTTCCAACTTTATCCTCCAAGATTAAAATGATGATGGCGATGATGACTAAGTGATTCCATGCTTTTTGAAATCTTAAAAGCCGAAGAAAAAACTATAATCTTTTTAAAAGACCATTTATATAAATGAAAAATAAATAAATATGTTGGGAAAAAATAGCAAGCTGGACAACCATCTTATATATATACTTATACTTACACAAACACGATCTCCCCACAACATCACAAGACTGAAAAACTACTATGTTTGGACAAAATGAAAAAAGGGAAAAAAACCAAATAAACGATTCTTAATTAATCTCACGCTTTTTACATTTTCTTTCATTTTTCTTCCCCCGCATGATTCCCTCCGCTTTTTTTTTTCATTCTTTGGTTGCAGCAAAAAAAAATAAGGGAAAACAGAAGGTTACTTTTTGCAAAATTTTAATACTTCTTTTTTAAGAAGTTTTTGAAAACAAATAAAAATTATTATCATCATTTTCCCTTCTTCTGGAGCCTCTTTAAAGAAGGTTGAATAGAATCCATTAATAAAGAAAACAGTTTTATTCCAAAGAACTTTAAAAAGGCTACAGAAAAAAGTCAAGTCAAAACTCCCACAAACTTTGTTCTTTTGTAACAAAAACTTTTTTTGAAAGAATTCAATTTGGAACGGAACGAAAATGAACAAAAAAGAAGGCAGAGATTGAATTAAGATTGAATAAAACCTTTATATTGAAAAATACGAAAATGAAATAAAAAAAAGATAAGGAAGTTGTTAAAAATATATATAATATTCGTGATACCAAAAATTCTTAAAAAAAGAAATAACGTCAAAAGTGTCAAAATTTTAGGGAATTGGAAAAAAGAAGAAGACGTACATTTTTTGTGGACGGATATCTATGTATATTTTATATCATTACAAGAATTAATATGACTTCATATTTGTGATAATTAAAATTTTATTAATCATAAATAATAAATAAAAACAATAAACAAAATTGCTTTTTAATAAGTCTGCTTCAAAAGTTTAAAGGAAGGATTTTTGGAGCAAAAAGATGAGTGTTTTTCTCACTTTAACAGAAACCTAATTATAAAAACTCTTAATAATAGCTATGAGCAAGCTTCAAAATCCTGATTAATCAAGAGTTCATTAAAAATTGTTTCTTCTTTGAACTCGTTTTTGAAAGTCAAGATTTAAATCTTAAAATTGAATCTAGAGCTTAAAGTAAAATTAGTAAAATTTCTTCCATTTCTTTAGTTAATTTAAAATTAAGAAAAATTGAAAGATTACTGTAGCCAATGCAAGCTTATATCATTACACGGAATAAAATAATAACTATGAACACCCGAATATAAATAGAGCCTTAAACTAACATTAATTCCGTAAACTAAAATAAAAAACTAATTTAAAAATTCCTTTAAAAGTGTAATTTTTCTCTCATTTAAAAATGGCAAAAATGTGCAAAAAAGGCGATCTCAAAAATCTTCTAAATGCACACGTATCCTTAAAAATTGAAGCAGCTTTTTTCGGAAATGTACGAAAATATTTTCTCATTTAAAAGGTTCTTCGTTTTTCATTATCTTTCTTAATCTTGAATCAACTTTTTTCAATTTCCTTCCTTCCTAAATTTCTTTTTCACGAAAAAACTATAACTTATCTTGACTTATAGTCTGTAAGTCAAGACTTTTAAAATTTTTAAACATACGTATTTAAATATGCATATATTTCGACCATCAAAGATGATAAAGTTGAAGAAGGAGGATTTTTTAAAAGCTTTTTTCTTCTTTAAAGTTCCTTCTGGAAAAGACTCCCATGGCATAACTTTTTTTATTTGCCGTCTTCAAAGTTGAAAAAAAAAGAAAGAAATCGTTTCCTAATTTTTTATTCTTCACTTTTTAAATATAAAAATCCTTTTTTTAAAAGGTTTGAAAACCATTAAAGAAAGCCAAAAATGAGTAAATGCATTCATAAAATTCTTCCTTCTTTAATAAAAGCATATTTAATAATAATCATGAAAATTAATAGAATTTTATTAAAGTAAAAACTTTTTAAAAGTTTTTTAAAGACTTTTTTCCGGTTTTCTTTAATTTAATAAATTTATTAACAAGAAGCAATTTTTCAAATTGCAAAATTAGACTACTCTTTTCTCAGACAAAGCTTGAATTAATAATTTTCTAAGCTCAAATACAAAATTAAGCTTTTAAATTTGTTCTCTTTTATAAAAACGGATGTATGAATAGTCGTTTTTTATTTGAAAAATGATGCTTGGATTTTTAGAATCAAGGAAATCCAAATGCAACAATATAGAGAAAAATGTCTGAACTTTTTGATCTGAAAAAGAAGAATAAATTGAATTAAAAACTGTTTTTCTTTTGTGTTTAAAAAATCTAAAAATGAGTAATTTTATGAATTAATTCATATTTATGAATACAGTAATCTACCCGATGACAAAAAAATAAATATAGTTTTTAATTTTCAAAGACTCTGGGAAACGCTTATTTTATTTTTGGCTTCATTTTCGCGTCAGTTCAATGACAAAGAATAAACTCATCTGGACTATTTACAAATAAAAACTAACTTCCCAAGGCCGATAACGCATCCATACAATTTTAGTCAAATTCCCTTTTTTAATATCAATTTATAAATTTATTTTCGGAAAAAACAAGAGAGAGAAAGAGTAATGTAAAATCAAAAGTCAGTTTTCTGCTTAAAAAACTACAATTTACATTCAACATTTTTTGTGCCCTCAGAGAAAATAAATATATGTAGGATGAAACAATGCCAAATATTAAATTTATATTTGCTTCCAGAATATTTGATAAACACAAAAAAATTGCATCCGTTTTTATTAAAGGAGATGCAAAAAAATTAGGGTAAAAAGAGTGAAGATGAGCAGCAGCAATAAATTTGCTTTTTTGGGAATAATAAAAATAATAATTTTAAATGAGATCGGATTAAAAGGCTAAAAATGGAAAGAAGAAGAAGTAAAATAACCTTGCAAAAAAAGAAGTAAAGAATATTCTTACTCAAGAAATAAACAGAAGATTAAACACCCTCAAAGAAAGAAAAAAGAAGATTTGTAATTAAAAAATGACTAAAAACTACAGGAACGATTAAAATCTTTTTTGCATTTGCAAAATGTTTAATGGATTATTGCTGCTATTCTGAATCCTAAAATGAGTTTGGAAAAAAATATTCCAAAAAGTGGGAGTTGCTGCATTTTTACAAATAATTTTTTTATTATTTTAGGTCAAAATATTAAAATGCCAAATAACGGTTTTTAAGGGGTTGTATCTATAACAAGAAAAGATTGAATTAAAAATAAACTTGATTAAAGGATTTGCGTTTTTAAGTTTTTTTTGCCTTAAAATACAAAATGCTGGTAAATGAAATTTGATTGCGTGTTCGAAAATTTTAATTCAATAATTTTAAAATTTGGAAGAACTTGTTTTACGAACATTTGCAAAAATAGCTAAAATTTCAGAGAAAATTTTTAATAAAAAAAATTTTATTCATAAAAAAGTTATACAAAAACAGGGGTTCAACAATTTCATTACACGAACAAAAAACAATAATAAAAGCTAAAGCATTTTGAGATACATTTACGAAAATAATAATATATGAAAACCCCGTAAGCACTTTGTAAAGGATTTTAAATTGGCAGCAAAAGTTATATACAATAAGAATTAAGCATAATATACGCCATCTTCATTTTGTTGAATTTCTTCTTCTTCATTTTCCCGATGCAAAACCCGTTGAAATGCGCATTCACTGCAAATATATTCTCCAGCAAGTTGAACAGCTTCAATTGTGGTTTGAACGCATTCTGGATGAAACCATTTATCACATAAATTACATCCAATCCAATGTGCATCATTACTGTATGGTTGATTACTGTAATATTAAGGTTATTATTGATTTATTTAAAACAACTTTTGCTTACCAAATACATAAAATTTCTTCAGTTGATTCTTCAGTTTTTACATTTTGATCACTTGGATTACAGTAGTTGCAATACCATTCAGATAACTTTTCAACTTTTGATAAAGTAGTTTTGGCACATTTAGGATGGAATAATTGTTTACACGCTGAACATTTGATATGATCTTGAGAAGGATCAAAGATTTTTTGGCAGTAACAAGTTTTTGTATCACAAAATTGTTGCAAATCTTGTGATAAATCTTCTTTTTGCTTCTTCAAAATCTTTTTATTTTCTCGTTCAATCTGACGCTTTTGTTTTGTTGTTGGACGTCCAGGTTTTTGTCGTTTTCCATCTATACCTTTGACACCACGAATCACTTCAACTTTTCCCTTTCTTGATGAACTGCTTTCCGTTGAATCAATCAATTCTGATTTAATATTTGCAAGTAACCCAGAAGCATCCATGTATTGTTCAGTAATATCAACAACAGAATTATCAATACATTCAGAATCCATAGAGTATTCATTTCTTGCTGGTTCTTCATAGACGTATGTGTCTTCAACTTCAATTTTGGGTTCTGATTTAATAGTAATTGCTTCTTCGGGCATAGGAGCACCTAAAATAAATAAGAACGTTAGTTTTTATAAAAAGCTACAGTAGACGGACATTCTGATTTTTTTGAAAGAAAAAAATGCGTACCAATTTTACGACGACGTTTAAGTTCAAGATAATGTGCCATTGAGCGTGTCATTGCACGGCTCTCAAAAATTTCCTCCTCTTCTTCTTCACTATCAAATTCATCATCGGTGCTTAAGGAACATCGTTTACGACTTCGTGGATCCCGATAACCATTTATTTGATCGGTGATAGTTCCCAAGGGTTTGTTAGGATGTAAACGTTTCCTTTTAATTTTTAATAAATCAGATGCCTCTGGTAATGAAGCATCTAATGGAATTTCAAGGGGAGGAAGTGGGGAATAAAGTCTTGGCTCAGTGTCTTCATCAGAAGTATAAAGCATAGAAGTGCTAGCATCTGCAGAATCAAGAAGCCAACCAAACATTCGCCAATCTTCTTCAGCATCTTCATCTGGAGGTAATGGAACATCACCAAGAAATCCAGATGAGAAATTATTATCGTCTTCACTTGAAAAATTTGTGCTGCACAGGCTTTGAATAGAATTAAGAGAATTTGTTCTACGAACAGCTTGTGGTCGACATGAAAGTGATTGAGGGGCTAATCCATGAAATCCATGAACATCTTTCATCAAAGATGTTCGAAGATCTTTCCAGCTTTCGATTCCGACAACCATTTTAAATTTACAGTAGGTTTTAAGAATAGTCTTTTTTATAAAAAAACAGAATACAAATACAAAAAACTAAAGTGAATGTTTTGCATTTGCTTTTATACCCGAACGAGTGTGGGCGTGACAGTTTCGCTGGGAATTGCGAAATGCTAGAAATTTCGCGAGGAGTCGTCTCCCTTGTTTACGAGTATCCATCCCTCTCCTTCATCTTCACAAATAAGAAGAAGAGAAAAAATATAAAAAATCTCTTTTCGGCTGACCGACAACAACAAAGAAATGGAACGACAACACAGAGAACGAGCAGCTCTCTAGAATCTATATGAGTGAGTCAGCTGCACGTATTATTTTTTCTTCGGCAGCTGACCATCGTCCAGCAAAACAACAAAAAAATCGGAGTAAGGAAATGGCCGCTAAGGGTTCAAAGACCATTCAATGATCACGTGATTCAATCGTGAAGTACGGGATATCCCAAAATGGAGTCAAGAAATGTTAATAAAAAAATACTTGGGATAATTCACAGTATGTACGGTATTATACTTTAGGGTACGGTAGCTGTCTTTCTGATAGTATGTTTAAAATATGCTTTTGAGAGTTTTCATTTCTCGATTTTTTTTGGCAAATTGCAATTTTTTCAACAGCTTACAATAATAAGAGACCAAAGATCACAGAAAAACAAAAGAGAAAAAAACAGAGTTCTGGCCAATGCCACTCGCCATCGTCAAATATCTTTTCAGAAAAGTACCAAGGTCAATGCGGAAGAAAAAACTACTTAAAAAAGGGATTTTGCTTTCAGTTAAATCAATTTTTAATAACGTTCAAATGCTCTTGGAAACGCACATCCTACGTTATAACGTGCAAACAAAGAATATCGCAAACGTGCGCAATGTGAAGTTTTTGTTGTTTTTTTGACTAATAGTGCATCCCCTCAAGCAATGAAAGTTTACACAAGCAGCATCGGAGGAAACAATGTGAAGAGAAAAACAAAAATATTTGTCAATGCTAAAATTTTTTAGAAATGAACAAATAAACAAGATGAAAAACATGAATTACTCATTTGTTCCATTTAGACATCAAGTTTAAAGTATTACGTTTATGTCTTACAGTAATCTTTTCAGATGATTGTATGAAATCGATTTTTTGTTTGAAACAATAAATGCAGTTTTTTTATTCTGGATTTTAAATTCAAAAACAACAACAACATCCTTTTGTTGCGCTGTTTCTTTATTTCAAAATATCTCTTTAACGACCGAAAAAAGGAGGTCGCATAAATATTCGAATTTGAAAAATGGAAACAACAAAGTTGTTTTTGAAAAAATGAATTAAAATGTCCGTCGTAAAGTGATGAAATAAGGATGTAACAGAAAAGCAAAACCTACCAATTCGAGCATAAATTTGAGAACATGGTAAGCAAGCAATAGTGCCTGTTCGAGTCTGCTTAACAAATCCATATTCAAGTTCAACTTCCAATTCAAATCGAGCTCTTCTTTTTAGAATTTCACGTTTAAAAAATTCTGATCTTTCATTGAGCATTACTTCACTATGCTTTTGCACAGAACGTTTAATAATGTGCCTAAAAAATGGGAGCTTTTAATACCGTAATACGATAATTATAAACTCACTGAGAATGTAATACTGGAACATCAGGAATGCGACGAATCTTTTGTAAAATCTTTTTATGCCATCCTTCTTCACGATCTTGTTGGCAAACTTGATCAATTACAGATGTAAGAGACTATAAAATGATAAAATATCAAACTACAGCATTAATAAATAAACAAATACCATTTTAACATCTGTAACAAAGACACTATCATTTGATTTTATTGCAATTTGAGAAGGTGCAGTCATCAATCTTTGAACAGCTTGTTGAACTTGTCGATTCTGAACAACATTCACATCAGCACTTCGACTTTGATACGATGTTAATGTTGCAAGACGTTGCTTTTCTAATTGTTGACGAGCCATATCTTAAAGAAACATATATTAGCCAAAACTATAGCAGTAAAGATAGTTTGCTTACTCTCTTTTTTAACAATATTTGCTTCAATTCTTTGAAAATCAGGATCAGTATAAAAGTATGCATCTTCTTGTTGCATTTTAGATTCTTCCATCTGAATTGCATAATCAATATCTTCTTCAGTTGGTTCATAATCATATCGACGAAAGTTTGGATATCTTGGAATATACGGAATAATTCGATGTCTCTGAAACAAAACAAAATACTGAAAAACTTAAATTAGTTAAAACAAACTTACGCCAAAAGATTGTTGCATAGCAGCAGGATTAGGATAAGTTCGATAATATGTTGGACGTAAAGCTGGTCGAGCATAAATTGGTCGACGATTAATTGGTGGAATAGCATAACGAACACGGGTAATCCCTTCACCATTTATCGAATAATTTGTATAATGTCGAACCGGTTGCGCTCTCATTTGACCAGATTCACTTTCAAGATCAATGACATCTGGTTGTCTGGATGGAGTTAAACGATGAACAACAGTACTGCCAAACTTTAAAAAGAATAATTATTAATATGAATGATTATTAAATAAAAAACTTACAGGCCTAACAGGTCTGACAGTAAAGGTTCTTGAACCTGGATGAGCAATTGGTTGAATTTGAGCATTTGAACGGTATGCAACGGATCGAATAGGAATTCGATTTGTTGCATTAGATGAGTCCATCGTAAACTAAAATAATGATATAAAAATTTTAGAATTTAAGATTTAATGCAAATATCAACGTAGACAATCAAACACGACAGAAAATTTTTTAAAAATTTGGGAGAAATAAGAACATTTTGCCAAAGACCTAAAAAAGAAATCTTAATATTTTTTTTCTTGTTCCAACTTCAGAAAAGTTTGATTGATGTTTTTAATTCAAACTTACTGGACATTAGAACTTAAGATTTTTAGAGAGAACATCTTGATGTGCTAAGCAAAGCTGTTGAGATGTTTTAAATTCCAAAATATCCGTGTTGTGGATTGGATTCTTTTTTCTTTCATCAAAAAAAGATTCAGTATCGAAAATTTTAACATGTAATTTTGAAAAAGACATCAAAATTTCTGATATAAATTAAGCACCTTTAAAAGCAACAAAATTATTTAAACTTTTATGGTTTTTATCAAGGCCGTAGGCAGAAAAAAATTTCGGGGTGGGCATTTTCATTTCGGAGGGGGCACGCCTTTGATCTTTTGCCGCTTTAACACGGCGGCGGCAAAAGATCAAAGGATTTTCTCAGTTTCGGGGGGGGGGGGGGGGGCACGTGCCCCAAATGCCCCCCCCCCCCCCCCCTCTCTACGGCCTTGGTTTTTATACATAGTTCAAGGCATTCTCTGAAGATACAGTAACAACGTCATCTACTGTTTATCTCGGCCACATATGATTTGACAACTGTAAACTAATCCCAAAAAGCAATAATTTCTGACATAAAGACAGGCAGCAGCTAATAAGTAAGCTTACACGCGTGAAATAAGTATGTATTTGGTATACACCTCACAACTATAGAGGTGTATACCAAATACATATCTTAGACAAAACCCGTGCCCCAGTAACCTTGATAAGACAAAACAAGTCAAGAAATAGTACAAGAATAATTTATTCAAAAATTAAGACAAGATATTACAACAAAGTAAGAGAAAAAAACAGGATAATTCACTTCAATTCACCACAATCGGCAATTGTAATATCAGTAGCAGTTTTTCCACTTTGAGAGCCCTAAAAACAAAACCAAATTAAAACCATAGAGTAAGATTAACAGCAAGAGACATCAAAGGATTACCGCCGTTGATGTCAATAACAAGAAAAGTAAACTTACATTGCCTTCAATATTCTTGACAACATCCATGCCTTCAACAACTTTTCCAAAGACGACATGCTTTCCATCAAGCCAGCTTGTGACAGCAGTGCAGATAAAGAATTGAGATCCATTTGTGTTGGGGCCAGCATTTGCCATTGAAAGGACACCAGGAGCAGTGTGACGTTCTTTGAAGTTTTCATCAGCGAATTTTTCACCATAGATTGATTCACCACCAGTTCCATTTCCACGAGTAAAGTCACCACCTTGAAGCATAAATTGAGGAATAACACGATGGAATTTGGAGCCTTTGTAATGGAGTGGTTTGCCACTCTTTCCCATTCCCTTTTCACCAGTACAAAGGGCACGGAAATTTTCAGCTGTCTTTGGTACAACATCTAAAAAGAAAGGTGATTAGTAATACATCAAAAAAAGAAAGATATCATACCATTGTAGAGTTCCATTACAATACGGCCAGCAGCTTTGTTACCAATGGTGACATCAAAGAATACGCGAGGTCTTGACATACTTGAAATATAATACCTGTAAAAGAAGCATGTGTAAAATATGATAAGACTAACGGCACGGATAATGTCAAACACGTTTCTTTGAACTCGAATAGGTCATTAAGGGCAAAAGATGGACCAAAACTAAGCATGACAACGGGACGACTTTTTGGAAGCCCGGCCCGGGTCCGGGAAATTTCGCCGCATGGCACCGGGCAAGGCTAAAACCCAAATTGTGGTACATTATAGACAGTTTTTTCACAACAATCGTAAAGAATAGCAAAAGGTTCAAATAAGAAAAGCCCTTGGAAAAAGGGAAAAGAGTCTGCAAAAAAGGTGAAAAAGAGAGTTTCTTCTTTTAGCCAAACAACATTAGGCAACAAACATATCAAAGAACATTTTTATGCTGTTAAAAAGATTAAAAAATGTTAGAAATAGATAACACAAAATTGTGAAACAAGCAGATTATTGGGTCAAATAAAAATAAATGTGAAACAGAGATTAATAAAGAAAAATGTATTTTGATGACAAGATTAAAAATCAACGAAAAAATTGAGAAAAAGAACTTTTTTGGGATGAGAGTGAACGTTCAACAGCTTCGCGAACTATTTTGTGTTCGCGAAGTTTTTCGTTGAACGAACGCGAATGTTTTGCCAGCTTTTAAAAATTGCTTTTGTTATGTACTGTAATTGCAAAAACATTGAACGAAGAAGTTGTAATAATTGTTTGTTTAATTATTATTAATTACTTATAATCAAAAACTTTTACTTTTAATTCATCTGCTTATCATACTCAAACACTATTCAGAAATAAGAATGGTTAAAATATTAATTATGATATGTATTCGTCAATACAAAAAGTTAAATCTCTGTCTAAGGGATTGTCCAGAAATCACGTGACCATGAGGGGGGAGGGAGGGGGTAAGCCAAATGGTCACCCGGCTTTGATGTTGTCGGTAAAAAGCTTTGATCTTTGGTCACGGAGGGAGGGGGTCTGAAAATCACGTTTTGTTGGTCACGTGATTTCTGGACAATCCCTAATAAAACAATAAAAATCAAATATAATCAGTCTTTTATTTTTATTACAATTCAATACATCAAGTTGTTATTATTACATTAGTATCAAGAGAGTCTTTAAAAATGCGATCAATTTCATCAAAAATCCATAAATTTTGATTTTGAAGACCAAATACTTCAGCAAATATTGGATTATTGTTATTTCTTGCCTAAAAATTCTTGATTACGGTAGATAACAAAATTTAGGCTAAACTTACATTTTCAGGGAATGTTTCATTCCATTCACAGTAATGCTTGCCTGCTACCACTGATACAGTCATATCTGCAAGATAAAATAATGAATGTCGAGATGCAAGTGATATCCATTGTAGAAGTGAACAAAAATCAAATGTTTCCTAAAACATTCAAGAATAGAATTTTGCTGAAATCTATAAAACGAAATTGCCTCAACAAATTTTTGACACAGAGAGTAATGAATTGATTGCCGGATTTCACTTTTTCGATCAGGTTCAAAAAGATCGATTGCAGCCAGGAGTCGTTTAGCAAAATCGACATCATAGGATTGAGGCATTTCAAAGCAAAAAGAATGCAAATAAGTGATAATTGGCTTTACAACATCCATTTTATGCTCTACAATTAATTCACTATCATTTGTTTGCTTGAAATGCTTGTTCAAGAATCCACATGTAATATTTAAGACCATTTTTATAGCCGGCACTGATCCATCTGAGCATTTGATAAGGTAATCCCTAAAATAGGTTCTATAGTATACCAATAATAATGATACAAAAATTAATTACCCATCTTTCAAGAATTCAAATCTAAAATTATCTTCATCCATCATATCTGCAGGATATTGATCGCATGTTCTTCTATCAAAACCAATTCCAGGAATTTCAAATGGTCGATAAAAGTACTTTGTCGGTAGTTGAACTTCTATAGTAATTTCCATCTTTGCAACTCTTTTCTCTCTGAAAGCTTCGGAGAATTCTTCCAAAAATCCTTCAGCAACAGAAAATGAATCAGAAATTGGATGTGATGATGCAGCAATTCTTGGTGAAGAATCTAAAGAACGTGAAATAAATTTGACGTAATCAATAAATTCATAAAACTTACATAATTCAACTTCCATTTCATTATCCAGAAACATTTTATAAGTGACAAAACATTTGCCATTCCAAACTTGAATTGGTACACCATCTTCAGAAGAATGTTGTGAAGTTAAAATTGAGAGTTGATCTCTTGATAAAACAAGATACCATTTAATTGCCGAAAATTTATAGCTCGTTCGAAAGGTATGAGTGAATGTTTCGTCATCTTCATCAGATGTTGTTTGTGGGATTGTAATTATCCATGGAAAAGTAAACTTAATCTTTTGATTCAAAGGATTCCATTTTTGTGTATCAGTATTGGAAGTCTGCGACATTGATTAGTACACGTTGAGCTTGAATTTAATAAAAAATATATGAAGTTGCAAAAATCGGCGAAATTAGAAAGAAGAATAAGATAATTAAAAATGTTTATGCAAATTTAATTATATAATCATGTAAAAAGGCAATTTTAATCTGATGATTTTAGCTATGTTCAAAAGTGATTTTTAAATCACTTTTGAACATAGCTAAAAAAAACTTGATTTAAACAAAAAAATGTACAAACAAACTGGACAGTTTCCGACATATTAATTCTATTCGACAACTGTGGCATTTGTTTCATTTTTGTTATTACCAGGTTTTATTTCCCCCCAACTTTCAAATTTATTGAAAAGCTCGGTCTACAATCTGGTGGAGTTTTGAACTTCTTTTATTTTTTTCTTTGCCTTGGACACACTTTTTTCACGCTAACCACTTCACCACATAAACGAGCAACAAGGGGTCGATCAATGGAGTGGAATACTTTTTTTCAAAAAAGGTAAATAAAATTAGGAAGAGGCAGGGAACACTTTTTCCTTTTCTTTTTCCTTTTTTTTCTTCGTTACCGTAATAAAAAACGAATTTGCGCATACTTTTTTTAAAAAATTAACTATTTATCCTACCAGACGTATTTTTTTACGCTGATTCCGAATATGCATAGAGATGGGCAAGTCAAAAATAAAAGTACGAAAAAAATTATTTTAATGTTTGTTCTAGGTACTTTCAGACCTGAATAAGCCGAAAATAAAATTAGAGACGGGCAGGGAACACTTTTTCCTTTCTTTTCTTTGACATTTTTTTGGTTACCGTAACGAAAAAATGAATTTGCGCATACTTTTTTTTACAAATTAACTATTTATCCTACTAGACGTACTTTTTTACGCTGATTCCGAATATGCCACTTTTGAAAAGTTTTATCCAGGAAAAATACCCAAAATTTGCATTTTAAGATGTTTTTTAATTATAAAACATTGTCACATCAATTCACACGAACAAGTTCCATACCATTCAATAGCCACTTAAAAAATACAAATTATGTGAAAATTTGAAGGGTGCAGAAGGGTGCAAGAAAATATTACAACGATCGCAGAGCTAGATTTGTATAAAAAATGCTTGAAAAACAAAGGAAAGAAAAAGAAATGAACTTTTTTTGGCCACGCGCCTCAAAAAAATGCATTCTTTTTTGTGCAAAAAAGAAAGAGAAAAAGTGTTCCTTTTTCTTTTTTTCAACCAAAAATTTTTGTTTTGCTGAATTTTAAAATGGTATTTTCGGCATTTTAACAATTTTTAATAATTTTTTTGATCTTATTTTCGGTTTATTCAGGTCTGAAAGTACCTAGAACGAACAATAAAATATTTTTTTTCCAACTTTTATTTTTGACTTGCCCATCTCTAAATAAAATCAAAAAAATTATTAAAAATAGCTAAAATGCCGAAAATAACGTTTTGAAATTCGGCAAGACAAAATTTTTTGGTTGAAAAAAAGAAAAGGGAACACTTTTTCTCTTTCTTTTTTGCACAAAAGAGAATGCATTTTTTTGAGACGCGTCAAAAAAAAGTTCATTTCCTTTTTTTTCCTTTGTTTTTCTGCTATTTTTGAGGCATTTTTAGCTCTGCGATCGCTGTATCATTTTTTCGCTCATTTTCGCTCATTGGGGAAAAATCTTATTTAAATCAGAATTAAATTCTCTATCGAATGGTACAAAATTTAGAGTTAGACCGGTTCAGACCCGGGTTTTTTCCTTATAGCAATACAGTAATTTAGCGTTTTCGGCACTTTGCTCTGGAGAAAACTTTTACAAAAGTTACATATTTGAAATCAGCGTAAAAAAATACGTCTAGTAGGATAAAAAATTACTTTGTAAAAAAAAGTATGCGCAAATTCGTTTTTTGTTACGGTAACCAAAAAAAGTCAAAGAAAAGAAAGGAAAAAGTGTTCCCTGCCCATCTCTAAATATGCACGTTTGAAAAAGTTTTTTCTGGGAAAAATACCCAAAATTTGCATTTTTAGATATTTTTACAAGGAAATGGTTTTGTTGATTCCAGTTGATTCTATGAATTTAGTACCAATGGATAGCCCTTCAAAAAATGCATCTTGGGTGAAAAGGAAAATCACGCGAAATCACGCGAAAAAATGTTACAGCGATCGCAGAGCTAGATTTGTATAAAAAATGCTTGAAAAACAAAGGAAAGAAAAAGAAATAAACTTTTTTTGCACGCGCGTCAAAAAAATGCATTCTTTTTTGTGCAAAAAAGAAAATGAAAAAGTGTTCCTTTTTCTTTTTTTTCGACGAAGAATTTTTGCTTTTTTAAATTTTAAATCGCTATTTTCGGCATTTTAACTATTTTTAATAATTTTTTAAACTTTATTTTCGGCTTATTCAGGTTAAAAAGTACCCGAATGTAACAAAAAAATAATTTTTTTCGAATTTTTATTTTCGAGCTGCCTCTCCCTAAATAAAATAAAAATTTTTAAAAATGCTTACGGTAAATTAGAAAAGATTTGTATTTAAGCGTCAGAATCAGTAAAATCAATTAAACTTTATTGTTTATCTTTTTATAATTATTCATTTTACTTATTAAACCTTAAAAAAATTTAAAAAAATTAAAAAGACAAAATTTTTATTTTTTTTATTAAATTTTGGACTAGAGTTGGGTACGGTATTAAAAAAGTTTTAACCTAAAATAAATAAATATCAATCAATGTTTAACTTTCAAAGGGATATCGGTTGTTGCAACAGCTTCATATTCGGGACGGATTTCATCTTCTATATGAAAGCCGCTGAAGAAGTAATAAGCCCAACCTAAAAAATTGATTCATTTTGAAAAATATGTTTTTAAATTGATTCTAGAAATTACCAAAAAGAACTCCGCCAATCAATGGTGCAATGATTGTGATAAGCCAATAACTCGGATATGGATACGTAAAAACTTCAGGTCCATAAATGAGGAATGCAAATAAACGAGGTCCGAAATCACGAGCTGGATTAATCGGGTACTGTAAGGGTTACGGTAATTATTTATTTGAATTACATGGGTTATTAAAACTTACTCCCAAATTAGCCCCAAATGCACATCCAATCATGAGTAAAACAAGTCCAAAAAGTAAACAATGAAGATATTCAGGGATTTTGTTTCGTTTATCAATAATCACAACAACAAACATGCAAAGGATACCTAAATTGGAGAGAGTTAAACTTTAATAATTTTTAAAAGGCCAATTTCAAGCAAAATCAACAATTTGATCAAACATTAAATCATTGTGACCAAAAAAGTTTACCTGTTCCAACAATTTGATCAATAAATGCTCCTCTGGGGGATAACCAATCTTCTGGAAAAGTTGTAAAAACTCCAGCAGATCCTTTTGGACCTGAAATAGCCCGAACTCCACCATCATACGCATGAAAG
This sequence comes from Panagrolaimus sp. LJ2414, assembly GCA_024447195.1. Classification (NCBI taxonomy): domain Eukaryota; kingdom Metazoa; phylum Nematoda; class Chromadorea; order Rhabditida; family Panagrolaimidae; genus Panagrolaimus; species Panagrolaimus sp. LJ2414. The sequence continues at coordinate 1,223,233 of JAMRXY010000048.1, read as the reverse complement.
AGATCTTAAATATTAAATAATTAATTTATGTAATATTCTTTTTAGTTTATTGTATTACCGTAATACAAAGCATAAACACCTGCCGCACCAAGGAAAGCCCCAAAAACTTGTGAACTGTAAGTTATAGTAATTTGATTAAATTTTTATAAAAAAGAAGCTTACACAAAATAAACCATCATTGTTTTAAAATCAATTAATTTGAAGGTGAAAAAAAGCATGGAAACGGCAGGATTCAGATGGCCCCCAGAAACCTTTGAAACTGCTAAAGCGGAAAATGTAACTGCGAAGCCCCAACCAACATTAATTTGAATCCAAGTATTCATTTTTTCTCTTTTTAAAATTAATTGTGCAATTACCGAAAGCCCAATAAACTATAATAAGATTACGGTAACCATTGTTAAATTCAATTAAACAAAGCGAAACTCACGCATAATAAAAATGTACCAAAAACTTCTCCAATTGCTTTTACAAGAAGTTTATTTTTAATTTTAAACTTTGCCCTTAAAGTTTCAGGAAACATTTTTGCTAAAATTTACAGGGTGTTTCAAAAAAAATGGCGGAAGGACCATTAAACTAAAACGGTTTAACCAATATATTTTATGTGTGGTGGGTTAATATTGTCCCATAAATGTCACTTTATTACAGTAATTTCACCTCTTCACAACTTTCGCTTCAGGACCCACAACGTTCACAATTTAAAAAATGACCGTTTTTCGTCTGTTTCGTAGGTACACTGACCTAATTTTTTCAGAGGGTATTTAAAAAATCTGTTAAGTGGTATTTTTAGACAACCAAATTAACTCGTTGTTAGGCTATATTTTGAGACTTCAACCCAACTCCCTGATTTTTGCCGAATTTTTTTCTAACCCTCTGCGCAAAATTTTTCATTTTTGGCCAAGTTTGACGGATTGGCCTACTTTTTCCTGGAGGAGTTGGGGGCTCATATTTGTTGCCAATAAACTTCAGCCACTTTGTGGTCGATTCCATACCAAAATATTGAAATCTGGAAAAATGACATCTTTTCGATACTCCAAATTGCCCAAAAACGGCAGCTTAAACGCGTATATTAGTAAATAGCAGGTAACTATGAAAACACAAAAATTTTAAAACGCCGTTATATGCTAAAAATCAATAAAAATAATCTAGAAAAATACTGTGAAATACAAATTAAATGTTTTTGACCTATTTGGAGACTTTAACATTAACATGAATTTCAACATAAACTTTGTATACTTACTTACATACGAAAATTATGGCTGCTTAAAAAGTCATTTTTCCAGATTTCAATATTTTGGTATGGAATCGACCACAAAGTGGCTGAAGTTTATTGGCAACAAATATGAGCCTCCAATTCCTCCTGGAAAAAGTAGGGCAATCCGTCAAAGTTGGCCAAAAATGAAAAATTTTGCGCAGAGGTTTAGAAAAAAATTCGGCAAAAATCAGGGAGTTGGGTTGAAGTCTCAAAATAAAGCCTAACAACGAGTTAATTTGGTTGTCTAAAAATACCACTTAACAGATTTTTTAAATACCCTCTGAAAAAATTAGGTCAGTGTACCTACAAAACAGACGAAAAACGGTCATTTTTTAAATTGTGAACGTTGTGGGTCCTGAAGCGAAAGTTGTGAAGAGGTGAAATTACTGTAATAAAGTGACATTTATGGGACAATATTAACCCACCACACATAAAATATATTGGTTAAACCGTTTTAGTTTAATGGTCCTTCCGCCATTTTTTTTGAAACACCCTGTAAATAATTTAACATTATTAAAAGTTTAAAAACAAAACATTTGCGCGCAAAAAATTCTGTTACACAAAGGATACTGTAGCGGTCAAAGCATGGAGTAATTTGTTGTTGTTTAACAACTTTATAATCAATTACTGTAAAATTAAACCAAAGTTTACTAAAAAAATTGCAACAAGTTTGTTACAACCTTTTTCAAATTAAAAAATTCAATTGAATGTTCTTTGTTGTGAATTTTTTTATTTAATATTTATTAAAACCCTATTTTCTCTCTCTTTCATTTCAATAAATACAACAACCTTCAATGTATTCTCGAAAAAAGGGCTCAGACATTGTTCCACTTCAAAAATAATAATTCCAAAACCAATCCTCATAAACACAAAATTTCCAATCATAAAAACAGAGAGTTTTGGTCACAGCTTTCAAAAACTTTTTGAAAACAAGATTATTGAATGGAAACTTGCCTCCTTTTTTTCAAAAAAGACTTTTATTTTTCACACAAAATGATGCAAAAACTTTTATTTTTTTTACTAAAAAACACGTAAAAAAAGGCAAAAAACAGAAATGGAACGACTTCTTTTTTTGGTTTTTGCTTGAAAAAACTTTATTTTTTTATCAAAGAAAAAAACTATACAAAGTTAAATTTATTTAAAGAAAATTTATTTATAAAAAAAACCATTTTTCATTACATTAAAAAAACATGTAAAGAGACATGAAAGAGGAAAAGACGGGACAAAAATAAAAAAATATACAAGTATTTGGGGTTTTTTTGATTCCCCGACTATGACTGGACTGGTGCTATGGCAACGACTTTTTATTTTTAAAAATATTAATTTATTTATAAATTTTTTTCAGCTACAAAAAACATAAAAAATTAATCTTAAAAAACCTTAAAATAGCTTGCTAAAACTTGTTTATCCGTTTTGTGATAAAAAGATTAAAAGGCTCATGTAACAGTTACAAAACCGGTATGCCTTGAAGTTCCAACAGTATTTGTATTCATTTTAAGGGAATGTCCCATACTCACAACAGAATTACGTCTTCCAAAGAAAGCTTTCGTATATTCTCGAAGTTCATGATTTTTAAAGATACAAATTAAAGTTCCAATTGAAGCATTTAAAGCACTTCCAAACCCAATTGCTAGGGTTACATATGCCTTTGTTCCAGGTGGAAGTTGAAAAATCATTGAAACAATTAAAAATGCAATTGGAAGTTCCCAAAATATTATTTGGGTTATCAAAATTAAAGTAACATAGATAAAAACTTTTCGAGAAGTTGAAGATGTTGAAGCTCCCAAAAGTGATAATCGTTTTTTAACTAAACAAAGGGATGCAATGTAAATGACATTAACTAAAATTCCTTGGGTTCCAGATGTAATTGCCCAAACAATTGTAAAGAGTTGAGTGGAAGCTGGGGCCATTGAACAAACATTGATAAGGTCATCAGGATTTGAACCCACAACCGAAATATATCCTATCAAAATTGTATATAATGTTGCAATCGTGAATGATATCGATGGAATTATCTGAAAATCAAAGAATGAGAGAGCATTCCTTTGAATAAATTTGGATTTCAAAATCTCAAATTTTTTAAACTAAAGACTTTAAGAAGTATATTAATTCTTAATGCTTCATTGAAACTAACATGATTCTATTTGATACTGTAAAATAAACACAATACTTGATATCTTTTTACATAATGATATTTCTTACTAAATTATGCCCGAAAATTAAAAGCCGTGCCATTGAAAGATAATGAAAATGAAAAACGGCATCAAAAAGATGAGACTTATTTGAAATGCCAAAAGCTAGTTTCATTTGCTTTTTTACAAACACTTTTTTTCTATTTCAGGCATCTTCCAATTTATGTCTCTCTCTTTTGTGTTTTAATTTTTTTAATTAACTCTTTCTTTTTTTTGCATAAAAGTTAAAAATAGCCTGCAAAAAAATACTTTCGTATTTGGCACACATTTTTTTCTTCCTTGTACAAAGTTCTTTTTCAAATTCCCATTTAAAAAGGTGTTTGTGTAGTTTTTAAAACACATGGTAAGAAGCAAAACACATACCATAGAAAGATTTTTTGAATAAGAAGCAGGATGCCAAACAGCCATCAATCGATCAGCTGCAACTCCAATTATAACGGCTTGATTTGACGTTATTCCAAAACCGGAAACAATATTTGCAAGTTGACAAGAACGTTTTGTAAAAACATGGATGTCATTTGTTACCGTATACATACCATATGAGCCTCGAATTGTCACTCCAATTCCTTAAAATGATATCATAAATAAAAACAATTTTAGTTATGATTTTATTAACAAAGATTCAGAAGTTTAAAAAAATGTGACTCCAAAAGACGGTATTTTTTTACCTTATGTTGAAGTATGCAAATTTTAACATTGTTTAACTTGATACTGTAGAATAATGAAAACTACAGTACTCATTATTTTGTAAAACAAACCTATCAAAAGATCCGCGACTGCCAATAGCGCCACCAAAACATTGTAGGGTGCTTTTCGAAGCTTTTTGTATCTCCAAAATAAACAAAGAATAAAAATATTTCCAAAAATGCAAATTGAACCAAGAATAAATCGAAAAACTTGGGCATAAATTGACTGATCAAAATCCATTCCAGACAAAGTTGTCGTCGTTGTTGGCACAGAAATAGAATTACTGTCTTGTCGGAAAACCAAAATCGACATTTATAAATAAAAATTTATGAAAATTACCCAGAAACAGTGGATGAAAAAATACTTTTTTCTCTGAACTTTTTGATTCTTTTCTTTCGTTTTTTTCTTCTTCTTTAAGCTTTTGTATTTATAGTAATTTTTTCACAAATACGTGAGTAGGGAAGTTTGTTTCCCAATTTATTTTTTGTAATCATTTCCCACGTAAAAAAAGGGTTCATTCTTCCGCTGTTGTTATTTTAAGGAAACCTTCTGATTTTCTTTTTTGATGGGAATTTTACTACATTGTATTTCAGATTCTTCCTCTCTATTAAAAAAAACATTAGTGCTAAAAAGTTGCATGTGATTTTTATGTAGTTGTGTTTTATGTGGGTAAAAAACTTTGGCAATTAATTTATTTTTAAACATTTCTTTAAAAAAAATATACAAATACAATTTTTAAAAAACATCACTCCTTCTAAAAAAGAGATATCTTTATGCATAAAATCCACCAAATGGGCTTCCACCAAATCCATAAGGCATTCCACCACCAAATCCACCATATGAGGGATATCCGCCATATCCGCCGCCATAAGAAGGATAATATCCTCCACTACTGTATCCATAACTACCGTATCCCCCACAATAACACCGTTTTATTCTTCGTTGATCATTATCAGGTAGTTCATCAACTTTATTCCAAATACCCAATTCTTTTTCAACCGCCGAAACACAAATAAGCAATCCAATAAATACAAAAAAGAAAGAAATAACAAAGTTTTTCATTTTAAATTTTGGAGACTGATAAATGATATTTGTTAAATTTTGTCTTTTATACTTACATTTTTGTTCGGTAAAGAAAAATATGTTGGGATTCTTTTGTTCAAAATAACAGTAATTTTGTTTATTCGCCAAACAGATGGTCAAGCCAAAACAAGGTCACAACCTTTTTTTAAGATCACACATATGTTTCTTCCTACTTAAAAGTTTAAAAAATTAAGTAGGCGTTCAAAAAAACTTGAAATTTAAACAAAAAAATGAAAGTTTTTTCTTTAAAAAAAAATTTATAATGTAACAAAAAAGTGACGAATTTTAACAATTTTGTTTTACAATAAAAAGAAAACATAAGAAAATTTTCTCTTTACTTTACAGCAAAGGATTAATCCCAATCGATTGTGACAAAATTGCACAGCCAAAAATTCGTTATTTTCAGACAATTTCCCTCTTGATAAATGATCAAAGATTTTTCGCGACAACATCGAAGAGCATGAACATTTATTGGTTTATCCCAACCCTCACGATCACATAATTTCTGGACAATCTTTGATAGTACTACAAAATGCCTATCCGAAAGCGAAGTTTTTATCAAATTCTTTCTAAAATCCTTATAATACTTACTCGTTGTAAAAGATATTAAATCCGAGTCTTGTGGAATCCAAGAAATTAAATTCCTTGTTATCGTCTACCACAAATACAACAAACCTAAACTAATTTAATTAAATATTATTTCAAACAACACTTATTGAATTGATGCAAATGTATCAAAATAGAAAAAAACTAAAATCTTGAAAAACGCATTTATTAATGTACATAAAACTTTGATTGAGATACTAAACAAACGAATAAATCAATACAGCGATAAAGAGGTAATTGAATAAAGCACATTTGAATTAAGCAAGTTGAGTTAAAGCTTCTTTAAACCGATGTAACCTGAAAAAAGCAATTATAAAAGGGCTACTCCAAAAGATTATAAAAAGCTTACATTTCAAGATGAGAAGAGACGGCATCAGAAACTTTTTCCTTCAATTTATTTGGTTCATCAACGTTTGGCATTTCATTAGGTCCTTAAGAATCAAAACATTAAAAATTCAATACAAAAAATAAAACTAACCAAAAAAGAGGGAATGCATCTCCAACAGTTCTTTTTGAATCTTTTCAGCTCTTTCGGCTTCTGCTTGATCACGAGCTTTCTTTTCTTCTTCTTTTCTTTCAAGTTCTTCCATAATTTTAATTTCATCAATTATCTTTGAGTTAGCTCCTATAAAAAATAGCAGAGATGGTAGAATTCTGTAGAAGAATACAAGACAAAAGACTTACTTTTAATTTTTCGAAGAATTTGCTGCAGTGATGTTGGATCATTCAAAAGTTTGCTGGCCTGATGATAATCAAAAATGCTCTGTTTGAATGGATTCTAAAGAGTGGAAGTAAAAAACTTGGATCAAAGTAAAAAGAATTGTTAACCTCTCGTTCACTCTTTCGAAGCACATCTTCCAAGATTTGGGTCAAATTTTCTTGAAGAAAATTACCATCATCGATAACACTTTTATCTGCCATAATGATTAATTAATAACTTAATAAAAGGCCTTCAATAAAGGATCAAGTACTGTGGTAAAAAAAAAATCTATGGTATTTGATTTTTTTCAAAAACCGCAGTCAGCAGCAAAGCTCCCGCCAACATAAAAATGTCTTAGAACGAAAGAGAGAAGACGAGCAAAAAAGCTGGGGTAAAAAACACAAAGATTTTCGTAGAAAAAAGTTTCCAAAACTGTGGCTTTCTTATTGGCATCTGTTAATTATGCAAATTTTTTGTTTTTAATTTTTATAGGCTACCTTTTTAAACTATTTTGTTTTTTAAACATGTTTTGCTTTTAAGTATTGATTGTAACCAAAACATATACATCAGAGAAGACACATACGCACACAGCAAAAAGGAAAACGTTTGTCCATTGAAGAAAAAAAGGGTGCACAAGGAAAAAAATGAGAGAAGAGCAGCTTTTCTGCTGCAGCACAATCGTCTAGAGTTTTTTGGTTGTGACTGCTCTGAAAAAATAAGAGAAAGTTTCGTCATTGTTAAAAATAATACGAAAAATAAGTTAAAAATCATGGTAAAAACTGTATAAAACTATTAAAAATCCTAAAAAATGATAAGAAAAAATTAGTTAGGGTTAAAATATTTGTAGGTTTGCCAAGAATTTTACTGTACTTTTGGATATAACGATAAAAATATGTTTGGCGCGATTTTTAAAATTTTGAATATTTTTTCTTTGCAATGTTAAACATGCTTTTTTGTAGTTTTAATGCCTCCAAAACGAAAAGGAAGAGGTCGTGGTGGAGCTGCTGCTAAATCAGTTATTGCAAGTCCTCCTCGAGAAAGAATTGTGACAAGAAATCGAGGCAAACCAACTCCATCTGTGCTCAAGAGAAGAAGTGTAACTCCAGTTAAACCCCAAAGAAGTAGGAAAAGGGTTACAAAGTAAGACTTTATTGCTTTTTTTATTCTCTTATTTATTTTTATTTTTTAGCGGTAAAAAGCCATGGGAAGATAGTGATGGAGAAGTTGAACATATTAAAGTTGAACCTATACATTACTCTGAAGAAGAAGAGGAAGTTGTAGAATCAGAAAATGATGATAATGATGATGAATACAATGGTAACACCTTTTTCTTACTGTTGCTTCCATTATAAATTTTATTTTTCAGTTGAAAATGAAGAAGCTCAAATTGAACAAGAGGACGAAGAATCGGATGATTCGGATTTATCTTTTGGTAAAGACAATGTTTATGTTTTGCTGTTCTTTATTTTTTGTCTTTTTTTTAGCTGAAATAGATGATGAAGAAATTATTGCATGTCCTTGGATTGAAGATGTTAATGTACCAGAACTGTTGCTACCTCGTCCATGTCATGACTTAATTGTTGGCTTTAATTTATTGATGGATCTTATTCAAGTATGTTTTGATTTATTTTCTTTGCATTAAATCCTGTCCTTTGTGAAAATGATAAATATGCCTTTCTTTTTAGGTATATGAAACAGTAACAACATATCATCGGCTTATTCAGCTTACTCCTTTTATATTTGAAGATTTTTGTGCTGCCATGAGATCCGATGCTCAGACAAAACTTGTTGCGGATATTCATATAGCATTGTTGAAAGCTTTGTTACGGGATGATGAAGATCAATTAACAACTTATGCAGTTACAGAAACCAGTGTTTCGTTTCAAATACTTGGACAACTTTTAGAACCTGTAACATATGGTGAAGTTCTTCGGCAATATGTTGAAAGTGATTTGAGATTCCCTAAAGAAATTGTTGAAATTTTACGTTCGAATTATCCATTTGTTTCTATTTCTGATCGTCTAAAAGTGCTATATTGGTTATGCGAAAAGTTTATTCAAAGTGAAATGTTGAGAAAGGAGATTAAAGCAGATGGAAAGATTTTAAATGAAAGCTTTTGTCGAGAATGTGCAAAGCCAGGTACACTTTTTGTACCAGTGCCGCAACTTCACCAAATTTAAAGGGGTTGCCATACCTTTTAAAGTTAGTAAATAATCTCATTTTACCTAGTATGAATTTAAATATAAGGTGAAAAGTTGGTAATCAAAGGGGGTGCCTTGGCACCCATGGCAACCCCCCAAGTTGCGGTACTGTAGCTGACATAAATGGGTTTTTGTTTTAGGTGATTTATTGTTATGTGATGGTTGTGAAGCTTCGTATCATATGAAGTGTCTTTCACTTACTAATGTTCCATCGGGTACATGGTTTTGTTCGGTGTGCAAGTTACAACAAGTACATGGAGCAACAGATTGTGAAATTTCGAATGAGAAAAGTATGATGCATCGAAAAAGCCCACTGGGTTATGATCGTCATGGCAGAATCTACTGGTTTCTTGTTCGAAGAATTATTGTGTTAGTTTTTTGGGATTTTTATGGTAAAATAATACTGTAAAATATTTTAGCGAAGATATTTCACAAAATACAGTACATGTGTATTCTACAATTCCTGCAATTTATGAACTTATTTCATCTCTCGATGCATCATATTACGAAGCTGTATTATGTGCCAATATTTATAAGATCATTGATAAAATTGCTGAACAATGTGAAATCACATTAAAGATGACACATCTTCGTCGTGATGAACTCGGCCAAAAGCTTGTTGGAAATAAAGAATTGGAGCAAACTTACATTGATAAAGATAATGCACATCGGATGATATACATTGTTTATAATGTTGTTACGGCTTCAACAGTAAAACATGAAGTGATGGATATTGATGAAACCACACAAGATATCATAAAAAATAATCTCCTTCCACAAAAAATGGAAAAGAAAATTTTAAAACATCTTGGATTTGTAAATGGTACATTGTGCTCATTAGACTGGTCATTCGGAGTTGAACAAGAACATTTGGTTGAAAGACGAAATGAATTTGTTGCTGCATTGGAGTATCCGCCTGATATTAAATCTCTACCATTACTTGATGACTACCGTCGCGAACTGAATATTGCTTTTCGCTTATCTTTTAGTGATGGAGGATATCGAAAATATGATAATGCTTATGATTCGAATGAATATGCAAAACCAACAATTCAAAGATTAAAAGAAAAAGATCGGAAAAAGTACATGAATACGAAATTCTCGCTGGAAGAACCATTTATGGTATAGTTGTTATACTGTAGTTATTATAAAATACAAATTTTTTAGTGGGCTGTTACAAAAGGAAAGACAATGTTTGTAGATCAAAATCTTGTTGGACGCCATATTCAAATTACTTTGAGAAGAATTATTGAACGACTTCCTGATGAATTGTATCATCGATTATGGAAAGGACATAATAAAGAAGTCTTTGTTGCAAAATTAACAAAGGCAACAACTCCTGAATTGCTTCGAGAAAGTTTATTACAATTTGAAGCATGCCTTCGAAAACCTGCTTTTACAAATGCGTGGTGGAATTCTTTGGGTCATGTTTCTCTTGTTCGACAAACACATGCCGACCGGGAACGCCGACAAGTGGGTTTTTCTTTGAAAATAAATTTAAATAAAAATATTCTTTAATTTTATAGTATCTTGATACTCAAAAAAAGAAAGATGAACGTGAACTTGCTATTGCTGAACCTTCTGTCTCTGATATTGTTTGGGTGAATTTGCCAAGACAAAAAAATATTTGTAAAAATCTTTGGAGATTGAAAAATGAGCAATACCGTTTAAATGGAAAAGGTGCTTTGGGAGGGTGGTTTTGGATTTCAAAACATTATACAAGAGATATTGTTGACTCATCTGAAAAACCTGCAATTGGAATTGATTTTCAAACTCCAACAGAAAACGTAAGTTTTTATAAGTTGCATTATATTCGGTTATCTATAATGTATAGACAGTAATCTTAAACTTTCAGCTTTCATCTCTTGTTTCCAAAAAAGCCAGTCGTCTTGATAAAGTTGTAAAGAAAATTTCATTGTGGAGAGAAGCTCAAGAAGAAGAAGCATTTCAAAATTCACAGCCAAAATGTTTTTCTCCATCTTGTGGAAAATCTTTAAGTTCGATAAATGGAATTCCATCTAAGTGTTATGCATACAATTGTCCAAGACGTGACATGGTTCCTCAACAAGAATTTGAACGACCAAATCCTGATACTTCAATAATCGTCAAAGCATTTGATCCAGTTCGAAGGAGATCTTTCCTAACCGAACTTCGAAATAAAACATCTGCTAACACTCGAGGTGAAGGAATTCCATTCCCCTTTCCTATTCCATTTGATTATACTCATCCAAAAACAAAACAACAAAGTATATTAATTCTACCAAAATTGTAAGTTTGCTTTGGTTTTTCTTTACCTTCTAAATATACAGTATTATTATTTTTTTAGCACATTGAAAAAGTTATGCAAAAGTGGTGGAGTTAAAAGTTTGCACATTCATGGCTTTAATCGATCACAAAAGAGTAATTACAATGTATGGAATTATCCATGTCCTCGTCCGATATTTGATAACTGTTGGAGATATGTAACACATCAAGCAACATCCTTGCATTCAATTGCTTTACAACTTCGAATTGTAAGTGCTTGTTATAATTTTGGATTTTTTAACATTAAAATTTCAGCTTTTTGCATCTATTCGATGGTCAGATTTGGACCCTGATTTTGATGAAGGAGAAACTCTTGTCATTAGTCATCCAGATTACGATGAAAAACGTATTGTAATTGGACATAAAGAGCATTTACCCGATGGCTATTACGAACAGTATAAACTTCGAGTTGAATTGATTGCCCTCGATGATGATGGAATTCCTCCGCATATTGAAGGTGATATCGAAGTTGATAAAGATAAAATTGATCCTGCGACTCTTCCATCTGCAACTGCTTCTTCCAAATCTACAAGAAGTTTGTGGTTAATTTTAATTAAATTTTTTTTATCTTATTTGTTTAAGAAAGTATCCGAAGAAAATCAAAGAAATTGAATGAATCTGCTTTATCTTTGAGAAATAATGTTTCACGAAAATACGTTGAAAGATGGATTGATGGTGTTGAATTAAAACTTTTCGTAAGTTATTGTACATGTTGTTCGATCTATTAACTCTCTATTTTTTGAATGTTTTAGGAGATTGTTGCATATTGGAAAAGATACAATGAAAAGAAACCACAAATTCGAATTTTATCAAAATCAACTCCATCTGCAAATAAAGATTTGAGAAAGTTTAGCACTTTGCAAGGTTTACCTGCACCTACAAAGTAAGCTTTTCATTTTGAGTGCTTTGAATTAATCGTGTAATATTTAGGCATGTTTCATCTCCATCATTGATAACTGTAACTGATACAAGAAAGCGTTTGCATGAAGCGGTTACACCAGAAATTCCAAATAAAATTGTTGTTTTGGATGATCCAACGGAAACTACTCCAAAACAACCTAATCGAATTTTATCTGTTGATCGACGCAAACAAAATCTTAGTGGAAATGTTGTCCGTCGAATTGGTCCAAGCTCCAGTTCTGAAACTCGCCACGTTTACCCTGCAGGGTACCCTGTTGCACCTTCTTCATCCCAAAATGGCGCATATGCTCAAGGCCCGATCAAAATAATTCGTCGATCAGATGGCGTCAGATTTCCTGTTTCCGTTAATATGGTATAAAACTAAAAAGTTACCAAAATTTAAAATTTAATTTTTAGAATGGCACTCCACTTTCATATGTTAGGGCTCGACATACTCTTACTCCAGGTCCGCGATTTGTTTCCGTAAGTTTTTTGTACCATATTCTCTGATAATCCTATCATTCATTCTTTTAGGTTTACCGTGCAGCAGGACCTTCTCCATACCGAAATAATTATCATCCAAGCCAAGCAGTACGAAGAATTTTAGTTCATCCACCGGTATTGCATACATTTTTTTTATGACATGATCAATAAATTTTTTTAGGGCCGACAAGTCTTTATGCGTCCTTTACGTCCAACACAAATATACTCAAATCAATCTCAAAATCCACATGATTATTCTCAATGATATTATTTTAAACGGGTCATATTTTTATTTTGTCAATTTTGTGGGTATATATCAAAGAAATGCGTCTTTAGTAAATCCTTTTAAAATTGCTTTTGTATTTTTTTGGTATGCATTTTTTAGTTTATCCAAAGAATTGTTTGTTGTTTTTTTTGAACTTTTTCTTGTTTTGGTTTCATAAAATAAAATTTTTGCTTCCGGTAAAATTATTAATACTAGGTTGAAGTACTCGAAGTATTGGGTAAGCATGGCACCGGGCCGGGCCTTGCCCGGAAAAGCCCGGTGCCCGGCCCGGCCCGCGGGCTTCGGGCCGGGCCGGGCTTCACTTTCGACGGGCCGGGCCGGGCCGGGCTTTGATTTTTAAAAAAATTCCAAAGGGGGGACCACGTGAAAATTTACAAAAAAAGAAAACGGGCCGGGCCGGGCCCGGCCCGCGGCGAAAATTTCCGGGCTCCGGGCGGGCCGGGCTTTTTTTTCACCGGGCCCGGGCCGGGCCGGGCCTCCAAAAAGTCGGCCCGTTGCCATGCTTAGTATTGGGTTCGAACGAATTTACATAATTTATCAGAAAATAATTCGATAATAGCCAAAAATAATACCTAAAAAAATAATAACAACATGTTATTATTTCGATTCTTAAGTATAACAAATTTTTTGAACTATACAGCTCAAGACGTTAGGAAGTAGATAACATGTAAAACTAAAATTCCCGCATTGGAATTGATAAAAAATCTGTACTTTTTCATCACCTTTTTCATCGTTCTTTACCAAAAATTTAAATTCCAGATTTTTGTTTAAAATCAATTCCAATGCGGGAATTTATGATAAATAATATTGTTATAGTTACAGTAACATGTTAAACTAAAATTCCCGCATTGGAATTGATAAAAAATCTGTACTTTTTCATCACCTTTGTCAAGGTTCTTTACCAAAAATTTAAATTCCAGATTTTTGTTTAAAATCAATTCCAATGCGGGAATTTATGATAAATGTTATTGTTATAGTTACAGTAACATGTTAAACTAAAATTCCCGCATTGGAATTGATAAAAAATCTGTACTTTTTCATCACCTTTGTCAAGGTTCTTTACCAAAAATTTAAATTCCTGATTTTTGTTTAAAAGCAAATCCAATGCGGGAATTTATGATAAATGTTATTGTTATAGTTACAGTAACATGTTAAACTAAAATTCCCGCATTGGAATTGATAAAAAATCTGTACTTTTTCATCACCTTTGTCAAGGTTCTTTACCAAAAATTTAAATTCCAGATTTTTGTTTAAAATCAATTCCAATGCGGGAATTTATGATAAATGTTATTGTTTTAGTTACAGTAACATGTTAAACTAAAATTCCCGCATTGGAATTGATAAAAAATCTGTACTTTTTCATCACCTTTGTCAAGGTTCTTTACCAAAGATTTAAATTCCTGATTTTTGTTTAAAAGCAAATCCAATGCGGGAATTTATGATAAATGTTATTGTTATAGTTACAGTAACATGTTAAACTAAAATTCCCGCATTGGAATTGATAAAAAATCTGTACTTTTTCATCACCTTTGTCAAGGTTCTTTACCAAAGATTTAAATTCCTGATTTTTGTTTAAAAGCAAATCCAATGCGGGAATTTATGATAAATGTTATTGTTTTAGTTACAGTAACATGTTAAACTAAAATTCCCGCATTGGAATTGATAAAAAATCTGTACTTTTTCATCACCTTTGTCAAGGTTCTTTACCAAAAATTTAAATTCCTGATTTTTGTTTAAAATCAATTCCAATGCGGGAATTTATGATAAATATTATTGTTATAGTTACAGTAACATGTTAAACTAAAATTCCCGCATTGGAATTGATAAAAAATCTGTACTTTTTCATCACCTTTGTCAAGGTTCTTTACCAAAGATTTAAATTCCTGATTTTTGTTTAAAAGCAAATCCAATGCGGGAATTTATGATAAATGTTATTGTTTTAGTTACAGTAACATGTTAAACTAAAATTCCCGCATTGGAATTGATAAAAAATCTGTACTTTTTCATCACCTTTGTCAAGGTTCTTTACCAAAAATTTAAATTCCAGATTTTTGTTTAAAATCAATTCCAATGCGGGAATTTATGATAAATGTTATTGTTTTAGTTACAGTAACATGTTAAACTAAAATTCCCGCATTGGAATTGATAAAAAATCTGTACTTTTTCATCACCTTTGTCAAGGTTCTTTACCAAAAATTTAAATTCCAGATTTTTGTTTAAAATCAATTCCAATGCGGGAATTTATGATAAATGTTATTGTTTTAGTTACAGTAACATGTTAAACTAAAATTCCCGCATTGGAATTGATAAAAAATCTGTACTTTTTCATCACCTTTGTCAAGGTTCTTTACCAAAGATTTAAATTCCTGATTTTTGTTTAAAAGCAAATCCAATGCGGGAATTTATGATAAATGTTATTGTTATAGTTACAGTAACATGTTAAACTAAAATTCCCGCATTGGAATTGATAAAAAATCTGTACTTTTTCATCACCTTTGTCAAGGTTCTTTACCAAAGATTTAAATTCCTGATTTTTGTTTAAAAGCAAATCCAATGCGGGAATTTATGATAAATGTTATTGTTTTAGTTACAGTAACATGTTAAACTAAAATTCCCGCATTGGAATTGATAAAAAATCTGTACTTTTTCATCACCTTTGTCAAGGTTCTTTACCAAAAATTTAAATTCCTGATTTTTGTTTAAAATCAATTCCAATGCGGGAATTTATGATAAATATTATTGTTATAGTTACAGTAACATGTTAAACTAAAATTCCCGCATTGGAATTGATAAAAAATCTGTACTTTTTCATCACCTTTGTCAAGGTTCTTTACCAAAAATTTAAATTCCTGATTTTTGTTTAAAAGCAAATCCAATGCGGGAATTTATGATAAATGTTATTGTTTTAGTTACAGTAACATGTTAAACTAAAATTCCCGCATTGGAATTGATAAAAAATCTGTACTTTTTCATCACCTTTGTCAAGGTTCTTTACCAAAAATTTAAATTCCAGATTTTTGTTTAAAATCAATTCCAATGCGGGAATTTATGATAAATATTATTGTTATAGTTACAGTAACATGTTAAACTAAAATTCCCGCATTGGAATTGATAAAAAATCTGTACTTTTTCATCACCTTTGTCAAGGTTCTTTACCAAAAATTTAAATTCCTGATTTTTGTTTAAAAGCAAATCCAATGCGGGAATTTATGATAAATGTTATTGTTTTAGTTACAGTAACATGTTAAA
Organism: Panagrolaimus sp. LJ2414; assembly: GCA_024447195.1. NCBI lineage: Eukaryota > Metazoa > Nematoda > Chromadorea > Rhabditida > Panagrolaimidae > Panagrolaimus > Panagrolaimus sp. LJ2414. The sequence goes on along the minus strand of JAMRXY010000048.1, from coordinate 1,207,290 downwards.
CTAAAATTCCCGCATTGGAATTGATAAAAAATCTGTACTTTTTCATCACCTTTGTCAAGGTTCTTTACCAAAAATTTAAATTCCAGATTTTTGTTTAAAATCAATTCCAATGCGGGAATTTATGATAAATGTTATTGTTATAGTTACAGTAACATGTTAAACTAAAATTCCCGCATTGGAATTGATAAAAAATCTGTACTTTTTCATCACCTTTGTCAAGGTTCTTTACCAAAAATTTAAATTCCTGATTTTTGTTTAAAAGCAAATCCAATGCGGGAATTTATGATAAATGTTATTGTTATAGTTACAGTAACATGTTAAACTAAAATTCCCGCATTGGAATTGATAAAAAATCTGTACTTTTTCATCACCTTTTTCATCGTTCTTTACCAAAAATTTAAATTCCAGATTTTTGTTTAAAAGCAAATCCAATGCGGGAATTTATGATAAATGTTATTGTTTTAGTTACAGTAACATGTTAAACTAAAATTCCCGCATTGGAATTGATAAAAAATCTGTACTTTTTCATCACCTTTGTCAAGGTTCTTTACCAAAAATTTAAATTCCAGATTTTTGTTTAAAAGCAAATCCAATGCGGGAATTTATGATAAATGTTATTGTTTTAGTTACAGTAACATGTTAAACTAAAATTCCCGCATTGGAATTGATAAAAAATCTGTACTTTTTCATCACCTTTGTCAAGGTTCTTTACCAAAAATTTAAATTCCAGATTTTTGTTTAAAAGCAAATCCAATGCGGGAATTTATGATAAATGTTATTGTTATAGTTACAGTAACATGTTAAACTAAAATTCCCGCATTGGAATTGATAAAAAATCTGTACTTTTTCATCACCTTTTTCATCGTTCTTTACCAAAAATTTAAATTCCAGATTTTTGTTTAAAAGCAAATCCAATGCGGGAATTTATGATAAATGTTATTGTTTTAGTTACAGTAACATGTTAAACTAAAATTCCCGCATTGGAATTGATAAAAAATCTGTACTTTTTCATCACCTTTGTCAAGGTTCTTTACCAAAAATTTAAATTCCTGATTTTTGTTTAAAAGCAAATCCAATGCGGGAATTTATGATAAATGTTATTGTTTTAGTTACAGTAACATGTTAAACTAAAATTCCCGCATTGGAATTGATAAAAAATCTGTACTTTTTCATCACCTTTGTCAAGGTTCTTTACCAAAAATTTAAATTCCAGATTTTTGTTTAAAATCAATTCCAATGCGGGAATTTATGATAAATGTTATTGTTTTAGTTACAGTAACATGTTAAACTAAAATTCCCGCATTGGAATTGATAAAAAATCTGTACTTTTTCATCACCTTTGTCAAGGTTCTTTACCAAAAATTTAAGTTCCAGATTTTTGTTTAAAAGCAAATCCAATGCGGGAATTTATGATAAATGTTATTGTTATAGTTACAGTAACATGTTAAACTAAAATTCCCGCATTGGAATTGATAAAAAATCTGTACTTTTTCATCACCTTTGTCAAGGTTCTTTACCAAAAATTTAAGTTCCAGATTTTTGTTTAAAAGCAAATCCAATGCGGGAATTTATGATAAATGTTATTGTTATAGTTACAGTAACATGTTAAACTAAAATTCCCGCATTGGAATTGATAAAAAATCTGTACTTTTTCATCACCTTTGTCAAGGTTCTTTACCAAAAATTTAAGTTCCAGATTTTTGTTTAAAAGCAAATCCAATGCGGGAATTTATGATAAATGTTATTGTTATAGTTACAGTAACATGTTAAACTAAAATTCCCGCATTGGAATTGATAAAAAATCTGTACTTTTTCATCACCTTTGTCAAGGTTCTTTACCAAAAATTTAAATTCCAGATTTTTGTTTAAAAGCAAATCCAATGCGGGAATTTATGATAAATGTTATTGTTATAGTTACAGTAACATGTTAAACTAAAATTCCCGCATTGGAATTGATAAAAAATCTGTACTTTTTCATCACCTTTGTCAAGGTTCTTTACCAAAAATTTAAGTTCCAGATTTTTGTTTAAAAGCAAATCCAATGCGGGAATTTATGATAAATGTTATTGTTATAGTTACAGTAACATGTTAAACTAAAATTCCCGCATTGGAATTGATAAAAAATCTGTACTTTTTCATCACCTTTGTCAAGGTTCTTTACCAAAAATTTAAGTTCCAGATTTTTGTTTAAAAGCAAATCCAATGCGGGAATTTATGATAAATGTTATTGTTATAGTTACAGTAACATGTTAAACTAAAATTCCCGCATTGGAATTGATAAAAAATCTGTACTTTTTCATCACCTTTGTCAAGGTTCTTTACCAAAAATTTAAGTTCCAGATTTTTGTTTAAAAGCAAATCCAATGCGGGAATTTATGATAAATGTTATTGTTATAGTTACAGTAACATGTTAAACTAAAATTCCCGCATTGGAATTGATAAAAAATCTGTACTTTTTCATCACCTTTTTCATCGTTCTTTACCAAAAATTTAAATTCCAGATTTTTGTTTAAAAGCAAATCCAATGCGGGAATTTATGATAAATGTTATTGTTTTAGTTACAGTAACATGTTAAACTAAAATTCCCGCATTGGAATTGATAAAAAATCTGTACTTTTTCATCACCTTTGTCAAGGTTCTTTACCAAAAATTTAAATTCCAGATTTTTGTTTAAAAGCAAATCCAATGCGGGAATTTATGATAAATGTTATTGTTTTAGTTACAGTAACATGTTAAACTAAAATTCCCGCATTGGAATTGATAAAAAATCTGTACTTTTTCATCACCTTTGTCAAGGTTCTTTACCAAAAATTTAAATTCCAGATTTTTGTTTAAAAGCAAATCCAATGCGGGAATTTATGATAAATGTTATTGTTATAGTTACAGTAACATGTTAAACTAAAATTCCCGCATTGGAATTGATAAAAAATCTGTACTTTTTCATCACCTTTGTCAAGGTTCTTTACCAAAAATTTAAATTCCAGATTTTTGTTTAAAAGCAAATCCAATGCGGGAATTTATGATAAATGTTATTGTTATAGTTACAGTAACATGTTAAACTAAAATTCCCGCATTGGAATTGATAAAAAATCTGTACTTTTTCATCACCTTTGTCAAGGTTCTTTACCAAAAATTTAAGTTCCAGATTTTTGTTTAAAAGCAAATCCAATGCGGGAATTTATGATAAATGTTATTGTTATAGTTACAGTAACATGTTAAACTAAAATTCCCGCATTGGAATTGATAAAAAATCTGTACTTTTTCATCACCTTTGTCAAGGTTCTTTACCAAAAATTTAAATTCCAGATTTTTGTTTAAAAGCAAATCCAATGCGGGAATTTATGATAAATGTTATTGTTATAGTTACAGTAACATGTTAAACTAAAATTCCCGCATTGGAATTGATAAAAAATCTGTACTTTTTCATCACCTTTGTCAAGGTTCTTTACCAAAAATTTAAATTCCAGATTTTTGTTTAAAAGCAAATCCAATGCGGGAATTTATGATAAATGTTATTGTTATAGTTACAGTAACATGTTAAACTAAAATTCCCGCATTGGAATTGATAAAAAATCTGTACTTTTTCATCACCTTTGTCAAGGTTCTTTACCAAAAATTTAAATTCCTGATTTTTGTTTAAAAGCAAATCCAATGCGGGAATTTATGATAAATGTTATTGTTATAGTTACAGTAACATGTTAAACTAAAATTCCCGCATTGGAATTGATAAAAAATCTGTACTTTTTCATCACCTTTGTCAAGGTTCTTTACCAAAAATTTAAATTCCTGATTTTTGTTTAAAAGCAAATCCAATGCGGGAATTTATGATAAATGTTATTGTTATAGTTACAGTAACATGTTAAACTAAAATTCCCGCATTGGAATTGATAAAAAATCTGTACTTTTTCATCACCTTTGTCAAGGTTCTTTACCAAAAATTTAAGTTCCAGATTTTTGTTTAAAAGCAAATCCAATGCGGGAATTTATGATAAATGTTATTGTTTTAGTTACAGTAACATGTTAAACTAAAATTCCCGCATTGGAATTGATAACAAATCTGTACTTTTTCATCACCTTTGTCAAGGTTCTTTACCAAAAATTTAAATTCCAGATTTTTGTTTAAAAGCAAATCCAATGCGGGAATTTATGATAAATGTTATTGTTATAGTTACAGTAACATGTTAAACTAAAATTCCCGCATTGGAATTGATAAAAAATCTGTACTTTTTCATCACCTTTGTCAAGGTTCTTTACCAAAAATTTAAATTCCAGATTTTTGTTTAAAAGCAAATCCAATGCGGGAATTTATGATAAATGTTATTGTTATAGTTACAGTAACATGTTAAACTAAAATTCCCGCATTGGAATTGATAAAAAATCTGTACTTTTTCATCACCTTTGTCAAGGTTCTTTACCAAAAATTTAAATTCCTGATTTTTGTTTAAAAGCAAATCCAATGCGGGAATTTATGATAAATGTTATTGTTATAGTTACAGTAACATGTTAAACTAAAATTCCCGCATTGGAATTGATAAAAAATCTGTACTTTTTCATCACCTTTGTCAAGGTTCTTTACCAAAAATTTAAATTCCTGATTTTTGTTTAAAAGCAAATCCAATGCGGGAATTTATGATAAATGTTATTGTTTTAGTTACAGTAACATGTTAAACTAAAATTCCCGCATTGGAATTGATAAAAAATCTGTACTTTTTCATCACCTTTGTCAAGGTTCTTTACCAAAAATTTAAATTCCAGATTTTTGTTTAAAAGCAAATCCAATGCGGGAATTTATGATAAATGTTATTGTTATAGTTACAGTAACATGTTAAACTAAAATTCCCGCATTGGAATTGATAAAAAATCTGTACTTTTTCATCACCTTTGTCAAGGTTCTTTACCAAAAATTTAAATTCCAGATTTTTGTTTAAAAGCAAATCCAATGCGGGAATTTATGATAAATGTTATTGTTATAGTTACAGTAACATGTTAAACTAAAATTCCCGCATTGGAATTGATAAAAAATCTGTACTTTTTCATCACCTTTGTCAAGGTTCTTTACCAAAAATTTAAATTCCTGATTTTTGTTTAAAAGCAAATCCAATGCGGGAATTTATGATAAATGTTATTGTTATAGTTACAGTAACATGTTAAACTAAAATTCCCGCATTGGAATTGATAAAAAATGTGTACTTTTTCATCACCTTTGTCAAGGTTCTTTACCAAAAATTTAAATTCCAGATTTTTGTTTAAAAGCAAATCCAATGCGGGAATTTATGATAAATGTTATTGTTATAGTTACAGTAACATGTTAAACTAAAATTCCCGCATTGGAATTGATAAAAAATCTGTACTTTTTCATCACCTTTGTCAAGGTTCTTTACCAAAAATTTAAATTCCAGATTTTTGTTTAAAAGCAAATCCAATGCGGGAATTTATGATAAATGTTATTGTTATAGTTACAGTAACATGTTAAACTAAAATTCCCGCATTGGAATTGATAAAAAATCTGTACTTTTTCATCACCTTTGTCAAGGTTCTTTACCAAAAATTTAAGTTCCAGATTTTTGTTTAAAAGCAAATCCAATGCGGGAATTTATGATAAATGTTATTGTTATAGTTACAGTAACATGTTAAACTAAAATTCCCGCATTGGAATTGATAAAAAATCTGTACTTTTTCATCACCTTTGTCAAGGTTCTTTACCAAAAATTTAAGTTCCAGATTTTTGTTTAAAAGCAAATCCAATGCGGGAATTTATGATAAATGTTATTGTTATAGTTACAGTAACATGTTAAACTAAAATTCCCGCATTGGAATTGATAAAAAATCTGTACTTTTTCATCACCTTTGTCAAGGTTCTTTACCAAAAATTTAAATTCCAGATTTTTGTTTAAAAGCAAATCCAATGCGGGAATTTATGATAAATGTTATTGTTATAGTTACAGTAACATGTTAAACTAAAATTCCCGCATTGGAATTGATAAAAAATCTGTACTTTTTCATCACCTTTGTCAAGGTTCTTTACCAAAAATTTAAGTTCCAGATTTTTGTTTTAAAGCAAATCCAATGCGGGAATTTATGATAAATGTTATTGTTATAGTTACAGTAACATGTTAAACTAAAATTCCCGCATTGGAATTGATAAAAAATCTGTACTTTTTCATCACCTTTGTCAAGGTTCTTTACCAAAAATTTAAATTCCAGATTTTTGTTTAAAAGCAAATCCAATGCGGGAATTTATGATAAATGTTTTTGTTATAGTTACAGTAACATGTTAAACTAAAATTCCCGCATTGGAATTGATAAAAAATCTGTACTTTTTCATCACCTTTGTCAAGGTTCTTTACCAAAAATTTAAATTCCAGATTTTTGTTTAAAAGCAAATCCAATGCGGGAATTTATGATAAATGTTATTGTTTTAGTTACAGTAACATGTTAAACTAAAATTCCCGCATTGGAATTGATAAAAAATCTGTACTTTTTCATCACCTTTGTCAAGGTTCTTTACCAAAAATTTAAATTCCAGATTTTTGTTTAAAAGCAAATCCAATGCGGGAATTTATGATAAATGTTATTGTTATAGTTACAGTAACATGTTAAACTAAAATTCCCGCATTGGAATTGATAAAAAATCTGTACTTTTTCATCACCTTTTTCATCGTTCTTTACCAAAAATTTAAGTTCCAGATTTTTGTTTAAAAGCAAATCCAATGCGGGAATTTATGATAAATGTTATTGTTATAGTTACAGTAACATGTTAAACTAAAATTCCCGCATTGGAATTGATAAAAAATGTGTACTTTTTCATCACCTTTGTCAAGGTTCTTTACCAAAAATTTAAATTCCAGATTTTTGTTTAAAAGCAAATCCAATGCGGGAATTTATGATAAATGTTATTGTTATAGTTACAGTAACATGTTAAACTAAAATTCCCGCATTGGAATTGATAAAAAATCTGTACTTTTTCATCACCTTTGTCAAGGTTCTTTACCAAAAATTTAAATTCCTGATTTTTGTTTAAAAGCAAATCCAATGCGGGAATTTATGATAAATGTTATTGTTTTAGTTACAGTAACATGTTAAACTAAAATTCCCGCATTGGAATTGATAAAAAATCTGTACTTTTTCATCACCTTTGTCAAGGTTCTTTACCAAAAATTTAAATTCCAGATTTTTGTTTAAAATCAATTCCAATGCGGGAATTTATGATAAATGTTATTGTTATAGTTACAGTAACATGTTAAACTAAAATTCCCGCATTGGAATTGATAAAAAATCTGTACTTTTTCA